>JARHVA010000661.1:550000-1285000 GCA_037957365.1 Torreya grandis
TTTATAATCATGTAGTGTTAGAATCATGGGGTTCTCTTTTCACTGTATTCTTATATACACCCTAATTAGGTAAATAAACCATAAATACTATGTCTCTTATTGATCTTTTATAGGAAGGTCTTAGTGATGGATGTGACTCTTATTTGTATGGTCATTTTGGGTCTTTTAGTCTTTATTATGTCTTTTTTTCCCTTTTTTTGCACCCCTAGTGTTCTTATGTCATCCCCTCCTAGTCACATGTCCCCCTTAATCTGTTATGCCCAGTATATACTTAGTTTTATGACCTTTGGACATCAGCACCGTAAGTGGACACTATCACCACAATGCTAGTGTCCAACTTTGGTGCTAGTTTCTAGTGGTCATTTTCTCACCATGTTTTGGATCTTAACCATTATTTGATCCTTATGATTTTATCTCCATTTTACATCTTCTCAGCCAACAAACAAGTGTTTTGCATTCAAATAAAAGTTCCTTTTATATAAATAACCTCATAAATCATTTTACATCTAGAACTTACTATCTTGTACATAATTACCTAAATCAATCAATAATACAACTCATCATACTACATACTTATTAACTATCACACCTATATTTACATGTTTGATCAAATAAGGGCCTAAGCTAAAGTCATTTTATCATACCATGTGTGTTGATTATGAACATTCCCTAAGGTAAAACTACATGTGATCTAATACCTTGATCATTGAGGTTAATGTAGGCAACATCTAGGATAATAGGGGTTATGTTCCACATAATCTTAATATCCCACAACCTAGCTTTCCTTCCTTTTATAATTGATCTTTTTTTTTCATGTGTGTAGGTGTTCATTAGGTTTAAAGATAAGAATCAACCAAAATAGGTCATAGATAGTGAAGTAGGGTTTTGTTCACACATGAATAAATTTGGTAGACTCAGGCATAGTTTCTCTTAGAAGTGTAAATCAGTCCCTGGATAGAGGACATTAGAACCAAAAGTGGATGTTAGCACCATAATTATTCTATCTAGGGTATGGTACTATTGTAAAGGAGGATTTTTAACACCTAGACCCTATTTTTAAGACTCAGATCTATTCATATACTAGTTTTCATCTTTTAGATCCTTCATCTCAGGTAGTTTCTATCTAAGTAATTATATATTTCATTCATTTCTCTTTTTAAAAACACCAAATTAGATCATTTATTTCACAAGTTAGTGTATGTATTTATTTCATATTCTATACCTTTATTCGTTATACTAAGTGTATTAACAACCTAGGATTTACACTCCATAAACCCTACAAAGTTAATTCATTTAGTGAACTTGACTCACTTCCAATACTACATAAAACCCTTATTTCATTCTAGGGTTTGCCTTCTACATTCTTGCATATTAAATTAGGGTTAAAAAATTATGATTTTTTCACAATCTAATTGATCTAAATTAATCCTTTATAGAGGTTTCATTAATTTAATACAATTTTTTTTCCAATAAACCCTCCAAAACCCTAAATCCACATATTAGGTCCTTATAGATCCAAAACTAGCCTTTAGAGTTTTAAATACAATCCTAATTTTTTCCATACACTGGGCTAAGTATTTCTCATAGTTACACATATACCTATGTTAGATTACATTCTACCTATTGTGTGCTTGTTATTCATTATTTGCATTGTCTTCTTTGGAAAGTTTAAAATGACATCCAAGAAGCCTCTTACCCCTCACCCAATTGATGAATTTATTTTTAGGGTGTGGAGCTAAAAGCTTCAACCGTTTGCATACACATGAAGAAAGGATGCTGAAGAACCAGAGCCACCGGCATCGGCAGTATGACCGACGTCGGTCAGACACAGTGGAGAAGGAGACCAACGATGGCAGAGAGTCAGCCGATGTCGGTAGCACCAGACAAGTAGGGACCGACGTCGGTCGCCTGTGCGGTCCAGAACTGCTGTTTACGAACAGTCAGTTAGTTAAACCAAGTGTTTGCATGCTAAGAGACTATTTTAAGTCACGAGCTGTGTGTCTAATTTTAGTAGTTAGATGTCTATTTTTGTAACCATGGATTTCTATTTAAAGAACCATGAGGCATGTATTGTAATTATCATATTGATCAAGTAAGAGCATTGAAGCAAGCAAGGTCAAGGAGATCTACAGGTGTAAGGTCAAGGAGATCAGCTATAGCATTCAAGGAGGGATTGTAACTCAGGTTTTAGAGTTGGTTTTGTGTTGAGCAAGAGAGAGGGAAGAAGGTCTTGAGGTGTGGCAAGCCTTTGAGGTGGAGGGAGAAGTGGCATCTTCCTTATTTGTATTTTCTTCTAGTATTATCTAATACAATTGTGTGTATTGTCTCTCAAATTCTTTGCTGTCTCATGTTTCTATTTTCTTAATCATTTTGGTATAATTTCCGTGTTCAATTGCTCATATATAAGTAATCAATTGTGCTACCGTTGGATAAGGGGCCTCCTAACAGTTGGTATCAGAGCTACAGTTTGCAGGAAGCAGGTTATTGTTTTTGATTACAGGTCATTCACAGGGTTTTCTGATTGAGTGGGAGTTCAGCAATGGTAGAAGAAAGCAGGCTACGAATGGAGAAGTTTAACGGCAAAAATTATCAACACTGGAGGATGCAGATTGAGGACTATCTGTATCAGAAGGATCTGTACTTACCGTTGGGTGGGGTTGCATGCAAGCCCACAGATATGAAGGATGAAGAATGGAGTATTCTTGATCGGAAGGCTCTTGGTTCCATAAGGTTGAGTCTTGGAGCTTCTGTGATTTCCAACTTATCACAGTGCAAAACAACGGAAGAGTTGATAAAGTCCTTGGCAAATTTATACGAAAAGCCCTCGGCTTCTAATAAGGTATACCTTATGAAGCAGCTATTTACTTTACAAATGTAGGAAGGAGGTTCGGTACATACTCATCTCAGTGATTTCCATGGTTTGGTAAACCAACTAGCTTCAGTCAACATTGTTTTTGATGATGAGGTAAAGGCTCTCTTGATATTATGTTCTTTGCCTGAAAGTTGGGACGGTATGGTTATGGCAGTAAGTAACTCTGCATCTGCTTCTAAAATCTTAAAGGTTGATGATGTTGTGAGTGTGATTTTGAATGAAGAAATACGCAGGAGAAGCACAGGTGAATCATCAAGAAACGCTCTAAGTGTGGAAAGCAGAGGAAGGCAAAAGGAGAAGATTGAGCAAGGGAAATCAAGGTCGGGAAGGAGATTCGAGTCTAAAGGTATCACCTGCTGGTTTTGTGGAAAGAAAGGACATACAAAGAAGGAGTGTTGGTTGAGAGATAAAGAGAATCAACATGCAGGTATGGAAGAAGCAAAGGATGCAAACATTGTGGTACAGGATGCTCTCATACTTTCTTTGGATAGTCACGTAGGATCATGGATATTAGATTCTGGTTCATCTTTCCATGCATCCCCAAACAGAGACTTGTTTCATGAGTATGAACAGGGAGATTTTGGAGTTCTTTATTTAGGGGATGGTACGCCTTGTCAGATAGTTGGCAAAGGGAAAGTGCAGCTGAGATTGCAGATTGACAACACATGGGTGTTGAAGGAGGTCATGCATGTTCCAATTCTGAAGCAGAGTCTGATTTCTGTAGGAAGGTTGGGAGATGAGGGATGCACAATAACCCTCACAGTGGATTCTTGGAAAGTTACCAAGGGAGCACTTGTTTTAGCAAGAGGTAAGAAAGTAGGTACTCTTTATCTATCTACTTGTACTACTGATTCTACTTCTGGTGCAGATTCGTATATGTGGTCTAATAGGCAGGGTCACATGAATAAGAAGGGAATGGAAGTTCTTGACTCAAAAGGTATGTGCTCAAATTCAAAAGGCATGGATAGAATTCATTGCAGGAAAAGGAAATTTGAGGCTTTTGACAAGAACAAGGATGTCTTGGTGTTCATGGAGGAGATGAAGGCCTTAGAACAGTTACAGGCAGTAAATAAATCTGAGCAGAGCAGCATGGATATATATTTGATCCAAGAAGAGCTCGTGGATGAAGAATTCATCACTCACGGGAACACACAAGCACCGATGTCGGTTACTTGGAACCGACGTCGGTCATCCAGACACCGGCTTCGGTCATGTGTAGACCAGCAGCGTCGGTAGGTCGGACAGGAGAAGTCCGATGTCGGTCATCAGGACCGACGTCGGCAGGGGGGACACCGGCATCGGCCAGGGGTAACGACGTCGGCAGTCAGGATCAGTGCAGGGAACTGACATCGGTCGGGAGCAGACTGGGAGTTGGCCGAGATCGGTCACTGGAACGGATGTTGGGTGGATCTATGAGTCTCAAACACCCATACAGAGGTCAGAAAAGGTATGTGAACCTCATATTCGTTGTTCACCTTCTTTATATTGCTTACTGTTAGTCAAGAACTAGGAAGATGGAGGAAGCAATGCAGGTAGAATCCAGAAACAGTGGGAGCTTGACATGGATGAGGAGTGTGAGTCCTTGGATTAGAGCCAAACAGGTACTTGTTGGTGGAGTTGTCAGCTAGATATAGAGGGATGGATTCCCGTTTTAGAGAAGAGAGTGGATGGACATCTGAGACAGAAGGCTATGGTATATGGTCTTGAGTTAGCTGTAGAACAATGGAGGTTTGACCATTATATTTTATCTTTACCAGGTTGGATAATATTAGCTACATTATCCTGTTACTGTATTGTGTTACTTTTTGCAGGGTTGCATATACAGGGAGTTTTCTGAGCTAAGGGTAGAGTTGGTTCAGAAGTATGTCATGAAGAATTTGGGAGCAGCAAAGTTCTTGTGGCATAGGTGACAGATATAGCATCACAGGTTTGCGTGGTGGTTGGTCTTCAAGGGTGACTTTGAAGAGGGATACAGGGCCTAAGGAACAAAATAGATGATGTATAGGTACAGGTACAGGTTGCAATTGTTTATCTCCAAGTGGGAGATTGTTAGGGTGTGGAGCTAAAAGCTTCAACCATTTGCATACACATGAAGAAAGGATGCTGAAGAACCAGAGCCACCGGCGTCGGCAGTATGACCGACGTCGGTCAGACGCAGTGGAGAAGGAGACCGGTGACGACAGAGAGTCAGCCGACATCGGCAGCACCAGACAAGCAGGGACCGACGTCGGTCGCCTGTGCGGTCCAGAACTGCTGTTTACGAACAGTCAATTAGTTAAACCGAGTGTTTGCATGCTAAGAGACTATTTTAAGTCGCGAGTTGTGGTTATAATTTTAGTAGTTAGATGTCTATTTTTGTAACCATGGATTTCTATTTAAAGAACCATGAGGCATGTATTGTAATTATCATATTGATCAAGTAAGAGCATTGAAGCAAGCAAGGTCAAGGAGATCTACAGGTGTAAGGTCAAGGAGATCAGCTATAGCATTCAAGGAGGGATTGTAACTCAGGTTTTAGAGTTGGTTTTGTGTTGAGCAAGAGAGAGGGAAGAAGGTCTTGAGGTGTGGCAAGCCTTTGAGGTGGAGGGAGAAGTGGCATCTTCCTTATTTGTATTTTCTTCTAGTATTATCTAATACAATTGTGTGTATTGTCTCTCAAATTCTTTGATGTCTCATGTTTCTAGTTTCTTAATCATTCTGGTATAATTTCTGTGTTCAATTGCTCATATATAAGTAATCAATTGTGCTACCGTTGGATAAGGGGCCTCCTAACAGTTGGTATCAGAGCTACGGTTTGCAGGAAGCAGGTTATTATTTTTGATTACAGATCATTCACAGGGTTTTTTGATTGAGTGGGAGTTCAACAATGGCAGAAGAAAGCAGGCTACGAATGGAGAAGTTTAACGGAAAAAATTATCAACACTAGAGGATGCAGATTGAGAACTATCTATATCAGAAGGATCTATACTTACCGTTGGGTGGGGTTGCATGCAAGCCCACAGATATGAAGGATGAAGAATGGAGTATTCTTGATCGGAAGGCTCTTGGTTCCATAAGGTTGAGTCTTGGAGCTTCTGTGATTTCCAGCTTATCATAGTGCAAAACAACGGAAGAGTTGATAAAGTCCTTGGAAAATTTATACGAAAATCCCTCGGCTTCTAATAAGGTATACCTTATGAAGCAGCTATTTACTTTACAAATTCAGGAAGGAGGTTCGGTACATACTCATCTCAGTGATTTCCATGGTTTGGTAAACCAACTAGCTTCAGTCAACATTGTTTTTGACGATGAGGTAAAGGCTCTCTTGATATTATGTTCTTTGCCTGAAAGTTGGGACGGTATGGTTATGGCAGTAAGTAACTCTGCATATGCTTCTAAAATCTTAAAGGTTGATGATGTTGTGAGTGTGATTTTGAATGAAGAAATACGCAGGAGAAGCACAGGTGAATCATCAGGAAACGCTCTAAGTGTGGAAAGTAGAGGAAGGCAAAAGGAGAAGATTGAGCAAGGGAAATCAAGGTCGGGAAGGAGATCTGAGTCTAAAGGTATCACCTGCTGGTTTTGTGGAAAGAAAGGACATATAAAGAAGGAGTGTTGGTTGAGAGATAAAGAGAATCAACATGCAGGTATGGAAGAAGCAAAGGATGCAAACATTGTGGTACAGGATGCTCTCATACTTTCTTTGGATAGTCACGTAGGATCATGGATATTAGATTCTGGTTCATCTTTCCATGCATCCCCAAACAGAGACTTGTTTCATGAGTATGAACAGGGATATTTTGGAGTTCTTTATTTAGGGGATGGTACACCTTGTCAGATAGTTGGCAAAGGGAAAGTGCAGCTGAGATTGCAGATTGATAACACATGGGTGTTGAAGGAGGTCATGCATGTTCCAATTCTAAAGCAGAGTCTGATTTCTGTAGGAAGGTTGGGAGATGAGGGATGCACAATAACCCTCACAGCGGATTCTTGGAAAGTTACCAAGGGAGCACTTGTTTTAGCAAGAGGTAAGAAAGTAGGTACTCTTTATCTATCTACTTGTACTACTGATTCCACTTCTGGTGCAGATTCGTATATGTGGTCTAATAGGCAGGGTCACATGAATAAGAAGGGAATGGAAGTTCTTGACTCAAAAGGTATGTGCTCAAATTCAAAAGGCATGGATAGAATTCATTACAGGAAAAGGAAATTTGAGGCTTTTGACAAGAATAGGGATGTCTTGGTGTTCATGGAGGAGATGAAGGCCTTAAAATAGTTATAGGCAGTAAATAAATCTGAGCAGGGCAGCATGGATATAGATTTGATCCAAGAAGAGCTCACGGATGAAGAATTCATCACTCACGGGAACACACAGGCATCGATGTCAGTTACTTGGAACCGACTTCGGTCATCCAGACACCGGCTTCAGTCATGTGCAGACCAGCAGGGTCGATAGGTCAGACAGGAGAAGTCCGACGTCGGTCATCAGGACCGACGTCGGCAGGGGGGACACCGGCATCGGCCAGGGGTAACGACGTCGGCAGTCAGGATCAGTGCAGGGAACCGACATCGGTCGGGAGCAGACTGGGAGTTGGCCGAGATCGGTCACTGGAACGGATGTTGGGTGGATCTATGAGTCTCAAACACCCATACAGAGGTCAGAAAAGGTATGTGAACCTCATATTCGTTGTTCACCTTCTTTATATTGCTTACTATTAGTCAAGAACTAGGAAGATGGAGGAAGCAATGCAGGTAGAATCCAAAAACAGTGGGAGCTTGACATGGATGAGGAGTGTGAGTCCTTGGATTAGAGCCAAACAGGTACTTGTTGGTGGAGTTGTTAGCTGGATATAGAGGGATGGATTCCCGTTTTAGAGAAGAGAGTGGATGGACATCTGAGACAGAAGGCTATGGTATATGGTCTTGAGTTAGCTGCAGAACAATGGAGGTTTGACCATTGTATTTTATCTTTACCAGGTTGGATAATATTAGCTACATTATCCTGTTACTGTATTGTGTTACTTTTTGCAGGGTTGCATATACAGGGAGTTTTCTGAGCTAAGGGTAGAGTTGGTTCAGAAGTATGTCATGAAGAATTTGGGAGCAGCAAAGTTCTTGTGGCATAGGTGACAGATATAGCATCACAGGTTTGCATGGTGGTTGGTCTTCAAGGGTGACTTTGAAGAGGGATACAGGGCCTAAGGAACAAAATAGATGATGTACAGGTACAGGTATAGGTTGTAGCTATTTATCTCCAAGTGGGAGATTGTTAGGGTGTGGAGCTAAAAGCTTCAACCGTTTGCATACACATGAAGAAAGGATGCTGAAGAACCAGAGCCACCGGCGTTGGCAGTATGACCGATGTCAGTCAGACGCAGTGGAGAAGGAGACCGGCGATGGTAGAGAGTCGGCCGACGTCGGCAGCACCAGACAAGCAGGGACCGACGTCGGTCGCCTGTGCGGTCCAGAACTGCTGTTTACGAACAGTCAGTTAGTTAAACTGAGTGTTTGCATGCTAAGAGACTATTTTAAGTCGCGAGCTGTGTGTCTAATTTTAGTAGTTAGATGTCTATTTTTGTAACCATGGATTTCTATTTAAAGAACCATGAGGCATGTATTGTAATTATCATATTGATCAAGTAAGAGCATTGAAGCAAGCAAGGTCAAGGAGATCTACAGGTGTAAGGTCAAGGAGATCAGCTATAGCATTCAAGGAGGGATTGTAACTCAGGTTTTAGAGTTGGTTTTGTGTTGAGCAAGAGAGAGGGAAGAAGGTCTTGAGGTGTGGCAAGCCTTTGAGGTGGAGGGAGAAGTGGCATCTTCCTTATTTGTATTTTCTTCTAGTATTATCTAATACAATTGTGTGTATTGTCTCTCAAATTCTTTGCTATCTCATGTTTCTAGTTTCTTAATCATTCTGGTATAATTTCCATGTTCAATTGCTCATATATAAGTAATCAATTGTGCTACCGTTGGATAAGGGGCCTCCTAACATTTATGATTTTTTCTCATAATTATAATAATGAATGGGAAAATTTTCAAGATTGAACATTATCACATGATAATGATTTCATTTATAATGTTGATGATGATTATTTTTATAATGATGGATATGAGGATTAATATGAGCATGACAATGAAAGTGTTGATGAGGATATCCTAGATACATCTTCTGTTTCCTCTCCCTCTTCTCCTACACTTCAAAATAAAACTAAATTTATAATACCAGAAGAACCTCTTATTGGTAGTGATTTTTTCCAATGTGATCATATCTTTTCAACCACTTTTGCTATCTCCTTATTTAAATAAAATTAATATAAGTGAAATAAAAATATATACTTTTAAATGATTCAAGAAATATAGAAAAGATCAATGCATCTTCTTCAACCATCTCAGTTAAATTTGAAAAAACATGTAAAAATGATATTACACATTTTACCAATGCAAAAACTAAAGTATACAAAATTATTTTATCACCATCTTTTACATTTAAAGATCAAAACAATGATTCTTTCCAAAATGTTGATAATGCAAATATCTCTAACTCTTCTCCTCCATGTCATAATATGCCAAATGAAAACATGATTTCTACTTATTATACCCTTGACACTGATATTAAAGTTAAAAATCATACATTCACTCCACATATAGCTAGTGAATACATGCATTTCATTACACCTAGACATGATGATATATTGTATAGTAGTAAAAAGTTACAATCTTCTTCTACCCTCTCTCAGTGAACATGCAACTAGAAATTCTTGTACTCTTACCTCTACTATTGAATTAAAATCTAATTTTGATGTACCCTGGAATAATAATGATTATTATGATGTTATCAAAGAATAAAGTGAGTCTACTACTTCTATCTCTCTCATTACTTCTCCCATTCCTTATGTTCAATCTGATTAATTATCAAATGCTAGTTCAAATTCTAAAAAACACACATGCACCTATTCTTATGTTCATAATTTACATGATAATTATGTAACTTCTAGTCCATTATCATGTGATACTTCTTTACAAATTAAAAAAATAATAAATACAAATGAATCTCCCTCAACCCCCCTTACTATAGTAGAATTTATTTTTCATCCTAACCTCCACAAGGGTGAAAACTCATTTCCCTTTGATCAGGTCCAAGCTATCACCCATCCAAAGGTTATAGATATTAAACCAATCCTATCTAAAAAAAGGTCCCCAGTGGATAAGATTAATAATAAAATTCAAGAGATAAATGAACCCCTTAATGATGATAAAATACCTTCGCAAGAGATAATACCCTTGATGCATGTCATGGGTTCTTTACAAAAACAAGTACACCATCTCACATTGTAAATTCAAACATACCACTCTTTGGTTGATTCCAATGCCATCAATGAAAATCCTATTTCATGTAGAATATTGACTAGAAAGTTACCACCCAACTTTCAAATACCAGTATTACCAAAATTTGATGGGATTGGAGACCCATAATTTCACCTTTAAGCTTATGGGAAAGCCATGGAAAATGTCACTAATAATTTGAGTCTACTAAAATTATTTCCAAAGTCTCTATAAGGTGAGACATTAAATTGGTTTAATCATGCATTCCATAGTGGTTCACTACATACACATGATGAGTTAGAAGTAGTATTTCATAGTCATTACATATAGAATAAGGGACTTCAAGTCATATATGAGAGGTTTCCCTCACTACACCAACATGAGATATAAACAATAAATGAGTACACTCTAAGATTCAAATCATGTGTGCATTAGTTGATTTTCCATCCAAAAAATTTAGAGGTACAATACATCTTTGTTAGAGGCCTCATTTTTCATTTTAAGGATAAATTATTATATGATACATCTAGATCATTATAGTATCTATGTAACACAACTATGGCATTAAAGAAATAGCTAGGGCTAGTTGAGACACATTCAAAGGTAGGTTTCCCAAAACCATAGTCATCTAGTATGGTATAAGAACTTACGCCACTTATGGGTTAATAAATAAGTAGAATAGAAATAACCAATCAATATACTGAATAAGGGAAAATAGCCACTTCACATAACAACTCCTACAGTGAGTAGAGAAAAGGACACCAACATAGGGGCTATGCATTTTTTAGATAGGGACATGACTCATAATATATATTACTTACATTATTAGATAAATATATGATTACACTTCCTTCTCATCATCGCCATCTAACACACTATCTGCATAGGATACAAAATAAACCATATTATAATTTTAAACAACTAAATAAACATTCAGACAATTGTTATGTGCTCCAAGATTGTATTTATTAGAATTTTGATAGATGCATTATAGAATTTACATAGGGGTCATCAATATTTCAATCTCCACACTCTCTTAGATAACACTTCTTTATGACTAAGTTATCCTAGGATGTTCCTTTTAAGGAGCCATTGGTTACTCATCCTATAAGCCATGTGGTTTATAAGACACCTACTTATGAGAGATATCATACACCATAGAGTCAATAGAGATGGTAGTTACTTCACAGAGATCCACCTACTTATAATAGCATGGTATAGAAATGGAAAGTAATTCAATCACTAGCTATAATTCAAGAGATGATTAAGATCTTTGGTACTAATCATAGAAATCAATACATAGTTCAACAACCGATCAAGATATTTGGTAGATATCACATAAATAATAACACATTTCAATGATCGATCAATATATTTGGTAGATATCACAAAAATTATATCATAGTTCTAATCAATCTAGTTTAGATTATCATAAATTATACACACATGAAATAGGGGAATTACATTTAAAAATATAATTCAATTGGGATTTTCTATTATTTGAGATTAATTACAATAGGGAGATATATTAAAATTATATAGCTCAATAACCTCCAATTATCAAGGATTCAAGGCTCATTATCTAATCCCATAATCTTCTCCTCTAATCCCTTTATTTTCTCACTTAAGCCTATCTACGTGAGTTGTGAGAACAACTAACTCATATACAATCTAATATTATATTATTCTACCTATATTATTATTAAAGAAGTTGAAAATTCATATTAATAATAATATTACAAAAAAACACAATGTGATCTCTAATTTTAGGCTATTCTTAACATTTCACCTTTTAGTGTGAACATGGGAAAAACATTATTCTATACTACAACTGCTACCAATGAAATGTGTTCATGATCTAGATGGTTTTATCAGGATTGCCAATAACCTCAAGGATGGTTTTACAATCAGATAACCAACAACCTAAAATCAAATTATGGTTTTACAATTAGATTACCACTAACCTAAACAATATGGTTTTACATGTGGTTAACCAACAACCATATACATCATGATGTTATAATACGACATTAGTTTTCATCAATATCTTACCTCAAGGGAAAATACAAAGAAATAATATAACTTATTACATTATGTGAATAGGAATGTATCATCTTTTCTTATTTGAAAAAAAAATCATAATTATTAAATAAGCTATAAATTCATTATGCAGCCCCGTCACTTGTGGCTGATGAGAGGGCACTATTTGTCCTCCAACCTCCTGTGTCCTCCATCCTCCCACAATAAATATATTATTAAATTATATGTCATGTATACAAATGTGTTATTAGGTGTTGATGTTTTTTTGGTCGATCATCCTCTAGTTCAGTGCCTTCCTCATATCCAACTTCAAAATTCTTCTATATTTTGATGTCTTGGTATTACATATTTTGGATGTTGGTTTCTATTGAAAGTGCATCAATTACAATAAAGGGTATTTAGAATTTGACTCTTTTTACATACATTGATAAATAAAATTTATGACATATATATTTTATTGATGTGGACCAAATAAAATACTGAAAACTATAATATTCCTTATGACCTTAAATAACATAACTTAAAATGACTCTAACTAGAGATATTTGGACCAACTTTAAATGATGGATAACTAAACATCAACCTTAATATAACAAATGGATATTATTGAAAGTTTTAACATATAAAAATAAAAAACCAATCTATCAATATAAAACACTAAATAATAAAGTATATGAATGACACAAAAAACTCTTAAGATCTTACCAAACATAAACAAACTGATCAAACTTTGACTTAACTTTACCAAAGTAATTGACACTTGATATGTGATGGTATAGAAAGGGTGAACTCTGAATAGAGGCATGAAGCTTTTGAATAAATTTCAACATCAAAATATAACTTGTTTAGACCAAAATATTTCTAAAGATTAACATCAAGATTCACCTACCAAATATCATCCTCCCATAATGTCTTGAGGACCTCCCTATCATCATGCGTAAAACCATGATTGGTAGCAGAATAAGCATCCATAAAATTATCATTAAAAAAATCAAAGTCATTCATGGAAAACTCATCTAGTTTGGAATGGTAAATAATGACATAAAATCTAAGTGGATATGTAAGATGATTGATTCTATGCTGATAGATCAATGGATCAACAAGTAATACCAATCTAGGAATGTTGAGTTTCAACCAATCATGTAAGGATCCAAATATTATTTTATGGAAACTTATGAATGACAATGCACAAAAAATAACTTGTTTTAAACTCCAAGATAGATTTAAAAAATGTGCCTAGGTATAAGACTGTGTATATATCAGATAAGAGAGAAAATATAGAACTATTCCCAAATGAAATAAACTCTTGAGGAATCTCATTTTGCATGGTTATTGGATTTGATAAATATATAAAGCATCATAATTAAGATCTAAAAATGTCAATAGCTGCATAGGGAAAATGTGGGAGATGATAGTGCCAAAGACATAAATAGCCACATAAGAAATCTATAGAATGATGTAGACTGAGTGGAATGACATGTTTATCTAGTAGGTATCATTATTGAATGCATTACATAACATTATGTGGTAGAACTAAAAGTATGAGGAATATTTATGAAAACATGGTAGATCTATATATTGATGACAAGTAGTTGATCAAGGATGCATATTATCTTAGATGGGACATATAAAAGGTAAAGTAGATAAGTCTATAGACTCTCATTCTAATATCCAACTTGATTTGATACCAGATAATAAATTTGGTTTAGATTATCATAAACTAAACACACATGAAATAATGGAATTGCATTCAAAACTATAATTCAATCAATATTTTTTATTATTCCAAATTAATTACAATGGGGAGAGATATTACATTTATATATCTCAATGAGCTCCTATTATCAATGAGTCAAGGCTCATCATCTAATCCCATAATATTCTCCTCTAATCCCTTTATTTTATCACTCAATCCTATCTACATGAGTTGTGAGAACAAATCACTCGCATATAATATAATATAATATTATATTATTCTACCTATATTATTATTAAATGAGTTGACAACTCATATTAATAATATTATTATAAACAAATATAATGTGATCACTAATGTTAAATTATCCCTAAAATTTTTAACAAATGATTAAGATAATTTTTATAGATCACAACATTCAAAACATGGTTCAATAACTCATTAAGATAATTGGTAGAGATCACATAATTCAACAACTAATTAAGATATTTGGTACATATCATAGAATTTAGAACACAATTCAATAACCATTTAATATAAGTGGAAAATATCACATAATTTAGAGTATAGTTCAATAACCAATTAATATATTTGGTAGAGATAAAATCATAGATTTGATACAACATCCAATTAGGATAGTTTCTATAGAGTCTAAACATCTAGCTACTAGTAGTGTACCATGAGCAACATCATTTCTAGAGTCTACATCTATGTTGACATAACATGAATAGTATGGTTGCTTATTCACCATGTCATTTGGGTTCAGATAGTGCATGCCACAATTATATGATCCACACTTAGATATCCTATGATACTCCTATATCACCTATGATAACAACTAACATCCCTTTTTCTAATATAAATATCTACTTAAACATTTATACAAAAATAAACAACTAGTTACCATTATTTAGACAAATAACATTTTTATATATCAAAACATAAGCACCAAATACAATCAAATACTTGATCCAATAAACAATATCATAAATCTAAAAGCCAGAAAACATAATACACATGTAACAATAGAAATCCATATATAACTCAATACAAGTTTTAGTAAAATAATAAAATTGACTCAATAATTGGAGCTTGGTCACTAGGACTAGCCCCTTCACTCTCACTCTCCAATACATACATATTAGAGCTAGATGTTCCACCATCCCTTTGAGATCTTGATTGAGACCTATGTATACTCTCTCTATCTTATACCATTGTAAATATTACCAATACCTCCACATGCTCTCATTATAGGTAGAAGTATTCATCCACAATCTTACCGCCTACCCTAACTAGAATATCTAGTGTAGGCATAACTCATCTTTGTATCTCTACGCATGCATCATCCCTATCAACAACTGCTCATGTAAATGTCATAGTAAAAATGGGTACTCGATAAAACAAGTGCTAATGAACACCAAAAACATATATATACATCTCCATTAGTCCATCATCCATGACATCATCAAGTATATGTCATGTTAGCACTTAGAGCACAAAATTAATAGTCATCTCCCAATACTCATCATCACTTGGACCTACACATACCAATGTAATACATCTAATACTTACCAAAATAAATAAGTAATGAATTAAACAAAACATGTAGATATATGATAACAACCTACCCTCAACTACCTTCATGGGCTTGACTTCTACCACATCCTCCATGATAACCAAACCTATTGAAAATAATAGTGTGTATCTATGTTGCACCCACCATGCTCTATATGCATTGGTTACTCCTATGTCATCCATGTCTAGTATATCTAGCACTAGATCTCATTCTATGAAAAAAATTAGAGCTAACTTTACCATCAATGGTTTGGGCCTACTCCCTAGCCTCACTAGAGCTTGATAAATCTTCACCTAAACCCATGGTGTTTGTGGAACATCTTAAGCCAAACCAAACTACCATTTCACTCACTCATACTGAGATCTCTCAAACACATTAACCCAATGATAATGGATCCAAAATATCACCCTAACCCATATTAGTTGAACACCATCCTTAGGTCACCCCTCAAAACCCTTATAGGGTATCTAAATAACATCTCTAGTAATGAGCCTATCCAACACCTATCGATGTCACATCATGCTCCTCCTGGGTACATGAACTATACCAGTCCATCTCTTTATAAACGTTTATAGGTGAGCTTAATCTTTTTTTGGAAACCCCTCTAGTCTAGATAATGTAATATTTTCATAGGCCTAATAGTTTAATAATGTCAAAGATCTAATGCCATCTATGTACAAATTTTGAGTGAAATGGTACAAATCTCGATACAAGTGGGATAGCATAGTGCAACCCCATGATTTTATGGTCCCATGCTCCTCTATGTACTACACTATACCATGTGTCTTGTATGAAATGGATACCCCACTCCCATCTATAGTAATGAAATAATCCAATAGCACCACTAAAAACTTTTTCAATCATGAAACATTGACCATGATAATCAAATATAATATACATCATTACTACTCCCTACCCAAAGAGTCCCTACAAACATTATATAAAAGTACATCATGACCTTATTTATAGCTCGGTCTCTCATGGGCACCTATAACACTTCCCTCTAACCAGTAATGGGAAATATCAAGATCATATACACATCCTCCAACATCATAGTAATCTCCCTAGTGGGTAACTAGAATGTACAAGTATTAACATTCCACTTCTCACATAATGATATCATCATATGCTTATCCCAAGGCATTAGATCTAATGATGCCACATAGCCCAAACTCATTCTATCAACCACTACCCCCTCGATATATATCAAGGGTAATCCCCATAAATATTCTATCATCTAGCCACTCTAGTACTCTCTCATACACATCCTCCTACAACATAAAATCATGTATTTCATTAGCATCTAGGAATACCAGATAAATAAGTAATAACAATCATTAAGTAAAAATTAGAAGCAAAAACAAACAAATTTGGCTTAGTGGACACTAGAACTGCATCCTAGATAGTAGCGCCATGCCCAAGACACTAATGAAATACATAGGAAAATAGTACCATATTTCAAAACATGGCCCTAAACTAATAAATTTTCATGAAAATGATAAAAACATGTAATGAATGTACCAAAAATAGGAAAAATGATAGATTCCTTACTAGGGTAACCTCCTCTCAAGCCTATATAAGTACCTCCACCTCCTCATACCAGGTCACACTCGCTTCTCATCTCCTTGGCATATTTATAAGATCAGATCAAATAGTATCTATCAAATTCAATGGTTTGAATGATTTTTTCAAACCAATTAACCAAACTATTTAAGTCATGTCTTAAAAGTTCCACTTACCTGTTGGCCAAATTTGGCCTACATACCAAAATTTTCCTAATCTAAAATAAGAAGCTAAGTAGGGTCTTGATTGAAGGGTGATCCAATGGTGGAAAGATTAGATGGGATTTAGGGAGACATCATGACATTTGAAAGCCTTTGAAACACTTTAATCAAGCTTAATATGTGAATTTGAATAATTTAAGGGACCAAACTGTCATGGCATATCATGCAAGAATGAATAAATCAGTCTAGTTGTGTATTTTATGAGTGTGATTAGAAAACCTTTCAGGCCAAAAGATTTCATAGATATAATTTTTTTAGTGCCAAGGTCATCCTCTATAAATTTGGTATCTTGATGACTCTTATATCTCAAGATATAAACCTTCAAATTTGAACTTATAAAATGGAACATGTATGGGGACATCAAGTTAAAGCTATAGAAAATAGTCATTTAAATTTAAATGTTCTAAGGATAAATGCATAGTTGAAAAGTGTCAAGATTAAAGAAGCTTGAATCATATCTAATGGCATGTGGATGATGTCAGTGGGCCCAAACAGATCTATAGAGTGTGTTAAACCATATAATTAAAGATCAATAGTGAGCACAAGGTCAAAAAGTTGGTGGATCCTAAGATTAAGCAAGGGACTAAAAAGTGGCAAGATCTTGAGTGCCCATATGAAGATATAACAATGTGTAGTGACTTAAAAATCTAGTAGGTCCAAGATGATCAATGGTGTACGATCTATCATACCAAACCAGATCGATATCAAAATCAGAGTCAGAAGGTTAATGTATCCTAAGGTTTAATATAGATCTAATAAGTGTCAATATCATGGAAGCTTAGATTAGATCTAATGGTGCATTGATGAGGATGAAGTTAGTGGGTCTAGATAGATCAATGTATCATGTTAACATATACAATAAAAGATCAATAATGAGCACAAGGTCAACAAGTTAGTGGATCTTGGGAACTGATGAGAAGCTACCAAGTGTCATGACCATGGTAACTACCAAGTACATCAATAGTGTGAATTCAAGATATGCAAATTAGATCAACAATGTGTATAAGGTCAAAGAGTTAAGGATCTTAGATCAAACATGAGGTTACCATATAGTGTAAGAATATAAGTAGATAGACTAACAATAGGATCTTAAGAAGGGATGTATCACTAAAAAATGACATGATCGAGTAGCTCGAATCAAGATCAGTAATCGATACTAAATTCAAAGACATGAGATTTTGAGTAGAGGTTGAATACAATCAAGTTTGAATAAAAGCATATTTTAAAGTGAGGCCATGAAGGTAGACACATCAATTTTGATGGGTTCATCACCAAAGCCAATAGCATGATTATGACCCTTTTCTCCACTCTTACATGCCAAAGATGAATCAGTAGGGAGAAATCCATGCTGAAAAGAGATGATAACATATTGATCCAACTGTTATAAGTGAATTAATGCTAGAAAATAGATTGAAAGGGACTGATATGGTTATTGTAGCTACCTTCTAGAAGTAATTTTAAACATTATAGAGGATGGCATAAACACTAGAATGATTAGAAATATTGGAATTTTTCTCCTTTCTCCATCCTTCTATGCATTGATCATCATCTCTCTCATCCCTTTCTATTGTAAATATAGTATTCTAAGCCTTGAAATTGATCCCACTCTTCGGCATGACTAAAATCTACCAAGATTGATCTTTGTAACCTCCTGAGATAAATAGATTATTGTTTTAGATTTCATTGTTTTGGTATAGTGTGTTAATGTTAGTTTTATTTGTATATATGGTATAAATATCTCCCTTTTAAAGTCTTGATCTCACCTAGTTACTAGTTTATCTTATTATGTAGGTCATGTTTAGTGTTTAATGTCATTTGATTGAAGCTAATAAGTGGAAACATTGATTGGTTAATGCCTTAAATTATGACTTGCCATCACTTCCCTTAGGTTTTGACCACTTGATGAACCTATGCATGAAATATTGATTCATAATAGACATTTGGAGTTGTAGATTAAGTATTTGTCTCATTAGTGTGTTTAGAAGTTAAAATAGAGTGGATGAGTAATGAATTTAAGTGCATAACCAAAATTGACTTAGATTTCCATTTTTGTTATCTTTCTCTTCCTTTTCTCCCTAGAAATTATTAGTTTTTAGTGGAAATGTGCTAAGTGATACATCAAAGGAGATAACCTCATTAAAAATCCTAGAGGCCTGACCCAAGATTAGGCAACCCACAACATAGGGCCATTTCCATGTTGGACTAGATTTAAGTAGAGGACCTGAACAATCCTTTACTCAGCTAGGGTGCAATCTAGGACACTAATAGTTATGGCACACCTGGTGGGACTCATTAGAGATGGTCTTGGTTACATTATAGTTTCAACAGTGTTCTTCATGAAGTATTTGGTGATTCTAGGCTCAAGCAATTACTTCTAACAATCTAGGCACAATTTCCAAGTAAGTCTATGTTCATTACAATATGTTGATGTTGTTTTCATGGCTGTGTATGAGGAAAACTATGTTATACTTCCTTATCATCCCTATGATAGATTATACTAGCCTTGTCATAATCCATATTAGCATTATTATGAGCTTAATCATCCTTACTAGGAGTTTTATCTAAGCTAGGTTGAGCCTTATCAAGATTCTTATGATTCTTATTGTCAATAGTATGACCCTTATCCCCCTTGTGAACCATATCAGTCTCAAGATCATATTTCACCTTTCCCATATGGATATGATTTTGCATATGAGTAGCCATATCTCAAAGAGAGGATGGATGAAATAGAGCTCAAAATACTAGCATATACAAGAAATGTTTGTTAAAATTCTCAATATGGGGAAGTGAATGGGTTGTTTCTAAATGTATCCAATGATCTAGAGAAGAGGGATGAGTTGTGAAATCTTGTATTGTATAAGATGGAGGCTTTGGAGAGGCAAAAATGTGAGTTAAACAAATTATCTCAAGAACTCTCTTGTATTCCCTACCAGTATTCTTGTGTTCCTCATTCTCATGAAGTGCTTAACCATACTCAATTTGAGCCAAGGGAGTTGCCTAGTTGGATTCAAGAGCAAACTCATATGCCTATTCAATAATATATTCAAGAGACTAGTCCTTCTTGTAGTTCCATTTATTCCTTGCTTATCCCTCAAACTCAAGTTGTCTATGATGACAAAGAGGTTTCAAACATTGATGAGGTGATGGCCAAGTGGAATAAGAAGAATGTAGATTTTTTCAAAAGTTTCTCTTTCCCTCCTCTCCAAAACTCCCAGGATGATTCCATTGCCCTCAAGATCCCAAAATCTAATCATGATCAACCTTTCATACCTCATATTCCCTCTTAAATGAATGAATTTAATCACCCTCTCACCATCTCCCTTCTTTTGGAGGAGCATGTTCTATGGAGGATAGATAAAGAAGTTGTAGCTACAAGCCAAGGTATTGGAGAGTGTGAATAATATGCTTCAAGTGTGCATGAGGAATAGTTACTCATTGATACTTCAACTAAATATGTATTTGAGAATAAGGATGTAGTTGAGAATGAGGATGTAGTTGAGAATGAGAAGATTGGTCTTGATGTGGAATAACTTCATGAGAAAGTATAAGTTGAAGTCATAAATAAGTTTGAGACATCTCCTGTTGAGAAGGATCAATATACCTTTCAAGATAATTATATTCAAATTTATCAAAATGAGGAATAAGAGGATGATTGAGAACTATAATTTGAATATCTATAAGAGATTGAAGATCTTTGTAGGGATATATTTCCCATTAAAGACCATGTTTATGATAAATTTGATCAAGAATCACCTATTAGAGATCATGATATATATTGGGTTTAATATTCAAATATCCTTGAAGATATTAATGAACTTACAATAGATAGTAAGAAGAATGAGGTCACTCAAGGATAATGCATAGATAGTATATCACTTGATGAGGTTGTAGATGACAAGTAGTATGAAAAAGATCCCAAAGTGAAAGATGAGTTTGTCTTTGTTGGTGACTATTTTACTATTTATGACTCATTTGAGGAGATGTTAAGAGATTTGGTAGGCAAGAAGAGTGCCTCATCAAAGGTTATGTTTAATAAACATCATACTTTACAACTTGTCTCTTCTCTTGGATTGAGTGAGTATATGAATTTTCCTTTTGATCCACATGGATCATGTTTTTTCATGGTTAGTTAGATTAGTTTGCTTCTATTTTATCCCAAATAAGTGCTTTGTTTGGACATGTGTTTTTTAAGGTTAGCTTCCCTATTTTTTATGTTTCCTTCTCTATTTTGGTGGAATATATTATCTTTACAACTCAAAGGTTTATTTTAGTTATGGATCAAATTAATAATTATTCATGAGTACAAGAGTCATGTAAATGGTCTGAGTTCTCAATCATAGCAGGCATGCTACCCAACTGAGTCACCAAAGATGTTGTGCAAATGTGGACTACATACCAAAATTTTCCTAATCTAGAATAAGACGTTGAGTAGGGTCTTGATTGAAGGGTGATCCAATGGTGGAAAGAGAAGATAGGATTTAAGGATACCTCATGACATTTTAAATCCTTTGAAACACTTTAAGCAATATTAATATGTGAATTCAACCAATTTAAGGGATCAGATTATCATGGCACATCATGTAAGAACTAATATTACTATGATGGGATCACTTTTAACTAATTATAACTGATGGTAGAGTTCCAATCAAGACAACTCAAGAGATGTAGTCAATCTGGCCTCCCTTCCATAGACTAACATGAAGGGTGAATTTCCCAAAACTCTCTTGGGTGTGACTTAATTAGCTCAAAGGGTAGTTATGAGCTTGGTATGTCAGGCTTGCTGATTATTTTCCATTGTCCTTTTTATGATGCAAAACAAATTCTTATTCATGGAATCAGATAGACCATTACCTTAAGGGTAATAATTTGATGAGCCACTCAGATGGATGTTATGTTTGATGTCTAATTCATTGATCCTAACCCCAAGGAAATCCAATGCATTATCAGAGTTAATAGTAGCTAGAACACCAAACCTCATGACAATGACTTTGTATAATTTAAGGATGGATGTCTCATTAGCCTCCTTGAATGATACTACTTTCATCCACTTTGTGAAATAGTCTATGGTAGTAAGGATCCATTTATGTCCATTGCTTGATGGTGGGTTAATCATGCCTATGAAATCTAGGCCCCACTATACAAAGGGTTTATTAGATTGTATTGGGTGCAATGGTAAGGTTTTCATCCTTTGTTTGCCTATAAATAAGGCACATTTATTATAAATTTTCACATATTTGAAAAAATTTGGCCAATAATATCTAGCTCGCATTATTTTGGTAGTAGTGGCCTTGGGTGAATAATGGCCTCCTATAGGGCCATCATGGAATTCTTGAAGAATTATGCTTACTTGATTTGATTTTATGCACCTCAAGAGGACTCCATTGAGGTCCTTCCAAAAAAGTGTACCATTTATGATCACATAGGTAATGTCTTTAACCTTGAAATGTCTTCACTTAGATTTATTCAATCCAAGGGGATATGATCCAGTTTGAAGGAAAGTCATCATATTTTGCATTTAGTATTTTGTAACTTCTTAGCCTATTGATTCCTTTTTGTGTGATACCAAGACTATTTTTTCTTAAAAATTTGCTACCTTGAACAATGATTTACAGAGTCTCTTTCCTCACACTAGCTTATTAATATGGATGTCCACATTGTATTCCATCACCTTTGTGACCCAAACAACCCTTTTCTTGTTGATGTCCTTTCTGATCAAAAACTCTTTGATGCTTGTGTGTGCAACCATGAGTTATATATTTTTGTTGGAGATAATATGCCTAAAATTATAGGGTGCTCTCATAAATACAAGGATGTGCTTCTCCACAAAGATATAACATATCTCATAATATTTTAGCACCTGGTTGAAGAAAGTAATCGGTTGCTCTAAATGATCATTATTTTTTTGTGTAAAGGATATTTGAGATGCCTTTAGTCCCACCAAATTTATAAAGGATAAAGTCCTTGCTATAATTTGGACTGATCAATGTGGGATCCTATATGATATCATGCTTAATGGCTTCCACACTATCCCTACCTTCACAATTCTAGCTGAACACAACATTCTTTTTTAGTATCACAGTGAGGGGCTTGGTCAGGGTGGTAAAATCAAACATAAATCTCCTAACAAAGTTGACTCTTCCTAAGAATCACTAGAGAATCATCTTATGACTTGGAAGAGGGAGAGATGAGATAGTCTTGACTTGATCTGGATCAATTATGAGTCCTTCTTTAGAAACAATGTGTCCTAATAGATTGCCTTCATGAATTAAAAAGATAAAATTGTTAGGGTTCAGAGATATTCTAAACTCTTGACACCTTTAAAATACTTACTCTAGGTGGCCTAAATGATCTTTTGTGCACTTATAAAAAATATTTATGTCATTGAGGTAAACCAAGATGACTTGTTGATGAGCTCCTTAAATGCCATAGTCATGGCTCTTTGGAAGGTCACTCCTACATTTGTCAAACCAAATGGAATTTGTTGGTATGCAAAGGTTCCCCACTTAATGGTGAATGTTGTTTTATAATGATTGCACTCTTGCACTAGAATCTAGTTGTAACTTGAGTAACCATCCAGAAACAAGAATCTCTTTGCACCTGTGACCATTTTTAGGATTTGTTCCATTGGTGGGAGAGGATAGTGGTCTTTAAGGGAAACTTTATTCAGGTCTATAAAGTACACACATATATATATTTCCCCATTCTTCTTTAATATTGAGACTTAGTTGGAAACATATGAAGAGTGTTTAATTGGAACTATTATACTAGATTTAATGAAATTTGAGAGCTTCTTGCTCATTGAGGCTCATCTTCTTCATTTATTTAACTACATTGAAAGGAATCTAAGATCCTTTTGAATATGGATTTTGAATAAGAGTATCTTCATGTATTTTTGCACTGGTCTGAGGTGGATATTCTTTTTATGTAATCTACTTTGTGTGCACTGAAGGTTGTGCAAGCACCTTGGCTTATGTACCTGTGTGAGTGATCTTAGGAATTGAAGGTGAGGGTGCCAAATTTGGTATTACCTCTTCTATTTATCTCCTTTTAATTATTGTATTAAAAACAACTGGGGTGTTTCCTCCACTTGGTTCACCATATGGATTTACGTAGTTGAAGTCTTCCTTTTTCCAATTGATGAGAGTAGACCCATCCTGTTGTTGCACTAGAACTCAAATCTCTCCTTCATGTAGAGACATGGTAATTATTTTGTCTTGAGTCTATGATGAAATTTTCACTATGAGTGCTTGGTTCATGACCCCATTTGTGTGTGTAGCTTGATTATGCAATTGGCTATATGGAAAACACCATTTTGGATCATGCACATGATTATTTTGTATAGTACAAGGGATTTAGAGGTGTTAGCGACATCAAATTTATATGCATAAGGTATTATATTATATGTGAGCTAATTTTTTGTTTGTGAACCACCTTAGTAAGGAGGTCTACTTGACTCATGTTTCTGAGTGAAGGTTTGATAAGGCTTGGGGTATTGTGCTTGTTGTCTTTTGAAGGTTACGAATTCATTTTAAAATATTTGAAATATCATTTTAAGCTCATGTAATTCATTAGGATAAATAATATATGAATATGGTGGGCTTATTATGGTGAAGATATGTGCTAACCTAGACTAAGAGGGGCAACATTAAGATGGATTACAAACAATTCATAGATAATGTCTACACATACCTGAATGCATAAAGGATATGATCTGCAAGTGAGTTCCAAGTTCTACACAAAGGTACCAGTAATGGACAATAATGAGAGGGGAAAACATTACCCATATATAAGGATCAATAAACACAAATAAAACATAGAGTATAAGAATAATGTAGGGAGGTGAAGTTATTTCTCATTAACTTGCAAGTTTAGCCAATATAAGTACTCTTGAAGGGCAAACTTTGGTAGTGTGACATTGCCTAAAATGTGTCAACCCTTTTTAAATTAAAGAACAAGGTTTTTATAAGATCAAACCATTTTAAAATTAATTCACCACTTGAGGTGGTAGATACAACCTTTTAATTATATTACAATAATGCACCCATGCTTCTTGAATTCTACGTAGTGATTTTAAAATAGGAGTTGGTGGCAGGATTACTCTAGATCTACATGTGTTTGATGGTAGAAGATTCTTGTAAATGTTAGAGGGGTAGTGTGTACTCATATTTTGATGTATGATTTTCACTTCTACATTTAATTATTCTAATAAGGATTAAAATGCTACTCAATTTATTTTTCAACTACCTCTTTATACCTTACTGTCACTTAGTAATCACTATATGGGTCTCCTTTGAACTACCATGTTAATGCTTTACACCTAGGGATACATGTCAATATACAAAGTAGTATATGCACAACATAGATCATAGTCTATGATGTATGAGATTGTAGAAGTGAAACTATGTTATTTGGTGTGAGAATTAATCCTAAATTTATATAGACTTTTTTTAATAATAACATACACAAAGATGGAATATCTTGGGTGCACTCATTATAATTTAGAACTACTTATTGCACACCTCTACCTACACTATCTAAAGATTAGGGATCTATGTCCTTAAACTTGCATGCCAATTGGCTCATGTGATGAAGGATCTTGAAGGGGCACACATCAAGAATGATTAATGGGTGTGAATCAACACTTAGTTAATTCATAGATCTGTGCCAACTAGTTTAGGTGTAGATGCAGAAGGGAAGCATTTACACATGACTTGTGTATGTAATGGGAAATTATTTAGATCTACAAGTCAATCATATCTCAGAGAATATAGATCTTAATTACACTTCTAATTGGAGATACATTATATAATCAAGGTCATGACAAATATGGATCTGCTAGAACTAGCCAAAGGATCTCTTAACATAATAATATCACTAAGGAGGGTTCCAAATCCTTTAGTCAAACAAAACTATGAAATAACCCTAACTATGTCTTATGTTTTCATATTCATTATACTAATAGCAAGTAAATCAAAATATAATTTAGTGCTCACCAAAGCTTGTGACACAACATGGGGGTTAGTAAACAATAAAATTAAATATGCATAAGAGAATCCTAATTAAGCTATGTATAGGTAAAACCCTAATGCATGGAGAGAGAAATATTATTCAAAATACATTAATTATGCTACTTATATTTACTAGAGATAGGATCAAAGTTAGAAATACTTACTTGGAAGATGAACTCATCAAGACTCAATCTCTCCTTTGGCCAAAGGTGTTTGATAAGAGGTTGTGGTGGTTGGTAAGGATCACTAATAAAGGTCAAATCATCTAAGACTTTTCCACAAGATTATATTTTTCTCCAATTATAAATCCTAATCTAAGACTCCTCAATTAGCATGGTGGAAGAGAATATTGTAATGAAGTTAAAATGAATAATAACTCTTGCCTACTCTCTAAGAATGGCTAAATTAATGTTTTTATATAGGTGGATCTAACCCTAAACCCGTCTAAAATTTTTGGCCGACAAGGTTGATTCGATCAACCTAGTATCATAATTTATAAAAAATAACTAGGGCCATTAGGTGACGACCTATACCCTAATAAGTTTTATCAAGAAGAATACAAGCTGGATGTGGCTGACATAATCATGTAAACTATTAAAAATGGTTAAAGGTTATGGAAAGGGATAATGAAGGTGGTAATAACTAGAGGAGTGTATAAAATGGGAGGAAAAGTGCAGGGAGATGTTTTTAGGATCTAGTCGGATTGATAACAAGTGGTAATAAAGAACAACAATCCTGTGAAGCACCAATGATCTACCCACCCCTTTCCCAATACACCCCTTAGGGTGTGCATTTAGAGAGATTGAGACTCGATGGGTTCCTACAACATAAAAAGTATTAGTAATTGATAAAATTTAAAAATATTATGTGTATATGTATTATCCACTCTGAGCTCATCGTGTGTTATTCAGGTGAAACAGGGGATGGTGCTTTGAAAAAGAACATCTTAACACACAACATTAAGGATGAAAAAAAGTTTGAGTATTTTCAAGCATAGAATAATTGAAAGTAAATGACTGAAAGGAAAATAACTAAAATGTAAATATATGGTTACCTTGACTGACCTTTATCAATGGATGGTTGTTTGTTGTGTTTGTAGTTTTGATTATGAAGGGCATAGAGACTGCTTTTGATAAACCCAAGGATAAAAAACTAAAGATCAAAAACAAACAAACACAGCAAAGGCAAGATAATTGGTGTTATATGGATAGGATATAGTTGAAAATTTGGTAAGCTAGGGTGACAAATTCTATGTTAGAATAAATGACCAAGTAAAAATTTAGAGTAAATCAAGTAACCAAAAAACCAAAACTACTAAAAATTAAAAAACACAAATAATTAAACCTTAATTAAGAAAGGCAAACTCACCAAGTCAAACCAAGGATACATATAAGAAATATGGTAATCAAACATCAATGTAAAAGTAGTAACAATCCTTACTTAAACAAAGTTGGGCAAGCAAAAATGGCAAAACAACATTGAGAAGTGAGAAGTAAAAATCTTTATTCAATAATCAATGAAAAAAAGTGCATAAAAGGGAAAACAACACTGATGAGTGAGAAGTAATAAGCCAACCTCACTCAACAATATAAAAAGTAAATTAAAATAGAAATGGACTCAGGTGTCTAGAAAAAAGGTGGTACAAAAAATAGCAAATGGTAAAAGAAAGTAAATCAAGTTTAGAAATGTAGAGCCATGATGTAAATAAAATAATCCATAGTTACTCAAGCATATTGTTTTGTTTTAAAGATAGATAAAGCTAAACAAAAGTAGTGGTAACATGTTTTGTAAGGTGTGAAGAAGAGGGAAGTATATAATAAGGGAAAACAAATTTAGAATCACAATTTGTGTATTAAGGGGCACAATAAAATGGGTGGAGGTGAGAATGAAGTAAAAACCAAGGTAGAGGAACTCTTTATTGAAGTCAAAATACTCAAATTAGGTTTGTCAAAATAAGAGGACTTTCAATATTAAAGACTCTGAATAACTTCTCCTAGCCAAATAAATCTTAGGTCAATAAATAAAATATGTACATCATCTCATGAAGACTATATACATGAAAAGTAAAAATGGACCTACTTTCCCACAATGTGTTCCTCATTTTTCAGGACCCCTTACATAGCCATTGATCTACTATTAAGATTGGGTACTTGCATGAGAAAATAGGGAGAACCATAGATTTTGTTAAATTATCATATTCCAATCTACTGGCCTACTACACCACAATAGACCTAGGCTCTATCATGAGGCTAACTGTGGAGTTTGAGCTTTGATTGGAGATAAGAGATGTACTTGTAATCATGTATTTTAGTGTGATATTAAATTTTGAGATTGTATGTTTATTTTTGTATATCATTACATTTTATTTCAAATTATTTGGCTTTTAAAAATTTTGATGGCTCTTTCTATTCCTCTTCCATATAGATTCAAAAAACCAAATATGGGTACAAAAGATGACTTTCATTTGAATACTTAGGACTTGGTTGCTAAGAGAGAGAACTCAGAGAGCATGGTGTCTAAGAGTCTCATAAATTCAAGTGAAATAAAAGTGCTATCTTGACTTTGACCTTGTTTTATCTAATGTAGAGTGAAAGGAAAGGAAATCAAGGGGAATAAAACATGAAATAATTTAAATTATTTCAAATTGCAAAAAATGTGATAAGGGAAAAAAGAGATATAATGATAGTAAAATATTATTTCTTATCATAAGAATAAGGTAAATGTAGGAAAACATGCTAACATAGATTTTTATGCAAATTTCATCTATCAAAAGAAGCAAAAATTAAAGTTGAGAACAACGATAAAAAACCTGTAACTATTACAAAACACATTCTAGAAAAGGAATGACAAGATGGTGTTTTTATAAGGAAGACCAGGTCTTATCCATGGTCTTACTATTAGGATAAATTAAAATCTAGATTTATCCCCAAATCACATATAATAAAAACTATGAAATGAATTAATCAAAAATTGAAAACAAACAAAAACATTCACATAACAAAAGACACTAGATTTAACGTAGTTTACATAAAATGGGCTACATCCACCAAACTTGTCCAATATATTATTTTCAATAATATAAGAGAGAAACAAAATTCTATAATAAACCATGTTACACCTCTCTACTTTTTTTGCCTCCATTTTGTGTTAATCATTCACTTTTTTTTTCTCTTAGTCATATCTTAATACATTTTATAGCAAAAAAACACCTAAACATAACCTCTACCATCAGATATGGAAACCTATAATCAATGGCCTAGATTGAATATAAAATTATAATTTAATAAGACAATTTTAATAATATTAGAGATACAAACAATGAGATCTAAACCTGATTGAAATAACATCAAAATTTTAACCTCAATTCCTGGAAGACAATCAAGATCCACACCTAAAACTTATACTACAACTCAAAATATAGAAACCCATGAGGGTGACAAAAGCATGTGAATAATAAATAAGAAAAATATGGTAATTTGAGGAAGGTCAGGTCTTATCCATGGTCTTACATTGCAACTCACAAAAGAGAAACATAAGGGGTGTCAAAAAAGTGTTTGAAAAGTGAAAAAAATAAATAGGATAAAATTACATCATGAGGAAGACCGGGTCCTATCCGTATTTTTATAATTCAACTCATGCAAAAAATAGAAACCAAAGGACCAAAATAAATTACTAAAGTTTGTGGAAATAGAGAACTATTGCAGAAGGTGAGCCCTATGTAAGTAACCTAAAAAAAAGTGTTAGATAGATAGCATATAAAAACATGAAAATAAGGGAAGGATTAGGAAAAATACTTCTTAAGAAATTTTGCATTGGTGGGCTGTTTGAAAATATTCCCTTCATTAGTTTGAATTCAATATGTACTTGGACCAAGAATATATTTGACTAATAAGAATATATTTGACTAAATAAAGAACCCACTATTTTGAGGCATATTTACCTTCTTTGTCATGAGTGTAGTCTAATTTAAGGACAAGATCACCAACATTAAATATGTGAACTTCAACTCATTTTTTATGTTTTTTGGCAATATGGGCCTTGTATTGGTGATTGTGTTTCAAATAAAAATATGATGTTCGACAGGGAGATCAAGAGCATGAAGGCAAGATTCACATAATTCTTCATCAAATATGATACCATGAAGATATATATGGAGAGAGAGAAGCTCAACTTCTAATGAAAGGACTAATTTAGAACCATAGACTAGAGAAAATGGTGTTACCCTAGTGGTAGTGTGTATACTAGTGTGATAGGCCCAAAGATTAGGATAAAGGTGAAGGTGCCAATCCATGCGGGTTTCACAAATTGTTTTTTGGAGAATTTTATTTTTGGTCTCAACTTAGCCATTACATTGTGGATGATAGGGTGTGTATAATTTTTTATTACTTTTAAATTTAGTATAGAGTTGTTTGACATCTTAATTTTTATAATTACCACCATTATCTGAAATGATAGTATAAGGGACACCAAAGTGGCAAATGATTTTATTAAAGATGAATTTGGAGATGGTGGTACAAGTGACATTAATAAGGGGCATATCCTCAACCCATTTGGTAAAATATTATGTGGTTGTGATTATAAATGCATGTCCATCTTGAGATTGAGTTAATTTTTTGATGAGATATAATCCCCACATATAGAATGGCCAAGGAGATTATATGTTTTAAATCTTGGCTACATGTGAATGAATTAAACCATCATGAAGTTGGCAAAGATTATACTTTTCAACAAATTTGATGACATCTTTTTCAAGAGTGGTCCAAATATATCTCATATGTAAGCATTTGCAGGCTATAACATATCTGCTATAGTGGCCACTGCAAATTCCCCCATGTGCTTGTTCAAAAAGATGAGGAACCTCATATTGCATAACATAACAGAGCAAGGTACCTTCAACATTATGATAGTATAAGATGTTATATCTAAATACATACTTAATAAATTATTTACATAGACAAGTATTTTCATGAGAATTTAGGTTGGGAGGATAAGTTTGGTGTTTCAGATATTGAATGATGTTTTTATACCATGGGCTTTGTCAAATGGTGATGGCCTCAATGTGGAAAATAAGCATATCATGTGGTTGAGTAGAATATGGAGATTTTATTATTTGTATAAGAAAATTTTAATTAGTAAGAACTTGGTGTAGATGAAAAAGAGATGATGAAGAAGTGGGGGAATCAATAATATAATTTTGATCTCGATGGATAGGCTCGATGGTGAAAGAAATGAAATCATTTGTGAGAGTAGTTATAATTTGATAACAAAAAATTATATTCTCACTTTTATATTAGTAATCACCATTGGTTTGGAAATAAATAAGTTGGGAATTACTTAAAATATGTAGGTATTGGATATCTAAATCAAGGGCAGCTCTCATGCTTAAGATTAAAGATTCATACTCTACCATATTATTAGTGATGTCAAATGTTAATCAAAAAGCTAACAGGATAATTTTTTCTAATAGGGATCATGAGAATACAACATGCCTCGAATCCTTAAAGATAATTAGTAACATTAAAGTAAAGGTTCTAAGTGTCTTCATGTAAATCCACATTAATTTCAAGAAGTTCTTCGATAACTATTTTTGGTTTACTAGTATCAGATAGGATAACAGATTCATCAAGATTACTTCAAGATCGACAATGAAGTTATAAAAGTAATCTTTAAGAGATATGGATTGGTTGAGACCTTCAATATAGATAATATTATCATCAATAAGACTATCTTGAAGGTGGTTAGAAGCGGGCACATGACCTATGGTAAGTTGATCAGTGATGATTTATCCTTTGACAACTTTTTGAGTAATAATTTAGAGATTAAATTCCATGAGAAGGACCATCCACTTGCCAATTTTGTCTTTAGGAAGAAATTCTTTGGAGAAGTGATGAAGATTACTAGAAATGATGATAACATAAGTGGTCTGATGAAACATATAATGTTGATTTTTTTTAGCTGTAAAATATATGGTGAGGCAATCGCGCTCAAATTTTTTGTAACATCTTTCATAATCAATGAGGCCTCGACTGATATATTAGATGGCATATTCTCTTCGAGTATCATCTTGTTGGGAAAGTATTTCCCCAATGGATATGGGTATAGAATAAGTGTATAATATCAAAGGTCGATCATTTGAAGGGGGATAAAGAGTAGGTGGGTTAAATAATATTTCTTTCATATTATCAAATGTGTTTTGATAGAGATCTATTCATTTTAACACATTACCTTTCTTAAGAAGAGAATCGATGGAGTAGATATAGTAAACCATTTCAAGGATGAATCATCTAATTACCCTAAGTTTATTGAGATAAGTTTGAATGTATAAAATGGATCAAGGAATGGGCATGTTTTGATAGCATTAATCTTGGTAGGGTCAACATCAATACCATGGAGAAAAAATAAGAATCCTAATAGTTTTATAGATGTGATAGTGAAGACACATTTGTAAGTATTTAGTCTAAATTTATATTAAAAAAGGTAGTCGAAGATAATGGAAGATTAGAAAAATGAATCTTGTAACATTTAGAATTAGCAATGAGGTCATCTACATAGGTTTCTACAATTTTATGAATAAAATTATGAAAGATATGGGTCATTACTCATTGATAAGTAGCTCCATAATTTTTGAGTTTGAAGGACATTTTAACATAGCAATAGGTGTCCCATTCCATGGTGAAAGCTATCTTATGTTAGTCTTTGAGGGCAATGTGAATTTGGTTATAGCCCAAAAAACCATCTATATGAGACAACATTTCATAACAAGTTGTAGAATTGACAATGACATCTATTGAAGGTAGAGGGAAATTATCATTGGGACAAGCAAGATTAAGATTACAAAAATTAATACAGATGTTAATGATCATGGTGACTTTTTTATTAATAAGGATTATGTTAGAAACCCAATCAAAATAGTCCACTAGTTTGATAAACTTAGCATCAAGAAGTTTGATAATTTCTTTGTGACATAAGGTGGAAACTTCATGTGAAAATTTTCATTACTTTTGGTGCATAGGTTTGGCATCAAGATAAGTGATGATATTGTACACCACAATGATAGGGTCAATACAAGGCATGTCCTCATAGGACCATGCAAATATCTCATGATATTTATCAAAAAATAAGATAAATTTATCGTGTTCATCAGGTGTGAGTTCATGAAAAATTATAATAGGTTAAGGGCATGATAGCATACCATATTTAATGCAAGTAGTTTCTTAGATAAGCATAGTATTTCCATATCGAAAGTGATTTGGTGAATTTGGTAAATAATAAATCAGATTAGCTTTAAGTTCAATGTTAGTGATAAAGTTGTTGAAATAAGGGGTTTTGTTGTTTAAATTACTGAGTTTATGATGTTTCTAAGGAATTTGAGGTTCTTGTGCATGAAGTAATTCAAGGATATATTCATCGCTAGTAAAAGTGGGAGAGGCCCATAATACTTAACATCTACTTTGAGATTGAGAATTTAATTATCATGGTAATCATATTCAAAATGTATCTGATGGACATATATGGCTTTGGCATCTAATGTAATCTCAAGAGTTAGATTAGATTGATTAGATGAGATTGGTGTGTCATTAATTTCTCTAACATGTGAAAAATTGTATGTAGTTATGGGATCTATAGGTGGTAGAGAAGATGAAAGAATATTCAAAGGTTCAGAAGGTAATATTTTTTATACCACCTAGGGAATATCAAAAAGTGGAGAATTAATAGGAGGTACATGACCTTCAAGAGTTAATTCAAAAAATTTATAATGGTGTGAACATCTTGGTTGAAAGCATGTATTTATGCTAAAGGTTTTTGATAATGTTGTACATCCAAGTCTTGAGATTGATCTTGGACCATGATGTAGTTATCATCATAGGTTAGAGAAATGGTACATGCTTGAGAGTCAGGGGAGTTTTAGAAGGTGAAATTTTGAGGTTACTAAAATTTCATGGAGACATGGTTAGAGGATCTTGTAATAATTTGGCCACTCTAAAATCATTGCATGTGAAGTCATATTTCAAGTAAGAAGATTCCTGAGCATTACATAGAGGGGGGAAATCAGTGATTTCATCAATGAGAGGAATGATTCGATCACAAGGTAATAAATGAGGAAGCCACTCTGAGATGCAAGAAGGTAGCTTACTAGTAGTTTAAGTATGTTGAAAGTCATTAGGTTCATCTTCATCTGAATCAAAGAGAATGACCTATAAGTTAGGATTTATGATGAATTCAGGAAAGGGAGCATTATTGATGGTAGGAATGGTAGAAATGTGATATTGAGATTTTGGATTGGGAATTTTAATACTCCAAGGGTTTGATTGGCCTCATGCTTGTATCATTTGTGGTTATGTAGGAATTTGATGCATTAGCTACTACAAGAGTCTATGGCCTTAATTAAATGAGTCCAAGTGTGATCGAGGAGTATATTATAAGATAGAGATAAATCAAGGACCATAAGTTTAGTTCAAATGGTCTTATGTCTAATTGTTAAAGGAATCCAAATAAAACCAAATGAATTTTGATTAGTTTTATCAAATCCTTGATAGGTAAGGCATGTTTTCTTGAGATGATTCTTATTATATCCAGATTGTTGATAAGCTACAAAGATGTCACATTAATACTAGACCCTTCATCAACTAAATATTTATGAATAATAGTATTATCAATGGGTATTTTGTCATTAATCATGTCCTCTTAAATAAATTCAATAGATGGTTTAGAAGAAAGACACGTGGATTCAATGGTATGGACATTGTAAGGTTGATGCTCAATAGAGGGTAGTTTTTCATTTATAGATGATGGTGCTTCAATTTATTACAATTATTGCATGAGTAATTTGTGATGATAAGGGTAAGTATGAACTAACTCCATAAGTGGAATATTGTAAGGCATGGAGTTAAATTCTTCATGAAAGTTCCAATGGGGTTTAGAAGAAAAAATAGTGCGAGGTTTAGAAGGCAAGGTAGATTTTGAAGGAATGGAAGTTGTTGGGGGTTCAGAAGAAGGAGGTGGTTCCTCATGGGCTCCTGAAGCTAAATGAGTGGTTGTAGTATCTTTTATAAGTTTTTCCTCCAAATATGGTTTCTTAGGTTTTGTGATAGGATCTTTTTGAGTTGTTTCATGATGATAATTTACCTTATCCACATTAATATATTGAAAATTGTTGAAATATTGATCATAGTTGGCATCAATACCACAAAAATCCTTGGTATTTTTTTGATGATTAGATGTGGAAAAATATTTTTGGTTATTAGAATAGGAAGCTTTGGGAGCTTGTCATTTTTGATAAGTAGTGTTGTACTCTTGACAATGGAGTTTAATGATGGCTTTGTGATTGAATGAATCACCAAACATGTAGGAGACAACAAATTTAGTAATCCCTTGATAAGTTTTATGTAAATTCCCAATGTCAGCATGGAACCAAAAAAATTGATTAGGGTCATACTATTTAGGTGGATTATTAGGATAAGTAAAGGGTTTAGAGGATGGTAAGAATTGTTTCATTTGTTGCAAAGTTAGTGGTATGTGAGAAGATTGGGGATTGTTAGCTTTAGAAACTCCTAGTTTGGTTTGAGTATTATCGATGATGGCATTGGTATAAGTTTGAAAATATCCTTTAAGGAATTTGGTATTTAGTTTGAATTACTTCATGAGGAAGTATTGATGTTTATCTTCATTAGGAGATTTAATAAGTGTTTGTGGAGCAAAATTTCAAACCATATATTGAAGTGAAGGAGTCAAAATAGTTATAAAGAGTTTAAATAAATTATCATCAATCATGTTATGATCGGCCTTATGGGTCAAAGTTTTCCATCATTTGATAAAATCATGAGTTGATTCAATAGTATATTTCTTAGTATTGATGAAATGGCTAAGGTAATTTTTGGGAAGGTCATTATGTTGAAACTCTTTAACTAGATGATTGACTAAATCCTCAAGTTACCAAATGAAATGTTGGGGAAGTTGGTTATACCATTCCAATACATCATCAATGAATGTTTTAACTAGAATTTTAGTTGTAGCAAAAGTATTGGTTTGGATCCACTCTTTATTAAGATTACCAAATTATTTGAGAAATGATGCATGGTCTTTAGTCCCATCATACTTGATAGTTAGTGATATATTACAAATATCAATGGACATGATGAAAGGATCTAAAGGCTCATTTTGGATATTTTGAAGCATATTTTTATTCATGATGAGTTAATGAGTAATATTTCCTTAGGCATATCTAAGAGGTGGAGGAATAAAATTTAGATTGGCTTGAGGATTGAGAATCATAGGTTGATTAGCCATATTGATCAAATGACATTGTAATTGCATTATTTGAGAGTGTTTCAAGTTTTCATTATGTTCATTTAATGTATGACTTGTGTGAGAATTTGAATCATATCAATTGGTGGGTTGGTGTTTGTAGGAGAATTCCATGAATTGGTATTAAGGGGAAGGTTATTAGGAGGTGGATTACCAATGGGATTGTTGGATAGACTTGTGTCAATTGCTTTCCCATTATGTTAAAAATATTGAAGATGAGATTATCTTGATAGGTAAAAAAAGGATAAGATCCACTTACTTCATCTTGGGGTGTGATTTGAACCATGTTACAATCCAAAGATGAAGGAGGGGAAGAGGTGCTCCAAGAGTGAGGGTTCTCTTGGGAGGTAAAGAGAGGGAGAAAAGATTACCCCATATAGTGTCTAAATGGATTTAAGTTGTCTAAGAATATTTTAATATGGAACTTCATAATGTTTTGAGAAAATGAATAAATTACTAAGGAAAGAGAAAGAGAGAACTAAGTCATCTAGATAAGAGAAATAAGGCAAAAATAAGAGCGCAAAGTCCACCAAGTTGACTTAGTACTGATAGACAAAAGGTAGAAGAGTACATACTCAAATAGGTTGACTAAGTACTATAAGTAGAGAAAAATATAGCCTAATAAAGACATAGAGTCGACCAAGTTGACTTAGTACTATAACCAGATTGATAGAAAGAGTGCAGGGTCAACCAGGTTGAATTAGTACTGCAGACATGGAATAGATAGTCTATAAGAGATTGTGTCAAACATAAAAATAGTATGTTAAGAACAATAAAAGTTTTTACAATATAATTTAAATCAAGAAGTGAAATCAAACACATAAATAATTGTATCAATGAGACTGATCCAATTGGCACACAACACAAAACCTTACACCAATACTAGATAATGCAAGTTTTTACAATATAGCACACAATGATCAAAGAGCAAGAAGTCAAATAAAAATTGAATGCTAACTAAGTGGTCATCTTGAGTGTTTTTAGATTATTATAAAGTGTTATTTTAAGTGTGATCGAGAAGTTGGCTAAAATAGATAAGTAGAAATCAATTTATGAATGATTTCAAGATGTTTAGGCTGAAAGGGATCTATGTTGATAATGGTATTTGGGCCTACCCCCTCACTTCACAATCCTATAGAGATAAAGGTGCTAGATGTTTTCCAATATATACCATTAACAATGTGTTCATACTTGGCTATAAAACTAATTCAGCTTCTCCCTTGGTGATGAAATCCAAGTAGGTAGGTCTTAGAAAGATAAATGTTAAATATATTTTGAATTTTGTATGGTTTGGTAGTGTGTGCAAAAAGAGAAAAATAATTCAACTAAATGGTATTTTGAAAAACCACCTACTTAGAATATATGAGCTACTCTAAGCCACAAACAGTTGAAAATGAAAGTGTAGACTAATTACTAGTATATAGTTGTTAATTCCCAAAATAAGAATGGTATGGATTCAATTCAGATGACATTATATGCAAAAATTATAAAACATAATTGACCAGGTCGCTACTATTTTTTAGAAGTAAGAATCCTTAAGAACTAAGTTTACCAAGTTGACTTAGTTTTTTAGATATAAGACAGGCTATAAAACTAAGTCAACTAGTTCAGATTAATTTATTTTAAGATTGTAGTTTTGAAGACTACAAACTTACACAAAATAGAACTATAATGAAGTACTGAATTAGAAGAGAGAGAAAGAAAGGAACTTTGGTGGGTTGAAAGATGTTGAGGATTGAATTTTTTTTTGAAGTGCCTTGAATGTTGCTTGCAAGTTCTACCAACTAATTCAATTGGGTTGACCTATTTCTATAAAACCCTATTTAATGAAACATGTTAAGATGACTAAGTTGACATGCTCAACTTAGTTTATTATCTAAATTATAAATGTAAGACTAAATCGATCTACATGACTTAGTTTATTATCTGAATTCTAAATGTAAGACTAAATCGATCTGCATGACTTAGTTTATTATCTGAATGTTGATTTGGAGACTAAATCAACTTGTTGACATAATTTATTATCTGGGACTGAATAAGATTACTATGCTAACCTGATCGACCTAATAACCTATATATGATGAAGACCTAAATAGAAATAATAGAGTCATTTTGATGTGACTATGTGTTAAACCTGCATACAAAATTTAGAACTATACTAGCCTAGTCGACCTAGGATTGTAAATATAGAAAAATAATAAAATGATAGAAATAAAAAATGTAAATAAAAACCTGCAAGAGTTAGATTTATATTGGGTTCATCAGAATTTATAAATTGGTAAATACATTAGATCTAGAAATCAATCCTAGTTCAGAGAAGATAAATCTTACTTACACTTTCTCTTGGGGATACATTAGATAATCAGGGTCATGACCAATATGGATCCACTAGACCTACCCAAGGGATTTATTACCATAATAATATCACTAGGGAGGGTTTTAAAGCCTCCAATCCAGTAAAACAACATAATAATCCTAACCAATACCTATGTTTTCATATTCATTATACTAATAACAACTAAAGAAAAATCTAATCTGGTGTTCACCAAAGCTTGTGGCACAATATGGGGGTTAATAAATAATAAAAATAATCATACATAAGAAGATCATAATTAATTTATGTATAGTTAAAACCCTAATGCATGGAGAGAAAAATATTATTCAAAATCCATTACTTATGTTACTTCTATCTACTAAAGAAAGGAGCAAAGTTAGAGATACTTACCTGAAAGATGAACCCATCGAGACTCAATCTCTCCCTTGGAAAAAAGTACTTCACAAGAAGTTTTTGTGATTTTTAAAGATCACTAATAAATTCCAAAGCATCCAAGACTTCTCCACAAGACAAGATTCTTCTCCAAGTAGAAATCCTAAGCCAAGACTACTCAAGTAGAATAGTCGAAGAGCAAATTGTAAATAACTGCAAATAAATAATAAATCTTGATTAATATTTAAGAATGTAAAAATAGATATATTTATATAGGAATATCTAACCCTAAACCTTTCTAAAAATTTTAGTTGATAAGGTCAACCTAGTCAACCTAATATCGTAACTGATTAAAACTAGCTAGGTCATAGACTAGGTCGAACAGGGACTGACCTTGACCTAATAAGTTTTTTCAGTAAGAATACAAGGTCAATGTGGATGAAATATTAATTTAAAATATCAAAAATAGGTTTAGGTTAGGGAAATGGCTAATGAAGGTCGTAAAATATTAGAAGAATGTGTAAAACGGGAGGCAAAGCTTAAGGGAATATTTTTAGGAGCCATTTCAATTAATAACAAGTAGAAATAAGGGATAACAATCTTGTGAAGCACCAATGGTCTACCCACCCCTTTTTCAGTGCACTCTTTAGGGAATTCACTCAAATAGATTGAGAATTGATAAGTTATTGAAAGATAAAAATCAATAGTAATTGATAAAATTATAAAATATTATGTGTATACAGGTTGTTTAAAAGGAATCATCAGTTCACAGGTGCATAAATATTATGAAATATCTTTTTGATCTTTATGTAGGATGGGGGTGACTTGAAAATCCAACACTTCCCACCTCCAAAGGAAAAAATTTAGAAAAGAATCCATAACTTGGTCTTCCCACCATAGAATAAACCTAGGAAGAAGAGGAAGTAATGGAAGCAATGGAAGAAGATCCTATACAAGTAATATATTTAGTTGAGTACTTAAATGATGAAGAGGAAGGGGATATAGAGATAATGATGGGTTTAGAACCTAAAATGAGATAAGAGGCACCCTTAGATGATGAAGAGGTAGAATTATAAAAAGTTAAAGCCATGATTCTATAAGGTCAACAAGAAAAAGAAATCTTAGCTAACATTTTGGATCAATAAATCTTCACATAAGAACATAAAAAAAACATTAATGATTTAATATATTCCCTTGTTTTATCTATTTTTATCACATAAGTTCTATTTGTATATTTATCTCCAGTTATTTTTGTATCTATTTGCATTGATTCATCTATTTTTTTCATCTACCAAGTAAATAAGGACTCCCAAGAAGGAATTCCATTTTTAGAATTTGGTCGTTTCTTCTATTTTTAATCCTAACATTCCATTAGTTATTGAGAAAAAATCAACTCAGCTACAGTTTCTAGTGCCTCAGACTTCACCCCTGCAATCATCCACTATGACTATAGAGAGGACCCCAGGTTTAACTAAACATGTGGTTAAAGCAACTCCAATAAAGAAATATTATTCATGGGATGTAATTTTTAATTCACTCTCTAGTCCCCAATATAAATAATTACATCAATGGCACCACCAAAAATAACATCCCCTCTTATGACTCATCCACCATCCACATCTGAAGACCCAAATACACCAGAAGAAGAACAGAAACTTAATACTCCCCAGTGGGTGAAAGAGGTGCAAAGTATGAAGGATGAGAGATATAATCTAGTTATTATATAATTACCTTTAGTCTCTATGTGGTTTAATAATATGAGTGGAACCATCTAGTGAGTAAGGACGAGAAAGGAGGTAAACCTCAATACTAGGGAGGAGATGGAATTTGAACAAAGGGAAAATCTATTTCCCTTATTAAATAAGGATAAGAGGGATCCCAAAAAAGACTTATTTGATTTTGTGTATGTTTTTGTTGAATCCATGAAGGAAATGTATCATAAAAAAGAGGAAGCATATTAAATATTGTGATAGAGACAAATTATTCAAGCCCCTCCAAAAATTGTTGAGAGAGTACAAAGTGTAGCCACACGGCTATATGATATTTTGAATGGAATTTGGGTTTCCACAATATAAATCTATATGAAGAGAAATAAGGTGCTTATCATCAATTTAGAGAATTAGAAAAGAGACTAAATTTCTTGATTTAATGCTCTAAAACTAGTACATTCAACCAGTTGAATTTAATGTCTAGTCAAGATGCATCCTAGATTCTAAACTATATTATTATGAAGAGAGATGTTGACCTTGCATGGCACAATTGGATCAAAGCCTTATTCATATATTTTTTATATCATGAAAACTAAGTTTTGGGGATTTTGAATGACATGTGGGTCACTAATGTGAACACTCCTACAGGTGAATTGGTAAATAGACTAAATTTTGAGAACCTCTTTAAAGTAGAAGTAAAAATATTTAAGGAGGAAGTAGAGGGTACAATTTATAAAATCAATGATGAAATCTTACAACTAATTAATTTTTGTGAAGGATAGAGTAATCAAGGCAAAAACCTTTGGAACTGAGTTTAAGGGTTCAGAAATAGAACATTCAAGGTTGATGGTTAAAACCATCAATATTTTAAATCCTTATTTACTCAATTTTGGCATTATTAATAAATATTTTTATGTGACCCACACTTTATTTCAAGAAATTAAGGCTAAGGAGATGGGTTTTAAGTCATCAGCAAGTACACAACTAGCTATCAGTGTTGCCACATCAACACAAGGTTCTCAATTTTCATGATTTGTAGTCTTGCAAACTCTTATGAGCCTATTTTGATCCCACAAAGAAAGACAATGACAACTCTAATTTTTCTAGTTATTACTCCACCATCTTCTTTAGTTAGCAGTGCCACATCATCACTATGATAAATATAAGTATGTATTTGCATGTTCCAATTAAGTTAGAATGTTAATATATATATATATATATATATATATATATATATATATATAGAGAGAGAGAGAGAGAGAGAGAGAGCTGGAGAATCTATTTTGAGTAATCAACTATGTACATCCATGTTTTGCATGAGATTAATACAAAATATATTTTTTTGAACTTGTGAATTTAGAATGTTCTTGAGAGATGAGATTTCTCCCATCCCAAGACTATATATACTTTTATTCTCCTTTTCTAAAGGGAATAATTTTTTATGTTATTGAGATTAATAGGAAGTTTTAAGAAGTTTTGCTTGACTTAGTCTAAATATGTAAATCTTGATTTTTCTCTAATTTTGTAGATTGTGTAAGACATCATCTTATTATCTTAGTTATTTGTTTATAAATGAGTTATATTTCTAATATAATTATTCACTTTAAGCTATAATTGATTTAAGTGCATTTTACATGTTATTTATAATCCTCCTTCACATTTATGTAATAGCAATCTAGCGGACATGACAACCTTTGATGTTGCATGTTTAAATTTATTGTATTTTGGTTCCCTTTAACTCCTTAATATGTTTGATTGTTGGTGTGATACAAAAACTTACATAAAATATTGGTCTTCTAATTTCTTGTCATCCCTTAGTTTAAGTGTTAGTTTTTAAAGGTTTTCATCTTGTGTGGTCCACGGGTCTCTTTTCTACCCTTCTTTTCTCTATTTTTGAATTTAGATTAGAAGTTATGTCTACCTTAGTTAAATACATAATTCTTCCACCCATTTTAATTAGATATAGGTTCACCCATAATTGACTCATTCTTGGTAAACAATTTGTATGTCTCACTGTTATTCCACCAACAAGTTGTTATAAAATTGAATACCTTGCAACTCATGTCTTAAAATGATATCTTTCACTGATCTTAAAATATTAGAGGCTACCTCATAATATTTATGAGGTGTGCATAAAACCCACATCAAAATATTTGTAATTAAACTTGAAGGATATAAATCATATTTTAAACTTTTTACATTGTATAGGTGATGTGGTTCATCATAATGATAAGGCCTGACTATAAAATAAGTAGTTATGCATAGTGAAATGGAGAATGTGATCATTTTTATAGCTAAAAGGTCTAAGACTAAATGGTATATCCTTATTTTTAAAATGTATAAAAATGAGATACTATATATAATTATAATTTAGTATCTACATTCTCCCCATATTAATCTATAAATACATAAGGATGAAATTACTAAGTTAAAGGAAAGAAATATATACATGGGTGTGTAAAACACACATTGCCTTTTCTTGAGCCTTAGTGAGTTTTTCACTTATGTATGACCTATATCCAAATAAGTGAATGTAATCTAAAATTTAATAATTTAAATGCCTAAAAAGTAAAGAGATCAAATAATGAGTACACATGTGTGTCAATGAAACCATGTTGCCCCTTGATACTTTACTCTAGTAAATATGCTTCTTTATGAGATATTAGAGCTGAAATAGGTTCAGAACTGAACCTTGAATATTTTAAGAGAAAAAATTAGAGGGTATATGTCCCTAATCTAGTGTAAGGGTGAGTTGTACCATGGCCATTGAAATCACTGAATCTCAATAACCAAATCAACCTAAAAAAAGAGTAATGATAAGTCCATCAAGGACATTGAACCTTGACCACACTACTCAAATTAACCAACTGTTGTAGATAATACAATCTTAAAATGATGAATTTTGGTAAAAATAATGCTTCTTGATAAAGTGTTTTTAAAATGTATTTGTATTTTTTATCCACTTTCATGGCATATACACCTATAATGTGTCTGAAACTAAATTATATGTCAAAATATAACTATGATCAATAACTATCTATAATTTCTATCATAAATCTATAAAACCCTATCCCAAATCTATAAAATTGATGCCAAATGTATAATATTCTAATCCTAGTGTATATCTGAATCATGTAAAATGTATAAAATTATGTCAAATATGTATGTGTGGAGTCATGTATCTATGAAATGACCCCATTAATATTCCTCCATTTTGATTTTAAGATAATGTTACTGATAGTCAGCTTGTGTTAAAAGGATAAGATAATTGTATTATCTGTGTAATGAATCATGTAGCATATAGGAGTAACATGTCTAAGTAGATATATCAATTATGCTCACAGTGTGTGATCACAAAAAACCCTTATATGAATGATATAAATCATGTAAATATATATAAAATAATACTACAAGTTTAAAAAATAATCAATCATATACACACAAGAGCACTCAATGTCAAATAAAAAGAGATCTAAGGAGACCGAAAACAAGGGGTATGTTCAAATATGGCACACTCAAAGGGATGAAATTTAAATATCCACACTTAAATAAATAAAAATCAATGGTATAAGGGCTTACAAATAAGGAACATATTTAAAAAAATTATAAGCAAGACAATAAGAAATAATTACACTCAATGATATGACAATGTGCATAAATGAATTATAAGCAATCAACATAAGCATATCATACTAGTCCCTATATGTGTGTGTGTGTGTGTGTGTGTGTGTGTGTGTGTGTGTGTGTTAGAAAAAAAATCTTGTAGAATAACATATCAAATACATGGTGTAATATGTAAACATGAGTATATACATGTGTAAATGTTAATATATAAGTTCAATATGATAATGTAAAAATGATCATAAAAAAATATAACTTGTGTTGATCATGATCAACGAATTAGATGCCCCCAATATAATATGTCATGTGGAAAGATGAAAGGTCTGACATCTATATGTGAATGTATCATGGGTCTAATGTGTGTGTGTGTGTGTGTGTGTGTGTGTGTGTGTCACACTCAAATATTCATGAAACATATGTGTGTATATAAAATAAATGATATGATATATACTAATATAAATTAAATATCATAGATGTCAAGGAGATAGTTACATGTGTATGTTGAATAATTTTTTATTTATGTGAATGTTTTTTGTATTGTCTAAAAATATTCAATTTTTTTAAGATTTTTTTTAATTTTATAAATTAAAAAGGTACAACATATGATCCCATATAATGGATGTTCTTATAAATATCCAAACTAATAATACAGTGCATCAAACTAATTATATTACCAAAGGGCATGCACAAGTGTCATATCTAGAACTTTAGAATTTTTTATTTGAATATGTCTCATAGGATTTGTGGTCATGAAGAGGTAATAAGAGTAGTGGTTCTTGGAACCCATTTTTAATGCTTGTAGTTTATTCAGTGTAGATGTGATTGGAACATGTTTATTTTATCTTAGTAATAAAGTGAACTGTGTAGGTATAGATGAGGATTCTATGGATTCCACTATGTATCTATGGTGCAAAGATATCTCCAATATCAGCCACCTAGGAAAGGGTATTTTCCTTTTCCTTACACTTTTTCTCATGATTAATCTTAGTAGCTTTTATAATTAGTTTATGGATTAAACTTCTCATGTTTAAGTGGATGTTCATATGGTATTCTAGAAACTATAATTATCCTTTTTGTATTAATGTATTTAATACATCCATGCACTATGGAAGGTACTGTATGAATATTATGTATCCAAGGTCATCATAATAATATATCAAATACTGTAGTGTATGGTATAATAAAAAAGGTGGTGACTATATGCAAGCAAAATAATATAGATATACAACTTATCCTACTTAGTAATATCCAATCTCAGAGAAGATAATCAACTAACAATCCACTAAAAAATATTTTTTTAAATGGGGTCATGACCAATTATAAATCTATTATTTACTTATACTAAGGGATCTCTTATCACACAATAGAAAATAAGAGGTTTTCAATGCTTCTAGTCAAATGCCATGATGTGATAACCCTAGCCAAGTCTTATAATTGTAATAAAAATAAGCAAGTTAATCTACTAAATAAATATTTAAGCTAATCTAGTATATTAATATGCAAGCTAATCTAGTGCTCACCAAATCTTGTGGCACAAATGATGAAGATAAAAAACAAGAAAATAAAATTTTATAAATATAAATAATGTAAGTGAGGAGAGATACAATTCAATCCATTAATTATGTAGCATGTACTTATTTAAATATAAAGGGCTATGAGTATACTTACCTTTGTTGAGGTGAACCTATTATGCCTCAATCTCTCCTTTGGATAATGGTGCTTTGAAATATGTTATTTTGGATTGTGAGGATCACAAGGATAAATAAATTATAGGATTAAATCCTTCTCTTATGCATCCAAGACCTCCACAAGATAAGTGATACTTCTCCAAGGTAAAAATTGAAGCAATGAAACCTCTTATTATTGGTATAAATAGATTATGAGCTATAATAATGTGAAATTGAATGATCCTATCTTTATAAATGAAGTTGAGGGGGTTTTTATAACCAAATATTAAACATAAACCCTCCCAAGAATTTATACAATGAGATCAGTCAATCAACTTTGTTTGGAAGATATTTCTAGCCTCAAATTACATCATCCTGGGCTAACGAAGTTTTATAACATGTGTTGAATTACCAACAAGGTTGATCAGGTCAACATAGTATAAAAATGAGAAAAAGGTGGTTTTTGCTTAGGTAGGGCCTATTTTAGGAGATGAATTGTTTAAGGGAGTTTATAAAGCAGTTTTTATTGCTTAGATAATTGGATAAGAGTAGCTTAATTTTAGGTAGTGGTATAGGGACCAACAATCCAACAAAGCACCAAATATATGTCAACCCTTTTCATGATGCACTTTTTAAGGCATACACTCGGAGAGATTGAAATTTGATGGGTTCTTATAAAAGATAAAATATTGGTAACTAATAAAGTTTTAAAATATTATGTGTATATATATTCCCCACTCGAATCTCATAATATGTTACATAGTTGTAACACGGGATGGTGCTTTGGAAAAAGAACATAGTGACATAGAACATTGAACTAAAAAATTATAGTAAAAAATATAAATGATAATGATAGTAAGGAAACAATTGAAATTAATGAAAATATCATATACATACATTGGTTTACCTTTATCATTAAATGGTCATCTACTATATTTTTAGTCTTGATCATGGAGGGTGCATTAACTGCTTTGGACAAACCCTATAGACACAAAACTAAAGAGCAAAGGTAAAAAAATTGTAGGGAAAATAAAATAGATTAACTTTGCACAATTGAATAAGTCACTCAAACAATTGGTAAGATAAGGTGATAAATGCTAAGTTAGAATTAAAATACCAAGGAAAAATAGATTAAATGAGATTAAATCACATAACCAAAAATCTAAGGCTATTAAATGACTGACCAAACCAAAAAAATGTACCTTAAATAAGAAATAAAATAAACCAAATCAAACAAAGGACACATGAAACTAAAATAATATATCTAACATCGATGTAAAATAAGTAATAAACCATATTTGGATAAAGATGAAAAAAAACATAAAGTAAAAACCATTGATGAGTGAGAAGTAACAATCCAAACTCACCCAATAATAGAAAAAGTAGAATAGAGAAATGAAACAAGATTATTTGCAAAAGAGTGAAAAACACATTCATAATGTTATAAATAAAACTAATGGAATTTGGGAAGAATAAAATAATGGTATAAATAAGTAATTCATAGTCACTCAAAAATATATAATTTGATCTTAAGATATATTAAACCAAAATAAAACTATTAGTATCATGTTTTTAAGAAGAGATGAAGAATATGGAATATAGAAGTTAGGAGATAAGTTTAGAAACAAACTTACATGTCAAGGGGGGGAATGAAATGGGTGGTGGGGGAAATATAGGAAGTAACAAGGTATAAAAATATTTATTGGAATCAAGACACTCAAATTAAGTTGGCAAAACAAGAATATTTTTGACATTAAGGACTCTATAGAACTTTTCTTAGCCACACAAATCTGAGTTATCTAATGAAGTATAAATATCATCCCATGAAAGCTATATGCATGAAAATTAAAATGGACCTACATTCATACATCATGTTCCCCATTCTTTAAGACTCATTATAAACCATAAATCTACTATGAAGATTGGGTACTTTCATGAAAAATTAGGTAGTAGTATAGAGAATTTTAAAATCTTCTATTCCAGTTACTGGCCTACCACACCCCAATAGACCTCAGCTCTATCATGAGACCAACTGTAGAGTTTGATCTTCAACTAGAATAGAATATTTTATTGATAATCACATCTTTTGGTGTGATTTTGACTTTTTATTTGTTTATATATGTCTTTTTATTATTTACTTTTATTTTAAATGATTTAGCTTTTAACTTTTTATGAATTTTTCCATTCCTTCTCCATATGGATTCAAAGAACCAACATGGATGTTAAAAATTAATATCACTAAAAAACTTAGACTTGATAGCAAAAAAAAATAACATAGAGAGAATGGTGTCTTAGAGTCTTGTACTTTAATGTTGAATAAGAATGTTATCTTGAAACTGACCTTGGTGTGCCCAAAGTAGAATGAACATGAGGGAATAGATGAGAGTGGACATAAAATGATTGAGTTAAATCTCAAATCACTAAAAAAAGTGAAAATGATAAAATGACAAGTAAGCATGACTCCATATCATAAAAAATAGTGTAAATGTAGGGAAACGTGAAAAATTATTTTGTTTAAAGTTATTACCACAAAAGAAACGTAACTGATTTTGAAAGTATGAAATCACAATTTTTAACCATTACCTTAATTTCTAAGAAAAACACTTAGTTTAAAGATAGTTTTAATCAATTTATAAATTTTATGAGGAAGACCTATCCCTATCTAAGGTCTTACATTGCAGATCATAAAAGATAAACCAAAGTAGGTGAAAATATGAAAATATTTTTTTTACGAAGGATTGGTCCTATCCAACGTCTTACATTGCAACTCACAAATGAAAAAGCAAGTGAAAAACAATGTAAGTAATAAAATATGTTCATGATGATGGTCGGGCCCTATCTACAGTCTTATGATGTGACTCGTAAAATAAATTTAAGATATGAAGACAGACCAAAGGACCAATGATAGGAACTAAGGTTAATGAGAGTATGTAATGTTGTAGAGTGGCTAGCTTTGTAGGAAACTTGTAAGAAATGTTAATATATAAAAAATATGAAAGTATATTATAAATACTAAATATTTTAAGCAAAATATTTCTTTAAAATTTGAGAATTAATGGGTTTTTTGAAAATATGTCCTTCATTAGTCTATAATCTATAAGTACTAGGACCAAGGATATCTCTTACAAGATAAGGACCCCACCATTTTTGTGCATATTTACCTTTTTTATCATGTGATAATCTAATTTTGGGACTAGATCACCAATATTAAAAGTTTGGATTTTTACCTTTTTATTATGTTTTTTAGCAATGTGATCCTTGTATTGGTGATTATGTTATAAATCAGCCATACACCTCTCATCAAGTAAATTTAAATCATGGAGATGAGCTTCACATAGTTTGTCATCAAGAATAATACCATGAAGAGAGATGTGTAAGGATGGTATCTCAACTTTTAAATGTAAAACTAATTCAGACCCATATACTAATGAAAATGGCATTGCCCTAGTATTGGTGCATATGTTAGTGTGATAAACCCAAAGTATGGGATAAATATTAAGATGTTAATTAGTATGACATTCTCTAATTATTTTTTCAATAATATTTTGTGTATAATTTTATTAGTGAATTCTATTTGGCCATTTCATTGAGGATGATAAGGTGTTGAAAATTTATAAGTAATTTTGAATTTTGCATATAGTTATTTCATATCTTTGTTTTTGAACTTGCCAACATTAATAGAAATGATGGTATGAGGAACTCTAAAATGATAGATGATTTAATTGAGAGTAAATTTATAAATATTAATACTAGTAATGTTAACATAAGGCATGGTTTCCACCCATTTATTAAAATATTTAGTTGTAGTGATAATGAACACATGACCATCTTGTGATCTAGGTTACTTCCCAATAAAATCAAATCCCCATATAGATAATGGGCAAGGAGAATCCACATTTTATAGTTTGATCACAGGAGAATAGATGAGATCATCATGAAGTTGATAAGGGTTACACTTTTTGGCAAAATTAATGACATATTTTTCAAGAGTAGTCCAAAAATAATCCATGTGTAAGAATTTGTGGGTTGTATTGTGGAAACTATAGTGACCACCATAGATGTTCCCATGTGCTTTTTCAAGGAGGGAAAAAACTTATTTTGGCATTACACAATGTAATAAAGTTACTTATGCATTAATATAATAAGGAGTGTTGTATTGAAATACATATTTGAATGTTTGTCTATGAATTCAATATTTTCATGAGAATCTACTTTTAGAGGGTAAATTTGATGTTCAATGAATTGAATTATGTTTTTTTACCATGGGTTCAATCGAATAGTAATAGCCTCTATGTGACAAATTAGAGAATAAATTTTATTTTTTAAATAAGAAGTTGATTTCCTTATTTGAATAAGAAAATTAGAATCATGAAGTGCTTAATGAGGGTGAAATAAAGATATTGATGAAGCAAGAGAATTAGCTATAGCATTTTGTTCTCATGGGATAGGTTCAATAGTGAAAGAGGTAAACTCTTTAGTAAGTGTAGTGGAAATTTGATGATATGTGATAAGATTTTGACTTTTACATTGATAATCCCCACTAAATTTTTGACATATGAGTTTTAAATTACCTAAAGCGTGTAGATATGGAATGCCTAATTCAATTATAACTTACATGCATAGTATTAGAGCCTCATATTCAATTATATTATTGGTGACATCAAAATTTAACTAAAATTCTAGAGGTATGATTTTACCATGTGGGTTTCTTAAGATACAACCTGCCCCATCCCCTTGAAGGCATTTGGAATTATAGAATTGAAGTGTCCAAGTGTCTTCATGTAAATCAATTGTAATTTTTAGTAATTATTCAATGATAGCTTTAGATTTAGTAGTAGAAGGAGTAGGATTGGTTTCTTCCTGGTTATTTTCTTATAGATCAGCAGTGAAGTTATGAAAATAATCTTTGAGAAAGATTACTTGGTTAATACCTTCAATAAAAGGTATTTATTCATCAAGAAAAGTATTTTGAATGTAGTTTATAGCTGGTAAGGAAGTCATTGTGAATTGGTCTACAATGACTTGACCTTTGATAGATTTTTTTGTAATGATTCAAAGGTTAAATTCCATCAATAGGACCATCATTTTACAATTCTATCTCCAAGTAGGAAAGCTTTAGAGAATAAATGATGAAGTGGATTAGAATGGACAATGACATAAGTAGTTTGATAGATCATATAATGACAGAAAGTTTTAGTTATGAAATAGATGGTGAGACAATTACGTTTTACTTTTGTTTAAGATTTTTCATAATTAAATAGGCCTAAATGATATAATAGATAACATATTCTCTACCAGTATTGTCTTGTTGGGCAAGCATTGCCCAAACTGAGATGGGGGTAGAGGACATATATAGAACTAATGGATAATCATTTGAAGGTGGATGAAGAGTAGGAAAATGAAACAAAGATTATTTCATGTTTTCAAGTGATTTTTGGCATGAGTCCATCCATTCTATATCATTACCTTTTTCAAGAAGAGAATAATTAAATTAAATATATTATGTCATTTCTAGAGTAAAATGATGAATTTTCCAAAGTTTCCTGAATTATGTTAATTTTTCAGTAATGGAACAAGGAATTAAACATGTTAATGATATATTTGATTTTAGTTGGATTAGCATCAATGCCCTGGATAGAAACTAAAAATCCTAGTAGTTTACCAAAAGTAACCCCGAATACATATTTAAAGGGGATTGAGTTTAACTTTATATTTAATGAGTCAATTGAAAATGATAGCCAGATCATGAAGTTTGGTTTTACAACTCTTAGATTTGGCAATGAGATCATCAACATAGATTTTTATGATTTTATGTATAATATCATGAAAAATATGGTTCATTGTATGTTGATAAGTAGTTCTAGCATTTTTGAGACCGAAAAGCATTTTAATGTAACAATATGTGTCCCATTCTATGGTAAATGTTGGTTTATGTTGATTCTTAGGAGCTATGTGAATTTGGTTATATCCCAATAAACCATCCATGAGTAATAACATTTCATACCCAGTGGTATAATCAATAATAGCATTTATTGAGGGTAAAGGAAAATTATCTTTTGGACATGCTTAATTTAGATTATGAAAGTCAATGCATATACGAATAACCATGGTAACTTTTTTATGAATAGATATAATGTTTAAAACCCATTCTGAGTAGTCCATGGATTTAATGAATTTATCATCCAAAATTTTGATGATTTATTTATGACATAAGGTATAAATATAAAGAGGTAAGTTCTGTTGTTTTTTTCAAATGGGTTTAGTATCTAGATAAGTGATGATTTTATGAACAATGATGTTGGATCAATTTTTGACATATCTTTATATAACCAAGTGAATGTTTCATGATATTTGTCAAAGAAAAGGCTTAAATTGTCATGATATTCAAGAGTGAGTTATCTAGAGATGGTAATAGGTCAAGGAAAAGTAGGTGTACCAAATTTTATTTTTATATTTTCTTCTATAAGAATAGCATTTCCATTTTCGCAATTGTATGGAGTAGATAGGAGGGAATAAATAGGATGCATTTTGGGTTCCACACTAGCAATGAAATTATTTAATCAAGGAACCTTTTGCTTAAATTTTCCAAGTGATTTTGGTGTGGAAGTTGAGTTTCTCTAGTGTGGAGGAGCTCTAGTATAGCTTCATCATTAGGAATCATAGGTAAAGGTCCATAATATTAGATATCTACTTCAAGATCAATGATTTGATTACCTTTGCTATTATATTTGGAACGTATTTATCTCATTTTAGTGGCTTTAGCATCCAATATAATTTCAAGTGAAGTATTTGATAGAGATTTTGAAATTTGAGTTAAATCAACCATATACGTAGTCATTATATTTTTTTGTGTAATATATGAAGTTTTAGTAGAGTTGAGTTGCATATATTTAGATTGATTGATGCAATCGTAATAAGGGGATATAATGTTTGTAGTTGGTAAAGCAGATTTTGTTGAATCAGGTTCAAAATAAGTCATAATTGGGATTTCTTCAATTACCCATGGGGTGTTTAATAATGGTGGATTAATAAGGGGTACATAACTTTAAATTTTTGATTTAGTATCGAATGAGATATGAATGAGATGGACATCATGATTGAAGATATGCATTTTTTTTAACATCTTTTAAAAAAATTGTACATCTAGATCTCGTAATTGAGATTAGGCCATGATATAATTATCATCATAATTGTGATAAATAGTGCATACATCGGTTTCCATAGGAGAATTAATGGTTGAAACACCTATATTACTAAATTTATGATGAAACATAGTTAAAAGACCTTGAAAAAGTTTGTCCACTACATATTCATTATAAGTGAAATCATATTTTATGTTAAGAGGCTTCATATACATTACATGGAGGGGGAGTTTTAGCAGTATCATCAATTAGAGGAATGGTATGATCACAAGTGAGTAAAGAAGACTGAAGCAATTCTGCTATATATGGAGGTAGTCAAGTGGTATTTCAATTATTTTGAAATTCATTTGATTCATCATCATCTGAATCGGTAAGAGTGATATGTAAGTCAGTATACATGTTAAAAATTTCAAGGAGTGGTGGACTAATGATGTTAATGATAGTTAGAATGCGATATTGAGATTTAAGATTTGGTAATTGTATGTTCCATGGATTAAGATCAGCTTCATGTTTATATTTTTTTCCATTATGTATGAATTTAATATCTTGACTATCAGAAGAAGCATCAACACACATATAATGTGTTCATGGATGACCAAGGAGCATGTTGTAAGATAAAAATAGATCAAGAACCATAATCTTAGTGTGAATAATGTTGGGTCCTATGATAAGTGGGATCCAAATGCAACCAAGTGGTTTTTGTTTGGTTTTATCAAATTCTCTACATGTGAGATGTGTTTGTTTTATATTTTCTTTAGTGTATCCAATATGTTAAATTAGCCAAAGAGAGGTGATGTTAATTCATAATCCTTCATCTACTAAGAATTTTTTAATAAGGGTATTATTGATCACAATTTTAATAGAGGGGTGGGTCATCTAATAGAAAAAGTATTTCATTGTACGAATATTCTATTATATAAATTATATCAAGGGTTTTGAGGATGTTTAAATGGTTTCTATTATATGTAACTGTATGATATGATGATTGTTAGAAGATATTTATGAATCATGAAATTGTGGTTATTTGATATTTTTTAAATATTACATAAGTATTTATGATGATAGAGAGAAGTATGAAATAATTTCATAAGAGGAATTTTAGAAGGCATTGAATTAAGTTCTTCCAAAAAAATTTAATGCAATTCAAAGAATCAAGCACTAGTACAAGGTTTATGAGATACGACAATTTTTGTAGGAATAGGAGAACTAGGTTGGGGTTCTCATTGCAAAAGTAATTCTTCATTTGGTTTGTAAGATGTGGGTGTAGTAGTTGTAGTATATTTAAGTATTTTTTTATCAATAGAGGGTTTCTCAAGTTTAGTGACAAAGTCTTTGTGAGCAGGTTTTCATCTATAGTTAACTTTTGTTGCATTCATATGTTGGTATTTAGAATAATATTGATCATACTTAGCATTAATTGCATAAATATTATAATTTGATTTTTAGGTGTTGGAAGTAAAATAAGATTTTTTAGGTTTAAAAGGTATAGTTTTAGTAACTTATTTCTTTTGATAGGCTTTAATATAATCATGATGATGTAATTTGATCATATCATCATGGTCAAATGTGTCTCCTAACATGAATGAAATGATAAATTTGATAAGCCCATGGCATCTTTCATAAGAATGACCCACACTATCATGAAACCAACAAAATTTATTAAGATGATACCATGAAGATGGGGCACTATTATAGGTGAAGGGTTTAGATGGAGATAATAACTACTTCATTTGTGATACCATTAATGGTGGGTGGGAAGCAAGTTCATTATCTATTTTGACTACCACTGATTTCATTTGAGGATTAGAACTTGTAATTCTATTATTTGAGGTTTGGAAAGATTCCTTGGTTGAGGTATGCGTGGGATCAAATTATTTCATAATGAAATATTGTCTTTTAGTTCAGTCAAAAGATTCGTTTAAGGTTTGTGGAAAAAAAGTTTGAACCTTATATTTAAGGGAAGGTGTGAGAAAAGTGATAAATAATTCAAAGAGATTATCATCAGCCATATTGTGATCTAATTTATGATCTAATAATTTTCATAATTTGAATAAAGCATGAGCTAATTCTAAGGGTGATTGCCTAGCACTAATGAAATGTCTAAGACCATTTTTTAGAAAATAATGTTTTTGAAATTCTTTAACGAAGGCATTGACCAAATCTTCTAATTGTGAGATGGAATGTTAAGGCAATTGATTATACCATTCTTAAACATATCCTATGAATTTTTTGACTAAAATTTTGGTACTTACAAAAGTATTTTTTAGACACATTCCTTGTAGATATTACCAAATACCTTAAGAAAAGATGTAGGGTTTTTAGTTCCATCATATTTAGTAGTTGGTGTTAGAAATTACTCCAAAGTCTTAACATAGTTTAGGTGTTAGGTAATAATATTTTTAAAGAGGGGTATGCATATTTATTTATAAATACAACCTCGTTAATAATATTTAGTCATTTTACTAGTTTGATTTATGTTTTGAGTTAATAATTAAAACTAACTTTTGAGTTCCATTCTCGTGGGAGTTGGTTATTTAGTTAATTAGTTTTTACTGGTCATAGGTAAAAATTATATATACATGTTTTTGTGAGTAAAAGTGTTAACAGTATATTGACAACCTTTTTTATGTATTTATTTTTTTATGATTAATAAAATACTTGTGGACCCACCTCAGTGGGCATAAGATTTACCCTAAGTGATTTTGCTTGGTTAAAGTAATTGGAATGCTATCAATGGTATTAGAGCATGGCAAAAGGAAGCATGGTGATTTTAGGTAAAAGAAGAGGTGATTTTTATTCATGTCATTAGAAAAGGAAAGCTCATATGAAATTAATTTTGTAAATATAAGGTATGCCCTATTATTAATACTTTGGTGTCAAACATTTGAAAAATTATTCAAATACCAAAATTTTCAAATAAATTTTTTTCAAGCCCATGATTGGAGGAATTAATATATTGATAAATTAATAATATATTGAGAAAAATATTTTTTATGGTTATATGCTTGTATAAGCTTTATTATGCTTTTTTGAATCTTGATTCTCCCACTTGAATATTGTAGAACTTGTTTGTTCAAATCTATAACTTGAAATTGCACCCTAACAGTAAAAATAAGCCATTTGTATGGCTTTTTAAACTTGTAAAACTCCTATACAAAATTGATACAGCCTTCATAAATCTAAAGATTAAATCTAATTTGTATTTATTGAATTTTGCTTTAAGTTTGAGTCTTTTATTGTTAAAAATTTAGTTTTAAAAATTCTTGGAAGTATTTGAAGACATTTTTTGAGCTTATAAGGCCTCTCTGAGCACTGGTAAGAAATCCATGGCATCCCAAACATTGAACCCATCATTAATTTTGTATAAAAACTCATTTCGATAGTTTAAATTTGCTGAAAACCCTTTTATATGGCCCTGTATACCCTAGTACAAATCTGTACAACTTGGAAGAGGTTTATAATTTTTTCATGGCAGCCATGGCATCTCAATTGCAAGTTTAGCATTAGATTGAAGATGGAAAATAATTTTCTTAATTCAAAAAAGTTTGATATAATTTTTTCACAAAATTTAAGGTTTGGGATCCCACAAATCACCAAGGCTTTTTATTTTTTCTAAAAATTTTCATAGATGATTTAATTTTACTTGGGAAAGCAAATGTTTTATCATCCATAGTAAAAATTAGTTTTAAATATAAATTTCTCCTTATATATTTTGTAAACACTCATAAAACAATTGGAAAGGATAATTTTGTAAGAACCCTTAGAATTTGGAGGTCCAAATTTCAAATCTCTTTTTTGGTAAAATTTTCTATTTAATATTTTGTTTTTTGGAAGAATATTTCATTTTTTTGAAAACATTTTCACGTTTTGAACATTGTAAAAGGCATAATTCATGAAAAAGAGTGAAATTTAGTGGGAGAAAATCAATAGTTGTACATGATTTTTTATGAAATAAGGGTTTAATTGGTGAAATAAATGTGTAATTCTTTTATTTTTTGGTGAGGTTAAGTGCAAAACCCATAAAAAATCTCTTTTTTCTCTACATAGAAGTTAAGTGAAAAACCCCCATAGAAGCATTGTTTTGTGCAAAGTATTATTGTAAGTGTGTTGTTCTTTCATTTTTTGCACTTAATTTCATTTCAATATATGTCGAAGATTCAAAATTTGCTTTCAGATAGTGATCATTTAATGATTTTTAATTATACTGATTGGAAAAATTTGATGGAAGCTTCATTAATTTTTAATGAATTATGAGATGTTATGAAGAGTGAAAATCTTGTATTACCTTCAAAATAGTCCAAAATTGATATTTTCAATATGTGTGATTCTAAATCCTTAGCATTAATCAAGTGTTGTTACACTAGAGATACTTATATTCATATAAAAAAACTCTCTTCATAGTTACACTGAATAAAAGACTTTATCTAATTTGTATGATAAAAATCCCAAGCATAAAAAGATAGATATACATATGTAGTTATTTACTTTGTCATTAGAGAAAGATGGGGTTATATGAGAGTATATGTCTAAATTTAAGAATATTACTACTATGTATCCTAAGGTTGGGTTTGGTAAACTAGATGATGATCTCATTATTACTGCTACATTGAAAGGATTACTTGTGTCCTATAAATTTTTTGTGTAAATGTTACATGTCTCTAACAAGACCACAAGCATAAATTTTGATAAATTTATTGAGTTACTTATTCAACGTGATATCTCTCTCCCTAATAAATCCAATAAAATCAAGGAAGCCCATGTTACAAATTCTAGGCGTAGCTCCTTTTCTTCTAGCCAAAAAAACTATAAAGGGCAAGGTTATAGATGGGGTAGAGGTTATAGAAGAGGCAAATTTCAAAATAGAGGTAGAGGATATAATCAAAACTACTATTTAACTCAATATTTTAGCCATCCTCATTCATATTATATGATTGATAAAGGACATGGTCACAGCTCTTATAGAGGCAGAGGTTGAGGTAGATCAAACATTCAGTGCCATAGATGTGAGAAATTTGGTCATATTGCCTCTCAATGTAGGATTCCTTTTGATAAAATTTAGAGACCATAAAAAGTGACTAAGTTCAAATTTGCTCAATATGTTGACCATGATTATGATGATTCAAGAAATATTGCTCATCAATCCTCATTCACTACTTTAGGTAACATTGCTTATATGGAATATGAAGCTAGAGATGAGTTCATGAATGTGTGGGTTTTAGATGCATGAGTAAATAAACACATGACATTCAAGAAAAAAAATTGGACTATAAAATAAGTATATCTCACTCTAATATCCTTGGAAAATAAGTTTATGCATACTTTATGGGGACTTGGGTCTCTTAGAAGTTTGCTTCATAACGGTTTTCTAAAATACTTAGAGAATGTTTGGTATGTTTCCACATTGTAGAAACATCTTCTTTCCTTGGTGACTATTCATAATAAGGGTTATCAAATTATGATTGAAAATGGTCTCATTTATATTAATTTAGTGAAAGATGGATATAAACCATGTACACATGTTATGAGGATGTAAATTTGGCTTGTTTACATTGTAAAGTACTTCCTCCCATAGTGGAATTTTTGGTGGTTATTGATATAGGTATAGGTATTATCTCTACACAGTGGTTATGAAATCTATGTTATGAATATTTGAATGTTCACTCTCTCGTGGACTTACAAAGATACAGTATGGTAAGTGGTTTGCCCACTTTTTGTAAAGATAGTGTTCTTTGTGAATCATGTGTTTTGGGCAAATAGAATAGGAAAATTTTTCCTAAGAGTTATTCATGGTGAGCTAATAAATGTTTTCAGCTAGCTCATAGTGATTTTTGTGACATGAAGAAGTCATCAATTGGAGGGTTTCGATATTCTATGTTTTTTATTGATGATTTTATAGGATGACTTGGGTATTTTTTATGAAAAAAATCAGAATTTTTCACTAAGCTTGTTGATTGGTTATACTTAGTTGAAAAAAAAATAGGTTCACACTTAGACACTCTTTCTTCAAATAATGGTGGTGAGTATACTTCAAATAAATTTTTAGATTATTGTCAGGAACATGAGATTCATAGATAATACAATAATGATTAATATCCATAATTAAATGGAGTCTCTAAATGAATGAATATGACTTTATAGGGTATAGCTTGACCTATGTTTCACTATAAATAGATTGATGATAAGTTTTGGGTTGAATCCATTAGTATTGCAGTGTATTTGAGAAAAAGGTCCTTTATAGCTTCACTTTTGGGTCAAACCCCATATGAGGTTTGGTATGGGTTTAAACTAAAAGTTAAATACTTAAAAGTTTTTGGATGTATTTATTTTTATTTAGTTCCCACTAAACACAGAACTAATTTTGAACCACAAAGTATAAAATGCATCATTCTTAGGTATTTAAAAAATAAAAAGGAGCATCGTTTGATTGCATAGGATATAGGTAAATTCATAGTGATCCAAGATGTGATATTTAATGAATTTGGTACTATGAATAATGCATATATTGATTCACAATTTGACAAGTTAGAGAGAAAAACATACTAAGGAATTGAATAATAAGGCTAACTCTCATATGTTGTGGTATGAGACTAGTATCCCTTCCATTTCTTCTATTTCCTCTAGTATTTCAGAGGATGATGAATTATAAAATGTTGAAAATTTTCTAACTCTTCTTTCAAATGGTGCATATGAAGAGAATTTTGGTATTCCTAATCTTAACAATTTAGACAAGTATCCAAAATAGACTCAAAATATTTTTTCTGATTTGAAAGCAAATGAAGTTGGTCTAATAGGTCCCAAAAGTTCTCATAAATAGGTGAATCATGCGATGGTTATTACTACTCATTCCATTGAGCCATCCACTTTTGAGGAGGCTTATACTGAATAGGTTTGGCAAAATGTAATGAAAAGTGAGTAGGATGCAATTCTTAATAATAATACTTAGGTTTTGGTTGATCCTCTTCCACATGTTTAACCCATAGGATGAAAATGGGTTTATAGTGTCAAGTATAAACTATATGGATCCATTGATAAAAATAAAGCAAGGCTTGTTGTGAAAGTTTATGTGCAACAAGAAGGTATTGATTATGAGGAAATACTTACACCAACTACCAAATGGCACATTATTCATATGGTTCTTACCTTAGCAGTGCAAAATGATTGGAAAGTACATTAGATGGATGTTAAACATGTTTTTTTGAATGGTGATTTATAGGAATAAGTGTATATGAAACATCCCAAAGTTTTGAGAAAATGGGTGTAGAACACAAAACATGTAAAGTAATTAAAGCTCTTTGTGGACTCAAATAGGAACTCAAGGCTTGGTATGAAAAAATGGATTCCTACTTGAAAAAAATAGCTTTACACATAGTGAATCTGATGATACTCTCTATATTTGAGTATAGGGTAAGAAATTAGTAATTCTTGTTCTTTATGTCAATGACTTGTTTATCATAGGAAATGATGAAAATCACAAGTCTGTGAAGAAGGAACTAGAAAATGGGTTTGAGGTGACAGATCTTGGACTTCTTCACTATTACCTTGGCATCAAAGTTACTCAAAAATATCAAAGTATTTTCATTTTACAAACTAAGTATATTTATGAGTTATTAACTAGGTCTGCCATGAAATATTACAAACCTACCCTCACTCCCATGGAAAGTAACTTGAAATTATCTAAGGATGATGGTAGTACCTTTTTGATGGCACCAAACATAGATAGTTAGTGGGAGTTTTGATATACTTGATGACTACAAAACCTGATATATCATTTTCAATTAGAATTTTATTTAGGTTTATGCATGAACCTAGATAAATTCATTGGCATGCAACAAAAAAAGTACTTTGCTACCTTTAGGGAATTAAAGCATATGGCCTTGAGTACCACTACAATAATAACTTCAAACTTGTTAGGTATTGTGATACAGATTTTGGTAGATGTGTGGATGATAGAGTGTCCAAAGCAGGGTACACGGCATATGGGTTTAGATACCATTGTGTGGTGTTATAAGAAGCAAGATATAGTGTAAAATTCATCAGTAGAATCAAAATGCATCATCACATGATATGTTTCAATATAAATTTTTATTTACGGTGCATTCTTAAAAAACTTTAGATTGCTCTTACACAGCTATACATTGATAATCAAAGTGTGATTAAGATGTCAAAAAATCTAGTGTTTCATGCCAAAATAAAACATATGGATGTCAAATATCATTATTTATGAATGTTGGTGTCAAATAAATCACTTGATCCAATATATTGCCTAACTTCTAATCATATAATTGATATCTTCCCAAAACCCCTTGATAGAATAAAATTTGAGAAATTCAGAAAATGGGGGGTGGGAGAGCGGGGGGTTGTTAGGACTTGGTCCAAATTCTTAGCTTAGTTTAGGTGTTAGGTAATAATATTTATATAAAAATACATGCATATTTATTTATAAAGAAACCCCCTTTAATAATCTTTAGTCATTTTACTAATTTGATTTATGTTTTGAGTTAATAATTAAAACTAACTTTAGGGTTGCATTCCCATGGGAGTTGGTTATTTGGTTAGTTGATTTTTACTGGTCATAGGTAAAAACTATATATACATATTTTTTTATTAAAAGGGTTAATGGCATATTGGCACCCTTTTCCATGTAAATATAAAACATATAAAAGGAAGTTAACTCTATTGTGAACCAAGTTATTCCCCTAAAAATGGGTGAATATAACTTATTATTACTAATAATTTTATGCAAACCCTTAATGGATCATCCATATCTATATATAAGGGGTGGTTATGCCTTGTAATATAGGTATTAGGTGGTAGGTGATAGGATCCCTTTCATTAACGATCCATAGAAGGTATTATAAAGAATGGTGGAATAAATAGAATTTTGATCTTCATTAGATATGGTCCGATCAATTTTAGAACACTTAAAGTTATCGACCAAATAGTTAACATTCCACATTATTGGGTTGAATATGTTCAAGGGCGAATACACCTCTGTAAAAACTATATATAATGTTTTTTTTAGTACAAGTGTTAATGGTATATTGACACCCTTTTCCATGTACTTGTTTTTTCATGATTAATAAAATTCTTATGGACCCACCTCAATGGGCATAAGATTTACCCTAAGTGATTTTACTTGTTTAAATTAATTAGAATGCTATCAATTGGAGATATGTTTAGAATATCAATGGATAATATGAAAGGAGATAAGGTTTCATTTTTAAGGTTTTGAAGCATCTTGTTATGCACAAGAGGTTGAGGAATGATGTTCTTATTTGCATTTCTAAGAGGATGAGGGATAAAATTTTGATTATGTGTAGGTAGTAAAAGAATATGTTGATTAGTCATTTATAATATATGATATTGAATTTGCATCATTTGACAAGTGTTTGATGTTTGCATTACATTCATTTGTTGGACTATTTGTGCAATAAATTGAGTAGTATCAATTGTTGTATTTTGGTTATTAGTGTTAGAAGGTGGATTGTTATTGTTGGTAGGAGGTGGAATGTTAGTGTGGGTAGGAGGATCATTCCCATTATTAGTAATGCTAATTTTTCTTATAGGATCTTCTATGGGAGTATTTATTAAGTTGGTATCTGTTGCTCCAATGGTGTAGTAAAGAAATTTAGATAGAGTAGTATCCTAAAAGTGTGAAGTGGATTAGATCCATTTAAATAATCACTTTGTGTGATTTCAACTATATTTCAATCAATAGAGTTAGGTTAAGGATGGTAATAGGTTCCCCATGAGAAATTGTCCTATTGGGTGGTTAGGTTTGGTAAGAAAGAGCAACCCATGTTTCTTCTAAATAGGTTAAGATTAACAAGAAATATTTTAATAGATGATTTCATGATGCTAAATAAGGTAAAATGAAAGATTTAAAATGTGTAGGTTTTACTTAGGAAAAAAATGTAATAACAAAACTAATTTGACCAGAAACTAGATGGGATTGATCAAAGAAGTTTTGGATTTGATAAAGAATTGTGTCAACCAACTAGTACACAGTTGGGTAGGTCAAATGAAGTTAAAATAAGAAAATAACAAACCAAATATAAACTATGTCAGGCATAGGATACAAATTTGAGTAGGTTGATGTAGTTGATTAATGAACTAAAGAAGATCGGATAGTCTAAAAAATAGCTAAGTCATTCAGTATGTACAAATTTGACTAGGTCAATGTAGTTTAGTAGAATATGATAGCAAAAAAAAAATAGACTAGGTCAGGCTCATCGACTAAGTTGGATAAACAGGAAAATAGGATTTTATGTGCCTATACTAAGTCGAGTAAGTCAACTGAGTAAAAAATAAAGCAAACAGAAATAGTCTATAATAGATTGAGTGGAGTTGGTCTATAAAGTTTTGAAGTCTAGTTTTTTTTTAAATGGTCTGAATTTAGAAGATTAAATTCTAAATATAAAAAATAAATCTAATCACATAGGCAACTAGGTCGAGCTAATCAATATAGTTGTAGCACGTAACATAAAACTTGTATCAACACTAGTTAATACAAGTTTTGTAATACAACATAGAATAACAAACAACAAGTAACAATAACGAATTTAGAAGCTAATTAATTATTTAAAAAGAAGATTGAGAAGTTATACTAAAGATTTTGATTAAAAGTGTAGGCTTCCAAATATACCTGCTTATATATTGAATAGTGTTGGCCCAATGTTTTAGAGTACTAAGTATGGAGAAAGTACCATTATCATAACCCACTAAACATAGTTTCAAGGGTAAGCTAGAAGTATCTTCTCGATACTAACCACTAATCGATGCACCACACAATCAAATAAATGGCTAGATTTCTAAGGTTCAATAAAGAAGGAAATCATAAGTGTTTCTAAAATATTATGAGGTACATGAAAATAAAAGAATGGTCTTAAGTTATGTACAATGGCTTATATATATTAGGGAAATCCCCTTATTCTATGATATCTATAAATAATAGATAAGGATCATAAATAGAGTATTTCATAGCCCTTCATGATAGTAGGTAACTAGTTTTAAAACTACTAGGACATAGTTTCTAGAGAAATCTAAATAAAATAAAATAAATAAAAATGAAAACTAATATTTCTAAAGCTAAGTTGAATTTTTTGGAAATTAAATAAATAGACATCCAACTAAAAAGTAGAGTGAGTTTAATTACTATCGATGTAGGTTAATTCCATTTACTTGAACTAAGAAGTAAAACAAATATAATAAGGTCAAACTGGTTGATAAATTTGAATAAACAGAACATAATAGAGTCAAGCTGATTAACTTGATTAGTTATAAAAGATAAATAAAATAAACACAGTCGAGCAAGTCAGCTTAGTTTTCTAGGAAGAAAATAGACTCATAACTAGGTCAAGCTAAATTGACCTAGTTTACTATATAGGTATGGTTTTATAGAACTAAAAAACTAATAAAATAGTACTAAAATTTAAATTCTAACTAAAAAGTAGGGGAAATTTTTATTTAAAATTGATAAAGTGAAATTACTAAGCTGCTTAAAGTGAACCTGATAGATATGACAGATTCGACTAGGTCAATTTAGTACTTTTCATGAAGATGTTGATTTTTTTTAATTGAGTCATACAGGTGAATGTTTGAACTTGTAAAGGTAGAATATAAAATTATTAAATAGAGTTGATTCAATCAACCAAGTATAAATAAAACTATAAAATAATAGAAAATAAAACTAAGGCAATTCGATTTATATAGTTGTAAAAATAATATTAAGAAAGGAAAAGAAGTGATCATGTCAATTTAGTTAAATGTAGAAGGTAGAAAAAGAGACTGGGTTGATTAGATTGATATAGCTAGCTGAGACTATAAATTATATGAGAAAAAAACATAACTGGGTTGATAGGCTCGATAAATTAAAAAAACTTGCACATAGAGAGTTGAACTAGGTCCCTAGACTCAATATAGTACAAAATATACACACAAAGAGCCAAACTAGGTCGACAGGCTCGAAAAAATTTGAAAACATGTACACAAAATATAAAATGGGTCAATAGGGTCGATATAATTTACTTTAAGTGAAAATAAAAAATCTGTAAGGGTTAGCTTCACATCAATTTCACCATAATGTATACAAGTGAAATAAGACATAACTATAAATCATCCTACTCAATAATATCCAAGATCAAAGAAGGTAATAAACTAACAATCCACTTAGTAATACTTTATTAAATAGGGGTCATGATCAATAATGGATCTTATAAGCCTATACAATGGGATCTATTTTCACACAATGGCAAAGAAAAGGTTTTCGAGGCCTCTAGTCAAATGCCATGATGTGATAACCATAGCTATGTCTTATGATTTTAATAAAATTAAGCAAGCTAATATATGAAATAGACATGCAAGCTAATTTAGTAAATACATATGCAAGCTAATCTAGTGTTCACCAAAGCTTGTGGCACAAATGGGGAAGATAATAAATAACCAAAGGCAATTATATAACATAAAAATAATCTAATCAAAGAGAGATACAATTCAATCCATTAATTCTAAAACATCTAGTTATTGAAATATGAATGGCTATCAGTATACTTACCTTTGTCAAAGTGAACATGTCATTCTTTAATCTCTCCCTTGGTCAATGGTGTTTTGTAAGAGCTTGTTTTGAATTGTAAGAATCACAAGGATTTATCAAATATAGGATACATGACTTTTATTATGCATCCAAGAGCTCCAAAAAAATAAGTGATACTTCTTTAAATCAAAAATCTAAGTAATAAATCCTCTTATTGATAGTATAATCAGATTTATGAGCTATAATGATGTTTAATTGAATGATCCTCTCTTTATAAATGAAGTTGAATGGGTGTTTATAGATAAATATTGACCCTAAACTCTCCATATAATTTAACCAATGAGGTCATATGGGTGAACTTTGTTTGGTGGGTAATAGAGTTGTTAGACCTCGAACTACATTAGCTTGAACCAATAGAGTTTCATAACGTGTGTTGAATTCCAAACAAGGTTGACCAAGTTGATCTAGTACAAAAAGTTAGTAAAATAGGTTTTTACTTAGGTAGGGGCTATTTTGGGTGGTGAATTACTTAGGACAATGTATAAGTGTGTTTTTATTGCTTAAAATTTTAGATAAGAGTAATTTGTAGTGATTTTAAGTATTGGTATAGGGGCCCACAATCCTATGAATCACCAAGGTCTACCATCCCCTTTTTTAATGCATCTTTTAAGGCATGTATTTAGAGATATTGATATTTAATTGGTTCTTGTAAGAGAAACAGCATTAATAACTGATAAAGTTTAAAAATATTATGTGTATAAAATGACCACATGAGCTATAATAACTTATAAATGTAAATCAATCCACCAATAACCTATTGTGATGTCCCATCGAATGCTTTAACTATTTTGGTCAAAGGATATAAATAATCATATGTATATCAAAAATGTGTGAGTAATTTCAAGGTACATACATTCTCACTATCACCATTATAAATCATAACAATATGTATATGTTGATGATCAAGGTATTCTCTAATAAAAAATGAATGAAGACTTAAATCATCATTCATAATTTCACTTTCATCAAATGGAATATAAGGTCTCTTAACATAGGAGGTATAGTGTGCAAATTTCTCAATAATCCCATGTAATGGATACCCATAATGTGGTGGAAGAGGATGTGCATTATATGCCATTTCACTTATGGATCTTTCTTAGAATGATCTTGTAATGGATTATTGAATATCTTATGGTTTTGATGGTCATTAGGTTCTAATCCTAAATCCTTTGGAGGATCATCAAAGGTATGTTGTAGATTATCAATAAGGTCTTGATTATTATGTTTTAAGTTATAACATCTATTTGTACAGTGTCTAATACCTTGATGATAGTCATAATATGCATTAACAACATATCGTTTTGGTAGAGGTCATCAAATATCAACCTCTAAGAGAGGAGAGAGAGAAATAAAGATGAGATGACACTACACAAGATTCTTAAGTAAAAATGATGGAGACTTAGGTAATCATGTAAATTATATTTTAGGTGCATTTGATAAGATGACCTAATTAAAATTTTGTGACACTACATTAACCATTATGATTGGCTCATTTTTCAGTTATGTAGGTTTTACCATATATCTTGGTTTGATATGAAACTTGGTATTAGATGTAGTTGGTGTGTTTTCTACATAATTAAGCTTGTTCAATGAAATAAGTTTAATTTCACTATTTAAACAATATGCATAAATCATCTAAATATTTAAACTTATTGAAGACAATGGACTCATGTAACAGTGCAATCAAACCTTTCTTAAAGATGTCTTGAAGCTCTTTATTTATCATTGGATTTGTCATTTTTACTAATATTTTTTTGTACCTAAAAACATATTTATTAATAGGTTCATTGGTTCCTTATTTGATCTTAATAATTTATGCATATGACATATTTTCAGTGATGTTGATAGAGAAATGTGCTAGAAATTTATCTTCTAGAGGATTTAAATATTTCACTGATTAGATCGGTGGGTCATAAAACCATCTTAAATCATAATCTTTTAGGCTCCTTGGAAATAATCTGGTAAAAATTTTATCATTTGAATCATAATCAAATCATATTTCATATAAATATTGAATATGTTGTTAGGGATCACCCTTTCCATCAAGGTGAAACAAATTCAATTGAAAAAAGGTGAAAAATATCTCAGTTGCTAACAGATTATGTAATACATCTTTTTAATCAATAACATGAGTTGATTTCAAAAAAATGTTCAATTTTGGTAACATTAACCTCTAATTTTGAATAAATTATAGAAGAGTTTACATAGTAGACCTATTGAGATTTAGATTCGAGAATTGAGAAGTCACCAAAAGGGATGTGAACGTAGTTTGAATGGATATAGGCATTGAAATTGATATTTAAGTGAACACATTCATTATCCTTGTGGTAAATTTAGTAATAGGAGTTTGTTCTTCAAGGAACAATGGTTTGAAAATATAATTTGTGCCCCAACTAGAGGTACAAATCAATGATGTGCTCATGGGGAGGGAGATTGGAATGGATGTCTGATAGGAATTATCTAGTATCCCCAATATTTGTATCAATAAATAGCAATGCTTTTTCACTAACACCTTTTAATTTTTTAGTTTCTAATATAGTATTTAATATATTATAGATATACTCAGAATTTTCATGAATGCACTCTAGAAATAATACAATATATTTAAATTACTCTTGATCTAATTTTTCATGCTCATTATTTTCATATGTTTCATAATCATCATGATAAAATTAATCTTTGATAAGCTTTTTTCATGATTTTTATCATTGTCATTATTAGCACTCTCATTATTAGCAAAAGTTGACATGGTATTAACTTAAGACATTTTAAGTGGTTCAATGGGTAGCTCAAGATGTTGAATAGAAACACCACATAATCTAGGAATATGCTTAGATTTTATACAAATGATAGGATAAATGTGAATAATTATAACAAATAAAAACCTTAGAAAGCTAAAAACCCTAGAACAAGCTAGGATTTGCATGAGAAGACATAGGGGTTGGGTTCACCAAATGTTTAGCCATTTTTTTAGATAAATAAGGTATTGTTGTTAAATGGGTATAATAGCCTAATCAAATGGATTAATAAAACTATTCTATATTATGCCAATTAAATTGATTTAGATAAGACAATATATTGAATATGAGAAATTACTAAATATAAAAATTACAATTCCAATTGATATTTTGATAATTAAAACACAAAGAATGGAAAATACTTATATTATTTATAGATGTGTAGGTGGATCTAAGAGGTACAAAAGTAGAAACAATAAGGTTGATGCTTAGGACCTAGTTATCAGTTTCTATAAATATTATTTCTTAAGGCCTAGACACTTGTATCAACCTATGGACACTTGTGTCAATGCTTTTGTCCATGTCTCAATAGTTATATACTATAAAAAAATATTCATTGTATTGATGTATATGGATTGTACATAAAAAAATTGTATGATTGTGTAAGCTCAAAATCTATTTCCTCACCTTAGGTTAGGTCACCTTACCAAAAATAGGTTAATGGGTTCACAAAGTTGAGTTGAATTCAAAGACCCCTCTATCAATGAGTATTTATTAAATATCTAACAATCCAAGGAGGGCCTTAGACATATGTATTTTTCCTCTAAATGTGGGTTTGTGCATGCATAAGGTTAGAATATGCTATATGAAAGAGTATGCAATGATCTATCTTTTAAATTGAAAAATATTTCTCATGGGTTGTCGTTTGAATGCTTTAAACCTTTAATATGACTACTCCTATGACTGATATATAAATAGGTAATTAGAATATAATTGTATAATTTATTGAATGATCTTGAATAGGTACTTGGTATTTTTTATATGTGTGCTTCATACTGATGAATGTAATCTATTTTGTATCTATACCACACCTTTTAAAAGTATCTCACAGAAGGATTAGATAATAAAAATAAGTTGACCCATATGTTCTCAAATATTTTTAATTTGAATGACCTTTAAGGTACAAACACTTTATAAAGAAACTAGACACTAGTATCGATGTTAATGGCCTATGTAAATGTAAGTATCTGGCAGGCTAGAAAATTGTTGAAGGTATGTAACTAAAGTGAAGGATATATATCATAATTTAAGCTTTATGTAGTGTATAGGTGATTTGGGTCATTATAATGATAGGGTTAGATTATAAGATAAGTAGATAGACATAATGAGATGGCGAATGTGAGCCTTTCGATAGATAGAAGGTCTAGGACTGAAAGATAGATCCTTAATTGGTATTTTTAAAGTGTATAATATTAATATTATATATGTAATCATATTTTAGTGTCTACACTAATCCATCAAAAAATTAATTTACTATTGTATTTAATAATATGATATAGTCATATAAATGTATCAACATAGAGTGATTTGATTAAGCTTGAGATATCATTGTATATAAAAAAATCAAACACATTGCTGAAATAATAAGCCCATGAAATCAAACAAGAATACTAAATAATATTTTAATATTTTTCATTTTAAACTTATTGTCATCCAATGTATGTTAATATGCATATAAACTATAAGTTATAAAAAATGACTACATTCCAGTAAAATCATCAAGTAATAAGATTATATATGTCTATATACATGTTACATTTACATTAAAATTTTTGTATTTATGCCACCTTGAGGGTGTACTTATAGAGTTTAATAAACTATTATGTATGATACTATAAGCTAGTAAACAAATATATGAGAGACAATATTCATTTCAATCAAGAGAGAGGGGGATGAAAGATCAACAAAGTAACATATCAACATTCCATCTAGTTAAATCTTCAAGCCAAAATATTTTCCATGTGTCTATTTAATGAAATATAAATGAATAATATGATACATCCATTGGTGTAACTTGTCATGCCTAACCATTAGCCTAAACATAAAGTAATCCCCCAAGTAGATGAATTAATGCATTAAATGTGTATGAAAGTTATTATACACACTAAGAGAGAGAGAGAGAGATAGAGAGAGATGGGGAGAAGGGAGGGATATCCATTTCCACCATGCAACACACAAAACTAGGACTTTTAATAGTGAGAAGTTAAATAATAAAATGGCAACACAGAAATAGACATCCAAGAATGAGCTTATGATAGTTGAATAATTTTACCCCACCATCAATGGTATCCATATGAGGGAAATATGCCATTTTATTTTCCTTACATCTATAAAAGACATAGAATAAAGTCATCATTCATTCCTCTCAATAATTCCTTGACGAAGGTAAAGAATAAAACTAGGGTTTTCCCCTCTTTAAATATTTTAAACAACACAATAATAAATCCAACCATAACTATCCAACATTATCAAAATAAAAAGGAAATATTCCAAAAGATGTAGATTTGTAGTGAGGATCACCAGGTGGAGAGAAAGAAAAAATGGAGGATGTAGATTTGTAGTGAGGATCACCAAGTGGAGAGAAAGACAAAATGGAGGGATATTTAAGGAGCGGGGGGGAGCGGGGGCGGGGCGGGGAACGGGCGAGGGGGGCGCGTGGGGAGAGGGCAGGGGGAAATCATTAGTAAAGCACCCACATTTTGAACTCCACCACTTATTACTCCATGCAAAAATATAAGTTGCATAGGAACATCTTAATTCCATAATTCCAATAATATAAATAAAATAAAACAATGTGTATTATAAAAATTATAAAAACTAAACTTTTCACATCAAATCCCAAATATACTCCTAAAAATTACTTAAATAATGCCCTAAGCTTCATTTCCTTTCTCCTTAATTTTTATTATTATTGAGTGTATCTCCTCAACCTTCTACATCCTTCAAATGGCCACAAAAGCTTCCCTTACCAATATTTTGGACAAAACCAAGCTCATGGAAGTGTAATATTAAATTTGGTGGTTTTTATATCATTATGCCATGTACTAGCCTCCCACTGTAAACTGGGGTTGTACCTTCTATTCGTTTTTCAATTCTTCCCATTTCCTTCTATCTATCTTTTCTATTCTCTCTAATCCTATGGTAAATGCCCTTTTTTGATCTACAACTATTTAATTATTTTTAAAAAATCAATATTTTAATAATCATTAAAATTCCTAAGTCAAATGCCATGACCACATAGTGGTCTCTAATGACCATTATGCACTTAGCACTTATAAGTGATTTTAATCATTGTAAAAAGTGCATTAAAATATTATCAAGGTTTAAATAATCCAAAAACTATTAAAATTTCAATTATAACAAATAAAAAATTTGAATCAATTAAACACTATTTGTTTTCCAAACTTTCATGTTCAATGTCAAAAAAAAACTTTCTTTCCTTCTCTCTAAAGACTCAAACCAAGTACAACATGCCTTATTCTTCCTTTCAACATCAAAAGTATGTGAGATGCATTCAAAATATCTTATTATTTTCATATCACCTAAGTCATATTTATCAATACCACTAATTAAAATTATCGATTAATAAACACAAGCCACCCTAGTATAAGGAAAAAATAGAAAGCAAAAAATGAGATACACTTAGGACAAGTCTAACACATTACAGGATAACAAGAAAAAAACAAAGGTGTAAAATATCTCTCTCTCATACCCATATACTTATATGTTGTTATAATTTAATTCTTTATTTCTATACTCAACTCATCCCCATTAGATACCGTATAAAATATGCACATAAGCATATGCAATACGTGAATAGAAAATATAAAATAAAAATTATTGTAACTACAAAACAAAAATTAAAAAACTACAAGTAAATGAAGTATTAAATTACATATCAAACTAAAACTCGTCAATAAAATTAATATTAAAATTTTTATAGCTTAGTTCTAAAAACACCAAGCTCAACTTAAAAAAATACAAAATAAAATATTATTAAAATAGTGTTCAATGCACTCTTATCTAGAAGTTAAACTTAGAATATGACATCCACACCCCCTAAATGAGGTGTCATATTGGTTCCTATAGAAACAAGTGAGTATAGATATTATATAATATATTTGTATCTTCCCAAGTGGAACTTCACTCACCAAATTGGTCCCATTGGACTAATATATGTTGTATATCATAGCTTCACAGGTTAATGTTGCAATGGGAAAAGTCTTGATGGGATACAAGAATATTGTCTTTTCTTCTAATACTTGTAAATTGAACTAATAAAAAATGTGAGATGGATTAGATACATATTTATTAAATAATAAAACATGAAGCAAATCATGAATACTATATAGAGAAGGAGGAAGAGTTAGAAATTAAGCAATAACATTATGATATTTTCCATAATGTCGAATGGACTAACAAAGTAAGGAGCTAATTTTAAATATTTTTCAAAAATTGATGCAACTATTTTGAGGTTTCACTTTAATAAAAAAATTGTCTCATGACTCAAACTCACTTGGATTAATTTTTAGGTTTGTATATCTCTTATGCATATCAGAGGTAGCTTTCAATATTTCAAGAATGAGAGTCATTTGAGTGTCATAACCATACAGGGTTTTAGGTCCATAACACCCATATTTTCTAAACTTTCCTAGCTTTAAGGGGAGTTGAGAATCTATGATCATATATGGATTCAAAAGGAAAAATATTGAAACATAAAAATAAATATTATTTTAATAAAACTCAACTAAGTAGAGGTAATCTTTCCACTTTAATTCCTAATACATCACATACAATCTTAGCATTTATTTACCCACTTAGTTCAATATTTCAGTTTGGACATCTATTTCTGTTGGAGAGTTGTCAATCATGTCATGGTGATGTCATGGTGAGTGGATGAAGTGTTTTGATAAGCCTAAGTGACAATGATAAAGTGTGCAATGTGTTTGTCCTAGTGTGCTTGAAGGAGGCTTGGTTGATCTTCAATTTTGACATGGTTAAAAATGCTCGAGGATGAGTATGGTGATTTGAGCATGAGCAAAGTGTCTTATAAAAAGTTTAAAATGGTTTAAGTACTTGTGTGCATGAGTGAAATTCACCCTGTTCATTGTTCTCATCTAAACATTTTGGGTCAAATGGTAAAAAAATTGAGTAAGTAATTTGATGACATCATAATTACCACACATGGATGAGTCAGGAGGAGTTGGTCATATGGTTTTGATCACATTAGTCCCTAGTTGCTATGAGCTAACTCTCAAGACATGCACCTAAGCACAATCAAAGATATATGGGTGCAAATTTTGGCTCTCAGACATTTTGATAATGTTTTTTATGTTCAAATAGAGTCAAGTAAGCATGTTAATAGTGTTAGAATTTGCACACATGAAGGTTTCAAGAGTAAATGGTCACATGGGTTTAGTCAGTATTGTGCCTAGTTCTTATTCACTAAATTTTAGGTCATGTGCCTAAGCGAGACAAAAGTTATGTAAGTTTAAAGTTGGGCTCTTAGGCAGTTGGACATTGTTTTCCCATACTTAGCCAAATTGGCATGAGGCAAGAAAGAGCTGAGTAAGCAGCTTGGTGATGGAATATCATGCACATATGGATATTTTAAAATAAGATGATAATATGGGGTTGTTCAATTTTGAGCCTAATTTTTTTGCTAACTTTTAGTTCAAGCATTGAAATGCGACAAAAGATATGCATGTTCAAAGTTGGCCTCCCAAACAAGTTTTTGGCCTGGTTATGTGGTTGAAACATATGAGTGAGCATTTTTAATGTCTTTATATCTTACACATGTGAGGGTTTTAGAAATATATTGTCACATGGTTGGATTCTCCTCTGTGAGGAGATCATATGGTCTAAATTTTAGAACATGTGTTTGAGCGAAGAAAAAGATATGGAGGTGAAAAGTTGGCCTTCCAAACAAATAAGCAATGGTTCCTATACTTAGTAAATTTTTCAAAAGGTAAAATTCAAGAAAAATCGATGGAGCACATTGCTCCAAGAACCTAGAAAGCAATGAGATGGTGCCAAGTGTTCAATGTTTAACGTTGAGTAGAGATAAAGATTGAGCTTCTTCTAAAAATCAACAGTGAGTAGGTGATCATACAAATAGAGATCAATGGTGTGTATTAAATTCAAGAGGTCAAAGTAATAGTTTTTTAGCATTTTTAAAGACCAAGCTACATATAGAAGATTGACGAAGTGCATTGAGTCAAAGTTTCTAGAGTGCACGAGATGAGGTCAACGTGTTCAAGATTTAATGTTTGATTTTGATAGACTATGTGTTAAAGGTCGAGCTTCATAAAATAAGATCGATGGTGCATGTTTAATCTAAGTAGTGAGGACTTGAGATGTGAGCATAGTGTTTGAATTTTAACTGTGACCATTTGCATTTGAATATTTGAATTTGCAAAGGAAAAAAATAGTGCTCTATATTTTGGCCATATATTTTGATACAAGCAGAATTTGTTCATGGTATAAAAAGAGAACTTGTAGAGGACTTCAAGACACATATGAAAATATTAATTTAAAGATCTAAAAGTGTGAATAGTTAAAGATATTGAGATTCAAATTTGATTGTGTGTTCATGTGTATTATGTAAGTAACTCGAGAAGGGTATTTGAGCTCATTATGATGTTGTGTCGATATCTCATAATTAATTAGCTATTGAAGAGTGTTTTAGACTCCATGAGGATTATTTGTGTGCATTATGAATGTTTGATCAATTATATGCAATATGTACAAAGGTTTATAAGGTGATGGTGTATTCGTTTATGGCGATTGTGTGCACAAAATATTATTTGAGCAATTTATGCTTAAGCAAAAAGGTATTGTGATAGATATGGACACTTAAGGAGGACCTATAGATCATTTGGAATGGGTCCATGAGTTTTAAAGTGTTCATATGTTTCTTATTTTGCTCTAAGGAGTGTTAAAGATTTGAATGGGTATTCATAAGACCAAAAAGTGACTTAATCCTATTTGAAAGTGGATTGTGCTTAAGTGTGACCTATGTGAGATACCTTAAGGATGAAGGCATGTATTGTGGATGAGAAAGAAAAGATTGTAACTTTATAATTCATGAAGGATCTATAAATAGTGGAACCAAATGTGTTGGTTTCTAGGTGTGTGGAATATTTGTGAGAGAGACTTGTGTAAGGTGGAAGTGAGATTTGTGGAGCAAAGGAGAGGTAGAGTGCCCAATTGATGAGTTATTAAGCAGAGAAGATTGATGACTATGTGTATGACTTGTAAGTCATATTTTTTTTGTAGATTGAGGATATGTGAAGAGGTCTAAGTGTGCATATGAGGCCTATTTGAGATAGAGAGGAAGTTTGTGTAGGGGTTAGATAAATAGAGATCTATCATCAGGTGTTGAAGACATCATTTCTAAGGTTTAGGTGTTAAAAAGAGGGTCTAAAGGACTTTGTCTTCCTTAAAGACAGTTGCTCCTTGTGAAATAGGTGTTTCACTAAATACCTTTGGTTATAAAGACATGATCAAAGTTTCTGGTCTAAAAGAGTTGATCAATCTTTTATTTATAATTTATTATAGGACAGTAATCCATGTTGCAAGCTTGAGAGTGAGTTTTATTCCCCATGAGAGTTTCCCATAGGAACTATGTGTTATGTGTTTGATCTTATTTGTGTATTGAATGAATGATCTCTTTTGTTAATATTACTTGATCAAGCTGATATATGTTGATTGTTTAATAGTTTAAAAGGAATGTAATTGTACTTGAAATATTTAGGCTCACTAATTCCCCCCCTCAGTGATTGTAACTCTAAAAATTGGTATCAGAGCAGGTCCTTTGATAAAGGCTTAACAACTTGAAGGTGATCCAAGGTAAAAAATGGGTAGTTATTAAGGAGGTTTCTCTACTAAGCAAGCATCGATGTTCAATGGATCCAATTATGCATTTCGGAGTGCTAGGATGAGGACATATATTATGTCCCTAGGGTTTGATGTATGGCAATATGTTGTGAATGGTTATGTTGTTCCCACTACTCTTCCATCTAATGCTGCAGACAAGAAGCTATTTGAGAACAATTCTAAGTTAATGAATCCATCACTTGTGGTCTTACTGAGACTAAGTTCACTAAGATAATCCATTGTAAGTCTATTAAAGAGATATAGGATGAAATGTAGATCATTTATGAAGGAGATTCAAAGGTAAATTTTGCTAAGTTTCAGACTCACAGAAGGCAATTTGAAAGTCTCAAGATGAAGGAACAAGATTATGTGGCATCCTTTCTGTAGAGAGTTGATGAGATTGTGAGCATCATCAAAGGTATTGGAGAGAACCTTGAAGAGGCTACTATTGTTCAAAAAGTTTTAAGGTCTCTATCCCCCAAGTTTGATATGAAAGTATCAGCTATAGAAGAAAGTCATGATCTTACTCTATTGAATATGGATCAATTCCATGGCACCATTACTACCTATGAGATGAGAAAGAATGATGATATACCACCAAAGATGGAAGTAACTTTCAAGGATGAAATTAATACAAAGAAGAAGTTCCAAGATAAGATATCTAAAGAGGATGACATTTATGATATAGATGAGGATGATCTAATTTTTTTGATTTCAAGGAAATTAAGAACAATTTTAGGCAAGTAAAAAGTTAAATTACCCCTCAAATGCTTCAATTATGATGAGATAGGACATTTTGATAATAAATGCCCTCATCAGTATAAGAAATATGATGATGAAGAGCATGATTAAGTTCATGATGATGACAAGATATCATTCAAGTCTGATAAAATCAAAAAGCGATTCAGAAGGTTTGACAATAAGAAGTATTTCAAGGACAAGAAGAGTCTCGACACTAAATAAGATTACAGCGCATCAAATGAGAGTGAAGTCAATGACTCAGAGTATGATCATGAAGATGATGGTCCTAATGAAGATGAATCCCTATTCATGGTTGTGGAAGGGAGTTTCTCACATCAAAAGGATTATACTTGTAGTGATTTAGATGATAATAAAAATGAGGTGGACTATGAGACTGCTTTGATAAATTCTCTTAAAGAACTAAAGATTGAAAAGAATATTAACAAGAAGATGAATTCTCAACTCAAAGACTATGAGGAGAAATTCGGTATATTTGAGGCGAGAATGAATGAATACACCAAGGATCATGAAGATATGGTCAAGCATCTCAGTTGTCAATTAGAAATTCTGACTACAAGACTAAAAGATAAAGAAGATGATTGCTCAAGGTATGTTTTTGAGATTGTATCTTTGAAAAATGAGTTAGAAAAGTCTGTAAGCAAGGTGAAATCATTTGTCAAATTTGATAAGATTTCTAATGATCTAGATAATCTCATAAATAATCAAAAATTAGCTAATGATAGATTTGGATTGGGTTTTAATGAAGAGCCCAAAGTTACTTCTCAAGTTGACATGAATGTCAATAAGAGCAAGGTGGATCAACCTTTGAAGATAAATCATCAGACAAGGAATGAAGGTGATGGTAGAATAAAGACAAATCAAATCAGACAACTAAATGCCATGAAGTATGAAAATTTCAATGGTTACTACTATACTTGTGTCAATTTGGACATAGAGCTAGAGAATGTAGAAGACCTATTAAAAATGAATTTACATGGGACTATGGTTGGGTTCATTAGTTAAAAGGAGTGAGAAAGGTTAAGTGCTGCAATTATCTTAATGAAGGATACTTCGCTAAGCATTGTCTAAATAAGGAAAGGCAAGGTAAGTCTTCTTCAAAAAGAGTAGTTTGTTTAAGTTGTCATGACATTGGACACATTGATAGTTTTTTTTTTAACAAGGTAAAACAAGTTGATTTTCCATCAAGGAGTATTGTTTGATAGAACTGTGAACATAGAGGTCACATTTCTATATTTTGCAAGTAAAGGCCATTAAGTCATAATAGATTTTATCATTCTTCTAGAGTGCAAGATAAAAGGCAAGTGAACTCATAGAGACCAAAGGTGGTAAGTAGGAATTATGATGAGTCTATAGGTCTAAGTAATATGTTTGTTATGGTGGAAAATGTTACAAAATTTGAAGAGTGTCAAGGGTTCTCATTGTCTGCTCATGTTGTAAATGAAGAGACCAAGCTAAAGGAGAAGACTAAGGTATTGGTTGAGGCTAGTTCTGAGGTAAGTATGGATCCAAGTGAACATCTTATTGTTGTTGAGCATGTTTCATGTAGAGTACATCAGTTGTTTGTGCCTAGTAATGAGGTTCCAAAATGCAAGGTTGATTCTTCAAATGAAAAAGTATGTCAAGATTCCATAGTTTCTCCATGTGTTGTCAATTCTATCTTAAAAGAAAAAGAGAGTGATATAGAAAAATAATTAGTTTTCATAATTTAGACTAAAGAGGAGAAGAGAAAGAGCAAGAGGTATTATAGCTATAAGAGGATTCAAGTGGTTACTAAGGATATGTGGCCCACTCCTAGATTCACTTTATTTTAGTGGATTGTGGTGCAAAGGATGTCTCTGTCTATGCTTCTTAAGAGACTCCTTTCAAGTGGAGAAGCAAGTGTTGTTGTGGTGTTCTTCAGAAGATCCTAGAAGGCTAGAGATGAGTGATTTTAGTTAGAACATGTATGTCCAAGTGGAAGAGATGTTCTAATGATGCCAGAGTGATGTCATAGTTGTATATGGTCAGTCTGTAGGGTCAGATTGAAGATTTTCAAGGGGCAAAAGAGGATTATGATAAGATGATATTTTTGCATAAAAAGTTTTGCTGACCTTATTCTAGCATGCTCTAGGTGGTTTTATGGTCTGAAGGTATTTTAAAGTCAAATTAGATATTTTTATTTGATCTTGGGTTTCCCAGTTTGTGCTTAAGAGTATACAAGTCCTAAAATGGGTTATAGAATGTATGGGTTCCCAAAGATGTAGAATCTCAAATCTTGGTCCATAAGTGTGTAATTGTTGTCTTCAGGTGTGAAATTTTTTTCAGAGATAGATGTTGATTAGAAGGAGGTTTGTTGACTCTATTTGTTTTAAGATTCTACAGTTTTAGGCTTTTTTAGAAAAATGGTTTTCCTTATGAGTTGAGAATCAAGGCTTCTTAATAAGTTGAATGGGCCAAATGGGTTCTCAAATCAAGCTTCACAGATATCTGAAGGTTTGTGGTTTTCATATTGTTCATATTTTTATATCAAAATGGAGGCCTAATTGGCAAGTAGTTTGTGAAGTATGTTACATCAGTTGAGCTAATTGTTCCAAATTGATGTGCTTGAGGGGGTATATGAGAGTGCTCCAGATATGAAGTAATAGGTCTTTATAGTGTTTCTACTAAAAGTTGTAGGCTCTAAAAAGTTCTAGGTAGGGCTACAAGGAGACTAGATAGGCCTAGTATGAAGAAGAGTGATTTTTGCTTAGTTCCTCTAAAAAATTAAGTTATGTTTGTTTCATGGAGAGTTCTTAGGTTGGTTGAGAGAATTTTTTTCCTGTTTGGTGATTGGCATGTAGTTTTGTTGATGGTCCTTGTGGTAGCTTGAGAGAGAAAGTTGTTAAACCTATATGTTAGTTCTTCATGGTGTGTGGAGATTTGAAGATGCTCAAGATATGAATTAGCTCAAAAATCTTAAGGGGAGTCTCTCTCATATGCTTTTTGATTTGTTCCATCAAATTTCAATGTCTTTGTGTGTTCTTTTTTCATTGGTTGAAGATAATGTTGGCATAGAGTAAGAGGATGTTGTCACGGCAAGAAGAGGTAGGCTTAAAGTAAGGGGGAGTTTGTATCATATTTATAAGATGGTATTTTTTTATTGATAGTCTTTTTAGGTCTTCAAGATCAGTTGGTGCCCACTTTGTCATTGTGTCAAAGGGGGAGAAAGTTCTTATTAAAGGAGTGCTTAAAGAGAGAGAATAAATGTGAGTTGCATATTGTTATATGATGTGTGTTGACATCAATGACAAAGGGGGAGATTGTTGGAGAGTTTTCAATGATGTCATGGAGGTATCCTGGTGAGTGGATGAAGTGATTTTATAAACCTAAGTGACAATGATAAAGTGTGTAATGTGCTTGTCCTAGTGTGTTTGAAGGAGGCTTGGTTGATCTTTAATTTTGGCATGGTTAGAGATGTTCAAAGATGAGTATGGTGATTTGAGCATGAAAAAAATGTCTTATAAGAAATCAATAATGGTTTGAGTGCTTGTGTGCATGAGTGAAATTCACCTGGCTCATCATAGTTCTCATCTAGATATTTTAGGTCAAAAAGTAGAAAATCTAAGTAGGTAGTTTGATGACATCATAATTGCACGTGTGGATGAGTCAAGGGGAGTTGGTCATATGGTTGTGATCACATTAGTCCCTAGTTGTTATGAACTAACTATTAGAACATGTGCCTAAGCATAGCCAAAGATATATGGATGCAAAGTTGGGATCTCAAGCATTTTGACAGTGTTTTCTATGTTCAAATAGAGTTGAGTAAGCATGTTGATGATGTCAACATTCACATGTATGGATTTTTAAAGAAGAAATGGTCACATGAGTTTGTTCAGTATTTTTCCTAGTTTTTATGTGCTAAATCTTAGGTCATGCACCTAAGCGAGACAAAATTTATGCAAGTGCAAAGTTGTGCTCCGAGATAATTTGACATTATTTTCCCATACATAGCCAAATTTGCATGAGGTAAGAAAGAGCCGATTAAGCAGTTTGGTGATGGAATATCATGTACATGTGGATGTTTCATAACAAGATGATCATATGAGTTTGTTCATTTTTTATCCTAGTTTATTTGTGTTAACTTTTAGATCAAGCATTGAAGCACGATAAAAGATATGCATATTCAAAGTTGGCCTCCCAGATAAGTTTTTGACATAGTTGTCAATGTGGCAAAAAAAATTGAGTGAGCATTTTAATGTCAATATATCTCACATGTGTGAGGGTTTTAGGAGTAGATTGTCACATGGTTGGATTCTCCTATGTGAGGAGATCATATGGTCCAAATTTTAGAACATGTGTTTGAGCGAAGCAAAAGATATAGAGGTGCAAAGTTAGCCTTCCAGGCAGATAAGCAATAGTTCCTATACTTAGCCAAATTTGTACAAGGTAAAGTTTGAGAAACATCAATGGAGCACGTTGCTACAAGAAGTTCGGAACCAGTGATATGGTGCCAAGTGTTCAATGCTTAATGCTGATTAAAAATAAAGATCCAGCTTCTTCTGAGGATCAATAGTGAGCAGGTGATCGTACAGATAGAGATCAATGGTGCATATTAAAGTCATGAGGTCAAAGTGACATCTATTTAGCATTTTTAAATACAAAGCTACCTACAGAAGATCAATAGAGCACATTGAGTCAAAGTTTTCAAAGTGCATGAGATGAGGTTAACATGTTCAAGATTTAACATTTGGCTTTGGCGGACTATGTGTTAAAGGTTGACATTTGTACAATAAGATCGATGGTGCATGTTTAATCTAAGCGTCAAGGACTTGAGATATGATCATAGTGTTCAAAGTTTAACTGTGACTATTTGCATTTGAGTATTTGAATTTGTAAAGAAAAAGCCAGTGCTTTGTATTTTGGCCATATCTTTTGTTACAAGTAGAATTTATTCATGGTATAAAAAGTGAACTTATAGAAGACTTCAAGGCACATATGTAAATATTAATTTGAAGATCTGAAAGTTTGTACAATTAAATATATTTAGGTTCAAAGTTGACTATGTGTTCATGTGTATTCTGCGAGTAACCCAAGAAGGGTATTTGAGTTCATTAGGATGTTGTTTTGATATATCATGATGAATTAGATATTGGGGACTGTTGTAGACTCCATGAGGATGATCTATGTGCATTATGAAGGTTTGATTAATTGTATACAATATGAAAAAAGGTTTAGAAGGTGACTGTGTATTCATTCATGGTGACTATGTGCACAGAATATTGTTTGAGCAATTTGTGCTTAATCAAAAGGGTACTGTGATAGATATGGACAATTAAGGGAAACCTATAGATCATATGGAATGGGTCCATGAGTTATTAAGTATTCATTTTTTTCTTATTTTTCTTGGAGGAGTGTCAAAGCACTGAATGGGTCTCCATAGAACCTAAAAGTGACTTAGGCATATTTGAAAGTGGATTATGCTTAAGTATGGCCCATGTGAGATAACTTAAGGATGCATGTATGTATTGTGCCCAACAAATAAAATATTGTGAAATTGATAATTCATGAAGGATCTATAAATAGTGAAACCAAATGTGTTGGTTTCTAGGTGTGTGGAAGACTTGTGAGAGAGACATGTGCAAGGTGGATGTGAGATTTATGGAGTGAAGGAAAGGTAGAGTGCCCAGTTGATGAGTTTATAAGTATATCATATTAATGATGATATGTATCAGCTGTAGGTCATATTTTTGATGTCAAAAAAGTGCTTTTATAGATTGAGGATATGTGAAGAGGTCTGAGTGTGCATATGAGACATGTTTGAGATAGAGAGGAAGTTTGTGCAGGGGTTAGATAAATAGAGATCCATCATCAAGTGTTGAAGACATAATTTATAATGTGGATGTGTTACAATGAGGGTCTAAAGGACTTGGTCTTCCTTAGGGGTAGTTCCTCCTTGTGAAACAGGGGTTTCACTAAATACCTTTGGTCAGGAGGACATGATCAAGGTTTTCTTGTCTAAAGTAGTTGACTAGTCTCTTGTTTGTAATTTCTTATAGGATATTAGTCCATGTGTTGTAGGCTTGAGAGTGGGTTTTATTCTCCATGAGGGTTTCTCACATGAACTATGTGTTGTGTGTTTAATCTTGTGTGTGCATTGAATGAATGAGCTCTCTTGTTAATATTGTTTGATCAAGTTGATATATGTTGATTGTTTAATAATTTGAAATGAATGCAATTGTAATTGAAATATTTGGGCTCACTGATTCATCCCCCCCAATTATTGTACCTCTAACAGTTTGAAGGTGGTATAAAAAACTAAAATTTAACCAAGTTCCATACTTAGAAGTAAAGGTTTTCCAAAACCTTTGAAGTAAACAAAATATCTTGATTTGATATAATAACTTTAGGAACTCTATAAAGATGAACTATTTCATTCAAAACAACAACAACAAAGGTATGGGCATCAAATTTCATATTTGTTCTAATAAAATTTCCAACCTTATTGAACTTATCAATCACCGCTAAAATAGTTTCATGGAGACTTTTAGATTTGGGAAACCCTGATATGAAATCCTTGGAAATTATATACCATTTATCCTTAGGTATAGAATGAGGATAAAGCAATCCATATGGATGAACATGTTCATCCTTAATGCATTGGAATTCCCATCATTTTCCATATAGGTAGCCACATATTTTTTATCTAAGATAAAAAATTGAACCTTTTTAGCTCGTGTCATTTTTGACACCATGGTGAGAAAAATGAGGTGCACTATGCACTTATTCAAACACTTTATCCCTTAATTTTATATAATCATGAGCATAAATCCTTCCTCCATACCTAAAAATACTATTGAATTTGAAGAAAAAATTATAAAAATCTTTAGCCATATGTTCCTTAACCAATCCTATGCAAATTTCATTCAAAAATAATCAATTAACTACTATTTAAGCACATAATTTATAATATTAGATGTTGAAAACAAAAGGAAAATAAGATAAGTATGTTTTCTGAGTGCATTAACAACACACCTTAGACATATTAAACTTCCATGTCAAAATTGGTAATCAATTCCAATAATATATGTTGTCTTACATTGAGATCATCTTGTGAATATAGATGATCAAGGTTGTGATGGTTTGATTTCAGTTTGATATAGTTGTAGTTAGGGGTCCTAATGAAAGGATGTAGTAACCACATAAATTAATTGCCTTATAAACATAGATATTGACACAAATCATTATTTATATTATATATGAAAAAAATACATAAGTTTACCCAATAATAACCAATAGGCTTTATAGGCTATGGATGCATATATAAGGTGATACAATCTTGACTCTTCGTCCCTCTTGTTCGAAACTTAGTATATTCTCTCTAAGGTTATAAGAAAACATTATGAAAATTATTCCCCAACTTTTCCTTTTATAGGCTCATTGAGGTGCTTACGTGAAAAATTGCTCATGCATAACAACTAATATCCGGTGTGCATACTGAAGTCTTTCAATGTCCTTTTCATTTAATTTCAAAAAACCTTCAATTAATGTGGTTCTCCTTATAGTGCTCATGATTTGTATAACTCATCAAGTATAGTTGTAGACTTATAGGCTCAAATAAGTCCACATCATCTAAATCTCAATTGCCTATCAGAGTATATCCATGGGTGGTTATTTTCTATTTTCGTACCTTCCTCCATTTATGCTGATTTGTAGTTAATACTTTTTACTAGTGTCTAGGTACATTAATATATAAATGCATGTGGACAAATGTGTTGTGCCCTATTCATCTATGTGTCTTAGATTTGAGAGTTTCCTTTGTGCCTATTTTCATTTTCTCTAGTTTGATTCATCACATGCATGCCAAAGATATTTATTCATATTGTGCAAGCACCAAATTCCTTGCACATTTTCACCCTTGATTATCATTCTTATGTAAAAAAACTAAATTTTTTGCATATTCTATTTTTAAAATATTTGCACATTTTCACCTTGCACTTGCCTTATTATAATTAGAATTAAGAAAGTCCTTGGAGATGTAATATTTATTTATTTAATCTTTAGATGCTCCTACATCAAACACCCTAGGTAATTGAAACATGAGCTTTGGATCATAAGTTGAAATATTTGACAGTATGGAAATAGATACCAACCTTTGTGAGGTCCAACCATGTCGCATCCTCTACTGCAGATTCATCCACTTTACTAGGTACTTCTTTTAGGCATTCCCACACATTTTATTTACTACCTTATAGTCCAATATGGTATCTATATCTCCCTTATCCTTCTTAAATATTTGTAATTTATAATCTAGTATTTTCACCTTTGATTCCTTAGTTTATCCATTTCGTCACCTCTCATGGAAATCATATAAGTATACCACATTGAAAATGGGTTAAATATCTAGTCTGTCTAGAAAATAAATCATGCATGCATTAGTCGAAAACATGCACAAGACCTTACATGGTCATATATTCTTAATCTTCAGCTTATTATATGTGTCCATAGGAAATCATTCCTTGCACAAATGTGCCAACACTAGGTCTCATACTTCTAAATCCTTGTGTCTATACCTTTCATCCCCACAATCATTGTATCAAAGTTTACTCCATTCCATCTATTGTCTTAATTCTTGATGTAACTCACGTATATACTCATCATAGTCTTCTACTTCTACACTTCTTCCACATGTTTCCATGATATCTCTCAAATCCATTACTATTATAGGGATAGTTTTGTTCACCACTTGGATTTTTTTCCCAAATATTCTATTCATCAAATTATTGCATGAAAATTATGATTATGTCATTTTTTCCCCAATTATTCTATTCATCAAATTATTATATGAAAATTATGAGCATGCCAACACCATATCCCACTATTTGGGCCAATGTCCAATGAAGCATCTGAGAAATTTCCAAAGGCTTCAATTCACCACCTTAATTTTTTCATCTATCTATGGATGGTATTCTACACTAAAATTCAAATGTTTTCATAGTTTATTCCAAAAAAATGTGTGAAAAAAATTGCCTACAAAATTTTATTACATTTAGAAACTATGCTACATGGAATAACAAGCATTCTTACCACACAAAGAAATAATGAATTGGCTACATTTATCACGTCATTTATATTATTACATTCGATAAAATGTGCCATATTTGATAATATATCCACCAAAAAAAAATATCGAATAATTTTCCATTTGTGTTCTTGAATATCCTAGCATAAAATCCTTGTTTATTTTGTTCCATGGTTTCTTTAGAATAAGTAGTGGTTGATAAAACCTTGCAATCTAAATATTTTATTTTTTATTTCAAAAAATTGGCATTATCATACATGTGTGCCCATATTTGGCTAATAGTAACTCTTTGCTATTTTTTTACTATTTTTCACAAAAACATGTCCAATCAATCCTTCATTGTGTTTTTCCTTTATCAAAGTTTTGTACATTGATCATTTGGATAAGCATAACTATGACACCTTTAACAACATTCCTTTTTTAATTTAGTAATATAACCATGTTTTTCTAGCCACACTTGTTGGTTTTACTCATACTTTCAATGCATTGTGAAAATATACAACATATAGTTCATTCAAGGAATCAAATCCCATGACCTTTACTTACAACTTTCTCAATATTATCATTCTTCTACTTAATGCGTTAGTAACCTATTATCATGAATTTTGATATCCCTATTTTAAATTTTAAATAAGTATAAATCTCTACTATATTATACATTTTTGTACTCTATTTAAAGATTTCAAGCTTGGTGGGATCAATTTGACTTAAGTTATCTTCTATCATCTTACTTGTTTGACTATAATTGATTATTGTATTTAATTAAATCTTAAGATTAAAATTTGCATTTCAATCAATTAGAAACACACAATTAATTAATCACATTCATTTTAATATTTTTAGTCAATTAATATTCACATTTTATAATAAATAAGACAACTTATCGAATAGTATCAGTTACTCAGTGATAAATCAATAAATTTCCATGGTTAATGTGAACAATGTGCAAATAATGCCATTTACATAGATAGTACATCTATTAAGTTCAAATTTGGTTCCCTTAAGTGTTTTTCTATTTTTTTAAACAAACTTGAATAGTATTCAATTGAAGCTTTCATCACAAAGGGTTCATACTATGATTGTGAACTAGTTAGAAAACATAAAGGTTGTAAGTGTCTTAATTGTCTATCATGCAACCACAAAAATTAAGCATGATTGAGTAATAATGGAGATTAAGGTTTTTTTTTAACAATTTGATAAATCCTAGACCCTAATTCTATCCTAAAGGTTATTATAAACTAATTTTGAAAGTTTTATCATATCAAATACTTTTGATACATATTTAATTTATGTCTAGGTTCTAAGCTATGTATTCAAAATTTAATTTGAATTAACATGAGGTATGTTTTATAAATGTATAGATGACTTAAAATTGATTTCAAATATATATTAGATAGTAAGGAGTGGATATATTTCTTCATTTCATATATTTTGGCGATGTCACATTTAATACAAATACATGTTTTATGATAATGGTGGTAGATTTGAAAAAATAAATAATTATCTGACAAACTTTTAGTCATTGTTAAACTTGAATATGACTTAGGTTGCTAATTTTATTTGAGAATTTGGAAATTGTTTTGAAATGTGTTTTGGTGGACAACACCAAAAAAATGAAAAGGATATGCATCACCTCTTTGTTCATGCCATCTTGCAGTAACCTACATTCAATGATTTTCAATATGGGGGTCATCTTTCTAAAATAATTATTGTCCATTTTATTTTTCATTTTTCCTCCAATCTTTATGTGGAAGCCATTTCACAATAATTGTTATTTTGAGAACATTTTGAGTGTTTTTTAGTATTCTTTCTTAAAAATTGTTGATCATCGTGATTTTTTTGGAATCTAAGTTGAAAGATCAAGTTTTGAAAGTATTTTCCAGATGCATTGTGGATAAAGTTGGAAATTTCATCGAAGTTATGATTCTTTGTGCTCAGATATAGGTTTTAGTTCGTTTCCCTACAAGGTGAATGTTTCAAAACTATGTAATTTTTTGATAGGAAATATTAATGTTGAAATATTCTCTTGAAGTTGATGAGTTTAACTCTTCGAGGTCTATGGTGCATGAAGAAATGTTGTCTCATATTTATTTCCTTTCTATCTTTTTAATGGTTTATTGTTGATCATATTATAGTTTTGATACATGAATATGAAACATGTAGTAAAGTTTTCATAACCCAGAAGGTTGTCTTGATTATATGGTAATCTAATGGTTTTGAATGAAAGATAGAATGCTTTTTTATTTTTTAATAAATGTTTCATATACTTTTCATTTTATATCAGATAAATTTTATACATACATTTTTTTTTATGAAACCTCAAAATAAGAACTATTTCATTTTATATGTCAAGTTTTTAATTGTTCAATTGTAATATATTGTAATGCTCAAGGGAGAAAATTTTCAAATGGTTCTTATTGGACACATATAGTTTTAAATTAATGGAATTTGCATGGAAGTAAGAATAAACAAATGTATTTATTTTAAATTGGGGTTATTTTTCATTTCAATATAGATTTGAACCTGTGTGAGTATTTGATCTTAAACTAAGACATGCATTCCTATTGTCATTCTAATCTTGATTTTGCATGCATTTATGGTTTTATTAGTTGAAAATTTGAAAGAGTTATTCTACGAAATTTATGATCTCATTGCTTTTATAACAAGGTTTAAGGGCTTTGTCTCTATTCATTTTAAAATTTGGATATAATTATAAGGTAAATATTTAGACTTTCAAATAGATAATAGATGAGAAAAAGTATAGTTCAGTGAGCATTAGTTTTGGTTTAAATATTCATTCTTGATTATTTGAATGGGTGTTTTTCTTTATGATGAAACTTGTTCTTTCTTTTTGTATCATATGTGTTTAAATCCCTTAATTTTTATTGCAAAGTAATAATTGTTTTGAGATTTAGTCAAAGTGAAATACAAAAATGATGTTTTATGATTCCAAGTACATGAATAATGATGCAATATAATGGTTTAATATGTGTCTTTTTTGAAATGAGATGATTTTTTGCAAACTAAAAAATATTAGATTTGAATTTTTGTATATATTTGTGGTGTTACATTTTTTTAAATCTCTAAAAATTAGTTGTGGTGAAGAAGCAATGTTTGATTGAAAATTATTGTCTTGTTATCTTTCTTTGTTTTAAAGGGATAATATTGCTAGGTTGAAGTCAAAGATCTCATAACTTGGGAGGAAAAAATACTTGGGATAAATAGGATTAATATCATGATAATGAACCACGTGCTTTATGTAATTATTGAGGAAGATTTTTTAGGGTCAAAAGGGCTTATAGTGTGTTTACGCAAAAATTAATCATGGCACCCATGTTTCCCTACATTTTTATGCTAGTGATCCAATTTTTTTGAATTTATTAAATATGATATCTTATAATTTCAGCCCCCCCTATAGCAACATTTTTTTGAGAAGACCCTCGAAGAGGAAATTGGAAATATTTTCCAATTAGATGAGGTTTCCCTAGTCATTTCTTTTCACCAAATGTATATTGAAATTTTAAAAAAAAAACCATGTATATTTTGAATTCACACCTCAACATTTTGAGGTATCTAATATTAGTGTTACTCAAACTCTTGTTGTCATAATTCCAAATTATTTCACCACTTCTAGTCGTAAACATACTAGTAGCTCTTCACCTCAGCGTATGGTAACACCGTTTTTCAAAAGAGTTGAATTGGGCGTAGATGATGAGTATGGTGATGTTAATAGGATTGAGATCCCCACTACACCATTATAATATACAAAATATTAGACTACGCAAAGGGGACCTCTTACTGATTTAGTTTTTAATGATGAGTAGACTTTGAATTTCAACTTCATACTTGACATTTTTAGGATATTTTGTTTGTTTTCAGTACCGTGAGATTTTTTTCAGTTTACATACTTTTCACTTTAGTTGTTCATATGGTTTGAAATTGGATTAATCATGAAAAAAAATATTTTTCATAGTTTATTTAGTTTATAATATACATGCAACAATTTTATGATGATATGAATTGATTAGACAAACTGTTAGAATGTTTCCTATAGTTCTTTTGAGTTCAAACGATAGTTTTGATTTATAATTGATATCAGTAAAATAATTCATTTATCATTCTTGGAATATAGAATTAATAAAATTTATAATGTAATTTATGGATTAAATTACTTAAATATAGTCATTTACATTAATTAATTAACATGATAGTGTGTATTATGACTAAGAATTATATTTTAAAGTAAGTGGGGCCCCATCCATTATAAATTTGTTTCATATTATTAAAATAAGTCTAAAATAAGTTCACTTTATAAATTTATTATTTAAAAGTCTAATTAAACTATTAACTTAATAAATTAATTTTATTTTATTTTAAGTTAACTAAAAGTTTTTCATAACTTAAAAGAATAACCAACTTTAAAGTGAAGATCACAAAACGACTTGAAGAGCATCATTCAAAATTAAGTGAAACATACACAAGTAAAATATATATTTTAGTTCGACATTCATACTACATTTTCTCTTTTGAGATAAATATTTGAGATTGAGTATTACATACAAGAAGATCAAACAACAAATTCTATGAAAATGAAGTATACTGCTCGATATAGTCACGTATATGTAGGTTAATAATTTAATTTATAAAAAAATTATCTAAATATGATTGATAATCTTAATCTTTTGATAACTACAAAATAATACAATTATATGTGCATATCATATTTGTACTTTTCCTGAATAATGAATATTATTTTTCACATTGTGTGACAATCACACAATTTTATTGATTTTTCATTTTTATTACTTTACCTTCTCATAAATTATGTAAATCAATCATGAATTTCAATGTTTCTCAATATAATTTTCTTTTACAATTTGAGTTCACTCACTATGTTTCATCTTATCAAGTTTAATTGTTTTTCTTTATTTCATACTATTATCTCATTATTATCTATTTAATTTATTTTATTTTGAAATAGTTTTATTTAGTATTTATTTTATATTAATTAGATTATTTTAGTTTATTTTATAGTCTATTTGTTATATCCAAAGATTTCATTTGTATTAATCTAATTAATTTCATGTATTTTATGTGCGTTTCAATCTAGTTATTTAATTTGTTTTCATTAATTTTAGTCTTTTACTTTAAATTTAATAAGCTTTTAATAAGTGATAATTCTAATTTATTAATTAGATATTTTTTATTGCCATACTTTAGTTAGTATTTTCCTTTTTTTTTTTTTTTTGTTATTTTTTCCTTCTCGTTCTTTATTATGTCTTCCCTTTTGGAATTATTGGGAGTTATATGTTATAATGTTTTTTGAATAAATAAATTTATAATAAATAAGTTTTATCACAAAGAGAAATATGATTCATTTATTCAAAACTTTTAATCCTCTAAGAAATTGTCTTTTCAATAAGATTTGCCCTATCAAATAAGATTTATAATATAAAGTAAATTTTGAAATTCAATATTTGATTACTTACATCTAAAATCTTAATAATTACCATAAATTTATAGTAATTCATTTAGCTATTTATCTATTAAGATCCTATTTTATTTTGTTTTGTTTTGTAAGCTTTAATTATATCTTGTTTGTTTGAAAGAATATTGGTTCCCAAAAATGTTGGTTAAGTCTTGAGTGTTATTGAAATATTAAATACTTTACATTTTAAAATACCCTTTCACACCTTTTGAATTGATTTTTACTCTTTTATCCATACGATTAGAGCAATATCATTTTACCTTCACCTTTGCAATAGGCAAATGCATAGATTCATTCACATTACATGTTAAACTATAAACAAATTTGGTGACTGCATTAGAGAGTATTTAAATTGATTATTTACGAGAATTTAAAATATTTCTTATTTTCATATTTCCTATGACCATTAATATAATCCTCCTATTATCTGTTGTCCCAAAAAATGTCACTCATTTTTGGGACAACCTATGAACTATTTTGGTTCAACAGACCAAAATCCTCTCTTCCCTTTTCGAAAATTGTTATGAGCCTTCAAATCCTTCTTTTTTCAAGCTTTTTTTAGAAATCTACGAACTCTACAGGCCTAAATCTACGGACTCTGCAGGCTTGGAACTACGGACTCTGCAGGTTCATTTCTACGAACTCAGTTTCTACGAACTTCGCAATAAGAAATCTACGAACTCCCCTTTTTCTACGGACTCGAGCTACAAACTCTGCAGGTGGATCTACAAACTTCACAGATGGTTTCTACCGACTCCGCAAGCTAGATTTCTATGGACTCTTTCAAAGTTAGAGAAAACTACAGACTTGGCTTCTACGGACTCTGCAGGCAAGCTCAAATCTACGGACTCTCAAGGCCTCAAAACTACGGACTATGCAGACTGGTTTCTCACATCTACGGACTCCCCCAGATCTACGAACTCATTTCTACGGACTCTGCAGGAAAGAAACAAGTTCAACACTTAGCCATTTTTTCAATCGGGAAGTTCAAAGGGATCTTCCAAGAGCCCGAAGGACAAGTGCCCTTGCGGAGGGCATGTAGGAGCCAAAAAGGACCCTTGTAACTTTTTCGAAAGGCAACCTTGGAGGTCAGATAGCCCTTGTGGAGGGCAGGCGGGGAGCAGGTAGACCGTTTAAAAGATCGAGCGACCAAAAGAATTCCTTCGGAAGGAAATCTCGCGGCAATGTTGCGAAGGAACATTTCCTTCGGACAAAAAGTCTGAAGGAATTCCTTCGAACTTTTGTCCGAAGGAAATAAGCCCGACTGAAGACAAAAACCTGTCGAGGAGAAAGAAGCCCGAAGGCCATCCGAAGACCGCCCGAAGGGTATGTGCCCTTGCGGGGGGCTCTCGCCAAGAAAAAGGGACCTTTCTCAAGGCCCCGAAGGGCAGGTCCCCTCCAGGGAAGATCAAATGACAAAGCTGAAGGAATTGTTGCGGAAAGTGACGGCCCTGCAGACATCAAAGTTGGACGTCGCGAACTAGCTGTTGAGATCCAAAAGTCCGGCGACGTCCCCGCAATCGTCAATTTCAGGTGACAAATTAGCCGTTAGTTTCCTAACGATGACAGGCCTGAAGACATCAAATTCAAGAAAATGAAATAGCCTTTGATCTTTGAAAGCTTGAACACAGACCCGAATTGAAAAGGCCAAAATGCCAAAGGGAAGAACCGCTGATGGAAGAGCGTAAGGAATCAACAAGACCTAAGATATAGCCCTGAGAGCTCAAATGCCAAGAAAAAACAAAATTGAAAAGGGAAAAAGATAGCTTGGGAGCTCAAATCACAGCAAGAAGAGACAAAAAGGAAAATATCTATGCAGAAGTAATTTCAGTAGGTGGAACAGTCCACTAAGCAAATATTTTGGCTTGCAAACATTGAAGGCGTCGCCTGTTTGTCTCACTTGGAGTAAAGACAAAATAGACAGTTGCGCAGATGTCAGAGGGGATAGACCAGATGATCCAGACTCAGGAGAAGACATATGGGATGAAATGACATGCTATAGTTAAGACAACCACTCTGTTTTCAATGCAGCCCCCCTGACAGAACTGAAAATGCATTCAAGGCATTGAATGCACAGCATGGGCCAATCCATGAAACAAAGTGCCAAGTCTTTCTTCGCTACTCTATATTGTAATCTCTTTTATTGTTTTAAGGAGATCTTCCCAATACAAAAGCAAAAATCTGCCCAAATTGAAAGACAAATACTGAGACTTTGAGCTCAGATTGTTGTTCATATTATTTTATCTGAATGAGAAAGCAAGTTACTTGCAGACTTTGTGCTATCATAGCTTGTGCCATTTTAGGATATTGTTCTTATGTCTGTCTTCTAGACGCATTATTGTTTATTTAATCTAACAAGCAGAACTAGTGGAAGTGATAAGAAAGATGTCTTGAAGTCAGTTACTTTCAGAATTTGTGATGTTATAGTTGTCTTCAGTGTCTATTTTTCTATTTCTATTTCTGTGTTGAAGATTTTGCGACGACTTTGTGCCCCCACTATCCTTTGTATCTCACTCTTTGGGTAGATGAAGTGGAGACTTTGTGCTACACTTCATTCTGCCAGTTATTGCACCCTATTACCATTTACTTGTCATTACCTGAAAGAACTCCTGTTGTTCTCTGCAAGAACACTTCTAAAAAAAGAGAAGTGCCTTCAGTGTTTTCACCAAGATTTTCTCCTCTATCTGTTAACATCTCTGAAAAAAGAGAGATGGATGGCTTATCTTACCCCTAAGTATTATTTTTTGCTTATATATATAGTATATAGCTCATGTATTTATAGGGAACCTCCCCTTGATGAGAGGAGAGATTTGTCCCCTTTGGATGTGGTAAACCCGCAACTTTGGACGACCAATCTCCCTTACTGTGGATGATCAGACCTATTTTGCTCGTCAGTATGCTGGTGACAAAATATTCACCCAACAGTCTTTTTGGCGACTCCGTTGGGGATGAACGTGCAATCTGAAGCTTCAAATTTTAGATTGAAGCAGTCCCTACCCTTATCCATTATAGACTATGGAGACTCCATTCTGTGTCTTACCCATTATCATTATAGCCTTACCATCTCCCTCCACCTCCATGCCAATTGGGATAGAATGTGCATTTTGAAGCCTCAAGCTTCAAGCTGAAACAGGGCCAGTTCTTTCCCATTTTTGTTCTACAATCTGACAACTCCACACTATACAAGAAGCCAGAGAGCCTAAGGTGTTGTTGACCATGTCTTTGAGTTGGTGCAGCAAAAAAAATTTGATTTGTTCCCTCCCCAACTTCAAGTTCGACGATCCAAGAGTGTTCCTCCTACCCGTATCAGGACACCAACACAGAGTAGAGCTACTTTTTCTGCTGTTAGCAGAGCTTTGCCTATCCATACGCCGCCGGATTTGTTATCCCCATTTTCATAATCCCATCATGACAGTTCAAGGCCCTTGGGGTAACTCATTTGGCCCACTCAATTTGACTCCACCTCTGCATGAACTTCCACACAACTCAAGAAATAACTTCCCCAAATTCTTTGGTGATGGGAGAGTTCACCCTTATGAACATATTGTAGCCTTCAGCATAGCTTGTGGTGTGATAGGCATAGAATTTGAGGATGTGGCAATCAGTGTTTTCATGGAAACACTACAAGGTGTTGCTATAAACTGGTTCTACCATCTGCAGGATCGGTCAGTGACTGATTGGAACACACTCAAAGCCAAATTTGAAGCAAGTTTCAAGCCTGCAGAAGATGCACATGCTTTGCCGGCCCAGCTCACACAGATGAAGAAGGAACCTCATGAGCTTATGAGGGATTTCATTGCAAATTTTGACAAGCTGAGGAACAAGATTCCTATAATTTCTCAGCCAACACCTGAAAACCTCAAATGCTTCTTCATCAACTCACAACTGCCTGAAGTGAGTTTTCTACTGAGACGTGCTGGCCACATAGACTTTGAGGCTGCTCAAGACTTGGTTACTGAGCTAGAAGATGACCTTATCTTGACAGGAAAGATAAGGAGAGATCCAAATAGAGGTAAATCCTCTTCATTTTCTGAGTATCCATCTACAAGCACCATGGATCAAATGGTGCAAAAGCTGGCAAATGAACTGCTAGCATTGAAAAATAAAATGGCATAAGGTATGTCTGCTCCCCCTAATCAGAATATGCCAAGGAGGACATTTCAAAATCAGGCATACCAAGACAACACTACCAGAAATCAAGGGCAGCCAAATCGTCTTCCTCCCCCATAAAGGAACCTTGCCCTTGAAGTGCCTCTAACCATCTCAATAGTTGGATATCTAGTAACTGAACATGATTTCTCTATTCAACCTAAGTTTGAGCAAGAAAATGATGATGATCTCTTCACGAAGGATCAAGAAGAATCAGCTAGCGACTCCCACATTAGTTTTCTGAATTACTAGGATGAACCCATAAGTAAAGGTGAACCAGTCGAGGGATCATACACGGTATTCACCAGCTGATAAGGAGAAAGTAGAGGAGCGACTTCAACCAATAATTTCAATTGCTAAACAGGGAACCACTCTACTTTTCTAGCCAAAGGACTCGGTGGTTGCTAAAAAAGTAAGTACCTCAAACATTTCTGCACCTTCAACTTCAACTTTGCAGATCAATCCTCCCCCTCCCAAAAACCAAAAAGATGAACTCCCATCCTCTCTTCTTAGTCCATTTCAGTCATTTGACATAGTCGACCATGTCAAGAAAATTAAAATCCAAATGACTGAATTTGAATTCCTACATGCCAATTTTGAGCACTTAGATGGTTGGTAGAGTGTGTGAAGAATACAGCCATCCATGCAGGATAAGAAGAAAATAAAGTAACTCATGATCCCCCAAAGAACATGTCTATCCCAAAAAACCTTGTCATTACTCCTCTTGCTGCCCCTGAAAAAATAGAGCCTTTCTATGTTTCCCTATTGATAAATGGTCACAAGTTGAGCAATTGCATCATTAATTCTAGAGCTTCAGACAATGTCATGTTCGCCAAGGTGGCAGAATCCCTTGGTCTCACATTGACCAAGACATTCGGTAGATATTTTTTCATGGAGAACAAGTAAGTACCACTACTGGGGCAAATCAAAGACGCCTAATTTGCATTTGTAGCCTTTCTAGATAAAAGAATCAAGATGACTGTCTTGGTGGCTGACCTCCCAACATCCTATGGCATTCTACTTGGACGAAATTTCTGTAAGGATGTGGGAGGAGAACTAAGCATGGACCTGTCTGAGGCAAGGATCCTTGTCAAAGGCGTAATGAAGAGATTGCTCCCTTCAAAGGAAGCAAAATACGTGGTCACCCAAATGTCGGCCCCTGCAGCTCAAATTCTATTTGAGTCTTCAAGCAGGGATAATTACTTCTTGACCACAGAGGGTGTTCATATTTTTGAAGATGGAAGTCCTATAGCTGGCAATCCAGGAATTGATTCAAACAAGACATCAAAAGAATTGGTAGGGCGCAGTACAAATTAAAAAAATATTCCCTCTCTAATAAATAAAAATTTGATAGAAGATCAGTTTCTGATGATGTTTGGATCTGAAAATTTGATGGCAACAATTCCTCTACCGGTGTTGGAGCCATGATGGTGTTGATATCTCCTCAAGGAGATATTCTTCCTCCTTCACACGAGTTGCAGTTCAACAACACCAACAACACTACTGAGTACGAATCTGTGTTACTCAGATTGAAGGCTGCTCAGGATGAAGATGTCAAACTCCTTCACACCAAAGGAGATGCTGAGCTGATAGTTTGTCAGGAGTTTGATGCTGACAATCAAAACATGTGTTAGACTGAACCAACAGAACAACAAGCTATGGTAGTGGACCATACTGATGTACTCCAAAGTCAGCAAAAGGAACTCTTCACAGAGAGAGCAAGGAGTTACGATTTTCAGATTGAAGATCACGTCTTGCCATGGAGCAAGAAGATAGAGCCAAAAGGAGTGCACAGGAAATGTGATTCCTGGTGGAGAGTTTCATTCGCCTGTCACCAATTCTAGAGACAAAATGGTTTCTTACTGGTTTATTAGGATGGAATGCCATTTTCATTATCTCACAATGGGCAGCATCTGAATCACTTCAATTCTTAAAGTATCAGATAAGTTCCCCTGTACATATGTACATTTGTATAGTCTTTAGTTCTATTTTGTGTTTTTCATTTTTATTTTTTGAAGCCTTTCTTTTTGGGTAGCATGACTCCATAGCCCAATGGCATGCTTCAAACCACTGAAGATTCTGGGTTCTACTCCCCTCAGCGATTTCAAAATTTTAACTAAGAGAAATTCCCTGACTGGAGCCATCTGTTGTCCCCAAAAATGTCACTCATTTTTGGGACAACCTATGATGTATTTTGGTTCAACAGACCAAAATCCTCTCTTTCCTTTTCAAAAATTTTTATGAGCCTTCAAATCCTTCTTTTTTAAAGCTTTTTCAAAAATCTACGGACTCTACAGGCTTGAATCTACGGACTCTGCAGGCTTGGAACTACGGACTCTGCAGGTTCATTTCTACGGACTCAGTTTCTATGAAATTTGCAGTACGAAATCTACGGACTCAAGATACAAACTCTGCAAGTGGAACTACGAACTTCACAGATGGTTTCTACCAACTCCACAAGCTAGATTTCTACGGACTCTTTCAAAGTTAGAGAAAACTACGGACTTGGCTTCTACAGACTCTGCAGGCAAGCTCAAATCTACAGACTCTCAAGGCCTCAAAACTACAGACTCTGCAGACCAGTTTCTCACATCTACGGACTCCCCCAGATCTATGAACTTGTTTGTACAGACTCTGTAGGTTGGCTTCTACGGACTCTACAGGAAAGAAACATGTTCAACACTTAGCCATTTTTTCAATCGGGAAGTTCAAAGGGGTCTTCCAAGAGCCCAAAGGACAAGTGCCCTTGTGGAGGGCACGTAGGAGCCAAAATGGACCCTTGCAACTTTATCAAAAGGCAACCTTGGAGGTCAGATAGCCCTTGCAGAGGGTAGGTGGGGAGCGGGTGGACCGTTTCAAAGACCGAGCGACCAAAGGAATTCCTTCGAAAGGAAATACCGTGACAAAGTTGTGAAGAAACATTTCCTTCGAAAAAAAATCTGAAGGACTTCCTTCGGACCTTTTTCTGAAGGAAATAAGCCTGACCGAAGACAAAATCCCATCGAGGAGAAAGAAGCCCGAAGGCCATCCGAAGACTGGCCGAAGGGTATGTGCCCTTGCGGGGGGCTCTCGCCGAGAAAAAGGGACCTTTCTCAAGGCCTCGAAGGGCAGGTCCCCTCCTGGAAAGATCAAACGACAAAGTCGAAGGAATTGTCGAGGAAAGTGATGGGCCTGTAGACGTCAAAGTTGGACGTCGCGAACTAGCCGTTGAGATTCAAAAGTTCGACGACGTCCTCGTAGCCGTCAATTTCAAGGTGACAAACTAGCCGTTGGTTTCCTAACGATGACGGGCCCGAAGACGTCAAATTCACGAAAATGAAATCGCTGTTGATCTTTGAAAGCTTGAATGCAGACCCGAATGCAAAAGGCCAAAACGCGAAAGGGAAGAACCGTTGATGGAAGAGCGTAAGGAATCAACAAGACCTAAGATATAGCCTTAAGAGCTCAAATGCCAAGAAAAGACAAAATTGGAAAGGGGAAAAGATAGCCTGGGAGCTCAAATCACAGCAAGAAGAGACAAAGAGGAAAATATCTACGCAGAAGTAATTTCAGTAGGTGGAACATTCCACTAAGCAGATATTTTGGCTTGCAAACATTGAAGGCGCCACCTGTTTGTCTCACTTGGAGTAAAGACAAAATGGAAAGCTGCGCAAACGTCAAAGGGGACAGACCAGATGATCCAAATTCAAGAGAAGACATATGGGATGAAATGACATGCCATAGTTAAGATAGCTACCCTGTTTTCAACGCAGCCCCCCTGACAGAACTGAAAATACATTCAAGGCATTGAATGCACATCATGGGACAATCCATGAAACAAAGCACCAAGTCTTTCTTGGCTGCTATATATTGTAATCTCTTTTGTTGTTTTAAAGAGATCTTCTCAATACAGAAGCAAAACTATACCAAAATTGAAAGGTGAATACTGAGACTTTGAGCTCAGATTGTTATTCATATTATTTTATCTGAATGAGAAAGCAAGTTACTTGCAGACTTTGTACTGTCATAGCTTGTGCCATTTTAGGAGATTGTTCTTATGTCTGTCTTCTAGATGCATTACTATTTATTTAATCTAACAAGCAGAACTAGTGGAAGTGATAAGGAAGATGTCCTGAAGTCAGTTACTTTCAGACTTTGTGCTGTTATAGTTGTTTTCAGTGTGTGTTTATCTGTTTATGTTTCTGTGTTGAGGATTTTGGGACAACTTTGTGCCCCCATTATTATTTGTATCTCTCTTTGGGCAGTTGAAGTGGAGACTTTATGCTACACTTCATTCTGTCGATTATTGCACTCTGTTACCAGTTACTTGTCATTCCTTGAAAGAACTCCTGCTGTTCTTTGCAAGAACACTTCTGAAAGAAGAGAAGTGACTTCAGTGTTTTCACCAAGATTTTCTCCTCTATTTGTTAACATCATCTCTAAAAAAAGAGAGATGGATGGCTTATCCTACCCCTGAGTGTTATTTTCTACTTATATATATAGTATATAGCTCCTGCATATTTATAGGGAACCTCCCCTTGATGAGAGAAGAGATTTGTCCCCTTTGGATGTGGTAAACCCGCAACTTTGGACGACCAATCTCCCTTGTTGTGGATGATTAGACCTATTTTGCTCATCAGTACGTTGGTGACAAAATATTCACCCAACATTATCAAACCTAATATTGATGTTGTTCATTGTATTGACATTGTTAATGAACATGTTATTGATTTTGATCTAAATCATTTTAGATACTATGCATATATTTTTTTTTATTAATTATGGGAAAAAAGGCCTTTAAAATAGAACATTACGCTATATTTTCAATTCAAACTCTATATCATAATTTTTCAAAGGAACTACTTTTTCAGACATTAAATAGAACAAATTATAGCTACATATCCTCAATTTCATTTAAGATTTGTTTTTTATAAACGCACTAAGGATTGTTAAGTTTCTATAAAATGATTGATCGAGATAGAAATATAATTAGAGATGTCATGCCTAGTTTACAACAAAATACCAAATACAATGAACTATATGATGATGAATCAAATTAAAATGTGGAAAATGAACAAGACGTCAATTATAAGATGTGTGTAAATCCAATTGATATTAAAAACCATCCTATCAAACTTCCTTTATTAAAATGAGTAAATGTTTAAAAAAAATCAAGTAATTTGAAAGAATCTTGGGAAGATCGTATTGATGATTTCAAATTGATTTGTTCAACTCTTGAAATTATTAATAAAAAAAGTCTCTATTAGATTATTTTCCCATAATTTAGAAGATAAAGCTTATCAAACATTTACTAGTTTACCTACTAAAACTATTTTCAAATGGAAAGATATCAAAGATTGGTTTAAATTGTGTTTTGGTAAACCTAAAGAAGATCTAGAGTTAGTCAATAAACTTGTAAATATCTCTATTGACTTCATAAAAACTATTTATAGTTACATAACCAAATTTATCAGAATTAGATTTAAAACATAATTTGATGTAAGACCTTCTAATAAGTTGGCAAGATTGTAATTTTGTGTTGCATTACCCCTAAAGTACAAAATTACATTGAAAGATAAAGATAACCTGGAATATGTTGCCACTACTACATCCTTTATTGACTATGAAAATAGGCTTAAACACATTAGTTTTAAAGATAGAGCTTCTACTAGTTTAACTTCTGATTTTTTTTTGGCAAGCCATACGCAATCCTGGAAATAAGTTGGTCACTATTAAACAACAATTAAATGATAAACCTATAACTTTAAGTAAAATATAAAACACTTCTAAAAATAATTATGAAATTAAAGTTCATCATTTTCATGTATGTGAAATATATCATAATCTAGATACATGTATTGTTGTTCAAAAATTTAGACTTTTTATTAAAATCGAGATAGTATTTCCATTGCCTCAGTGGATAATATAAACATGTATAGTTTTGATAAGCCTTCAGATGAAAATAAAATAGAAAAAAATTATGTTGTTCAAAAATGGAAAAAAGATTACTATTTTGTTCCTAAGAATATTTCAAATATAATAAAAATTGACAGTAATCAATCTTCATCTTCCAAACCCCCACCATAAGATAAATGTAAAGCTACAATGTAGAATAATTATATTGTAGGTAACCTAGATGATAACCTTTAAAAAATAAGCTATTTACCTACCTGATATAATAATACACAATAACAACCAACATATAGGCCTAAATCTTACCCTCAAATCAATGTTATATTTGCACCTTATGGTATCACTAAAATTATTTTTTCTCTTCTTCAAACTCCTAATTTGTTTGAGAAAATTGAAAATATTAATGAATTTGTTAAAAATCTAGATCTTAAAAAAAATTAAGTTTACAAAAAGAAACAGATGATGAAAATTTTAATACTCATTTTCTCAATACAATGATCTAATTTATGACTATATCCCTCTTTTTTACATGTCTATAAAAATAACTAATAATATTATTCATAATTAAATTCTTGACACAATAAAATATAAAAATATTATTCATGTGTTCATTGATTATCAATTAGGCATCCTATATGAAATAGACAATTGTAAACTTATTAATAATGAATCTCATCAAATAAAATTTTGTGTAAGTTTGGGACACCATCATTAAAATAGTACAAGATGAAAGGATACAATTTTATTAGTAATGTGCAAGTTTTATAAATTCTTACTAGTTACACCATGATTTTAGCCAAAGATAGTCTAAAGCCATAGGTGCTTATGTTGGAAAATATATTAATTGGGTCCTTATAGGTAATGAAATAAAATTCATGCACATATAGAATTAGAATGTTACTTTCATTGAACCCATTCAAAATAGAATTGTTTATGATGAAACTAGAATCAAAACATATGGAACCCTAACATTAGATGAACTAGACCAACATTATGCAAGAACAATTTGTAAAGAAATAATTTTCTTCTTATTTTTAGATGGTGTTTGTTCCTAACACGGCAATGCTACGAGTGTTGTTCTCATCTTTCTTGTAAAAAAAATTCATGTATGGATATCAATTATCTTTAAAAAATACTAATAATATAGTTAAATTTTAAGCTTTATGTATTGGTATTGAAAAGGCAATTGAATTGAACAATAAGCACTTAGAAGTTTTTGATGATTTTGAATTAGTCATAAGAAAAGTTAGAAATATTTACAAGACATAAATCACATTTGAATTAGTATACATAAAAACTTTGGTCAGTCAGATAATTTTGAAGTATTTAATCTTTCACATATCCCTAGGGAATTTAATATTTACAGTGATAAAAAAATTATTTATACTTCGAATCCAACTTTAAGTGACGTAGAACCTTCTGTTGATTATATTTATTTTAAAATTTTCAAACCTTAGATTCTAGATTTAGAGAATCGTTGGCTTTTTTTTCACTTGTGATTAACACATCGATATTTTTTTACATTTTAATTACTTTGAATATAATGATTATATTTTAAATTGTGCCGATTACCTACAGCTTAGTAATAACAAATTACCTCCTAGCTTGGTAAGCCTATAATCATTTTTTTCTCTACAAGATCAACCTAAAACCACAAAAATTGAAGAAGCTATAGGAAATCATAGGAGAAACAATTCCAATTAATTTTGCTATGGAAAAGGATTCAAAATACATTAATTTGGGTATCCAATGCACAACCTAATAAAATTTATTTTTTATCAAGTTTTTTAAAAAATTCATTGACATATTTTCTTGGTCTTATATAAATATAAAAAATTATGATACTTCTATAATTCAACATGATATACCAATTAAACTTGGTGTAAACCCCATCACACAGAAACCTCAAAGTTATCCCCTTATTGGAGGACAATATCAACAAGGATCTAGATAAATTGTTGGTTGTTTGTGTCATTTATTTAGTTAGATATTTTGATTGGGTAGTTAATTTCATTTTAATTCTAAAACATAATGGTGATATTCACCTTTATGACGATTTTAGAGATTTAAATTGTGCGATTATTAAAAATAACTTTCCTTTAAGTATAGATCAAATTTTACATCAAATTGTTGTTTTTGAAATAATGTCTCTTCTAGATGGACGTTTAGGATATAATCAAAGCTTTTTAAATCCATAATCTAGACATATGACAAATTTTACTACACAAGAGGTAATTTTAGAATTAATAAGATGCCTTTTAAACTAATAAATAAACACCTAAATGATTCATGAAAAATATTTATTAAATGTAATAAAAATAAATTTATTTAAGTCTAAAAAAATTGGTTTTTTGTGTAAAATTGAAGATAAAATTTTAGGCCATATTATCTCCAAAGATAGAATTTATATAGATCTGGATCATATTAAATCCATCAAAGAATTACCTCTTCCTAAACATCAATCTAGTTTAAGGTCTTTCTTTGGTAAAATAAATTTTATGTGTAAAATTATTTATGATTTTGTTGATAAATCTTATCTATCAAAGATCTTACTTTGAAAAGATCATAACTATTTATGGGATGCAAGCACAGATACAACATTTGACGAGATCAAAAATGTAATAACAAGTGCTTATGTGCTTATAAAATTTGATATGAATGAACATTTAATTATATATGTTAATGTGATTGATAAGGCAATAAGTGTTTTTATCACTCACTATGATCAAAATCATGAAGAAAAACCCATTGGATATATGATCCAAAGTGATAACAAATGCCTAACTCATGTATCCATTAATTGAAGCATTTGTTTTTTCATTAATTTTGCTATCTTTTTATGGAAAACAAAGTGGTCATGCCCTCAAATTTACCTATTTTATCTCATCTATTAAAGCAACCCATGAATGACATAGGTTGTCTAGATGGATTTTTAGAATTCAATGATATGATCTTGAATTTTAAAATTCTAAAACAATAAAAGGTAACAATTTAGATAAAAATATTTTTAATAATGCAACATCAATTATTAGCATTCAAAATTTGATTTTTAGTGATCAAATGCATACTAAACTTTTTTTACAAATTATAACTTTTTTGACTTTACACGACTATTCAAAATTGGACTTGAAATGCAAGAGTGAAACTACTTATATTTACATGATGATTGGGATCATAATTTTTTTATTATTTGAAAAATAAAAACTATTTTGATTCATTAGATAAACAACAATGTAGGGCTCCTAGGTTACAAGCTCCAAATTCATCTTGTTATAAAATTTCTCATTTTATAAGAAAAAAGATGGAATATTATTAAGATGTCTCACCCATAATCAAACTAATAAGGTCCTTAGAAGCTATGATGAAGGTGTTTGTGGTGGAAATTTCTCTAAAAAAATTACAATACATAAAATTTTATGTGTCGGATATTATTGACCTACACTTTTTAAGGATGCTATTCATTTAGTTAGATCATGTGTTACTTATTATGCCTTTCAATCCAATTATCCCCTAATTTTTTTTATGAAACAAGGTATATATTTTATCTCAAACCTTCATCATTTATCTTCTACTTGACATATATATATTTTGACTGCTACTAATTATTTCACAAAGTAGCATGAAGTTGTAGCTCTTAAATTTTCAATCACTTTAAAAGGTATTGGATTCTTTTAGAATCATATTTTTTCTCAATTTGGAGTCCCTTATGAAATTATTTATGATAATGATTCTCAATTTATTTCAAATGAATACTTAAAGTTTTTAAGACATCATTCTATTATTTTTAGCCAATCAATTAAATATTATTATCAAGGTAACAAACAATCTTAATCAATTAACAAAAATCTGATTTTGATTTTTAAAAAATTACATGCAAAAATAAAATGAATTAAAATATTAAAATTTTATAAATTTTATGGTATAATAGTGCTACAATAAAAAGTTCAACTAGATATTCACCCTTTATAATTTATAATGGCTTTGAAGCCACTGTCTATTGAACTTGAAATGACTTCTACAAAAACTACATTACAATATACTTCTAAAAACTCAAATCCTATACAACAAATATTAAATGATTTATTAGATTTAAATGAAACAAAAACCATTGCTTTAGAGAAACTTAAAAATTTCTTCGATAAGAATATATCCAAGAAAACATTCTAAGTCAATAATCTAATTTTATACTAGGATAAGGATCATAAAGATCTTGAGAAGTGATGCAGAGGTAAAGTGGGAGAAGTCGCCACTACATCACCACCTGATTCTAAACCCAATTGGTTATGATTTACTTGATGGTTTGATCTTCAAGATTTCATCTCCATGCCAATTCTCTTTCTTGTTCAATCGCCTTAATAGCCTCATTCAATTGTACTTGTGCCTTATAATCTATCGAGTCACTTCTTGGTGTCTTTGGACCTCTACTAAAACCAATCACATTCACTCTTACCTCATCTCTTAACACTGGTCTCCTTTGAACAATCAACTCTTTCACTAGTTCATCCATTAGGCACACCTCTTAGGTCTCAAAGAGCAAATATTGATCTATGTTTCTAGAACTCAATCTTCTTACATGGAAGGACTTAAATGGCCATCTCAAACTTGTCTAATCCCCTTTCAAGGGATCAAACACTCTTCCACACCCATTTCCACTTTTCAAGCTAATTGTGACCTTATAAGGCTTGTAGCCCTTTTTCAGAGGGTTTCACTTGATTTACCAAATCTAGGCACTCTTTTCAAGAAGTAATAACATTTCTAGACTCCCTTTGTCTACCTTGAGGTGTGTGTAAAGTTTCATGACTAAATTCCTTTTCTAGCTAGCACTTCCTTTGTTAAAGTCTTCCAAACTAGGCCCAATTAGGCCTATTCCAAACCCTATGTTGTTAAATCTGTACATATCCATACAATATCAAACCCAAACCACTTTATTCTCTCCCCATATGAAAGACAAGTCAAATCACAAAGTTTCAAGGTTTTTCAATGGTTGGAACTCTCTAAAACGCTAAAACCCTAGTTCTAGGGTTTTTCCCTTCCTGCATAGGTCGAGAGCCTATAAAATTCCATAACTTGAGTTGTAGATGGTTTCAAATGACTAAATTGCCTCCAAAAGTTTTGTTTTTACCTCTAGAAACTTTTATAACCATTGGTTTGATACTTCCCTCTCTCTGCTCCACTTTTTCAACTTGTTTTCTCTTAACTGTGCAAGAAAAACCATGTGCTATAGGACTATTTCAACTTAATGGCAATCTAACTTCATAAAATGGCTTCTCTAGTATTAGTGCATCTTTCAAATATGTTAACAACCACCTAACAATACCATCTCTTACCCTTTTAAGCCTCCACATCTCTTTCCACTCACCATTGACTGCAAAACAGGGGTTTCAACTTCTTGACAGGTGTTATCATAGTATACAGGGGTTTGATTTTTTTTGCCTTGTGTTTTTCAAACTCCACATATGCTAGACTGTCAACTAATTCTGCTTTATGCACAAATCAAGGTTCCCTAAGTTGAGGTTCAACCACATTCATTCAACATACAAATCCCTTCTTAGGCATGCACTGTATATAATAGAGTTCCTTATGAAACAGGGTCTAATTCATTGATTGACTGAGCAAGGGACCTTTGTAACACCATCTTGGATTCAAATGCTTACTAAACATCCTCCTCAAACAAGTGCTTGTAACTAGATCATTAGTTCCAACATACTACCTTCTTTATCTCAAGAAACAACCCACTGTCTTTCATATCCCTACAAAGATATGAGCGTATACAAAATCTTAAACATGGGTCTTTCACTAGATTTCTCCATTTATATAGGGGTTCACCACCATCTCAAGGTCTGTACAATTCCAACATTCACAAAAATACATATCATAATGAGTTTCATCTTACCAATCTATAGAGAAAGATTTGATACCTTCCTTTTAAGGTTGTGACCTACAACCACTTCTTGATTGTTATCACCAATCAATCAATCACCTGCAACTTCATACAAAAATCAACATATTCATGCTTTCAAGGACTTATCCAAGACAATAATAACCTGATTCAATCATACACATTGAATGGAAACACACATCAAAACACATTTCTTTATTCATACTATCATTCATTGTTACATAACAGTCCTTTCATGGACTAGAGATTCTCTTTGAGAGGTTTTAATGTTCTCTCCTCTGATCCTCCTCCTTCTTGGAGACCTCTCTTGTCTCTCCTATTCTCTCCTCCTTCAAGAATGTCATACAACTGCCTATACAACCAACTTCAACGTTGGTTTCTTGATTAGTTACAAGGCAAAGGTTTCTTTTTCTTGAAGCCAACGTATGGGTGAGGGCTACATAATTAATGCATGACTTCCAACTTGATAACTTGGACCTTTAGAACTTTCATCACTCTTTACATGACTTCTTGACCCTACAGAACCAATTTATTCCCTCATTAGACTCTTAGGACCCCTTTTTGCTTGTTCTTGCTATTTGAAAATTCAAATTACAATTTTGGAGGGAAAACCTTCTAATTCAAATTCTAAGCCATCTCATGGCTTCTTAAGACCCTTAGGACCTTTGTTAGACCTCTTAACATGTACTTGAACCTTGAACACTAACAATTTACTAATTTGGCTTGATGCACCTGCATTAAGAAGTATCATAAGTTTGATTCTTTGTGATTATTAACGTATAATATTGCTATTGTACTTGGAAATAATGTTTTTCATTTGCAATATTTAGATAATAATCGACTCCATCATACAATTAACAACCATGATCTTAAACTCTTCCATGAATAGATCTCTTCTCTCTTCCAATTTTGATTTTACTTATTTTTCTTGTTTTGTTTCTTTGTTTGTTCATTTTATATTTTATTGCCCTTTGTCTGGTTATGTTTGGTGAAAACTCATAATCTTAGTTAAAACTATGAATTATTCTTCATATTAGCAAACATAAATAACTATTCATATGATTGTAAGTATCTTTAATTTATCAAAAGTTAAATACCTTAGTTATTTTAGATCAATTGGTTTATAAAAGAATAACACTAGAAAACATATTGTCATAACATCATTTGCTTTTAGTTTTTATGTGTTATGTTATCGTAATAATACTTATTTAGCCCAAATTTATCAGTATTTTATTTATTATTCTTCGTGACATGTTATCTTAAAAAAAATATCCCTTATTGTATAAAACCTTTAAAAAGAGTTCATTCTTAGCTTCTTAGGAATCAATTTACCTATATTTTACTCTTAAGTTTTAAAATTCGTAATTTTCGTTGCAACCCACTTCCATACATGAAACTAGATAACAAGGTCACTAATGTTATTAAAAATTTGACACCTGGTTTAAAATTTTAAACAAGTATAAATCTCTACTACACTATACCCTATGTATCATTTTAAAACATGGTGGGGGCTAATTGTCATTAAATTCTTAGCTATCATCTTGTTTGACTATAATTTAATGTCATATTTGAATGTATTTAATGAAATTTTAAGATTCCATTTTTCATTTCAATCAATTACAAACACATATTTTATTAATCATATTTATTTTAGTATTTGTTGATCAATTAATATTCATAGTTTATGAAGAAGAAGATAACATATAGAATAATACTACTTAGTGATGAATCAAGAAGTTGTGTTATGATTAATGCAAATAATTTCATTTAGTAGATAGTACATATGGTAATTTCACATTCAATTCCATGAAATTAATTTTTCATTTTATAAAACCAACTTGGATAGTCTTCAATTCAATCCTTCAATGGAAAGGGTTATTACATTCTCCCACTAACTACAACCGACAATTGTTGTAGCAAATGTCTTAAAATGTAACCAGTAGAATGCGGTTGTGTGAAAATGGTTATATGTTGTTAAGTACACTTCTAAATGTGGTTATATGATGTTAAGTACAATACTAAATGTTTTAGTAATTTGATTCCTAACAAGAAATATTTGGAGTAGATTCCTAGTAAGCCCCGAGGTGTTGTAACAATTCGCACATAACATGGTAGTCATCTCTCATACCATGGTGGTCATCGATTATCTCATGAGTCGCGCGATGAAGAACAAATTTAATTTGTAGTCTCGTAGAAACTTCCTAGGTATATTTATATCCAATAATACCAACACAAGTGAGACACAAGAAAATGCATAGTCATACTAATATGAAGGGGCTGATTTTTAAGTTGGATTTATTTTGTGGTTAACAATGAATTCAGATTGAGGCCTGGAAATTGCTCTAGTGTCCTTAGATTATTATTAACCTTGGTTAATCAAGCTTATAGTCCACTGAATGGACATGTTTTCCTATGACCCCAAGCACCTTCATGCCTGATGAAGTTATTTGCAACCAATTGCCTAGAAATTAATTTGTGGTTTTAGTCTTGCACAACTATGGTATTTATTATTGCCCGCAACATATTATCCTCTAGATGTTGCTTCGTTCTACGAAGAGCCCTGATTTTTGTTACATACATATATTTTTCATCAACCTATAATTTACCATTTAATTTATCTTTATATAATTTATTTTGATTGTGAAACAGTACGTCGGTTAATTATTTCATTATTTTTATTAATAATAATAATAATAATAATAATAATAATAATAATAATAATAATGGCCCTAATTTTTATTTCATGAGCACAACATCAAAATGCTTCTCCTCCCTACTACCATTGTAGAATGCCTTTCAATGTATCTGTATATTTGGTGTCCCTCAAGTCAATATCTTGGATGGTGGCTCTTTTTCAAAAATCCTAAGTTAAGAGAACTTTCTCAAAAGATCCATATTTTGCATCACATTGCTTCCCTTTACTATCCTTGGGCCAATGGGCAAGCCAAAGTAACCAATAATAACCTCAAGTCCACTGTAGTCAAGATTGTTAAAGATAATAATAGCTGGCAAGTTCCATATTTTTCATCACATTTCTTCCCTTTACTACCCTCAAGCCAATGGACAAGCTAAAGTAACAAATAATACTCTCAAGTCAATTGTAGTCAACATTGATAAAGACAATAAGAAGGATTGCCACCTTTAACAGCATCTCGCCTTATGGGTCTACATAACCAACATTTGCACTCCCATGTGGACAACCTCGTATTCTTTGGTCTTTGGTTATGAGGTTGTTCTCCCCTTGGAAGTTGAGCTTCCAAACCTTTATGAGTGTCCCTCTAGGGTCTCTTGGATCACGAGGAGTATTGAGCTACCTAATTGGTTGAATTAGATTTGCTAGATGAAAAGTGCCTCATAGCAACCCAAGTGCGATAACAAAAAGGTTCATGCTCATTCCATCAAAGTGGGTGACCTTGTATTGAGCTAAACAACCACATCAAAAATAAATTTGATGAAGGCAGAAAGTTTAGACCCAAGGGGTTAGGCCAATATCAAGTAACTAAAGACTTTGATAATGGGGCTTATCATTTATGCACTGTTGAGGGCAAGGACTTTGATGAGCCAGTAAATTATTCACCCCTGAAACACTAGTTCATACATTGCAACCATGATCCACATTTTACCTCTCCATTTGCGTACACCTTGTATTTCCATAATCAACTCAAATTCATTTGTGTATTTTCTATGTTTGGATGCTTCCTTGGGATTTGTTTCACTTGGAAAAATTAACTACATAATTAAAAACATTTACCTTTTTCCCACACTTTCGTCCCTTTTTCACATTGAATTTGCTTCTAAAAACACACCTTGAGGTATAGATTGATTCTAGTCCAAATGAGTAATGTTGCCCTATTTCCTGTATTGAAAATCTCCCTTCACTCAATGCACTCGCGGCCCACATCTTTGTATAGAAACTTAATGGAAAACATCCTCCTTTTCAGTTCTCAGTTCCCAAAGTTCTAAAACAGACTCACTTCAAAAATCAATAAATAAAAAATAGCTTGCTTGTTTGTTTTGTACTTTGGTGATGAGCCCTCACATCTTACCAGTTGCATGGTACCAAGACATGGAGGAAAGATGCTAAATTTTTTATCTACCCACATTTCACTTGCCCGTTCCGGTGCTTGGTGTTGAACCCTCGTATCTTACTAGTTGCACGGGGCCAAAATCTAGGAATGAAGTACCCTTACTCACCCTAACTCACGGTGTTGAGCCCTTACATCTTACTTGTTGCATGGGGTCATATTTTGAGGGTTGCAAGTGAAAAAAAGGGTCAAAAAGCTAAAAGGGCAATGAGCCCTAAGCACCTCTTTTCAAAGGAATTGTTTTAAAAGAAAAATGAGAACTTTCCTTAAATCATGCATTGACCTAGTTGTCCATCTATAGTAAAGGTGACTAGAGAGGATAGGCAAAATTTAATGCAATATGACCTTAGAGGATGGTGGTGTCTACATGGGGATTTGATGATGCTATCAATACTTCTTGTTCACCTCCTTTCATGTGTTTAGTTCTGTTGATGGGAAGAATTGGTCCACTTATAGGGATAAGCCTACCTCTAGGAGATCAAAGAAGTTTGTTGTATACAATGCCTTGTGCTTCATTGATTGCAAGAATCTCAAGTACAAAGAAAGTCCAACAACAATATGGAGTGTGGAACCTCAGGGGCCAAGACAAGTTGATGAGGATTAGGGCACATAACCAAGGTTCATTATGTTCCCATTGGAGGAAATAACTAATTAAGTCAACAAGTGATGAGGAGCTATTTGGGCTCATAGAAGATGCTTTTAAAGATGTTTCTGATTACTAATTCTTGAGCTTGTTGCTCCATGCTTGCAATGAAGCATTATTTCATAGATGAAACTATGAAATACGATTGATATATTTTCGTTTTCTCAATTTTGATTTTCACTATTATATTCATGGGACTTGTAGTTATACTTAGTTATTTTGATAACAATATGTCAATAAGATATTCATATTTGTAATTTCACATTCTTATTGAACAAACTCAATTTTCGATTTCAATGTTCAATGTAAAATATGCATGTGTATGTGTAATGTCCCCTTTTTTGAAAATTAAAGTGATTATTATTAAAATAAAAAGTATTTCTACATACTTAAAATAAAGTAATAATCATCTAATTTGCTTTTCACTTAAGTTGGGGTCCTTTAAGGGTCATGAGTAAATTAAAAAAAACAAATATTCCTTATGATTTGAATTTGGGTTCCCTCCCATTTGTCACTGCCACTTGAGGAAAAATTATAAAAGGAGAGGAAGGCTTCATTGGAGGATATGCTAATTTTGATAATTGAAATTCTTCATGCTTGAAGATTTTTGTTGACCCTGCGTGTTCAATAGGAGTGGGCACTGTAACCCACAATTCGTTGCTGATTATACAACAAAAAAGTGTCTCTTGATGCCACATTTGCTAAAGAGATATTGTTCATGCCCTAAGGAGTGGGGTGATTTGCCTTGGAAGGATTTGTGTGGAAGTTTGTAAGGGTTTCATGATATTTTCTTGCATATTAAGCTTGCTGATTATTTATATTATTTTTACAAGTGGAGTGAACTGGAGCGAACTACTTGGGGAGCTTGGATCTCGGGTTTGGATGCTTCATTTGATTTAAAAATTACAAATTAAATATTCTGAATTTGTTTGTTAAATTTCTAATAATTGGTGTGAAGTTTTGGATGGATTTGTAAAAAGGTTTGAAAGAGAAAATTAAATAATAATATTCAGAATTATTATTTAATTATTTTACAAAAAACTAAAGTTTTTAGAATTTCAGAGCAATTTTCATTGACCTTCCCATGGAAGGAAAATTCTAAATTATGTTTCATTGGAAAGCTTATATTTTTAGCTTCGTTTTGAGCTATCACTTGATTATAAATTCCAAGTTTTTTGGAGTTATGGGTTTATGAAGTTTCAACTATATTTTGGGCATAAAAAGCACAATTTTTCAGAATTTCAGAAAAATAACTGGATATTTTTTTCCATCTACAGTAATATTTTCATAATTTTTGAGTGATTGGTAGTGATAGATCTAAAATTGGTGGAGACTTTTTATCTTCTGAACAACAAAAAATTGACAATTAAAACTGATTTTTCCTTTATCATTTTGTCGCATAAGGAGAGAGAAAGGTATTTATCTAAGGAATTTAAATCTAAAACTTATTATTTATTTTCAGATTATTTTATTGGCAGAGAATTCCCTACGAAACCCTCACTTTTGACATCTAAGGTTTCTTGCATTAAATAATGATTTTGGAGAATTTAATTTTCAAACTACAATTTTACTAATTTTCAGATCAAATTTAGGAGAATTTGGAGAAAAGCCCTTATTTACTATTTCGTCCCATTTGAAGACATTACATTGTGTGTGTGTGTGTATACAATAATAGGACGAGAGGCTTGTAAATTGGGTCAAACATATAGAGATATTTTGTGCTTACTTGCAGGGAAAGTAGTTCCTTGGTGATGGTATGGTCAAGGGTTGAATAAACCACTGTCGTCACTCACCCAATTGGGTTGCACAAAACAACATATAAGTGTAAACAACTATGTTTGTTTGCATTTTTTGGATGAAAAAAATTTCTCCAAAGTGGGGAATATATGTATACATAATACATATATACATACACACACACACATATATATACATACATATACATATGTGTGTGTGTCTATATATATATTGGGTAGCACAAAACAACATATGAAGTGTAAACAACTATGTTTGTTTGCATTTTTTGGATGAAAAAAATTTCTCCAAAGTGGGGAATATATGTATACATAATACATATATACATACATACACACACACATATATATACATATACATATACAATATGTATATGTTATTGTACATAATACATATATACATACACACACATATATATACATACATACATAATACATATATACATACATACACACATATATATACATACATACACACATATATATACATGCATATACATATTGTATATGTATATGCATGTATATATATGTGTGTATGTATGTATATATGTATTATGTATACATATATTCCCCACTTTGGAGAAATTTTTTTCATCCAAAAAATGCAAACAAACATAGTTGTTTACACTTATATGTTGTTTTGTGCAACCCAATTGGGTGAGTGACGACAGTGGTTTATTCAACCCTTGACCATACCATCACCAAGGAACTACTTTCCCTGCAAGTAAGCACAAGATATCTCTCTAGGTTTGACCCAATTTACAAGCCTCTCGTCCTATTATTGATCTCAATCAACTCCTTTTTCCCCACATGCATTGGAAGACGCAAGCAACACACCATATTGAAGCCCTGCGCACATGAGTAAAAACCGGCCTGAGCGCGCTCTATGGCATCCTCGGGCCATCCATACCGACCCTCAAAGCAGTATTCACTACTGCCTGGGTTTTTCTTGGGCTCTTAGGCAAGTTTGTATTGATTTGACATTTATACAACATACATAGATATGATAAGACATTAATCGATTAACAGTATTCAAAAGATTTAATATTTACAGGTTGTAGCCCATAATATTTAAATTTAAAAATAACATTTACCTATTATAACCCTTCGCACAGTCAAAGGCACTTAGCTGCAAATTTTTACATGTGCGCACACAATGTTAGAATGCTCAATTGCCAATTCATTACATCAGCAGCAAGCGCGCTCGGTTGCCTTCAGTTTTTTTACATGTGCGTAGGGTATAAGACAAGCATTGTAGCTTCTTTAGAAAACTCTAAAACCTATACTATACAATAGTGATGCAATCTGCTAGATTCATAAAAATGCGACTCACTAAAAATCCTTGTCTTAATTATAGGTAAAACTCGCCTCTAAGAGTCTCTTCCATAGGTCAACACGTCTAAGGATCCTTTGACCAAGGGTTTCCAATTCTCGAATATCACACATCCTTTTATCTTTAAGATGACCATAAGCCATCAACATATACCACTAGAGGCACACCCATTTACATCGAGGCCAGCTCTAGAGCAAAGTTGACGGGGAGATTGACAAAAGGGAATGCCCCCATTATTTGACCAAGAGTGAATCTTTGTTGAAAGACAATTTCTTTATTTTGGGTTCTCTAGGGTTTAAACCCTTAAAGTGAGAAAAAAGGATAAGCAACCTAGCAAGGTCCATGCCAAAACCTTCCTAGCAAATATGGGGAGCTGGAGCTCTCTTCCAGGTCTTCAGAGAAGCTAAGTATACCACTTGGTGAGAAAACCCTAATCTTAGCAGAGCCCTAGACATTCATCTCCTTTGTATAGAAATAATTTTCAGCAATAATTTATGCTAACATTTAAATTAAAAAGGAAAATCGTTACAGCATTATAAGTTGAAAGGATTTATCCATTACATCTGGCTCCTAAACACAAGCTGGATTAAAAATTCGGTTACCTTTGTTAGAATAACTTTAGATGCAATTAAACATAGGTTCTTCCTCGTAAAAACTTTCAAAGCGTTGTCTAGAGAATGCTCAACAATAAGGTTAAAGGCATTCGTGCATTGATTTGACCATATGAGCACCATATGAACTTTACAATTCAAGAATGTGCATCTTAATAAGGCTAACTAAACAGAAAGGCCGTATTTAAAGTACGTATTCTTAAATTTTTGATGTAAGCATGACGATCACGGTAATCATTTGATTTCAATGAATGACGAGGAAATGACCTACGAAGAGGAAATAATTTACAGGTGACTGAACCATACCATCTATATGATGGATATCATATTTACAGTCTTCCTTTCCCATCCATTTATGATAGTTGATGGTTATTGACAAATTGTAGTGCACATGTGGAACAAAATGTTTCTTGCGGGCTTTCCGATCATTTTTTCTCATTTTCTTGGAGAGAGACCAAATGTTTTGAGAAATCAGGACTTAGACGAGCCTGAAATATTTTTCTGCATGTACTAAATGTTTGAAATATCAGTTTTGAATCTAAATGCCTGTCAGTGTGCCCACAACAATCATGTTCTTACTTCAACTATATCACCATCTTTTAGCTGTGTATGAGGAAGTGCTATTTGGCCATTGACACATACAAATCTTCCATCCAATCCTAATCTTCTAGCAGCATCAGCAGCAGTACTGCCAAATTTCATTCGCATGATTTCCCCATCTGGCCATCGTATAATGGCCACTTCTGTTAGCACTGCAGAATTTGGAAGGGAAGGAATTAGCGCATTAGCTGTGCCAAAGATAACTTCATGGCGCAATTGCTGCTCCCATTCAAGCATTGTTCTCAGAAGACGTACCTGTCAAATTCAATATTAATAACCAAAAATAAATTTGTTTCAGACAGAGTAAGCAATCCCTGGGTCAGTCTATAAAGTATTTGAATTTCCAGGAAGTTCCCTAGCATAATGGGGTATCTATTTTCTGCATTTTGAGGCTTAATTTGGCAGGTCTATCTCAAATCATATTTAGAGGCATTATACTAATTTTACTTGCCTTGTTGTTAAGATGTGCATTTGTTGAGGCAGCAGAAACGGGTATATTGCTAGTTGACTTTTCAGACGAATTAGAAAATAATGATCCGCCATCAACCTCCTTTCCTTCTAGAACTGCAGACATAACTTGCCAATATTGCACCTTTTCTTCTTTGTTAAGATCAATAAGCTGGATAAATGTTGGAAGCGAACGTCGAAATTGGTCTTGCTGCATAACCCAAATATGGAACACGAATGGCATCATCTACTTGTTAAGGTTTCTATGAAACAAGTTATACTATGGAACTAGAGCCACAATCCATTCTCATAAAAATCGTCAGGCTATTGATTTTGGAAGAGATACAATCTGAAATAATAACCCTATTACTAGATTTCTATGACAAATTAAAAGCTGAAGAAAATGGAAATAAGCTATGATCGGATTAAATTCTGAAACATGTCTATCTCGAGTTTGATTAATATTACAACATTGTGATTGTTTAGCAAATATTAGCACATATTTCTATATAAATCATGCCATTAAAGTATATAATAATATTTAAATTAGATTTCTATTTTATGTGGGATTTTGTGACTGTGTATCAAGTCATCTCTTTGATGAGCAAATTCTATTGACTAGTCATTTCTTTTACGACCTCTTTTATGTACATTGGTAATAACCACAATGCAAATGGACCCACAAAACACACAAGCACCTCGGAGCAATGTTAGAACCAGAAAGAAGGAAGATGCTTAAACATCAACTTGGGGACTTTCACCCTAAACCCTGTCCTGGATTGTACCACCATATAAGCCTCCCTTGTCTCGGAAATATTATCAACGTGGGACCATGGAAACTCCAATTATTTAAACAAAATAAAAAACACCTGACACTTTTATTTTGAATGAATCTTCCTAATACGAAGTTGATTGCAGATTAATTGATGCTTGCAAATGCATTGCAGTTAAACCTATGAGTAAGCCGATGTTGATAATACACCAGCCTTAAACATATGAGCAAGCCAATGCTGCTTAATGAACTTTATATGGCCGGCACTCACCAATGCACCCTAATTGTGTATGTGTATGAACAAACACCGAGGCTTCAAATATAATGGTGTAGACAGTATTCAAGCACATAATTAAAATAGATTCAAACCAAAAAAAATATTGTGCTAAGCAAAAACAAGCGTGAACATTCAGAAATGCAAATGTAAATGCCTTGCAAGCAAATGAAATTATCATTGATAGGTTCCATGCATAGTAAGTGCATCATAGATAATCTCTACATGTAGCAAATATATCTCTATTGGAGTGTGTTGGCGCTGACACAAGAACAAGCTTAATAACCAGAGATAAATTTTGTAAGCACAAACATAACGTATAACCCAAATGAAACTCCATTATAGTGGTTCAGTAAAAATTCCACCATCAATAGATAGGCTATTACTTAGCAGCATGGTAGCACATATTATTCATCCACCATAAGCATAATTATAAATTTGAAGCTACTAATTGGGATTCTATGAGGTTTGATCCAAGCCAAATCGTGATGGTCGTGTTCTCACTTTGGCAGTGCTGGCTAACCCATGCAGCTTGGTGCTACAGTGCATAGCAGCAATGCCAACAGTCTGGCACTTTGGCCCTAATCCCCTATCAGTGCTCTACTCTATTGGAGCACCACGAGTTGGCGTGCAATACAGAAGGATACTACACGGGTTAGGTTTAGTGCAGAACTTGCATGCCACATGAAAAATGTTAGACTATGCTGCCAGGGCTCACATCACGTCATGGGACTCGGCAGCATAAGGCACACCTAGAAGATGGACCGACGCATCAACAAGAAGGTAAACTGTCAGCCGTTATAGAAGACGAACCGTTTTGTAACCATCCCTTCTAACCTTCTCTCTTGTAATTGTATAAGCATAACCATTCGGCCCCAAGGTCAACAAGTGCCGCGTAGCAGCTAGTCCCTGCCTTAAAATATGAATAGTATTAAGGATTGCAATGTTTATTATTTTTTAAACAATTGAAAGCAGTATATTATACACAATGTATAGTAGAAATAGTTGGTCATGTATATGCTTGAATGGTTGATTCCATAATTATAATATTATAAATTGATTAAAAAATATTATTACTACTAATTATTAGTTTTGTATTCTAAATTATATTAATGAGTAAATTATAATGTATATAAATGTAAAAAAGAAATAAATGATAATAATATGAAAAAATAGAGACATAATAGTAGGAGGTAGACTTGATTGAATTCATGTTTATTATTGAATGGAGTAATAATAGAGCGGTTAAAATATTAACAAGTAATTAATTAAACAATTTACATAATTTACAGATTAAGTGCTAATATTTTGGAAACATAATGTACACTTGTCTTTTAGTTACATTATAAATTTTTTATTCCCATTATTTGAAAACAGATTCCTATAATATAGGTGAAGTGGGGGACATGATGTACACTTGTCTTTTAGTTATATTAATTCATAAGTTTTTATTTATAATATTGATGTAAATGAAATACTCCATGAGAACATGTAATAGAATATTCTTTAATATTTGATGTTAAACTTTAGAATGCATATAATATTATGTTATTTCAAAACTTTTTATCAGTCACAATAAGAAAATTAATTGTTCAATCGATTCCTATAATACCCTATAGGACAAGTACTAATAACAAGAATGGTTTCCTATCAATAAAATCTGATAAGTAGTGTTTCCCCCTTATTGTCGTGGGAATTTTCATTCTCAACGTTTTGTGCTTTTGTACACATATTTAGTATACTTGATCAGTTTTATTGAAAAGAAGAGCATTGTTAAATATTTTGCTATTTTTTGTCTCTTGAATGGGTAATAGTATATTGCATTGTTCTTTTTTGTTGCACGTTTAATTATAAAAATCAGTAGTTTACTAGATAGATTTTTGGCATAGTTGTGAGGAGACATCAATATATATTTATTATTTATATATTAAATATTATATATAAATTATGAAAAGTTTAAAGAGATTTATACTATTGCAATGTCAATACTAGGAATATATATACTTTACAATGCCAATTATAATACTAATAATTATAATCTAAAATTTATTAGAAAATTAAAATAAAATATTATTAAATAATAAATTTAAAAATGTAAACTCAAATCAAATAAATTGTTAAAATAAAAATAAAAATAAATAAAATTATAATTAGCACATAAAATAATGAAAAAAATAACATTTAAAAGTTAAAATCAAAATTAAAACATTGATTAATAATTATTAATTAATAAAATTTTAAATATTAATTTATTAAATAATAATATATTAAATATTTAACACCTAATTCTTAAAACATTTGAAAATAGGAAAAAATAAATATTAAACTTAAACTAGTTACTAAATATTAAACTTAAAAAAATTAAAACCATATAGTATAGTCTATAGTTTTAAAAGAAAAAAAATCAAAACCTAAGTTCTAAACATCTAACTATGCACTACATTGCTGAGGACAATCCCTGGCATTGTTGCGAACGACATTGCCAGGAAGTGCCGCGAGTGTCATGTCCCCACTCTAGCTCAGTTTAGCAGAGACATGTGAGTCAGCTTATTATGGGGTCTTGTAGGTTGACAGGGTTGGATAGAGACCCAGTTTGGTTATTCAGTGTTGGGAACTTGGTGTTCTGGCAGTTATTGATTAATTGGGAGACATTCCTTGTTTTTAGGAGGCAATTCCTACATTTATGGGGGTTATTCCTACTTTTTAGGAAGTATGATCATGCCCAGGGTTGGGTCTCCATGAGATTACTCTTTGGGTTGAGTTTCAGAGGGATAGGGCTTGTTTCCTAGATTTTAGGAGCATCCCTAGATTTTAGGGATGAGACTGCCAGTGGATCCTTGATTTTCGACTTCAGTCACAGACAGGGGACAAGATGATTTGTTGGTTTGTGATGTCAGTTGGACATTTTGTGGCTACTTGGGTTATATTTTTAATATTTCCTAAGTTAGCATTTAATAATTAAATAAGGCTAAATTATTAGCCATTTTGGAGTATTAAGGGGTTTTTGGCCTCATCTAGATGCGCATCCTATGGTGTGATAGCTCGTTGGAAAGGTCTCGAAATTCTCTAAATCTTTCTCTTTGGTCTCAGGGCAATTCAGTGAACGGATTTCTGTCTATGAGGAAAAGGGTCATTTTCTAGTAACATGACCACTTTAAAATAAGAAATTATAACACCTTCACTACACAATGCCACTTGGGGACACTTAGGGTTCGCTTTGCAATTGAGAGGGGTTATAAGGAGATGGAAGCTTCATTGTTGGATCATCTTTTGCATATTTGACAACTTGTTTACGGATTTGCTCTTAATGGGCAATTTCTAATCTGGGATGCAAACCCCAGGTTAGTGATTGGTTGGGACGTAGCCCTCAGCAATCTTTGGCACTGAATCTCTTAGGCATTGTGCGTGGTGATTAAGGACAGAGGCATCAATTCTCATTGGGGTTTCAGCGTGGCATATCATCTTTCCAACTGGGACATGGTTCATTGCAGCCTGTGGGACGCCATTTGCAGCAGATACACCACGTGGTGTATAGAGTATTGCTTGTATTCACCTCCAAATGTATGCTGGATTTGGGAACATTCACCTTCCAGTTTGACATCAAAATTGTATGGTGCTTTGGGAAATGCATTGGATTTATTGCTTGGCTCTATAATTCAGACAAATCTGCCTGGTACGGTTGCAATAATTTTGATTTTTACTGCATACCTTATTTATTTCAGTCTTGTTTCATGTTTGTTGTTCCCTATTCCTTTCTATGTTATAAAACCATCAAAACACAAAAACAAACAAACCTTTCTGTACTTCTGTCTAGTTCTACAAGAAAACGTAAATAAACAGGAAAACAAAATTTAAAAAAAAAATTTACAGCAGATCAAAAGAAGAAATCCATCAGGGATCTTTCAGTGGTATCAGAGCTATGTATTCTGCCAGCCTGTGGGGTTAATCAGATTTTATTTCTATGCATCCTGATAGAGCTGATATAAACAGGTATTACACACGCAGAAGAGCTCAGTACGAGAGTGAGTTTGGAATAGAACAAGACCCAGTCATGGCTGAGGAACAGGTGGGCGGCAGAAGGAATCAGGATGAGGAAGAGAGAGAGATGGTGAGGACTCTTATCACTACTCAACCCAGGATCGCCCAGGCATTAGACAGATTATAGGATACTTTGGATCGTTTGGATCTGGATGGACACAGAGGTAGGCGGAGTAGATCTGTCTCAGTGGCTGGTAGTCAACGCAGCCATCAGTCCCACTCTTCAGTTGGGAGCTCCCTTCATTCTAGTAGAAGGCATCGCCACTGCGAATAGGCCATTGCTTCCCCAATTCATACCAGGTGAATAGCCAGCGCAGGTGGAACCACCAGAGGTTGGATTTCAGGAGTCAGTTTTGGCGGCCACAGCTGAGTGGAGAGCTCTACCTCCTGAGGTTAGGGACGTCTTCCCTCTTCCCCAGTATTGTGCACAGCGTAGAGATACAACTAGGTTCAGGGGAGATTGTGGTAATAGACCACCACAGTAGCAGCAAAATCATGACCTCAATAGAGCTACTGGGAAGATTACATTGGCCCCATATAATGGCTCTGGAGACACTAGTGCAAGAGCTTGGGTCCACAAGCTGGACATATATCTTTCATTGAGGCCCATGCCTGAGCGTGAGGCTATTCAGTTTGCTGTGTTGCATTTAGAGGGGATTGCATATGATTGGTGGCACCATGGATTGGTCACCCAGGATCACGCCTTAGTTCACTCCTATGCTGAGTTCACTGAGCGACTCATTGCACGGTTTGACCGTAAGGATACAGAACTTTACTACAGGGAGTTGGCTCACCTTAGGCAAATTGGTCATGTAGAAGCCTATATTAATGAGTTCCAGCGTATTGCAGTTATGGTACCTGATATGCCTTAGAGACGTAGTGTGATGTTGTTCATTGAGGGCTTGCAGGATAGGCTAAAAGGATTGGTGCGTGCTTTCCAACCAGCAACTCTTAAGGAGGCTATCGATGTGACATTGAGACTGGATACTGTTCCCACTTCTTATCAGGCAGATAAGAAACCATTTAGAGATTCACGGCCTACACAGAAGGCCAATACGTCACAGAACAAAGGAGGGACTTCATCTAAAACCCCTTGGATGAATCAAGGGACGAGGAATGAATTGAGGAGGAAAAAATTATGTTTTTCCTGCAAAGACCCATGGGAACCAGGACACTGTTGCATGGGTAAAGGAAAGGTTCATTTGATTGAGGTGACTTCTGAGTTAGGGGATGAGGAGGTACCTGATACTGATATTGAGGATAGTACAGAGGATGTTGAGCAGGGTCAGACACAGTTGGAGTTAAACACCCCTGAGCCTTTGGCGTCAGCCAAAGTAGCTATGGCTACCCTCTCCAATTATCCTAAGTTTCATGCCTTCAGATTGAAAGGTACGCTTAAGGGTAAGCGGGTCACCAGCTTGGTAGACACAGGAGCTACGCATAACTTTTTTGATCAGAAATTAGTTGAGAGGCGTGGCTTACAGTATGAGGAGTTTGGTGGTTTTGGAGTGAAGGTAGCAGATGGTGCAATTTTGGGTTGTACCAAACGGATTCCACAACTTAGTATTCAGATTGGGGATTATACTTTTATTGATGATTTTTATGTGCTTCCTATAGAGGATTATGATGTGGTTTTGGTCATGCAGTGGTTACAGGGTATTGGGCGTTACATTATTGATCACCACCGTATGCAATTAGACTTTCTTTCTGGAGGGAAGAAGGTGATTTTGAGGGCAGCTTCAGATGGTGGGCCTAGAGAGGTGACTTCTTGCAGGATGGAGACTATCCTTAGGCATAATGATGTACTCTGGGCTACGCATTGTTTGGTTAAGTCCAAAACACCCACACCTCAGGATGGCCGTGTGTTTCATGTGGACATTCAGTCAGTGATGGATCGTCATGGTAGAGTATTTGGTGATATACCTCCTGGAGTGCCACCAGATAGAGGTTTTGAGCATGGTATAGAGTTGGAGGAGGGAGCAAAGCCAATGATTACTACCCCATATCGTCATCCTAGAGCTTATAAGGATGAAATTGAGAAGACTATTCATGAATTGTTGGATATGGGTTTCATCCGGCCTAGTTCCAGCGCCTTTGCCTCTTCTGTAGTGTTGGTTAACAAGGATGGGACTCTACAGATGTGTGTAGATTACAGATCCTTGAACAAGAAGACAATCAAAAACAGATATCCTATTTCGCGCATCGATGAGTTTTTGGATGAGCTACATGGGGCTCTTTATTTCTCTAAGATTGATCTTCATTCTGGCTACCATCAGATTCGTGTACGAGCAGAGGATGTACAAAAGACTGCTTTCCGTTGTCACTATGGGCACTATGAGTTCCTAGTAATGCCTTTTGGCCTTACCAATGCACCAGCAACTTTCCAATGCTATATGAACCATATCTTCAACAAGCAGTTGAGGAAGTCGGTTCTAGTATTCTTTGATGATATATTGATTTACAGTGATACTTGGGAGGACATCTCAGACATCTTGAGGAAGTACTTAGCATAATGGAGGACCAGTCTCTATTTGCTAAGCTCTCCAAATGTGAGTTTGGATTGAGGGAGGTTTTATATTTGGGACATGCGATCAGTGCTGATGGGGTTAAGGTGCATGAGGAGAAGATTCAGGCGATTCAGAATTGCCCTGTCTCTCAGAACATTACTGAGTTACGTGGATTCCTTGGATTGTGTGCTTATTATAGAAGATTTGTTATGGGGTTCTCTCAGTTGGCAGCACCTTTGACAGATCTTACTAAGAAAGGAGCCTTCAGATGGACAGAACAAGCACAGGGGGTCTTTGATAGACTCAAGGAGGTTATGAGCACTTGCCCTGTTTTGGCACTACCTGATTTTTCGCAGCCATTTGTCCTAAAGTGTGATGCTTCGGGATTGGGTATAGGAGCCGTGTTGATGCAGAACAAACATCCCATTGCCTATGAGAATAGAAAGTTGCAAAATAATGAAAGGTTGTACTCTACTTATGACAAGGAAATGTTGGCTATCATGCATGCGTTAGCCAAGTTCAAACAGTATCTTGTTGGCAGCAAATTTGTGGTAAGAACTGACCACAATAGTCTGAAATATTTCCTAAATCAGACAGAGCTCAATGATAGACAGCAAAAATGGATTAGCAAAATTCGGGCTTATGACTTCGATATCGAATTCATAAAGGGAAAGAATAATACTGTCGCTGATGCACTCTAGGAAACCTTCATTGGCTGCCCTTTGCTCATTGAGTGAGATTTCCGCGGATTGGAAGGCTCAACTCTTAGTTGAGTATTCCAAGAATCAGCATGCTTGTGAGATCATGGAGGGTTTGGTAGTGGATGACAGATATAGTGTGGTAGATGACATTATCTACTACAAAGGCAGGGTTTATCTTGTATCAGGTTCACAGTTGAAGGAACAAATTTTGCAGGCTCATCATGATACTCCTATGGCAGGACATTCAGGGTATGTGAAGACTTATAGGGCGATTCGAGAGAGATTCTCATGGAAGGGTCTCAAAGATGATGTTTTGAGGCATGTTCGGGAGTGTATGACTTGTCAGCAGAACAAGTCGGAGCATACTTACCCTGCTGGATTATTGCAGCCCTTACCTATACCGAAACAGAAGTGGACAGGGATTTCAATGGATTTCATTACAAGTCTTCCTCTGGTTCAGGGGAAAGATTGTATTTATGTTGTGTGATGCGCTGTCATCAGACCTGTAACAGTGGTCCCATACTTAACCCCCAATCCGCCAAGTGTATCCCCAGGCTGCACAACATATGACAAGTAAATAGCAGGCAATCCATTATCAGTAACCATCCTTGTCCTTCATTCTAGAAATTGAACAGATTCTTAAAGTAATCCTTGAATGCAAAGTTGAGTGCCTGAGTGGGAAAATAACGTATGACATTAGCAGTGTTTCCTCTCCATAAAGCAAGCATGCCTTCTTCCTTGATTGTTCGTCCAAAACAATCAACAATACTTTACTACGGCTCAGAAAGCCGACCAGACTTCAACATTTCATCCTTATTCTGAATCAACAGCTTAACACACTCAATTGGAGCAGCTGCAGTTTTAAAAACAGCAGCAGATATACCTCCCAAAACGAAAAAAATCAATCATGAAACCTTTTACACCTTTCTTTGAAGGGCTGGAACAACGACAGGAATCCTTTAGAATTACATACCATTCAACGTGGCTTCAAAAGCCTTTTAAAAGCAAACATGTTATACTATTCATTTGTCGGCTGTGTGTTCTATCCACGTCTCGGGTTTATCAACAACATTCGCCCACAACTCAAAGCCTTCATTCGCAACAGACACCCGACAACATATATATTCGCCCATGACTTAAAAGTCTCTCAAAACAAGTCTATACATATATTCCCTCCATTTGGGACTGTGTAAACACATATACAATCATTTGTACCTATATCTTCCCCGGCCACGGGTCATACCAAATTGAAGAACCCTGTTACACAGACTCGGTCTGTGTCTTCAAAGACAATAACACGCAGACCACGTTCCATATCTTTCAAAATTCGGAGACCACATTCCACGCAGGCTCTGCCTTATCCAAATAGAATAATATATAAAACAAACAAAGAAAACACAGGGTTTGTTAATACACAGTCTCGGTCTCTTGGATAGTGGGTTGTAGGTATGCATGCCTGAATACCCTGTTTAGACCATGTTTAGGATTCTTATAACATTCAAAGTTCTTTAAGATCTCTTGGTCACATAATACTAGTTTCAACTTGTTCCCAACATACAAGATAACCAGTCTTTGTCAATGTTCTATAGAGAACCATCATACACATACACAGGCCTGCCACTATTGAAACCAAAATTCTATAAAGGAAACCATAACACTATCATGGAAATCAAAACTCTGTTCTTTCCTCTTGAATGAGAATTACTTACAAATAATGTTCATTGATTAAAGGCTTATGAAACCTTCATAGACACATCCATACCAATTCTTGGACTCCACCTGCAACTTTTTTTTTTTTCTCCTTCATTTTGCATCCTTTGAGATCCTCTTCTCTTCTTACATCTCTTCCCTTGAATGAGAGGTCCTTTCCTCTCTGTCCTTCCTCTCCTCTACGTCCCTCTCATCCTCTTGAATGAATTTTCTTTTTTCTATATTTTGTTTTTAAGAGCCTCCTCTCTAACTTCTACGCCCAATCTTGGGCTCAAGACAAACCACAGTTTTTAATTTGTAACAATATACCAATTTGGAGAAGATTTATCTCAACTAATATCTTACGGTTGAAAGATTTCAACCACTCCCCTTATTTGCTCTTTAAGCCAATATTGGCTTCCAACATGGGGATTCTCTCTTACCTAATTTTACCTTTTCACTTTTGACAATTACATTTACTCTCAAGGTAAAATTTTGAAATCTAATCACAATTTGTAGGGAAAACAAGAATTTGAAGTCGAATTCAACTTCACGCTAGAACATCATTTGAATTTGCATGTTTGATGACCTCAACTAGTCCTCCATGAAGCTATTGTAGATGCTCCTGCATCATTGTGGATAGGCTAACAAAGTATGCCCACTTCTTTCCCATTGCACTAGATTTTACAGCATCACAGGTGGCTGAGTTATTTTTCAGAGAGGTGTTTAGACTCCATGGTCTTCCCAAGACCATTGTGAGTGACAGGGATAACAGGTTCATGAGTTCCTTTTGGCAGGAACTTTTCAGGCTTACAGGCACTATGTTGACACCTAGTACTAGTTACCACCCTCAAACAGATGGGCAAACCGAAATAGTCAACAAGTGGGTTGAGGGATATTTGCGTAACTATGTGTCAGGGCAGCAAAAGGCATGGGTACGTTGGTTGTATTTGGGCGAGTATTGTTATAATACCACGCACCATATGTCCATTGGCATGACGCCTTTCAGAGCTCTCTATGGATATGAGGCATTATCTCTCACTGATTTGGCACTTAGTGACAGTAGAGCCCCCTTGGCTCAGGATTGGTTACAGGAGAACCAAGATGTCATGAGATCTCTCAGAGAGAATTTACAGCAGGCCCAAAATCAGCAAAAGATGTACGCTGACAGGCATAGGATTGAGAGAGCATTTGAGGTGGATGATATGGTCTTTCTGCGCTTACAACCATATCGGCAGAGCACCCTAAAAAGGGGGGGAGCTGAGAAGCTCAAACCACGTTTCTATGGTCCATACAGGGTACTCAGGCGAGCGGGAGAGGTTGCATATGAGGTTGAGTTACCCCCTGGCAGTAGAATTCATAATGTATTTCATGTATCTTCCCTGAAAAAGGCCCTTGGGCAGCATATTACAGTTTCACCCGAGTTACCTCCTATGGATGAGGAAGGTAAATTGATTTTGGTTCCTGATGAGATTCTTGAGGTAAGGGAACGACGACTGAGAAGCCGGGTGATTCGAGAGTATTTGGTTTGATGGAGAGATCTTCCCATAGAAGATGCCACCTGGGAGGGTGAGAGCATTTTACAGCATCCAGCATTACAGTTGCTTGTGGGCAAGCATCTCCGAGAGGGGAGGACTGTCATGTCTCTACTCTAGCTCAGTTTAGCAGAGACATTTGAGTCAGCTTATTATGGGGTCTTGTAGGTTGACAGGGTTGGATAGAGACCCAGTTTGGTTATTCAGTGTTGGGGACTTGGTGTTTAGGCAGTTATTGATTAATTGGGAGACATTGCTTGTTTTTAGGAGGCAATTCCTACATTTATGGGGGTTATTCCTACTTTTTAGGAGGTATGATCATGCCCAGGGTTGGGTCTCCATGAGATTACTCTTTGGGTTTAGTTTCAGAGGGATAAGGCTTGTTTCTTAGATTTTAAGAGCATCCCTAGATTTTAGGGATGAGACTGCCAGTGGATCCTTGATTTCCGACTTCAGTCACAGATAGGTGACAAGATGATTTGTTGGTTCGTGATGTCAGTTGGACATTTTGTGGCTACTTGGGTTATATTTTTAATATTTCCTAAGTTAGCATTTAATAATTAAATAAGGCTAAGTTATTAGCCATTTTGGAGTAATAAGGGGTTTTTGTCCTCATCTGGATGCGCATCCTATGGTGTGATAGTTCGTTGGAAAGGTCTCGAAATTCTCTAAATCTTTCTCTTTGGTCTCAGGGCAATTCAGTGAACGGATTTCTGTCTATGAGGAAAAGGGTCATTTTCTAGTAACATGACCACTTTAAAATAAGAAATTATAACACCTTCACTACACAATGCCACTTGGGGACACTTAGGGTTCGCTTTGCAATTGAGAGGGGTTATAAGGAGATGGAAGCTTCATTGTTGGATCATCTTTTGCATATTTGACAACTTGTTTACGGATTTACTCTGAATGGGCAATTTCTAATCTGGGACGCAAACCCCAGGTTAGTGATTGGCTGGGACGTAGCCCTCAGCAATCTTTGGCACTGAATCTCTTAGGCATTGTGCGTGGTGATTAAGGACAGAGGCATCAATTCTCATTGGGGTTTCAGCGTGGCATATCATCTTTCCAGCTGGGACATGGTTCATTGCAGCGTGTGGGACGCCATTTGCAGCAGATACACCACGTGGTGTATAGAGTATTGCTTGTATTCACCTCCAAATGTATGCTGGATTTGGGAACATTCACCTTCCAGTTTGACATCAAAATTGTATGGTGCTTTGGGAAATGCATTGGATTTTTTGCTTGGCTCTATAATTCAGACAAATCTGCCTGGTACGGTTGCAATAATTTTGATTTTTACTGCATACCTTATTTATTTCAGTCTTGTTTCATGTTTGTTGTTCCCTATTCCTTTCTATGTTATAAAACCATCAAAACACAAAAACAAACAAACCTTTCTATACTTCTGTCTAGTTCTACAAGAAAACGTAAATAAACAGGAAAACAAAATTTAAAAAAAAAAATTACAGCAGATCAACAGTAGAAATCCATCAGGGATCTTTCAGTGGTATCAGAGCTATGTATTCTGCCAGCCTGTGGGGTTAATCAGATTTTATTTCTATGCATCCTGGTAGAGCTGATATAAACAGGTATTACACACGCAGAAGAGCTCAGTACGAGAGTGAGTTTGGAATAGAACAAGACCCAGTCATGGCTGAGGAACAGGTGGGCGGCAGAAGGAATCAGGATGAGGAAGAGAGAGAGATGGTGAGGACTCTTATCACTACTCAGCCCAGGATCGCCCAGGCATTAGACAGATTACAGGATACTTTGGATCGTTTGGATTTGGATGGACACAGAGGTAGGCGGAGTAGATCTGTTTCAGTCGCTGGTAGTCAACGCAGCCATCAGTCCCACTCTTCAGTTGGGAGCTCCCTTCATTCCAGTGGGAGGCATCGCCATCGTACACCTACTGCGAATAGGCCATTGCTTCCCCAGTTCATACCAGGTGAACACCCAGCGTAGGTGGAACCCCCAGAGGTTGGATTTCAGGAGTCAGTTTTGGCGGCCACAGCTGAGTGGAGAGCTCTACCTCCTGAGGTTAGGGACGTCTTCCCTCTTCCCCAGTATTGTGCACAGCGTAGAGATACAGCTAGGTTCAGGGGAGATTGTGGTAATAGACCACCACAGTAGCAGCAGAATCATGACCTCAATAGAGCTACTAGGAAGATTACATTGGCCCCATATAATGGCTCTGGAGACACTAGTGCAAGAGCTTGGGTCCACAAGCTAGACATATATCTTTCATTGAGGCCCATGCCTGAGCGTGAGCCTATTCAGTTTGCTGTGTTGCATTTAGAGGGGATTGCATATGATTGGTGGCACCATGGATTGGTCACCCAGGATCACGCCTTAGTTCACTCCTATGCTAAGTTCACTGAGCGACTCATTGCACGGTTTGACCGTAAGGATACAGAACTTTACTACTGGGAGTTGGCTCACCTTAGACAAATTGGTCATGCAGAAGCCTATATTAATGAGTTCCAGCGTATTGCAGTTATGGTACCTGATATGCCTCAGAGACGTAGTGTGATGTTGTTCATTGAGGGCTTGCAGGATAGGCTAAAAGGATTGGTGCATGCTTTCCAACCAGCAACTCTTAAGGAGGCTATCGATGTGACTTTGAGACTGGATACTGTTCCCACTTTTTATCAGGCAGATAAAAAACCATTTAGAGATTCACGGCCTACACAGAAGGCCAATACGTCACAGAACAAAGGAGGGACTTCATCTAAAACCCCTTGGATGAATCAGGAGACGAGGAATGAATTGAGGAGGAAAAAGTTATGTTTTTCCTGCAAAGACCCATGGGAACCAGGACACCATTGCATGGGTAAAGGAAAGGTTCATTTGATTGAGGTGATTCTGAGTTAGGGGATGAGGGGGTTCTTGATACTGATATTGAGGATAGTACAGAGGATGTTGAGCAGGTTCAGACACAGTTGGAGTTAAACACCCCTGAGCCTTTGGCGTCAGCCAAAGTAGCTATGGCTACCCTCTCCAGTTATCCTAAGTTTCATGGCTTCTGGTTGAAAGGTACGCTTAAGGGTAAGCGGGTCACCAACTTGGTAGACACAAGTGCTATGCATAACTTTATTGATCAGAAATTAGTTGAGAGGCGTGGCTTACAGTATGAGGAGTTTGGTGGTTTTGGAGTGAAGGTAGCAGATGGTGCAATTTTGGGTTGTACCAAACGAATTCCACAGCTTAGTATTCAGATTGGGGATTATACTTTGATGATTTTTATGTGCTTCCTATAGAGGATTATGATGTGGTTTTGGGCATGCAGTGGTTACAGGGTATTGGGCGTTACATTATTGATCACCACCGTATGCAATTAGCCTCTCTTTCTGGAGGGAAGAAGGCGATTTTGAGGGCAGCTTCAGATGGTGGGCCTAGAGAGGTGACTTCTCGCAAGATGGAGACTATCCTTAGGCATAATGATGTACTCTGGGCTACGCATTGTTTGGTTAAGTCCAAAACACCCACACCTCAGGATGGTCGTGTGTTTCATGTGGACATTCAGTCAGTGATGGATCGTCATGGTAGAGTATTTGGTGATATACCTCTTGGAGTGCCACCAGATAGAGGTTTTGAGCATGGTATAGAGTTGGAGGGAGCAAAGCCAGTGATTACTACCCCATATCGTCATCCTAGAGCTTATAAGGATGAAATTGAGAAGACTATTCATGAATTGTTGGATATGGGTTTCATTCGGCCTTGTTCCAGCCCCTTTGCCTCTTCTGTAGTGTTGGTTAAGAAGAAGGATGAGACTCTACGGATGTGTGTAGATTACAAAGCCTTGAACAAGAAGACAATCAAAAACAGATATCCTATTCTACGCATAGATGAGTTGTTGGATGAGCTATATGGGGCTCTCTATTTCTCTAAGATTGATCTTCGTTCTGGCTACCATCAGATTCATGTATGAGCAGAGGATGTACACAAGACTGTTTTTCGTTGTCACTATGGGCACTATGAGTTCCTGGTAATGCCTTTTGGCCTTACCAATGCACCAGCTACTTTCCAATCCTGTATGAACCATATCTTCAACAAGCAGTTGAGAAAGTCGGTTCTAGTATTCTTTGATGATATATTGATTTACAGTGATACTTGGGAGGATCATCTCAGACATCTTGAGGAGGTACTTAGCATAATGCAAGACCAGTCTCTATTTGCTAAGCTCTCCAAATGTGAGTTTGGATTGAGGGAGGTTTTATATTTGGGACATGCGATCAGTGCTGATGGGGTTAAGGTGCATGAGGAGAAGATTCAGGGGATTCAGAATTGGCCCGTCCCTCAGAACATTACTGAGTTACATGGATTCCTTGGATTGTGTGCTTATTATAGAAGATTTGTTAAGGGGTTCTCTCAGTTGGCAGCACCTTTGATAGATCTTACTAAGAAAGGAGCCTTCAGATGGACAGAACAAGCACAGGGGGTCTTTGATAGACTCAAGGAGGTTATGAGCACTTGTCCTGTTTTGGCACTACCTGATTTTTCGCAGCCATTTGTCCTAGAGTGTGATGCTTCGGGATTGGGTATAGGAGCCGTGTTGATGCAGAACAAACATCCCATTGCCTATGAGAGTAGAAAGTTGCAAAATAATGAAAAGTTGTACTCTACTTATGACAAGGAAATGTTGGCTATCATGCATGTGTTAGCCACGTTCAGACAGTATCTTGTTGGCAGCAAATTTGTGGTAAGAACTGACCACAATAGTCTGAAATATTTCCTAAATCAGACAGAGCTCAATGATAGACAGCAAAAATGGATTAGCAAAATTCAGGCTTATGACTTCGATATCGAATTCATAAAGGGAAAGAATAATACTGTGGCTGATGCACTCTCTAGGAAACCTTCATTGGCTGCCCTTTCCTCATTGAGCGAGATTTCCGCAGATTGGAAGGCTCAACTCTTAGTTGAGTATTCCAAGAATCAACATGCTTGTGAGATCATGGAGGGTTTGGTAGTGGATGACAGATATAGTGTGGTAGATGACATTATCTACTACAAAGGCAGGGTTTATCTTGTTCCAGGTTCACAGTTGAAGGAACAAATTTTGCAGGCTCATCATGATACTCCTATGGCAGGACATTCAGGATATGTGAAGAGTTATAGGGCGATTCGAGAGAGATTCTCATGGAAGGGTCTCAAAGATGATGTTTTGAGGCATGTTCGGGAGTGTATGACTTGTCAGCAGAACAAGTCGGAGCATACTTACCCTGCTGGATTATTGCAGCACCTACTTATACCGGAACAAAAGTGGACAGGGATTTCAATGGATTTCATTACAGGTCTTCCTCGGGTTCAGGGGAAAGATTGTATTTATGTTGTGTGATGCGCTGTCATCAGACCTGTAACAGTGGTCCCATACTTAACCCCCAATCCGCCAAGTGTATCCCCAGGCTGCACAACATATGAAAAGTAAATAGCAGGCAATCCATTATCAGTAACCATCCTTGTCCTTCATTCTAGAAATTGAACAGATTCTTAAAGTAATCCTTGAATGCAAAGTTGAGTGCCTGAGTGGGAAAATAACGTATGACATTAGCAGTGTTTCCTCTCCATAAAGCAAGCATGCCTTCTTCCTTGATTGTTCGTCCAAAACAATCAACAATACTTTACTACGGCTCAGAAAGCCGACCAGACTTCAACATTTCATCCTTATTTTGAATCAACAGCTTAACACACTCAATTGGAGCAGCTGCAATTTTAAAAACAGCAACAGATACACCTCCCAAAACAAAAAAATCAATCATGAATCCTTTTACACCTTTCTCAGAAGGGCTGGAACAACGACATGCATCCTTTAGAATTACATACTATTCAACGTGGCTTCAAAAGCCTTTTAAAAGCAAACATGTTATACTATTCATTTGCCGGCTGTGTGTTCTATCCACGTCTCGGGTTTATCAACAACATTCGCCCACAACCCAAAGCCTTCATTCGCAACAGACACCCGACAACATATATATTCGCCCGTGACTTAAAAGTCTCTCAAAACAAGTCTATACATATATTCCCTCCATTCGGGACTGTGTAAACACATATACAATCATTCGTACCTATATCTTCCCCGGCCACGGGTCATACCAAATTGAAGAACCCTGTTACACAAACTCAGTCTGTGTCTTCAAAGACTAACACGCAGACCACGTTCCATATCTTCCAAAATTCGGAGACCACATTCCACGTAGGCTCTGCCTTATCCAAATAGAATAATATATAAAACAAACAAAGAAAACACAGGGTTTGTTAATACACAGTCTCGGTCTCTTGGATAGTGGGTTGTAGGTATGCATGCCTGAATACCCTGTTTAGACCCTGTTTAGGATTCTTATAACATTCAAAGTTCTTTAAGATCTCTTGGTCACATAATACTAGTTTCAACTTGTTCCCAACATACAAGATAACCAGTGTTTGTCAATGTTCTATAGAGAACCATCATACACATACACAGGCCTGTCACTATTGAAACCAGAATTCTATAAAGGAAACCATAACACTATCATGGAAATCAAAACTATGTTCTTTCCTCTTGAATGAGAATTACTTACAAATAATGTTCATTGATTAAAGGCTTATGAAACCTTCATAGACACATCCATACCAATTCTTGGACTCCACCTGCAACTTTTTTTTTTCTCCTTCATTTTGCATCCTTTGAGATCCTCTTCTCTTCTTACATCTCTTCCCTTGAATGAGAGGTCCTTTCCTCTCTGTCCTTCCTCTCCTCTACGTCCCTCTCATCCTCTTGAATGAATTTTTTTTGGTATATTTTGTTTCTAAGAGCCTCCTCTCTAACTTCTACGCCCAATCTTAGGCTCAAGACAAAACACAGTTTTTAATTTGTAACAATATACCAATTTGGAGAAGATTTATCTCAACTAATATCTTACGGTTGAAAGATTTCAACCATTCCTCTTATTTGCTCTTTAAGCCAATATTGGCTTCCAACATGGGGATTCTCTCTTACCTAATTTTACCTTTTCACTTTTGACAATTACATTTACTCTCAAGGTAAAATTTTGAAATCTAAACACAATTTGTAGGGAAAACAAGAATTTGAAGTCGAATTCAACTTCACGCTTGAACATCATTTGAATTTGCATGTTTGATGACCTCAACTAGTCCTCCATGAAGCTATTGTAGATGCTCCTGCATCATTGTGGATAGGCTAATAAAGTATGCCCACTTCTTTCCCATTGCACTAGATTTTACAGCATCACAGGTGGCTGAGTTATTTTTCAGAGAGGTGTTTAGACTCCATGGTCTTCCCAAGACCATTGTGAGTGACAGGGATAGCAGGTTCATGAGTTCCTTTTGGCAAGAACTTTTCAGGCTTACAGGCACTATGTTGACACCTAGTACTAGTTACCACCCTCAAACAGATGCGCAGACCGAAAGTCAACAAGTGGGTTGAGGGATATTTGCATAACTATGTGTCAGGGCAGCAAAAGGCATGGGTACGTTGGTTGTATTTGGGAGAGTATTGTTATAATACCACGCACCATATGTCCATTGGCATGACGCCTTTCAGAGCTCTCTATGGATATGAGGCATTATCTCTCACTGATTTGGCACTTAGTGACAGTAGAGCCCCCTTGGCTCAGGATTGGTTACAGGAGAACCAAGATGTCATGAGATCTCTCAGAGAGAATTTACAGCAGGCCCAAAATCAGCAAAAGATGTACGCTGACAGGCACAGGATTGAGAGAGCATTTGAGGTGGATGATATGGTCTTTCTGTGCTTACAACCATATCGGCAGAGCACCCTAAAAAGGGGGGAGCTGAGAAGCTCAAACCACGTTTCTATGGTCCATACAGGGTACTCAGGGGAGTGGGAGAGGTTGCATATGAGGTTGAGTTACCACCTGGCAGTAGAATTCATAATGTATTTCATGTATCTTGCCTGAAAAAGGCCCTTGGGCAGCGTATTACAGTTTCACCCGAGTTACCTCCTATGGATGAGGAAGGTAAATTGATTTTGGTTCCTGATGAGATTCTTGAGGTAAGGGAACGACGACTGAGAAGCCAGGTGATTTGAGAGTATTTGGTTCGATGGAGAGATCTTCCCATAGAGGATGCCGCCTAGGAGGGTGAGAGCATTTTACAGCATCCAGCATTACAGTTGCTTGTGGGCAAGCATCTTCGAGAGGGGAGGACTGTCATGTCCCCACTCTAGCTCAGTTTAGCAGAGACATGTGAGTCAACTTATTATGGGGTCTTGTAGGTTGACAGGGTTGGATAGAGACTCAGTTTGGTTATTCAGTGTTGGGGACTTGGTGTTCTGGCAGTTATTGATTAATTGGGAGACATTCCTTGTTTTTAGGAGGCAGTTCCTACATTTATGGGGGTTATTCCTACTTTTTAGGAGGTATGATCATGCCCAGGGTTGGGTCTCCATGAGATTACTCTTTGGGTTCAGTTTCAGAGGGATAGGGCTTGTTTCCTAGATTTTAGGAGCATCCCTAGATTTTAGGGATGAGACTGCCAGTGGATCCTTGATTTCTGACTTCAGTCACAGACAGGTGACAAGATGATTTGTTGGTTCGTGATGTCAGTTGGACATTTTGTGGCTACTTGGGTTATATTTTTAATATTTTCTAAGCGTTTAATAATTAAATAAGGCTAAGTTATTAGCCATTTTTGAGTAATAAGGGGTTTTTGGCCTCATCTGGATGTGCATCCTATGGTATGATAGCTCGTTGGAAAGGTTTCAAAATTCTCTAAATCTTTCTCTTTGGTCTCAGGGCAATTCAGTGAACGGATTTCTGTCTATGAGGAAAAGGGTCATTTTCTAGTAACATGACCATTTTAAAATAAGAAATTATAACACCTTCACTACACAACGCCACTTGGGGACACTTAGGGTTCGCTTTGCAATTGAGAGGGGTTATAAGGAGATGGAAGCTTCATTGTTGGATCATCTTTTGCATATTTGACAACTTGTTTACGGATTTGCTCTGAATGGGCGATTTCTAGTCTGGGACGCAAACCCCAGGTTAGTGATTGGCTGGGACGTAGCCCTCAGCAATCTTTGGCACTGAATCTCTTAGGCATTGTGCGTGGTGATTAAGGATAGAGGCATCAATTCTCATTGGGGTTTCAGCGTGGCATAACATCTTTCCAGTTGGGACGTGGTTCATTGCAGCCTGTGGGACGCCATTTGCAGCAGATACACCATGTGGTGTATAGAGTATTGCTTGTATTCACCTCCAAATGTATGCTGGATTTGGGAACATTCTTCACCTTCCAGTTTGACATCAAAATTGTATGGTGCTTTGGGAAATGCATTGGATTTATTGCTTGGCTCTATAATTCAGACAAATCTGCCTGGTAAGGTTGCAATAATTCTGATTTTTACTGCATACCTTATTTATTTCAGTCTTGTTTCATGTTTGTTGTTCCCTATTCCTTTCTATGTTATAAAACTATCAAAACACAAAAACAAACCTTTCTGTACTTCTATCTAGTTCTACAAGAAAACGTAAATAAACAGGAAAACAAAATTTAAAAAAAAAAAATGAAAAAAAAAAATTACAGCAGATCAACAGAAGAGATCCATCAGGGATCTTTCAGCGAGCAGCAATACCAGGCATTGTCATCAACAATGTTTATAGTTTTACATTTAAGAAAAAAAAAAAAAACTCAGAGGTTTAAACTTAACACTTACCTATTTCTTTCAACCTGGAATGCCCTGGAAGTGCAAATGCCAAACGCCTCGAGACGGTGGTAGAATAAGAAGCCTTTTGCTATTTTTTATAATTTTTTTTACGCGTTTTTCACACATCTAGGATATTTACTATTGGGAGACGTGTTGTTTTTAAGCGGGAACGTATTGGGAACGCAGGGACTAGCAGGGGGACGACCCCAGACACAAGAGACATACCTGTACCCGTCTCCCATCCCTAAAATGTGTCCTTGTACCTGGACACATCCCAAGGGGTGGGGGACGCATCTCCCTGCAACCTTGGTTATTGGGTTGTCCTCCATGCAACCATCCTAGATCTAGTGGTGCAAATCATTGGCATCATAGAAAATCTAGCAAACTCGTAGGATCAATACACATATACACACCCATGCACAACGAAAAAATTAAGGAGCGTAACCTAGTCTTGTATAGATTCCTGGATGAACCCCAACACAACTAAAAATCATTGATTCCAAGAATAAACCTCCTAATGATTCTCCAAACATCCAACTACTCATTCGGGATGCTCTTGAGGAGCAACACACTACACTATTTGGCCAATTTTACAAACTAAAGATGTTGGAACCCCCGAGTGCGACAAAGTCTTCCACCTCACATGCCAACTCACCATTTCAGCATCATTGCCCTTTCAATGTCCAAGTCAAAACATTCCAATGTTTTACTAAAAAATTGACGCCACGACACTAGATAACTAGATTCAACAATAGGAGGCCTACTCCCCCATCAACCGCTTCACTAATGCTAAGAAGATTACCTTCGCCATGCTGAAGATGTCTACATCGGTCTCATGTTAAAGGGAAGCTTATGGCACCTAGCACAAGCAAGACTTTGAACTTGTTGATACTTGGAATAAGTTTGCAGTGTTGTACATTAAGAATACTATCCTCTTATGCACTATGAGGACGATTACATGAAGTTTAAGCCATTGCACCAAATGAAGGTACAATCAGTACAAGATCACATGAACAAGTTCCAAGAATACCTTGTGCATCTGTGAGGCAATGATGAGAAGCAACATAATGTGTTGAAGTATATTGATGGAATTTCTCCCTATATTCACACCAAGATGGAATTTTTGACCTCTGATACATTGAGGGAAGCCAATTGCAACAACACCAAGATTGAGGCAAAATCCAAGACAAAGCAAAAGTTTACCTCTTCACCCAACACCAAGAGGAAGAGCAAGCCCACCCCTGCTTCGCCAAACAATACAACACCGAAGCAAAAACCACACCACCAAGGAGAACAATTGAAGCAACATTTGGCATAGTAGAAGGCCCTGTTGACAATTCTTCCACAGGTCAGGATTGTCTCTTGCCATTCGGAAAATTCACGTCTCTAGCCAAAGAAGAAATAATACATTGGGTAAGAGGTAGACCAATTGAAATAACTCATTTGCAAAGGACTTAAGTCCGCGTGAAATTAGACAAGGATAAAGGACCAAGGAGGAGCTAGAAAATCAAAAGGGCAGGGTTAGAAATGGCACAAAGCAATGAAAAAACAAAGGAAAGAGCCTACAACAAAGGAAGTAATTCCTTCGGACTTTTTGTCCGAAGGAATACTTCGGAGAATTCAAAAGAGAAAAGTCCGCCCAAAAGCAAGAAAAGACCAAGGAATAAATCCTTCGGACTTTTTGTCCGAAGGAATTCCTTCAGACAAAAGTCCGAAAAAATCCGAGAGAGAAGTCAGAAAACCACAAGAAAATTCAAAGGAATAAGGACCCCTGCAAAAACCCGAGTACCCTACAAAAAGCTCGGGTGTCCTACAAAAAGCCCAGGTGCCCTACAATTTTTTCGAAAAGCCATTTTTGAGAGACACAAGCCCTTGCGGAGGGCACTTGGTCGACGACAGGACCATTGCGACTTTCACGAAGGGCACAGAGGAAAGACACAAGCCCTTGCGGAGGGCACTTGGTCAGCGACAAGACCTTTGCGCATTTTTCGAAGGGCAATCTGAACAAGGTAAAGGCAAAGACAAAAGAAAATACCTTCGGACTTTTTGTCCAAAGGAATTCCTTCAGACAAAAAGTTCGAAGAAATTCGGAGAGTTCCGCCAAAAGACAAAAAACCCAACAAAATAAAGTCCGAAACCAACAAAAAGGAAATAACAAAGGAATATATCCTTCGAGAAAAAGTCCGAAGGAATTCCTTCGGACTTTTTGTCCGAAGGAGCACTTAGGAGGATAAACAGAGACAAAAGCCCACGGGAAAAGATAAAGACAATTCAAGCGGACAATTTGTCCGAAGGAAATCCTTCGGTGGGTAAAGCCAAAGGCAAGGTCTGAAGTAGATAAGCTGAGGGAAATAAAGCCGAAGGAAAGGTGAGGAGCCATAAGTTCGAAGAATTCCTTCGAAAAAGTTGCCGCGGAAAAGTGCATGGACAAAAACCTAAGAGAAATAACAAGGGTCAATTCCTTCGGGCAATTTGCCCGAAGGAAATCCATGGGAAAGGCATAACAGGAAAGTCTGAAGACAGGCCCGAGGAAATAAACCCGAGGCAAATGCAACCAAGAACAAAAGATCCAAAGGAGATAGGCCAAAAAGCATAAAGTATGAAGGAAATCCAAAGCTTCGAAAAAGTTGCAAACAAAAAAGACGAAGGAGATATCCGACAAACTATCGGCGGGAAAGTGGACTGACAAAATATTCAAAGAAAATCCAAGACCAAAGATAAGTCCGCGGGAATAAACCCAAGAGCAATGCATGCACACAAACAGAAAGAGAAAATAGATAGACAAGTAATAAATTCAACCTGAATTTATCTCTCACTCAGCAAGGAGTTTTCCATACAAGCACTTTCATCCGTCTCAAGCTCGTAATGTTCCAACAGCTCAACCGGAGTTCCAAATTCGGACATCGAGTTGACTGTTCTAGATTTAGAGTTGACTAATTGTTAAATGCCGCATCTACTAGGAGTTTTCCATGCAAAGGAGAATGATCTCTTCGTCCAACTCAGCTTATCAAACGGTCAACTCAGCGTTTCAAACGTTCCAACTCGGCTTCCAACGGATCAAGTCAGAGTTCTAAAATTGACATTGGCGTGGATTTCCATGCAAAGAAAGGTGGGTATTTCAATAAACAAAGACAAGTCCACTTCCTCTAGCGCAAGGAGATTCATGCAAAGACAAGAGGAAAACATATTTTATTGAAAGGCAAAGTCAGCTTTGAGTTAATCTAAGTTGATCCTTCTCTTCTTCTTTTTTCAACGCCAATCTTTGGCTTTTGTAATTCTCTATAAGATGGCTTTCAGCCTTGATTAAAAAATTATCCCTCTCTTGGCAAGACCAGACTTTGCCATGGGTGAGTTGAGTAACCTCTTCAATCAATAGGACTGTACTTTCAGATTTCAAGTGTTGGCATAGTGTATATTCATTCAACAATTTGCATATGTGGTAGATTTCTCTCCCTTCCCAAATTCTAATTTGTACCTAGTTGCTAGTTTGTCGTATTATTCAGGTCATGTTAAGTGTTCTTTATGTCTTTGTTGAAGCTGTAAGTGGATGTTAGGTGGCTGCAATGTGTCTTGTATCAGACTTCTCTCCATTGTTTTCTCTCATGTTTTGGTCATTCGATCGAACCTTCTCACGAAATATTTATGCATAAGTGATGAAATCGAAGGTCTTCCTTTTCCCTTGTTTGTTCAGTGTTCAAGGTTCCAAGTAGAGTGGATCAATCTTTTGGTGTATCACCTTTATTAGGTAGGATTTCCCCTTAAAGTTTCCTTCTCCCTCTTCCAGGGTTGTCCGCAGCATAGAGTAGAGATCCTCATTGATACATCTTACAGGAACCAACCTCCTCTTCTCATCATTGAGGCACCCACCCTCGTGAGAAAATCTCATTGTTTCAACCGGATAAAGGTCTGGTCATTTCATGCACGTCTTCGATTCAAGGCGCAGCTCAAGGTTGACAACAATTTTTGGCACGCTCGGTGGGACCTATTTCAGCTGGTCTTGATGAAATTGCAGTTGTAGCAGTGTTCTTCAAGAAGTATTTGGTGATTCCAAGCTCAAGCAATTGCTTCTAATAGTTCAGGACAGTTTCCATGTAAGTCTATTTTTATTGCATTATCGTGAATGAATTTTGATGGTTGGTATGAAGAGAATTCCTATGCTATTTCCTTATCAGCCCAATGATGGATCATACCAGCCTGATCATGATACCTATGAGCCTCTTTATGAGCCTAATCAGCCTTATCAAGAGTATTATCAAAGCTATGTTGAGCCTTATCAAGTTTCTCATAATCAACCTTATCAAGAGCATGAATCTTACCTTCCTGGTAAGCCATATCAGTCTCAGGACCGGATTTCATCTTTCCCATATGGCTATGATGTTGCATATGAGCAGTCTTGCCTTCAAGAAAGAATGAATGAAATAGAGCTCAGAATACTAGCATATGCAAGAAAGGTTTGTTCTAACTCTCACTATAAGGAAGTGAATGGTCTATTTCGAAATGTGTCCAATGATCTAGGAGAGATAAATGGACTATGTATTCTTGTATTGGAAAAGATGGAGGCTTGGGAAAGGCAGAAAATTGAGTTAAACCAATTGCCTACAAAGGGCTATTGTGCTTTTTATTCTCATGAAATTCTTAACCATGCCCAGTGTGTGCCAAAGGGGCTTCCTAGTTGGAGTCAAGAGCCTATTCAAGTGACTATTCATGAGACTAACCCTTCCTATAGTCCCTTTTCCTCACCAATCATCCCTCAAACTCAAGTTGTCTAGGAAGACAAGCAGGTTTCAGACTTTGATGAGGTAGTGGCCAAGTGGAAGGAACAAAATACAAACGTCGTTAAGAGTTTTTTTTACCCTCCTCTCCAAAACTCCCTAGATAATTCCTTTTCCTTTAAGATTCCAAAATCTGATCATGATCGACCTCCCATGCTTCATTTTCCCTCTCAAACAAATGAATTTTATCAACCTCCCGCCATCCCCCTTCCTCAGGAGGATCCTGTTCTTTGGAGTATTGAGAAAGAGGTTGCAGCTACAAGACAAGTTCTTGCAGAGTGTGTAGAGGATGCTTCAGGGGTGTTTGAGGAAGAATTTCCTATTGATACTTCACTTGAGGTTGTAATTGAGCATCCAATTATAACTGAGAGTGGGAAGACTGATCTTGATGTAGAGGAACTTCAAGAGGCGCTGATACAGATCGAAGTTATAAATGAGTTACAGGTATCTCCTATTGAAAAAGATCCAGATAGTCTTACAGCTGATCCAGTTCAAATAGATCAAAATGAGGAACAAAAAGATGATTGGCAACTGTACCTTGAATCTCTACAAGAGATTGAAGAGCTTTGTATGGATATGTTGGGTATTGAAGAGCATGTTTATGAGAAATTTGATCAAGAATCACCTATTCAAGGTCACAGTACAGATTGGGTTGCCTACTCAAAGCTCCTTGAAGAGCTGGATGAACTTGCAACAATCAATAAGAAGGATGTGGTCACCAAAAAACCATGCATAGATGAGGTATCACTTGACAAGGTGGTAGATGACGAGCAATCTGAAAAAGATCAATAGGTACTTGATGAGTTTGTCTTTGTTGTTGTTGATGACTCATTTGAGTAGATGCTAATACAGTTGGTGGACAAGGAAAATGCCTCATCAAAGGTTATGACTAATAAACATCCTACTTTGCAACTTGTACCATCTCATGGAAGGAGTGAGTTCAAGAATTTCCCATTTGATCTAGGCGGATCATGTTTTATCATGTTTAGCTAGGTTCCTTATTTGTTTTGCTTTCGTCCAATTGTTGTTCAAGCATAGTTGTTCCTTTAGTTTTGTTCCAATAAGTGCTTGTTTGGACATTTACTTCTTAGTTAGTTTTCTGCTTTCGTGTGTTTCCCTTCTTATTTTGAAAAAAGGAGGTTACTTCAGCCATGATCAAATGAGGTTTTCAGTCAGAAATTAGGGTTATCATTGTTTTGGGAGTTCGAATAGTATCTATATTGTCTGAGTTCTCAAGCATAGCAGGTATGCTGGACTAGCTGAGTCGCCAGAAATGTTGACAATTCTTCCACAGGTCAGGATTGTCTCTTGCCATTCGGAAAATGCACGTCTCTAGCCAAAGAAGAAATAATACATTGGGTAAGAGGTAGACCAATTGAAATAACTCATTTGCAAAGGACTTAAGTCCGCGGGAAATTAGACAAGGATAAAGGACCAAGGAGGAGCCAGAAAATCAAAAGGGTAGGGTTAGAAATGGCACAAAGCAATGAAAAAACAAAGGAAAGAGCCTACAACAAAGGAAGTAATTCCTTCGGACTTTTTGTCCGAAGGAATACTTCGGAGAATTCAAAAGAGAAAAGTCCGCCCAAAAGCAAGAAAAGACCAAGGAATAATTCCTTCGAACTTTTTGTCCGAAGAAATCCGAGAGAGAAGTCAGAAAACCACAAGAAAATTCAAATGAATAAAGACCCCTGCAAAAACCCAGGTGCCCTACAAAAAGCCCAGGTGTCCTACAAAAAGCCCAAGTGCCCTACAATTTTTCTGAAAAGCCATTTCTGAGAGACACAAGCCCTTGCGGAGGGCACTTGGTCGATGACAGGGCCATTGCGACTTTCCCGAAGGGCACAGAGGAAAGACACAAGCCCTTGCAGAGGGCACTTGGTCAGTGACAGGACCTTTGCGCACATTTTCCAAAGGGCATTTTGAACAAGGTAAAGGCAAAGACAAAAGAAAATACCTTCGGACTTTTTGTCCGAAGGAATTCCTTCGGACAAAAAGTTTGAAGAAATTCGGAGAGGTCCGCCAAAAGACAAAAAACCCAACAAAATAAAATCCGAAACCAACAAAAAGGAAATAACAAAGGAATATATCCTTCGGGAAAAAGTCCGAAGGAATTCTTTCAGACTTTTTGTCCGAATGAACACTTCGGAGGATAAATAGAGACAAAAGCCCATGGGAAAAGATAAAGACAATTCAAGCGGACAATTTGTCCGAAGGAAATCCTTTGGAGGGTAAAGCCAAAGGCAAGGTCCGAAGTAGATAAACCAAGGGAAATAAATCCGAAGGAAAGGTGAGGAGCCATAAGTCCGAAGGATTCCTTCGGAAAAGTTGCTGTGGAAAAGTGCATGGACAGAAGCCTGAGGGAAATAACAAGGGTCAATTCCTTTGGGCAATTTTTTCGAAGGAAATCCACGGGAAAGGCATAACAGGAAAGTTCAAAGACAGGTCCGAGGAAATAAAACCGAGGCAAATGCAGCCAAGAACAAAAGATCCGAAGGAGATAGGCCAAAAGCATAAATTTCGAAGGAAATCCAAAGCTTCGAAAAATTTACAAATAGAAAAGACGAAGGAGATATCCGACAAACTATTCGTGGGAAAGTGGACTAACAAAATATCCGAAGAAAATCCAAGACCAAAGATAAGTCCACAGGAATAAACCCAAGAGCAATGCATGCACACAAACAGAAACAAAAAATAGACAGATAGGTAATAAATTCAACCTGAATTTATCTCACTCAGCAAGGAGTTTTCCATGCAAGCACTTTCATCCGTCTGAAGCTCATAACGTTCCAACAACCCAACCGGAGTTCCAAATTCGGACGTCGAGTTGAATGTTCTAGATTTAGAGTTGACTAATTGTTAAACGTCGCATCTACCAGGAGTTTTCCATGCAAAGGAGAATGATCTCTTTGTCCAACTCAGCTTATCAAATGGTCAACTTAGCCTTTCAAATGTTTCAACTCGGCTTCCAACAGATCAAGTCAGAGTTCGAAAATTGACATTGGCGTGGATTTCCATGCAAAAAAAGGTGGGCGTTTCAATAAACAAAGACAAGTCCACTTCCTCTAGCGCAAGGAGCTTCATGCAAAGGCAAGGGGAAAACATATTTTATTGAAAGGCAAAGTTAACCTTGAGTTAATCTAAGTTGATCCTCTTCTTTTTTCAATGCCAATCTTTGGCTTTTGTAATTCTCTATAAGATGGCTTTCAGCCTTGATTAAAAAATTATCCCTCTCTTGGCAAGACCAAACTCTGTTATTGGTGAGTTGTGTAACCTCTTCAATCAATAGAAGGACTGTACTTTCAGATTTCAAGTTTTGGCATAGTGTATATTCATTCAGCAATTTGCATATGTGGTAGATTTCTCTCCCTTCTCAAATTTTGATTCGTACCTAGTTGCTAGCTTGTCATATTATGCAGGTCAAGTGTTCTTTATGTCTTTGCTGAAGTTGTAAGTGGATGTTAGGTGTGTTGTCCCCAAAAATATCACTCATTTTTGGGACAACGTATGAACTATTTTGGTCCTGCAAGACAAAAATTGTGTCTTCCCTTTTCAAAAATTGTTCTGTGCATTTTAATTCTCCATTCTTCAAGCTTTTCAGAAATCCACGGAATCTGCAAGCTTTAAACTACGAACTCCGCAGGGTCATTTCTACGGACTCTGCAGGCTTGAATCTACAGACTCTGCAGGCCAAGTTCTACGAGCTTCGCAGGTTGATTTCTACGGACTCTGCAGGAAAGAAGCAAGCTCTCAACACTTAGGTGATTTCAAAGTTGGTTCAACGGCAAGCTTCTAAGCAAAGATTGAATCATTGAACCGTTGAACCTTGAACCAAAAAGGTTCAAGGGTTCAATGGGTCTAAAGGTTCAACGTCATCAACAAGAGTTAAGCGCATTTGTCAAGGTTCAAAGTTCAACCACTTCAAGGTTCAACAGCTTCAAAACACTTATCAAAGAGAAGAAGGCTTGAACCATTGAACCGTTGAACCATTGAATCATTTTGGTTCAAAGGTTCAACGGGTTCAATGGTTCAAAGGTTCAACGCACGGTTGGTTCAAGCGGACAAAGGACTTAGCCAAATAAAGGGATTGAACCGATTGAACCATTGAACCGAAGTTGGTTCAATCAGTAGGTTCAAGGGAGTGCCCCAAAGCGAAAATACCAAGTGCCCTTGCGGAAGGCAGGAAACATTGGTTCAAAGATCAAAGGAAAGAAGCGATTGAACCAATAAAGCGATTGAACCAAGAAAGTGATTGAACCAAGGAGCCGAGAAGGCCGCCCGAGCCGTTGAAACAGTCAACCAATGACGTCCCCGTAAATGTCAAATTTAAGGTAATGAAATATCCACTAAGTTTCAAATGTGGCGCGGAACCTAAAAACAAACTCAACGACCAGTTGAAGGAGTCGAAAGAGCCGGCAAAGCTAAGAATATAGCCCCGAGGGCTTAGATTCTAGGAAAAGACAAAACCGGAAAGGGGAAAAGATAGCCCGGGAGCTTAAATTCCAGGAAGAGACAAAGCTGGAACGGACAAAAGCAGAAAGAGGAGAAGCCCAGAAATATCTGCACAGAAGTTATTCCGGTAGCTGGAACAGTCTGCAAAGTAGATTTTCGAGCTTGCAAACATTGAAGGCGCGGCCTATTGGTCTCCTTTGGAGTAAAGACAAAATGGACAGCTGCGCAGACGTCAGAGGGGACAGACTTGATGATCTAGGCTCAGGAGAAGACATGAGATGAAATGACATGCCATAGTTAAGACAGCCGCCCTGTTTTCAATGCAGTCCTTTGACAAACCTGGAAATGCATTCAAGGCATTGAATGCACAGCATGGGCCGTTCTATGGAACAAAGCGCCAAGTCTTTTTTGGCTGCTATATATTGTAATCTTTTGTATCATACTAGGGGAGATCTTCCCATTACCAGAAGCAAAACTCTGCCCAAATTGAAAGGCGAATACTGAGACTTTGAGCTCAGATTGTTGTTCATATCATTTTATCTGAATGAGAAAGCAAGTTGTTTGCAGACTTTGTGCTGTCATAGCTTGTATCATTTTAAGAAATTGTTCTTATGTCTGTCTTTTGAATGTGTTCTTGTTTATTTAATTTGGCAAGCAGAACTAGTGGAAGTAATCAGGAAGGTGTCCTGAAGCCAACTGTGGAGAGACTTTGTGCCCCCACAATTGCCTTTAGAGTGTTTTCTTTCTGTTTCTGTGTAAAGGACTTTGAGACAACTTTGTGCCCTCATTGTCCTTCGTATCTCACTCTTGGGCAGTCGAGGTGGAGACTTTGTGCTACATCTCAGGCTGCTGGTTACTATGCCCTTGGTTACCAGTCACTTGTTACCAGAAATATTCTTGTTGTTTGCAAGAATAAGCACTTCTAAAAGAAGATAAGTGCCTTCTATCATTTCGCCAGGATTTCTACCATCCAGGAAGGGATCTGGCTCTTGGCTGAATGTTACTTCTGAAAGAAGAGAAGTACCTTCACCAATCACCCAGGATTTCTCCTTTGATCTGTGAGCATCATCTCTGAAAGAAGAGAGATGGATGGTATATCCTACCCCCGAGTGTTATTTTCAGCTTATATTTATAGTATATAGCCCCCTGTATACCTATAAGGAACCTCCCCTTGATGAGATGAGAGATTTGTCCCCTTTGGATGTGGTAAACTTGCAACATTGGAAGACCAATATTCCTATGCTGTGGTGAAGAGACCTATTTTGCTCACCAGTTAGCTGGTCGACAAAATATTCACCCAACAGTTTTTGGCGACTCCGCTGGGGATGAACGTGCAGTCTGAAGCTTCAAGTTTTAGATTGAAGCAGTCCCTACCCTTATCCATTATAGACTTTTGCCACTCCGTTCTATGTCTTACCCATTATCATTATAGCCTTACCATCTCCCTTCACCTCCACGCCAACTGGGAAAGAACGCACAGTTTGAAGCCTCAAGTTTCAAATTGAAGCAGTCCCTGTCCTTCTCCATTACCAGGCAAAGCATCTATTTCTGCTGTTAGCAGAGCTTTGTCAATACATCCTCCACCTAGATTTGTTATCCCACTTTTTTATAATCAAATCATCGCAGTTCGAGGCCCCTAGGGTAACTCTTTTGGTCCACTAAATTTGACTCCACCCCTGCATGAACTTCCACGCAGCTCAAAAAAGAACTTCTCCAAATTCTTTGGTGATGGGAGAGTTCACCCTGATGAACACATTGCAGCCTTCAACATAGCCTATGGTGTGATAGGGGTGGAATTTGAAGACATGGCAGTCAGGGTTTTTGTGGAGACACTACAAGGCGTTGTTGCAGACTGGTTCTACCACCTGCAGGGTGGATCAGTGACCGACTAGGATACACTCAAAGCCAAATTTGAAGCCAGGTTCAAGCCTGCAGAGGATGTGCATGCTTTGCTGGCCCAGCTCACTCAGATGAAGAAGGAACCTTATGAGCCTATGAGGGATTTTATTGCCAAGTTTGACAAGCTGAGGAACAGGATTTCTGCAATTGCTCAGCCAACACCTGAAAACCTCAAATGCTTTTTCATCAACTCACAGCTACCTGAAGTGAGTTTTCTGCTGAGACGAGCTGGCCACATAGACCTTGCTGCTGCTCAAGACTTGGCTACTGAGGTAAAAGATGACCTTATCTTGACAAGAAAGATAAGGAGAGACCCGAACAGAGGTAAATCCTCTTCATCTTCTGAGTATCCATCTACAGTAACCACGAATCAGATGGTGCAAAAGCTGGCAAATGAACTGCTAGCCTTGAAAAGGCAAATGGCCCAAAGTATGTCTGCTCCTCCTAATCGAGATATGCCAAGGAGGGCATTTCAAAATCAGCCATATCAAGGCAATGCCACCAGGAATCAAGGGCAGCCAAATTGTCTTCCTCCCCCACAGAGGAACCTTGCCTTTGAAGTGCCTCCAACCAACTCAGCAGTTGGATATCTAGAAACAGAGCATGCTTTCTCTTTCCAACTTGAGTTTGAGCAAAAAAATGATGCTGATCTCTTCACGGAGGATCAAGAAGAATTCGCTGGCGACTCTCACATTGGTTTCCTGAATTACCAGGATGAACCCAAAAGTGAAGGTGAAGCAGTCGAAGGATCATATGCAGTATTCACCTGGTCCAAGAATCAGTCAGCCCAACCAGCTGATAAGGAGAAAGCAGAGGAGCGACCTCAACCATCAATTTCAATTGTTAAGCGGGGAACCACTCTACCTTTCCAGCCAAATGACCCGGTGATTGCCAGAAAAGTAAGTACTCTAAACATTTCTGCACCTTCAACTTCAAATTCGCAGGCCAGTCCTCCCCCTCTCGAAAACCAAAAGGATGAACTCTCATCCTCTTATCCTCTCTTCCTAGTCCATTTCAGTCATCTGACATAATTGATCATGTCAAGAAATCCAAAATTCAAATGCCTGAAGTTGAATTCCTGCAAGCCAATCCTGAGCAGTTGGACATTGGTGGAGAACTAAGTATGGACCTGTCTGAGGCAAAATTTGTGGTCACCCAAACGTCGGCCCCTGCAGCTCAAATTCTGTTTGAGCCGTCAGGCAGGGGTAATTACTTCTTGACCACAGAGGATGCTCATGTCTCAGCTGATGAAATTCCTGTAGCTGGCAATCCAGGATTTGATCCAAACAAGACATCAGAAGAATTGGTAGGGCACAGTACAAATCAAAAAGAATCTTCCATCTCCAATGAAGAGAAATCTGATAGAAGATCAGCTTCTGATGATTCTTGGATCCTGGAATCCTATGGCAACAATTCTTTCACTAATGCTGGAGCCGGGACTGTGTTGATATATCCTCAAAGAGATATTTTTCCTTCATGCAAGTTGCAGTTCAGCAACACCAACACAGCTAGATGCGAATCTCTGTTGCTCGAATTGAAGACTGCTCAGGATGAAGATATCAAACTCCTTCACACCAAAGGAGATGCTGAGCTGATGGTTTGTCAGGAGTTTGATGCTGACAATCAAAGCATATGCTAGACTGGACCAACAGAACAAGCTATGGTGGTGGACCATATTGCTGTACTCCAAAGTCAACAAAAGGAACTCTTCGCCAAGAGAGCAAGGAGTTATGGTTTTTAGTTTGAAGACCATGTCCTGCCATTGGGCAAGAAGAAGAAAGAGCCAAGAGGAAGACACAAAGAATTGGTTTCCTGGTGGAGAGTTCCAATCGCCCGTCACCGATTCTGGAGACAAAATAGTTTCCTGCTAGTTTATCAAGACGGAACACCATTTTCACTGTCTCACAGTGGGTGGCATCTGAAGCGCTTCGAATCTTGAGGCATCAGATAAGATCATCTGTACATATGTATATCTGTATAGTCTTTGTTTCTGCTTTGTGTTGTTCATTTTCGTTTTTTGGAGCCTTTCTTTTTGGGTAGCATGACTCCATAGCCCAATGGCATACTTCAAGGCACTGGAGATTCTAGTTTCTACTCCCCTCAGTTGTTCCAAGTTTTCAACTGAATGAAGTTCCCCAAATAGAGCCAGCGGTTGTCACCAAAAATATCACTCATTTTTAGGACAACATATGAACTATTTTGGTCCTGCAAGACCAAAATTGTCTCTTCCCTTTTCAAAAATTGTTGTGTGCATTTTAATTCTCCATTCTTCAAGCTTTTCAAAAATCTACGGACTCTGCAAGCTTAAAACTACGAACTCCGCAGGCTGATTTCTATGGACTCTGCAGGCTTGAATCTACAGACTCTGTAGGCCAAGTTCTACGAGCTTCGCAGGTTGATTTCTATGGACTCTGCATGAAATAAGCAAGCTCTCAACACTTAGGCGATTTCAAAGTTGGTTCAACGACAAACTTCTAAGCAAAGATTGAACCATTGAAACTTTGAACCTTGAACCAAAAAAGTTCAAGGGTTCAATGGATCCAAAGGTTCAACGTCATCAACAAGAGTTAAGCGCATTTGTCAAGGTTCAAAGTTCAACCACTTTAAGGTTCAACGGCTTCAAAACACTTATCAAAGAGAAGAAGGCTTGAACCATTGAACTGTTGAACCATTGAATCATTTTGGTTCAAAGGTTCAACGGGTTCAATGGTTCAAAGGTTCAACGCGCGGTTGGTTCAAGCGGACAAAGGACTTAGCCAAATAAATGGATTGAACCGATTGAACCATTGAACCGTTGAACTAAAGTTGGTTCAATCGGTCGGTTCAATCGACAGGTTCAAGGGAGTGCCCCAAAACGAAAAGACCAAGTGCCCTTGCGGAAGGCAGGGAAGATTGGTTCAAAGATCAAAGGAAAGAAGCGATTGAACCAATAAAGCGATCGAAGCAAGAAAGCAATTGAACCAAGGAGCCGAGAAGGCCGCCCGAACCATTGAAACAGTCAACCAATGACGTCCTCGTGGATGTCAAATTTAAGGTAATGAAATATCCGCTAAGTTTCAAATGTGGCGCGGAACCTAAAAACAAATTCAGCAACCAGCTAAAGAAGGAGCCGAAAGAGCCGGCAAAGCTAAGAATATAGCCCCGAGGGCTCAGATTCCAGGAAAAGACAAAACCAGAAAGGAGAAAAGATAGCCCGGAAGCTTAAATTCCAGGAAGAGACAAAGCTGGAAAGGACAAAAGCAGAAAGAGGAGAAGACCAAAAATATCTGCGCAGAAGTTATTTCGGTAGCTGGAACAATTTGCAAAGTAGATTTTCGAGCTTGCAAACATTGAAGGCGCAGCCTGTTGGTCTCCTTTGGAGTAAAGACAAAATGGACGGCTGCGCAGACGTCAGAGGGGACAGACCAGATGATCCAGGCTCAGGAGAAGACATATGGGATGAAATGACACGCCATAGTTAAGACAACCGCTCTGTTTTCAATGCAGTCCTTTGACAAACCTGAAAATGCATTCAAGGCATTGAATGCACAACATGGGCCGTTCTATGGAACAAAGCGCCAAGTCTTTCTTGGCTGCTATATATTGTAATCTCTTGTATCATACTAGGGGAGATCTTCCCATTACCAGAAGCAAAACTCTGCCCAAATTGAAAAACGAATACCGAGACTTTGAGCTCAGATTGTTGTTCATATCATTTTATCTGGATGAGAAAGCAAGTTGTTTGCAGACTTTGTGCTGTCATAGCTTGTATCATTTTAGGAGATTGTTTTTATGTCTGTCTTCTGAATGTGTTCTTATTTATTTAATTTGGCAAGCAGAACTAGTGAAAGTAATCAGGAAGGTGTCCTGAAGCCAACTGTGGAGAGACTTTGTGCCCCCACAATTGCCTTTAGTGTGTTTTCTTTCTGTTTCTGTGTAAAGGACTTTGAGACAACTTTGTGCCCTCATTGTCCTTCGTATCTCACTCTTGGGCAGTCGAGGTAGAGACTTTGTGCTACATCTCAGGGTGCTGGTTACTATGCCCTTGGTTACCAGTCAGATGTTACCAGAAAAATTCCTGTTGTTTGCAAGAACAAGCACTTCTGAAAGAAGAGAAGTGTCTTCTATCATTTCACCAAGATTTCTACCATCCAGGAAGGGATCTGGCTCTTGGCTGAATGTTACTTCTGAAAGAAGAGAAGTACCTTCACCAATCACCCAAGATTTCTCCTTTGATCTGTGAGCATCATCTCTGAAAAAAGAGAGATGGATGGTATATCCTACCCCCGAGTGTTATTTTCAGCTTATATTTATAATATATAGCCCCCTTTATACCTATAGGGAACCTCCCCTTGATGAGAGGAGAGATTTGTCCCCTTTGGATGTGGTAAACTTGCAACATTGGATGACCAATCTCCCTATGCTATGGTGAAGAAACCTATTTTGCTCACTAGTTAGCTGGTCGACAAAATATTCACCCAACAAGGTGGCTGCAAAGTGTCTTGTATCAGACATCTCTCCATCATTTTCCCTCAAGTTTTGGTCATTAGATCGAACCTTCTCACGAAATATTTATGCATAAGTGATTGATTGAAATCGAAGGTCTTCCTTTTCCCTTGTTTGTTCAATGTTCAAGGTTCCAAGTAGAGTTGATCAATCTTTTGGTGTATCAACTTTATTAGGTAGGATTTCCCCTTAAAGTTTCCTTCTCCTTCTTCCATGGTAGTCCGCAACATAGAGTAGAGATCCTCATTGATAAATCTTACAGGAACCAACCTTCTCTGGAGGTTCTTCTCATCATTGAGGCACCCACCCTTGTGAGAAGATCCCGTTGTTTCAACCGGATAGAGGACTGGCCATTTCATGCATGTCTTCGATTCAGGGTGCAGCTCCAAGTTGACAACAGGTCCCAACACCATCAACCCCAAACATAGGCAAAAGGAAACAAGGGAAAAAGTGGTGATAGTGCCACTAAACAAACACCCACAGAAATTCCAAACATGGCGCTCAACAACCACTAGTGGTGAAGTCCACATCAAGTCCCACACAAGCACAAGACACTAATCCAAATGCTACTTGTTGAGCTTCAACACCTCTGCCACCAACACCTCTAAAGAACAAGAGCGTCTCTTCCATCCCAAGTGTTGGGTCAAAGGTCAATCCCTTCATGTCATCATCAACAATGGGAACTAGAAGAACATCAATGTGCACCAGAAGAACATCAATGTGCAATATGCAATCAAGTACCTAGGTCTTGCGCCTAAAGGACAACTTCATCCATATCCACTAGGATGCCTCCAGTAGGCCAAAGAAATTCAAGTTCAGTGTCAATTCACATTCGAGTATGGAATCAAACATATGCATAATGCAATCATCTTTGAGGTAGTGCCATTGGAGGTATGTGACATTCCACTCGCCAAGTTATATGGGTTTGATCGTGATGGTACTTACAGAGCTACGCCACAACACTTTTTTGTCAAATGAAAAGTAACTTGGGTATTTTCCAAGCAATACCGCAAGCTCATTTCTTATGCACAAAATTTTATGCCATTATTGGTCCATACAAAGACACAAGAGTGCTAGAACAACTGTGCATTGGTAACACGCCAAGTTCTCCACAATATTGCAATAGTAGTAGCTCAACAATCTACTATACCAGTATGGCAGCAGCTTTAAAGAACGCAAAGGTGTCTGAACACACAATGCGGTAAAACATCGGATTGACTTGATTCTAGGATTTCTACTTCCAAACAACCTACTGTATTGCAAATCCATTTGGGTGAACAATGAGATTCAACATCAAAATTAAGAGCTTGTTGATTAAGAAAAGATTAGGCCACACTCTTCTCCTTGTAGAGTGATAGTCCTAGTGCCAAAGAAAAAGATTGTGCATTGACTATCGCACACTCAACAGGGTAACAATGAAGAATTGACATCCATTTTCATTCATTGATGACTTCCTAGACCAGCTCCGAGGTGCACAATACTTCACCAAGATTGACTGAAATTTGGTTATCATCAAGTTCCCATCTATCCTGAATATATTTGGAAGACATCATTCAAAACAAAAGAGGGATTGAAAGAGTGGTTGGTTATGCTTTTTGTTTTGACCAATGCACCAACAACATGCATGTGCTTGATGAAAGACATAATCATGCCCTTCATCAACTCCATCATCCACTTAGATGATATTATCATTTTCAGCAAGACTAAGGAAGAGCATATTGAGCATGTCACAAGCGTCCTAGATACAATGCACCAACAAATGTTGCAAGCCAACTTAAGCAAGTGTTCATTTAGTGCCATGTAGATCCACTACCTAGGCTACATCATCGACTACGCAGGCATACATGTAGATCCAAAAAATATTGAAGTAATCCAAGATTGGACAACTCTATGCAATCTCATCGAGCTCAAAAGTTTTCTTAGACTTGCTAATTTCTACCAAAGATTCATCCTTGGATTTTGGAACATTTCATGGCTTATTTCATACATGTCAAATTTGCTTTCCATTTGATACCTACACAACAACGCACCTTCAAGGAGCTCAAGTAGCACCTTTGTGATGTGTCAATCATGTCCATGCAAAACATCACCCAACCCTTCAAGGACTTGCATATGAACTTGGTATAATACTCTCCCAACATGGACATCCAGTCGCATATCACTTAGAAATATTTAACAACACAATTTAGCACTACACCTATGAGAAAGAGTTGTATGTTGTCATGCAAGTCATCAAGCAGTGATGACATTACATATTGGGAAAGGAGATCGTCATTCACTTAGATCATAAGTTGCTTCAATTCCTACATACAAAAAGCAAACTAAAGAACGTGTGCCATATGAAGTGGATGACATACTTGCAACAATTATGTTTGATGATCAAACACAAGGAAAAGGGCAAGAAGGCAACAAATTTCCTTAGCCGCCCTTTCGTACAAGCACTCATCACAGTGGTTGACACTCGTGGCCACAAATTCTCTAATTAGGTATCTCTCTACTAAAAAAACTAAGACTTTGCACAACCATATACTGCTCTCACATAGGGTGAACAAGATTATGATTTCTCCAACTTTGTAATTTCCTAGCATTCCTTGCCAAAGATTCATTTAGGAGGTGTACTATTCCAAGATGGCAAGTAGTAATATGACTCGATTCGCTCGCATGATAAGGGAAATGCCCTAAAGGTCGAGCCACAAGTGAGCACTCAACCATTGAGATCATTTGTGACCCTCTATCGAGTCTTGAAGTTGGTTGAGGGAAAACCTTGGCCTCCTCAAATGCCCACTCGCCCACCCATTGATTGGGGGGTTGGGGTCGAGACCCTCCCCCTCCTTATCCTCCTCGACCCCAACCCCCCATGGAACACATTGAAGTGAGCAGGATGTTGTTTACACTTGAATAAAACATTTTCTAACCTCATATATGCCAACATATAGAGTGCCATATCAAATCTTACATTTCTTGTTACATCACTAAATCAACAAACAATAAGCTTAGGCTTTATACACTGTTGTTGGTTTCATCCAAGCCTTGGGAATCTAACAAAACGTGACTTTCACGTTTGGACTAACTATGACGAACCACCAAAATGACTACGTTTGTTGTGGTGGATAAGTTTCCAAAGATGGTTATCATAGATGCGTGAAAGAAAGTATCAATGCACCAGACAAAAGTCTTTTATTCAATCATGCTTGGGTTTACTTTGGACTACCTTCACCCATTATGCCCAACCCTAATCGAAGGTTTGCCAGTCATTTTTTGGCATGACTTGTGGAAGATCTTGGATACATAATTGGGCTGGTCGACAACATTCTATCCTCATACAGATGGGCAAGATAAGTGTTCAACCGAATACTTGTCTATTTGTTGTGCATGTACCATAGTGCACATCTTCACACCTAAGATGATAACCTTCCCTTCATTCAATATGACTACAACATGACTCTGCACAACTCTACAGGGCATAGTCCATATCAGACATGTCTTGGGTTCCGGGTAGCCATGCCCCTTGACATCGCCTATTGTGCATCATAAGGTACACAATCACATTCATAGGTGAAGGAAGTGGAAAATGTAAAGAAGTTTCCACAACACATTAAACAAGCGCACCAACAAGTTCAAAAGATACTTTCTCGCTAGTAGCAGAGGTACAAAGAGCACCACAATGCACATCTCACACCTCATGAATTCAAGGTGGGCAATAAATTCTAGTTGCATCTTCAAAAGGAACACTTTAAGGTTCCACAACGGAAGATCAAGCCCCTGTGCTATGGCTCTTAAACCTTACTATGCACAACTGGAGAGAATGATTTTGTCTTTGATCTACCACCATACTTGGGTCTTCATCTAGCATTCAATGTGGAACTACTTAAACCATTTTTTCCACCTTTGCTTGAGCCAACAACTCAACATCCTTCAAATTTGGATACTGAACATTTGCAGACATCACCAAGAGATTAGATTGTTGAAGCTACAACTATGCCCAGCCTTCATTGCACAAATAAGTTGTTTAGAGTCATCAAGGAAGGACAATATGTAGATCAGGCCAAGTTGTACAACCTTCAACAACTTCAAATACAGCTTCTATAGCTAACCGAAGATGTTATGAGGGCCATTGCATCTGAAGGGTGAACAATTTTGACCAAACTGCAATGGTCCATGGCCACTTTGGGGACGTTGTCTATCCAATGTAGCTCAATGTTCACCGCATAGCGCCAACACCAACACTCCAACACTTTAGCGCTCATCCGTTGTTGGTGCTCTAATCAATTGGAGCACCCCAAGTTGGCATGTGACATGGAAAGATAACCCATAAGCCAAGCTCGGAGCCAAACCTACAAGCCAAATGGTGCCACGTCAAAATTGTGCTCTTAGGCTATTCCATGTCAGCAAACTCACCAATATAACACACATCTGGAAGATAAACCAACACATCAGTAGTAAGGTGAACTGTGAGCCATTATAGAAGATGAATCATTTTATAACCACATTTCTTGTAATTGTATAACCATTTGGCCCCAAATTTGACATGTGAATAATTTCCAATTAGGCAAATCAGCTAGGGGGTATTTCCCCTGCTGATCATGAGAATTCTAATTATCTGCCTTTTGGGCCTTTGTACACAGATGTACTATACTTGTTTAGTGTCATTGAATGGAAGAGCATTATTCTACTATCTCTTTGGCACTTGAATGTGTAATATTTTATTGTGTTGTTTTTTGTTGCATGTTCACTTCTATAGCTTAGTAGTTTACTTAGCTAGATTGTTGGATTGTCCTCTGACATCATAATAGGCACCGCAGTGCGGATCAAGGTTAATCAAGGAGTAATGCTACTATGGAACATAATCATATGCTATAACATGCCAATAGTGTAGACACATTCACCACAAGCATGCGAATATCAACTCAAGGACCATATTTTCTTTGTTGTAACAAATAATTATAGAGAAAGGCGCACCCTAACATGTAGGCATATAAACATATGCAAATGCTTCGAATTTTATGGATATAAACAATATTAAAGAAGAGAAGTGAAATAAATATGAAAACAATATTTAGTACACTCAAAAAAAAAACATGCATAGCTCACAATGCAAATGAAAACATCTAACAAGGATAAATTCTTTGGATGCAATTAAAAACATCTTTGATTGTGCAATGTAAACAAGAATTCTCTGTATGTAGCAAGTATGTAGGTGGTAAGATCTTTAGCAGATCTTTGGCGCTCTTCACATTTCTGCCATATTAAGAAGCTCATTTACATGCCATAGGCTTAATCTTGCTCTGACCCGTGGTGAAAAACCATGAAATTTTAAGGCTTTTTGAGCTTTATTTGGCACTACTAGCAAAAGACTAAGTTTAGATCGCGCGACCATGGAAAAGGTAGAGAATCCAAGATGCAGGGCAAAGGCCGGCAAGTTCTACCATTGGCTAATTTGGAGCTCAATAGGTATGTTAGTTTACGTGCTTACATGCTGCCCTTGGTTACTTTCTTTTAAGATCTCAAGGTTTCAATTTGTGCGGGGTTTAATATTGGGAGGAAGTAGTGAATTTTGTTTTTGTTTTTGTTTGATCTACTTATTTGCTCGCTCGTGCATAAAAAAATAGCAGTGAGATGACTGTTTGTCGGAACTAGACATATAGAGAAACTTTTAGGGCTTGATCCGACCAAGGAAGGTTAAATCAATCTAAATGTTGTTCAATTCAGTAGAATAAGGCTAGATTTTGTTAAAGCTATGCATTTGATTTAGGTCTTGATCAATAGCTTCTTTGATGACGAAAATACCAAAGCTGATGTTATGTTGAAGCATGAGAAATGTTGAACTTTAAAATAGGAGCTCCTAACTACTTTCCTCCTGTATTGTCTTTGTCTATTAAGAAGACAGTGCTTATGTGAAAACTTATGTCTTGGATGATTGCATTTGAACTTAATTAAGTCGAAATGAAATTCAGCAGGTTAAAATATCAATCAATGCTAGTTCTCACTAGGTCACTTATTGTAGTACTAGTTAAGGATAAACACACTTAATTGTGGAGTTGTTGAAGTGTCTTCTAAAAACTTTAAAAAATACAAATAGATTTCGTTTTCAGCTCACCATTTTGTTTTGATTGGAGTTGTGCTAGTAGCAGATAGTAAGTATATTGGCCAAAGTAGTGCTTGTAACATTAATTAGTGTCTGTCTAACACAAAGGGAGAAATGCTTTAGAGAAGAAGAGAAATGTTGGGGATCGCCTACAATGGTGGCTGGTGAGTATGTCATGTCCCCCTTTTGATCATGACACTATTGGAGACCTTTAGCCTTATTTAGTTTCCCAAAGGCCAACGGAAAAAATGAAAAAGAAGGAAAACATTTGGTTTTCTTAAGAGCACTTGTAAAAACACTTTATTGTTATAAATTCACTTAAGTTGGGGCCCTCTAAGGGTCATGGGCACCCAATCCACTTAAGTGGATTATAAGAGATATTCTTTTTATAATTTGAAAAAAGAACAAAGGTTTTTCCCTCCATTTTGGGTGTACCCCTTGGGGGAGGATTATAAAAGGAAATGAGGACTTATTTGAAGGCATCATGAAAATATATTTTAAAATTGAAGTTTTAAGCACAAAAAACTTAAGTTATTGACTTGGAAACAAAAACCTTCAAGCCAAAAAGGAGAGGGGATGCAAACCCTCATTTCTCATCTAGGACAGCTCTTGAGGTTATAATTGAGCTCAAATATTCAGAAAATTTAGAAATACATCCTAGAAAGTGTGGCTACTTTCATCCTAGTGTGGCAACTAGGGTTTGGACACTTGGTGACAGGGTTTGAAGATATTTTTAGGGCAGCAGGTTGTTCTTTGTGTTGAAGACCCTGATCTTTGGGCTGCGCTACAAATGGGGAGATTGAAGACCACTTCATTAGGGTTGCGTTTGGCGTATTTTATTTGATAGATTATTCTACAGTTGGGCGACCCCCTTTGAGATGGTTTTCACCCATTTCTAGGGTTAATTTGGCCTAGAAATCAGATTTGAATATTTCCTAATATTTCCAATAATTTATTGGTATTTTTCCAATAATTTGTTGCTTCAATTATTCCGGAAAAAAAAGTATTTATATCAGCTATGATATTCTTCAAATTGTAGTCATTGTTTGATCATAAAATATTGGGGTTTCATGGTAGAAAGGCTTCTATTAAATTCTGCTATTTTTCCAGCACTTTGGCACCTAGGGTTTTGAGATTGATATGTCCATTTGATGCCCTAATCTCCCATGTATAATTCCGAAATTGTTGCTATGGTTTGGGAATGATTTATTATAGCTTTTGAGAGGGTTTTGGATTACTAGGATTTGTTGTAAAAATCAGAAAAATATATATATTCTAGATGGGGTTTGTTGAATTTCTAGATTTCAATGTTTTATTCCATTTTGGGATATTTCAGTGGCATCAGAACCAATTTCTTGGCTAGTTGTGGGATGTGAGTGACTACAAAGGATTGACAACTTAGATTTTTGCCAAAAGAGGAATACAAAGATCCCATTCAAAAAGTGGGGATGAAGAAAAAGATAATCGATGAAATCATGGATGATTTATTGCAAGCTATGAAGAATTATCAGAAGGAACTAAGGGCAATAGGTCACAAGGCTTTAATAAAGGCTATAGGATCAAGCTTAAGCATCAAGAGCCCCCCTTAGAAGAAGGAAAAAGACCAGCAGAAGTGATGAGTGTTTCATCATCACAAAATGATTTCCCCTTGACGATGAGAGAAGAGGGAGAGATCATGGAGCACAAGCCCAAAGGAGAAGCAAAGTCAAATTTGGGAGATGGGGGAGAGAATTGTGGGGTTGAAGCCCAATCTTTGGAGGATAAAGTTGACAAACAACTTGTTGATTTTAAAATAGTAGTCGATAGACATGTACTTGAAGAAGAAATGGGGAATCACAAGGATAGAAGGGTTTCCACAAACCCTACTTCACCAAAGGAGGACAAGCTTGTTGTTTGTAGCCCAAGGTATGTAAAACTTGGTAACACATCAGATTTATTGTGTCACACTATGCCGTTTCAAATTTGTTGCCCTCATAAGAAGCATGCTAAAAGGGGTGATAAAAAAAGGCATACAGTTTACAATATGGCGCATGGGGACCCCTTAATTCAAGTTGATAATTGTTGTTGCCAAAAAGTGTGGGATCCTGGTAATATTTTGAGATCTACAAAGGGTAGCAATTCTGATTTTAATGTATTTGCAGTTGTTCCTTTCATTGGAGTAAGGGGAAAATTACAGCTGGTTTCAAATAAGTATGAGGAAGCTTTAAGGTATGTGAAGAATCATTTAAATTCTTGTTTTAAAAACCTTACGAATTCTGAAAATGTAGGTTCAAAGCAAGCTTGTGAAAGGATTGAATTTCAGTTTGTGATAAGGAAAGAGAAATCAGATTTGAATCAAAAACTTGGTACCTTAAAGCCCTTTGAGTAGCAGAAGGGCAACACCTTGGAGTAGCCAAGTATTGAAATCTCTGAGCTTCAAAAATCAGAATTTGTAGGGCAGCCAAAGAATATTTTCCCGATGAAAAGGGGACAAATAAACTCAGAAAATTCTGGTTGCATGATAAAAATTCTGAGTTGCAAAAAATCAGATTTTTCAGGACAGCCAAGTGAAAATTCTAGCATGATGATAGGCAACTAATAGAGCAGCAAAGTGAGGGTTTCCAGCAAGGGTATGAAGTACAAGGAGAGTTGTTAGTATTAGGGGAAAATATTCTAAATCAAGGAGAAAATTATGCTCTTATAGCCAGGACCCAAGAAAGGTGTGAGGAGTGGTTAAGGAGGCAACTTTGGTAGCCTTTCAAACTAGACAACACCTACAGGAGTTTAAAAGGGAAGGTGAGTTCTTAAGACACCACTATGATAGTCTTAAGAATGGAGAAAAATTAGATTTGCATAAGATTTGGAAGAAGAACCTTTGAGAAGATCTTGTTGGGAGGTATGCACATGAGGGAAGTGCCTCATTAACTCCTCATGATAGCCTCCAACTTGCTGAAGTTTCTAGATCCACATTTGAGGGTAAGCAAAGTGAGTATGTTCTTGGTAAGGTTTCATTGCATTCCCCTCATACTTTGTTCTTACCCTGTTTTGATCATGATAAGCATTGTGCTAACAATAGCGATGAGATGAAGGGTACTAAATGGGAAAAGGAATTCTCCCAAAAGAATTCATGGATATGGGATCCAAGTGAGCCTTACAAGCATAGTATTGTTGTTATGTTGGGGGACAAGGGATAGAATATGGATAACAATGGAAAGGGTAATAAGCAAGAGATATCGTGATCTAAGGATCGAAGGGAGGGTTGTGTGTGACTTGTTAACTGCTGTTATTCCTGATTCCAGCTTGTTTCCATCAATGTTTTTTGTTACTAGGGTAAGTTTTGACTCTAAGGGAATGTATTTTCCGCTCCTTATCACCCTAGAAATGTTCATTACATGGACAAGTGGATTTTCAGCCATTATAAGAATGAATTTGAAGAAGAGAATGACATGCTACAGCCAGGATAAGGATGACATAAGCACATCTTTTGGAATCCAGGTGAGAAGGGGTTATAAGGGAAAATCAAGGAATCAAAGAGGAGTTCACATCTTGCTCATAAGGCTTGATAAGGTGATCAAAAAAGGTTGCTAAACACTTTTGTTTTCACTAACATGTTTGCTCTTTGTGTAGGGCCACATCACCAGCCGGTTGCAAGGCAACAAGGAGTACAAAGGAAGTTGCAAATTTTGAGTGGGGACAACCACTAAGGTATCTTAAGAATCATCTCATTCCATGCTTGAGAAACATGGATAATTCAGGTGTTGGCAAGTGGAGACAAGTCTTGGAATGGGCAAAATTAAAAAGTGTGGACGGCCTTACTATACTTATTTGGGAGTGCCATTTTCTGGGCCACGTTTTAGTTTGAGGCAAGTCTTTCAGCGTAGGATAAACAAAGGATATGGTTCTTTAGCCCTTCTTGAATGACAATTTTTTCAACATCACTTTCAAGATATCTCATCCAAGATGTCCCTCATGGATACACTTAGCAAACCCACGCTTCTTTATGGATCTATAGTTTGGGGGCCTTATTTGCTAAAGGGTGATTGAGCTACTGTCGAGAGGGTCCAGACACTTCTCCGTCGCATTATCAGATGTAAAAAGACATTTTCCCAACACATTATCCTTGCAGAGTTTGGAGCCCAACCCTTCCGATTGGAGACTATATTTGATCTGATTTATTTCTTACATCACATTCGGAGCTTTGTTGATTCAACGAGTGGGCGTGACAAATATCCATACTTAGCCTACTATTCTTCAGAGACTCTTGCCCTCTCAGCTCCCTCGCCCTATGTCCAATGTTGGTATACAAGGGTTTTTGATCTATTAGAGTCTATGGGAATTAAGATGGACCGCCTTCCTCCATTCAGATACTCTTTGGATGCATTGGCTCATTTTCTACCCACTAGACAGGGGCTGAACCGGATTATTATGGAGGATATTTATAGGTAGTTTATTCATACTACTTGGATAAACCCTCTCGGGGGGCTACACCCAAAGATGACATTTTATGCAAACAATTTTTGGAGCTGAAGGACAGGCTTATCATCCATCCACTATATACATTCCGCCACTGGATGCACTCTCTTTGCATCCCACTAGGACAGTTTCGAGTGGGCTCTCACAGGGTTAGGATCAAAACAAATCACCAAATAGATCATGCAGACAGGATTTGTCAGTTATGTAGTATCCAAGAGATTGAGTCTACGGAACACTTCATTTTCTATTGTCCCATATACTATGAGATCAGGTGGAGATTTCATTGCCTATTTAGGAGGACATAGACTTTTTCTGACTTCTTCAGCTATGAGGACCAAAGATGTTTAGCATTATATATACAGGAAGTTCTTAAGCTTCGTGATCATTCTATTTAGAGATCCACTAGACCAGATTCCACCCAACGGATCACTTCCTTCTTCACAGTGCTACCTTTGGGGAGAGGCGCTAAGCGACAGATTGACATTAGTTCAGCCTCACATTCCAAATCAGTGTGACCCAGAGAGACCATCCACAGTTCCTCGAGATTTCACCAACATATCCATTTCAGACGTGGCACGAGGGGATAGACTAGATCCACCAGATCTTTGCAGAGGACTTTTCCTTCTTGGTAGCGGAATGGAGGATAGACCAAACATTCTACATTTCTTCTTCGAGTCATCTTCTATCTGGAGCTTCTTATCGTCGGCCTCGGATGCTAGGAGAGTTGGTTCGAACTCTTGATGGACCCCCTCCTGGTTCTTCCTTCTCAGGGTTCCTTCCCGCTTTCCTGATGTTTAGGGATTTTCGTGGGTTGGTCATTTCTTCTGCTTCTTTCTTTGGCTCTGAGCATTGTTGCTCTTGGCTTTGTTTTGTACTATTTCTTTCAACATTGTTCTTCTCGTTTTTGGAGACCTTTTTGGTTTCCCGCTTGTTTCTGACACACTTTTGAAATCTACAGTCCCTTTGACCTACCTTTGTGGTCATTCGTTGGACATTAATATATTTATCTTATCTTATCTTACGAATTCTGAAATTTTTGATAAAATTAAGGCCCTAACACACTCAGAAAATTACAAGTTTACTTTGTCAACTCAGCGGGTTATATCTTCAGAATATTTGGTGAAAAGTGTGACAACACAGCTAGAAAAATGAACCAAAAAGTCTGAAAATGATAGGGTCATAAAAGCTGGAAATAATGAAGGGGCAAATAAGCAAACTCGGCTGATCATATGCACAAAAAATTCTGAAAAATCGGGTAAGTTACAGCCCTCAATAAGTTCTGAGTTTGCAAAGAAGATTCGGTTTTCCACTTATGAGGCAAGGTTGAAATTGGTAGAAGAGGAACAACACTTCCGATGGCAGCAAGTAGGTAAGCAAGAGAGAATTGTTTTGTCACCATGGCAAGGCCACATGCTTGGGCCAAGCCTCAAAAGGGAAGGTATGTTTTCTAAAATGTTCAAGTGTAATTTTTGCAAGTCATTTGTTGGGATACACTTCAAATGGAATAAGACAACATCAAGGTACTTGGGAGAGTATTGGGATGCTTACCTAAGAGCCTCCAATTTCAGGGCACTCATTCAATGGAAGTTTTACATAAGGGGAAGCCTTGATATCTTGATATACATTGCTGTTCAGAACCTTCCCAACACTATGGAAGGCAGTTATAGGTTCTTGACAAATGCTTGGGAGGTGAGATGCATGGGTGGACCTCCAAAAGATGAAGTAGGGACAAATGGCTTCAAGATTTGTGGTAAAGTCAAGGCTGTAAACTACAAACACAGCCACATAAACTTCAAGTACAGCAATACTTTGGGGACAAATGCCTTCAAGGTGAGTCAGCACATGAGCCCGAGGAAAGTAACAGTCACATCAGTTTTGAATAAGTTTCCAGCCCTTATGGAGCTTGAAATGATAAGCTTGTAGAGCAGTTTTGAGAGGGGTAACAGTTGTTATTAGTTCTACATTGAAGACTACAGTAGGGGCAGCCATTGATGTGAGAGAAGGATGAGTTTGGTGGCCATTTTTGAAGATGACTACAACTGACCTACCCAAGAACAACAGGTACAGAAGCAAAGAGAAACTAAAGGTCGTTTCTCTTCCTTGGGAAACAACTATAGGTGGGCATTGCATAATGAGGAATGTTGGGACAACCCCTTAGATATTGCAATTGCTTGAGAAGAAGCAATTTTGGGCAAGAAGGATTGTCATGTCCCCTTTTTGACCATATGGGAGACCTTTAGCCTTATTTAGTTTCCCAAGGGCTAAGGGAAAAAAGGAAAAAGGGCAACATTTGGTTTTCTTAATAGCACTTGTAAAACCCTTTATTGTTATAAATTCACTTAAGTTGGGGCCCTTTGAGGGTCATGGACGCCCAATCCACTTAAGTAGATTATAAGAAGTGTTCTTTTTATAATTTAGAAAAATAACAAACAAAGGTATTTCCCTCCATTTTTGACGTACCCCTTGGGGGGAGTATTATAAAAGCAAAGGATGGCTCATTTGAAGGCATCATGAAAATATATTTTAAAATTGAAGTTTTAAGCACGAAAAACATAAGCTATTGACTTGGAGACAAAAAATTTCAAGCAAAAAGGAGTGTAGATGCAAACCCTCATTTCTCATCTAGGGCAGCTTCATCTTGAGGTTGTAATTGAGCTTACATATTCATAAAATTCATAAATATATCTTGGGAAGTGTGGCAACTTGCATTCTAGTATGATGACCAAGGTTTGGACACTTGTTGATGAGATTTGAAGACATTTTTAAGGCAACAGGCTACTCTTTGTGTTGAAGACCTCGATCTTTGAGCTACGTTACAAATGGGGAGATTGAAGATCTCTTAATTAGAGCTGCATTTGGTGTATTTTATTTGATGGATTATTCTACAGCTAGGCGACCCCCTTTTGGGATGGTTTTCATCTATTTATAGGGCTAATTTGGCCTAGAAATCAGATCTGAATATTGCCTAATATTTACACTATTTTATTGGTATTTTTCCAATGATTTTTTGCTTCAATCATTCCATAAAAAAGGGTATTTATATCAGTTATAATATTTTGCAAATTGTGGTAATTGTTTGATCATAAAATATTGAGGTTTCATTGTGGAAAGGCTTCTATAAAATTCTGCTAATTTTCCAGCACTTTGGTGCCTAGGGTTTTGAGATTGGTATTCCCATTTGATACCCTAATCTCCCATGAATAATTCCAAAATTGCTGCTATGGTTTGGGAAAAAATTATTACAGCTTTTGAAAGGGTTTTATAACTAGGGTTTGCTGTAAAAATTAGGAAAAAATATATATTCTGGTTAGGGTTTGCTGAATTTTCAGATTTTAGTGTTTTATTCCATTTTGGGATATTTCAGAGTATCCCACGTTCAAATAAGTGCTATAAATGTCTCAAAAGCAAGTGGTCAATTAAATAGGATATATAGATCTAGACTTTCTTTGAATGCATTGGATATGTTAATGTTTCTCTCCTTTCGTGCACCTCATGCTCTAAATGAGGTAGATTGGAATGCTATTTATGATGCATGGAAGCATATAAACGTGTGAAAGCCTCTTCCACTAGACCAATAAATCTACTAGTACGCTAGTATGGAATAGAAGAATAGAACAAAACAAAAACACAGCATCCATTGTAGTCTTAGAAGGAAATTTTTGAATAGAAGTTTGTAACCATCTATATAAGTTGAATAAATATATATTTTATTTTTGTGTGTTTAAATATTTCTCCAACAAATTGATATCAGACATATTGTTTTTTAATTTATTACCAAATAATTTGCATTAGAGCTGCTCCCGTTTGCATTTCTCTCTTAACAAATTGGTATTTGAGCAACAACTCATTGATATTTTCACTAAGGTATTGTTTAAAGAAAGGTATTGATATATTTTGAACGTCTAAGAGACAATTTGAGTGTCATGAATGAAAAAGTAACAACTCTAGAGTGTTTATTCATGTAGCTCCTGGGCTCCAAAATCCATACATAGCAAGTTTCGGAGTCACATAGGAAGCTCCAGAGTGCATATAAAAACAGCTTCGGAGTCACACAAGTAGCTCTGGAGTCAATACAAAAACTGCTCGAGAGTCACATAGGCAGCTCTGGAATATTGTTGTCCCCGAAAAATGTCACTCAATTTTGGGACAACTTACGGACTATTTTGGCTCTGCACAGACCAAAAATCATCTCTCCCCTTTTCAAAAAATTATTCTGAGCATTCGGGTTCTTCATTTTTCAAAGCTTTTCCAGAAATCTATGGACTCTGCAGGCTTGAATCTACGGACTATGTAGGCCAAGTTCTACGGGCTTCACAGGTTGATTTCTACGGACTCTGCAGGAAAGAAGCAAGCTCTCAACACTTAGGCGATTTCAAGGTTCAAAGTTCAACCGCTTCAACAGTTCAACGTCCAATTGGTTCAACGCGCTTGGTGCAAAAGATCAAAAAGACTTAGCCAAATAACGAAGAATGAGCCGATTGAACCATTGAACTGTTGAACCAAAGTTGGTTCAATCGGTAGGTTCAAGGGGCTGCCCAAAAGCGAAAAAGGCAAGTGCCCTTGCAAAAGCCAGGCAACATTGGTTCGAAGGTCAAAGAAAAGACAGAATTCCTTCGGATTTGTTTGAAGGCCTAAAAGGAACAATTCCTTCGGACTTTTTGTCCAATGGAAATGACTAAGTGAAGGAGGCCGAACGAATTCACTCGGGAAGGAGCCCGAAGAAATTGAAAGGAAAAAACGGCTAAGGAAGAAGCTTTCTTTCGGACATTTTGTTTGAAGGAATTCCTTCGGACTTTTTGTCCGAAGGAAAAGCCCGACGGAAAAAGCCCGCCGAAGAAGCAAGAACCCGCCGGGGAATTTTAAGCCCGAAGGCTGCCCGAAAAATCCCGAAGGGTAGGTACCCTTGCAGGGGGGCGCTTGACGACAAAGCAAAGACCATTTTAAAAGCCCAAAGGTACACCTTCCCTTCGGGGTGTCCGAAGAGCCTTCGACGACTTAGACAAAGAAAGATAAAAAAAGCATGATTGAACAAAACAAAGGATGAACCAATGAACCGATTGAACCTTGAACCGAAAGAGTTCAAAGTTCAATGGTTCATGGGTTCAAAGGTTCAAAGCGCGGAACTTGAAGGAATAACCAAGCGACTGGCTAAAAAGATAGCCCGGGAGCTTAAATTCTAGGAAGAGACAAAGCTGGAAAAGACAAAGCTGAAAAGGACAAAAGTTGAAAGAGGGAAAAGCCCAAAATATTTGCGTAGAAGTTATTCCAGTAGGTGGAACAGTGGATCGAGTAGACTTCTGAGCGCACCAAACCAAGGACGCGCCCTGTTTTTCTTCCATGAAGTAAAGACAAATTGGAAAAGGACTAGACGGTCCATACCAAGAAAGAAACATATTAGATGAAGGGACACGCCATAGTTATGGCAGCGCACTGTTCTCAGCATGGTCTCTCCAGACAGGACTGAAGGCGCATTGAAAACGTTGACTGCAGCGTGGGCCATCCCATGGAAAAAAGCGTCAATCCTTGTGTAGTTGCTATAAGATTGTAATATCTCTCATTTGTAAAGGGGACTTTTCATTTTTACAAGAGCGAAACTCTGCCCATTTTGAAAGAACACTGAGACTTTGAGCTCAGATTGTAATTTCATTTCATTTTATCTGAATAACAAAGCAAGTTGTTTGTAGACTTTGTGCTGTTTTGGCTTGTGCTACTTTAGGAAATTGTTCTTATGTCTGTTTCCTAGAAGCATTCTTATTTATTTAATTTGACAAGCAAAATTAGTGAAGGTAAAAAGGGAGGTGTCATGAAGCCAACTGTGAGAAGACTTTGCGCTTTCACAATTGTTTTCAGCGTGTGTTTTTCCTTTTCTTTCTATGTTGAGGATTATGGGATGACTTTGTGCCCCCATTATCCTTTGTGTTATACTCTTTGGGCAGTTGAGGTGGAAACTTTGTGTTCTGTTTCATCCCGCTGGTTACTGCGCCCTTTGTCACCAGTTACTTTCACTACCTGAAAGAAACACCTGTTGTTTCCTGCAAGAACACTTCTGAAAGAAGAGAAGTGCCTTCAGTGTTTTCACCAGTGTTTTCTCCTTTGTCTATGAGCATCATCTCTGAAAGAAGAGAGATGGATGGTTTATTCTGCGCCCATGTGTAATTTTTTGCTTATTTATATTATATATAGCTCCTACGTATCTATAGGGAACCTCCCCTTGATGAGAGGAGAGATTAGTCCCCTGTTGATGTGGTAAACCTACACAACTGGTCGACCAATCTCCCTGCTGTGGTTGATCAGACCTATTTTGTTTATCAGTACGTTGATTGACAAAATATTCACCCAACAGTTTTTGGCGACTCCGTTGGGGATGAATGTGTAGTCTGAAGCCTCAAGTTTCAGATTGAAGCAGTTCCTTCCCTTATCCATTATACAAACTCTGGCAACTCCGTTCTGTGTCTTACCCATTATCATTATAGCCTTACCATTTTCCTCCATCTCCATTATTTTATCTGGTCTGCAAAACAAGAGCTGCTGGAAAAGAGTGCGCAGTTTGAAGCCTCAAGCCTCAAGCTGAAGCAGGGCCAGTCATTGTCCATTTTTGATTCACAATCTGGCCACTCCACCCAGATTTGTTATCCCTATTTTTCATAATTAAATCATGGCAGTTTGAGGCCCCTGGGGTAACTTTTTTGGCCCACTCAACTTGACTCCACCTCTGCATGAACTTCCACGCAACTCAAAAAAGAACTTCCCCAAATTCTTTGGAGATGGGAGAGTTCACCCTGATGAACACATTGCAGCCTTCAGCATAACCTGTGGTGTGATAGGAGTGGAATTTGAAGACGTGGCAGTTAGGCTTTTTGTGGAGACCCTACAAGGTGCTGCTACAGAGTGGTTCTACCATCTGCAAGATGGATCAGTGACTGACTGGGACACACTTAAAGCCAAGTTCGAAGCAAAGTTCAAGCCTACACAAGATGCACATGCCTTGCTAACCCAACTCACTCTGATGAAGAAGGAACCTCATGAGCCTATGAGGGATTTTATTGCCAGGTTTAACAAGTTGAGGCATAGGATTCCCATGGTCGCCCAGCCGACACCTCAGAATCTCAAATGCTTCTTCATCAACTCACAGCTGCCTGAAGTGAGTTTTCTGTTGAGACGGGCTAGACACATAGACCTTGAGGCTGCTCAAGACTTGGCTACTGAGCTAGAAGATGACCTTATCTTGGAAGAAAAGATAAGGAGAGATCCTAACAGAGGTAAACCCTCTTCATCTTTTGAATACTCACCCACAGCCACCATTGACCCAATGGTACAAAAGCTGGCAAATGAATTGCTAGCCTTGAAAAGACAAATGGCACAAAGTATGTCTTCTGCTCCTCTATATAAAGATATACCAAGGAGGACATTCCCCAATCAGCCATATCAAGGCAACACTGCCAGAAGTCAAGGGCAACCAAATTGTCTTTCTCCCCCATAGAGGGACCTTGCCCTTGAAGCACGTCCAACCAACTCAGCAGTTGGATATCTGAAAACAGAACATATTTTTTATTTCCAACTTGAGTTTGAACAAGAAAATGGCGCTGATCTCTTCAGGGAGGATCTAGAAGAATCAACTAGTGACTCCCACATTGGTTTCCTCAATTACCAGGATGAACCCAGAAATGAAGGTAATGCAGTCGAAGAATCATATGCAGTATTCACCCAGTCCGAGAATCAGTCAGCCCAGCAAGCTGATAAAGAAAGAACAGAGGAACGAACTCAGCCTGCAATTCCAATTGCTAAGCGGGGAACCACTCTGCCTTTTCAATCAAAGGACCCAGTGATTGCCAAGAAGGTTAGTACATCAAACATCTTTGCACTTTCTACTTCAACTTCGCAGATCAGTCCTCCCTCTCCCAAAAACCAAAAGGATGAACTCCCATCCTCTCTTCCAAGTCCATCTCAGTCATTTGACATGATTGATCATGTCAAGAAATCCGAAATTCAAATGACTGAGTTTGAATCCCTGCAAGCCAATCTTGAGCAGTTAAACATTGGTGAAGAGCTAGGTGTGGACCTGTCTGAGGCAAAGATTATGGTCACCCAAATGTCAGCCCCTGTTGCTCAAATTCTGTTTGAGCCTTCAGGCAGGGGTAATTACTGCTTGACCATAGAAGATGCTCATGTCTCAGCTGATCAAAGTCCCGTGGCTGGCAATCCAAGATTTGATCCAAATCAAGCATCAGAAGAACTGGTAGGGCACAGTACAAATCAAGAAGGATCTTCCATCTCCGATGAAGAGAAATCTAATAGAAGATCAGCTTTCGATGATGCTTGGATCCTGGAATCCGATAGTAGCAATTCTTCCACTCATGCTGGATGCAGATCTCTGTTGCTCGAATTGAAAACTGCTCAAGATGAAGAGATCGAACTCCTTCACACCAAAGGAGATGCTGAGCTGATGGTTTGTCAGGAGTCTAATGCTGACAATCAAAATATGTGCTGGACTGAACCAGCAGAACAAGCTATGGTGGTGGACCATACTGTTGTACTCCAAAATCAGCAAAAGGAGCCCTTTGCCAAGAGAGCAAGGAATTTTGATTTTCAGTTTGAAGACCACGTTCTGCCTTGGGGCAAGAAGAAGAAAGAGCCAAGAGAAAGATGCAGAAAATTGGTTTCCTAGTGGAGGGTTCCATTCGCCCGTCACCATTTCTGGGGACAAAATGGTTTCCTGCTGGTTTATCAAGATGGCACACCATTTTTAGTCTCACAGTGAGCGGCATCTGAAGCGCTTCAAATCTTGAGGCATCAGATAAGATCATCTGTACATACGTATATCTGTATAGTCTTTAGTTCTATTTTGTGCTTTTCGTTTTCGTTTTTTGGAGCCTTTCTTTTTAGGTAGCATGACTCCATAGCCCAATGGCATACTTCAAGGCACTGGAGATTCTGGTTTCTACTCCCCTCAGATATTCCAAGTTTTCAACTGAAGGAAGTTCCCTAACTGGAGCCAGTTGTTGTCCCCGAAAAATGTCACTCAATTTTAGGACAACCTATGGACTATTTTGGCCCTGCACAGACCAAAAATCATCTCCCCTTTTCAAAAAATTGTTTTGAGCATTCGGGTTCTTCATTTTTCAAAGCTTTTCCAGAAATCTAAGGACTTTGCAAGCTTGAATCTACGGACTCTGCAGGCCAAGTTCTACGGGCTTCACAGGTTGATTTCTACGGACTCTGCAGGAAAGAAGCAAGCTCTCAACACTTAGGCGATTTCAAGGTTCAAAGTTCAACCGCTTCAACGGTTCAACGTCCAATTGGTTCAATGCGCTTGATGCAAAAGATCAAAAAGACTTAGCCAAATAACGAAGAATGAGCCGATTGAACCATTGAACCAAAGTTGGTTCAATCGGTAGGTTCAAGGGGCTGCCCCAAAGCGAAAAAGGCAAGTGCCCTTGCAGAAGGCAGGCAACATTGGTTCAAAGGTCAAAGAAAAGACAGAATTCCTTCAGATTTGTTCGAAGGCCCAAAAAGAACAATTCCTTCGGACTTTTTGTCTGATGGAAATGACTAAGTGAAGGAGCTCGATTCCTTCGGTCTTTTTGTCTGATGGAAATGACTAAGTGAAGGAGCTCGAAGGAATTCACTCGGGAAGGAGCCCGAAGAAATTGAAAGGAACAAACGGCTAAGGAAGAAGCTTTCTTTCAGACATTTTGTCCGAAGGAATTCCTTCGAACTTTTTGTCTGAAGGAAAAGCTCGATGGAAAAAGCCCGCCGAAGAAGCAAGAACCCGCTGGGGAATTTTAAGCCCGAAGGCTGCCCGAAAAATCTCGAAGGGTAGGTACCCTTGCGGGGGTGGCGCTTGACGACAAAGAAAAGACTGTTTTAAAAGCCCGAAGGGACACCTTCCCTTCGGGGCGTCCCAAGAGCCTTCGACGACTTAGACAAAGAAAGATAAGGGAAGCATGATTGAACGGAACAAAGGATGAACCAATGAACCGATTGAACCTTGAACCGAAAGAGTTCAAAGTTCAATGGTTCATAGGTTCAAAGGTTCAAAGCGCGAAACTTGAAAGAAGAACCAAGCGATTGGCTGAAAAGATAGCCCGGGAGCTTAAATTCCAGGAAGAGACAAAGCTGGAAAGGACAAAAGCGGAAAGAGGGAAAAGCCCAAAATATCTGCGCAGAAGTTATTCCAGTAGGTGGAATAGTGGATCGAGTAGACTTTTGAGCACACCAAACCAAGGACGCGGCCTGTTTTTCTTCCATGAAGTAAAGACAAATTGGAAAAGGACCAAACGGTCCATACCAAGGAAGAAATATATTAGATGAAGGGACACGCCATAGTTATGGCAGCGCACTGTTCTCAGCATGGTCTCTCCAGCCAGGACTGAAGGCACATTGAAGACGTTGACTGCAGCGTGGGTCGTCCCATAGAAAAAAATGCCAATCTTTGCGTAGTTGCTATAAGATTGTAATATCTCTCATTTGTAAATGGGACTTTTCATTTTTACAAGAGCGAAACTCTGCCCATTTTGAAAGAACACTGAGACTTTGAGCTCAGATTGTAATTTCATTTCATTTTATCTGAATGAGAAAGCAAGTTGTTTGCAGACTTTGTGTTGTTTTGGCTTGTGTTACTTTAAGAAATTGTTCTTATGTCTGTTTCCTAGAAGCATTCTTATTTATCTAATTTGACAAGCAAAATTAGTGAAGGTAAAAAGGGAGGTGTCCTGAAGCCAACTGTGAGAAGACTTTGCACTTTCACAATTGTTTTCAGCGTGTGTTTTTCCTTTTCTTTTTGTGTTGAGGATTTTGGGACGACTTTGTGCCCCCATTATCCTTTGTGTTATACTCTTTGGGCAGTTGAGGTGGAAACTTTGTGTTCTGTTTCATCCTGCTAGTTGCTGCGCCCTTTGTCACCAGTGACTTTCACTACCTGAAAGAAACTCTTGCTGTTCCCTGCAAGAACACTTCTGAAAGAAGAGAAGTGCCTTCAGTGTTTTCACCAGGGTTTTCTCCTTTGTCTGTGAGCATCATCTCTGAAAGAAGAGAGATGGATGGTTTATTCTGCCCCCATGAGTTATTTTCTACTTATTTATATTGTATATAGCTCCTACGTATCTATAGGGAACCTCCCCTTGATGAGAGGAGAGATTAGTCCCCTGTTGATGTGGTAAACCTACACAACTGGTCGATCAATCTCCCTGATGTGGTTGATCAGACCTATTTTGTTTATTAGTATGCTGATTGACAAAATATTCACCCAACACATACAAAATCATAGACTGAATACAAAAATAGCTTTGTAGTCACAATAGCTCTAGAGTCAAGAAAAAAATAGCTTTGGAGTCGCACAGCCAGCTCCAAAGTCCATACAAAAGTAGCTCCAAAGTCATACAAGCAACTTTGGAGTCAATAAATTTAGTGATGTGTGTACTTAATTTACTCTAGTCAATAGAAGTGCAACTATTTCTTATAACATTTTATCATCGAAGGGTTGAATGAATAAATAGCCTTCAACTTGAAATTATGGTCAAACCTTCAAATTCGATCACTGGAGCATACAATGGCACACCTTACATCGGGTTGTGGGGATAACACGAAAATACAAGAATGAACCCATAGTCGAGCCACCCTTGTTAGGTGAGCAAGTGATTGATCCTATGCTCCTGACAATGAACCTAAATCGACTATCAACAATTGTGTATAGGGAAATTCTTGGTATGAATTTGACACACTATAGTCGATGGTGGTTTTGGCATGAATGTTCTTCCAAAGGAGAATTGGAAGTCTTGGGAAGCCAACTATGTGACCGAAGACATTCCAACTTGTTGGAGCAGATCAACATGGCATTAAGGTACTGGGTGTACTAATGGGACAAAAGGTAATTCATGGAATTCAGTCATTTCTATCAAATTTTGTGGTTGTCTCATTACAAAAAAAGGCCTATGATGCACTATTGGGTCAACGCTAGTTGATGGCAGCCAAAGCCAACCATCACTGAAAAATAATTTGATCTCCATTGAAAACAAAGGCCAGAAGTATGTCATAGATTTCACGAATTAGGTAGTCAATGAGGAAGTAACCTCATCCAACTCATCAAATTCAGATTCCGAGGAAGAATGCTCGGTTGATAGGAAATGTTGTGCGATGGAGTCAAGCAATGAAGGGGTTCTGGAGCTATCTGCTCCAATGATGAGTCAAACTCCCTCAATGGTATGTTCCACTAGAAAATGGAAGACTACTAAGTGTTTTAGCCTATTTGCAATTGTGTTGAAATTATGGATATTAAATAGTCCAAGGCTTGCAGCGGGATGGACAAAAGCAGATGTTGATGATACCAAGTTCTTTCAAATAGTCAACATCACCATTGGCCTACCCACTAGAGTTCAAAGAATACAATATCAACATCACAGGTGCAAAGTTTAATGTGAAGTGGGCTCATCAATTTGAACAGGTGGTGGGCATGTAGTCCAAGGAACCAACATCAATGAGCCTATATGGGGTATATGGCAATAAAAATCTATCAAAAGGTGACATACGACCGATTTTGGAAGTACAAACAAATAAGCTTGACCTGGATGAATGTCGAATGATAGCATAGTGGGAAAGTGAGGTCACAAAAAAGGAAAAATTATTGGCATAATAAACACCTTTCTTGGATGAATTTTTATGCCAAAGCGCTAGTTCTGAAATATATCGAAGGCACAAAATTAAACATGCCATTCATCTCGAAGGAAGCATAAAGGGGAAGAACCCAACTAGTCAAATAAAGTGCCACATCCAAGGCGGACATATGAAAATGAGTGTACCATCATATGCTCCTCTATTTTTAGGTGAACCAAATGAGCTTGACACCCATTTTTTAGCAGACTCAAATGCCTAGGTTTGAGCAACTCTTGACACCCAGGTCCTAATTAACCGCCATTACCAACTTGACACCCATGCACATATGGAACTCTACACTCAAGCACTTGATGCCCATGCAAGTCCTGAGGAGTACTTTCAACAAACACCTAGCGACCATTATAGCAGAGTTCAACCTGACAGTAACCTAATTGCCACTCATGTAATGCCCCTTCTCATTCATAGCCTGTCTGAGTTACCATTAGCCTATTCCGGTTTCCATAGGCTAAGTGGATGATTTGTAGGGGAACTTTGGCGACCTGAGATGAGTTTTCTAGGTTTTTTTGGGTTTTTTTGGGTAATTTCTAGTAGTGACGGCTATTTTTAGAGATGGCTATTTTTAGTAAGTCACTATTTTTAGTAATTTACTATCTTTAGTAAACTTACTATTTCTTAGTGAGTTCCAATTGAGCTTCATTTGGGTCAGTTTGGAGTTTTGGCTACTTACTATTTTTAATAAGTGTTATATTTAGTAACTAGTCTCGGCTCCTATTCAGCAACAGTGCAGAGTTTCCATTTTTGGCAAGGGTGAGCTCCCTTAATGGTCAGAGTTATTATTTGTTTATTCGTCACTTAAGTTAATAAAGATGTTATTTGAATTGAGAATAAGCATGGGTTATAAAAGACCCCCTTGGCCTAGTTGAGCAACGTTGTTTTCAAAGAGGGGGCAATGTACTTTATGTTGGACACCTAGAATGAAAGTTTATTTCATAAATTTAAGGCTTATATTATATCCCTAAAAGTGGACGTCCCCTTTGGGAAATATTTGGTGATATTTTATAATGTTATAGCAAGGTTGGGCATGGGGTTTTGGAGGGAAAGGTATTCTCAAATGAAAGTTGCCTTAATCTCTCCCTCATCTTATATTTAATCACTCTTTAAGCTCTCATTGGGATATGTGAACTATGGCAGATTAAAGAGACTCTGTTGGATTTTCTCCAAGATACAATTACAACTGGTTGAGGACAAAAACCCTCATCTCACGTTGCTGGTTTCAGTGGTTGGCAACCCACCCTAACTGGTTGGTGCTTGGTTTGAAAGTTTTACAGTGTTTATCTTGCTGGTTGAGCATTTTGCCGTTGAATAAATGAAGATTTTCACATTTTTCTGAGTTGGATTTAAAGCTTGATTTGGTGTGTGGGTTTCATAATTTGTGAAATTCCTTCTGGGTATTCTTTCATTGGCTTCTACTTGATTGGGCATCCCTTTTAATCTACTTGCTGGAATTTAATGGAAGATATGTGATTTATTGGAGCAAATCGCCCCCCTTGGGATTAGCGCCACTTTCCTGGAGTTGGGACAGTGAGCATGAACTTCTGATATGAGCTTTCAATGGTGAAAATTTGCTATTAATGGAGTATTTTCAGGTTTAATTTAAGATTGAAATTTTTTTATTTTTATATTGAGTTGCAATGACACATTTTAATGTAATTCTACCTTATTTACCTTGCAATTTATGAATATATCAATGTATGTGCTCAATGTGATGGATGGTCGCAAAACATAAAACCCCTTTTGCATTCTCCCATCTTATTCTGAAAACAATACACAAATAAATAAATTAAAAAAAAAATCAGGGGCAACCATTACAACTCACTCTGCTTGACGGTCTACCAATTGATGACCGTCTAATATGTGACAAGCAACTGCTAGTTGATACACTATTTGCCAAGGACGACAACAAAGTTGAGACAAATTTGTTATTCATCTCGACGGCGAGGGTTTTGGCAGTGAAGCGATTGAGGTACACGAGTTATTTATCAAGCAACATACTAACACAACATGCCATGAATACCTTGATGACCACACACTAACCACTACTCCCCGGTTTGACCATGATGCTGAGTTGATCACTGGGGTTGACAACAATCAACGGTTTGAGACCTTACCTAATGCAAAGGATGGTAAAGAGATTGGTGAATAGTAGGATGACAAACAAATTGATGGTGGTGAAGACTTTGACAACCAACAAGTAGACAAAAAAATGTATGATTGCCACAACATACCTGACAGTGAGCTCCTTGATGGCCAACAACCTAACAAGTTAGATGGAATGCAACTTGGCAACCAACATCTAACAACCTTATTCTATCTGATGCCCAATCCATACAATTATTGTCCAACAATTTTTCCCTACCTAGAAAACCATCCCTTGCATGAAGACTATCATTTGCCTGACGATTTGCGGGGATTTGCCAAAACTATTCAAAGTAGTAGCAACGTTCGACCACTCAACCATTGACCTTTCTACAATGCCCACACAAATCACCTATCCAGTGCTTTCAAAAGTAGTTTTTTCCACGAAATGTGATTGTCTTCATGGGTTTTAAAGAGTTGCAGAAGAGTCGAATTGTGCTTGGACCTTTCTACGCTGCCCTTCGACCCCATTGGGGGTTGCCACCCCCAGACCCCCACTTTGATTTTCCAAGAAGAAAAAAATAACTGTGATTGAGAATTACGCAAGGTGAACTAGCTTTTTCTTGCCTCCATCTAGGTTGTAACCATTTTACATCAACAATAGCTCCGCAGGAATGACTTCTATGTTTCCACTTCATTATAATTTTTATCCTATTTTGTTTGACTTGTGTCAAAAGGTGTTTCAACTTGTTTAAAGGGGGAGATAATGTAGACCGTAAGATTCATACTGTCATGATTATCAACGTAATCACATATTTAATAGTCGACGAGTTATGTGGTTGTATTGTTGGCCTTAGATAGTTTGTAATGAATATTGTTGGTTATGTTTGGGTGTTGATGGTTGTGTCAACTGCCAACCATATGCCATTTGTCTTATATATAGTAGGAGATATATCAAGGTAAGGGGCACTTGTATTAGGTCCTCCCTATATTGTGCGAATTGTACTAAAACTTATCATTTACGAATACAAGTTGCTACTATTTGGATCATAGTTTACATACTCGATGAGTATGCGAGTACTCACCATTTTTTTTACTCACGAGTTTTTGTCACTTATACTCGGGAATCTCAAAGGTTGAGTTTTGGCAAGTCTGTGCTCAGTACTCACCGCGAGTACTGAGCATGGACTCGCCAACGCAGTCAAGTCATAGTTTGATGGAAAAAATAAGGAAACCACAAATTTTTATCCTTTTAAAGCACATCCACCGCCACATTCTCATCACACAACATTTGAGTATCCTTTGAGTGAATTGGAAGGAGTTTATAGCAGATTTGTAGAGCAAATTTGAGGAATTTCTATTTCTAGGTTAGAACTGTTTTTTTCATTTTTTTCCAAGCATGTAAATTTTTTCTAATATGTTAATATTAGGTTTCTAAACATATTTTATAAATTTACATGCATTCCATTCAATTCCCATAATTTGTATTCATGATTTACGTTAGTTTTTCATAATTTATGAACCAAATTGATGGGTTTTTCCCAAAATTGATGGGTCGAGTTTTACAACATTACAGTTTAAGATTTTTATTAAATGTAGTTTTTTAATTTCTTTTGTATTTTTTCGTGTACATAGGGTTTACATTCACAACTTTACGGTTTATTTTTTATTTAAATGTTTTTGAAATTTTTTGTATTTAAACATGCTGCAAGTTAGCATACAATTGCATCCAATGCCGCATCAGGTTCAACATCACCGAGTGGAAGTCATACCGCTGCTTGGAAGTATGACATAGTTGAATCATCCCAGGGGAGCGTGATTTGCATATTTTGCTGGAAGAATATTTCTAGAGGCATCAATCATCTCAAGTACCATATCACATGCATTCCTTGCCGCAATGTCACGCTGTGTCCCAATACTACAGAAGAGGCAAAACAAGAGATGAAGGCAGAGCTTGCATTGCTGGATGAGAAGAAACTAGAGAAGGCAAGGATACAAACAACCTAGCAGCAACCATTACTCACAAATTGGCAACGGAAACTGAGGTAGATATGGTGAAGATTGTGGGCTCTAGTCATGATCCATGCATAGGTGGCACATCCACCTCATCCATTTCAATCAAAGGCTTGTCACATATTTTTTATACTTAGAAACATACTTAGGGCACAACCTTCATTGCAAGGTATGGGGTCAAACAAGGTGATCCAAAACTCGAAAGATTTGGTTGAAATATAATTCAAGAAACAAGAACAAGACAATTCAAATAATGCTATCTCTGAGAAGAGATGTCTTATTGATCAAATTTGCAGACCCAAACATATGCTTATCTCTGAGAAGAGATGTCTAATTTTCATTTCGGGTTACATCTTCATTTATACATGTTTTGAAGGTGTTGGGAGGATATGGAAGGTCACCAATATCGAGGGAGATGAATTGGTTTGACTTCCACGATTTACAACAATACAAAATTCGAGGAATTACTATTTTTAGAAACTTACTATTTTTAGACTGCACTACTAAAATTGAAATTTGGGGAACTTCCATTAGGTTTTCAGGGGTAAAAGTTCATTGAGTAGAGATCCATGCCATCTCATGACGTTCCCCTCATTATTAGCTTTCCAACGATTCAAACGGCGAGTCAATTGGAGCTACGGTGCAAAAGTTATGGCTCCCAGAAGTTCTGCCACCAATTGGGGTGGACCCATCACCTGAATTGTCATTTGAATTGTTGTCCGGATCACAAGGAGGTGCACTAGGGAGCAGATAAAGCATGTGCAAAAATCTAGAATTACAACCACCTTCCCTTCAAAGTGGTGAAGAGCTCGTACTAGGAGTATTTGGTGATGGCATTGATAGTTACAGGGAAAGGGTACAAGGCACCCTCTCCAAGAGACTTAAGTGACAAGTTGCTCTAGAATGTTGTTGAAGATGCAAAGTCAATTCTAGATGGACAAAAGAAGCAGTGATGAAAGTTTGGATGCACTATTCTTTTAGATGGATAGATAGATGGAAGGAACCACACCATCATCAATTTTTAGTGGCTTCAAATAGTGAAATGGTTTTTTTTAAGTGAATTGATGCCACAAACAAAGCAAAGAATGCAAAAACTTTGAGCCTGATGTTGGAGGAGGTTGTCTTAGAGGTGGGTATTGACAATGTTGTGTAAGTTGTTACTAACAATGCAACAACATATATGTCGTGGTTGGGAGACTGTTTTAGAAGAGGCATCCATCACTATTTTGGACCTTTTGTGTAGCCCATTGCCTTGACCTTTTTTGGAGGACATAGGAAAAATTGATTGGGAGAGACCGATTGTAGAAGATATCAAAAATATCACCAAATGCATTTATAATCACCCTTGGGTTCGTAACTTGATGAGAAATCACACCAAAGGTAAAGAGCTTGTGTGAGTGGGTGTGTTACATCCCGCTTTACCCTAATGGAAAAAACAATTAGAGATTATTTTACCATTAGAGATTATGGACTGATATTTTATTACTGTTGTGTTCAACTAGATGGTGATGTTAGCTTTTTAAATCTGAGTTTACAGCATTAAAGTGGTTATGGAAATTATATGTTGGTGATTATTTTTGTATTTTTGATATAAATGCAATAGTTCATTTAATGCATTATTTTATGTTAGTACTATCAGTTGTTTCATGATGATAACAAACTAACTACCTTCTTTCTCTAATTGAGATGGATGCAAAGATATCCTATCCATTACCTCACAGCAGAATCTTAAGGGAGGTCATCATAGAGGAGAGGGTGGCAGATCGTGGTAGCTGGAGGTAGAAAGAACAAAGCGAGAACAGTCACACACAAAGCATTTTTTAAGTTGAGTCTGGGCTTACAATGTTTTTAATTGTGATGAATGATGATTGTCTACCTCTTAGAATACTTGTGTTGTTTACATCAATATTGGGATGGTTTTGCGCATTTTGGTTTAGTTGCATAGTCATATTCTTGTATTGTATATTTGGTCAAAATCTTGCATTGTTTCAATGGTCATATTTTTATGAATGCGGTTCAAGGCAAAATAAAATTTGCGTAGTCAACATAAACCTTCGATATGAGTGTCTTGGTGAATTAACCCCACAAAATGTGTTTTGCATGACTCTTTTCGATGATAGAGAACTATTTGATTGGAACAAATCAAAACTATAGAAATTTAAAAAAGACTATCGCATGATGATAAAGGTTCCCATAGTCTATGGGAGACAAAAACATAAATTCAAATGAATGATTATAAAGGTATTTGCATGAACACAAATTAAAAACAATATTTGGGGCGAAACACTAAAAAGGATATGGCTTGCATGAGACGGTTTGTGCGCTAATTGTGAACTCAACTAGCGGTAAAATGCATGGAAGTGGTGGTTGTTTTGATGCTCATTTAAACCAATAGTTCCATGGCATTTTGAGACGGGGGGACGCAGGGACGAGACGCGGGGATGGGGGGCCTAAATTTGGGGACAGCGGGGGGACGGCGGTGGGGGGGTGGCGGGGGAGCAGTGCTGAAATACAAATAGTACTTGAAAAATTAGTTATAAAAAGAAGTATAGGATTAAGTATATTGCATTGAACATCAACAATTTAATATTGTGATTTAATCATTTAAGTTACAAATTTGATTCATTGAACAATGAACATTAACAATTTAACATCCCGAGGCGGAGGTGGCAGAGCATGGCGAAGGTCGTAGAAGTGGCGAAGTGGCTGGGGGACGTCCCCTTGATGTCCCCGTGTCTCGAGGACATCCCCTTCTCGGAAACGACAATTTTTTTTGGGGAGGAATGCGTCCCCGTGGAACACTGGTTAAAGCATTAGATAACTAGATGTTAAGCTAGCGAAGGTGTCTCATAAACTAAAGTCTTGCAAGGAAACTAGGAGAAATAGATGGCCGCATGCGGAGAGGAAGGTGGAGAAGACCAAGTTGAAGTGGAGGTTAGGAAAACATAAAAAGGGCCATAAAAAGAATGGGAAGGGAGAGGCATCAATGTAAGGAAGAAAATGACAAACCCAGAAAGGAAGTTGTTGTTCTTACTATTATACAAGCAAGTAACGAACATCCTCTTTTAGGGTCATTTGTATTTTATTTTTAAAAGATAGCAAGGGAGTAAATATTTATGGATGAGGTTCAATATCTAGATTTAGTATTTATAGAAAAAAGTATTTGCCTATTTGAAAAAAATATATATATTTTAAATGTCGATTCGGGATCGACTAAAACAAAGATAAAAAATTGGATTGAACTTTTCTTCAATGTTAAAGTAATAGGGGTCAATAGTTATTATTTAAGGGTTACTGCACTATTGTTTATAGGAATTGTGGAAGTTTTGAGAGCAAATGCAATATGAAATTTAAGGATAATGAAACCCTAGCAATTGTAGGAATGTCGATTTAAGATTTCATTTAGGTTTAACGTTGCAAACTACGGTCTTTGTGATGACTATAGTTTCCTATACATAAACGTGGTAGAGAAATCCCCCAATCTCGCAGGTTAAACGGGCTGTTGTAAAACTTGCCCTCTTGCTTGTTTAATTTCTACCATAATAGAGAAACCCAAATATTAATGATTTCATTTGGTTTGTTTGTCATATCGTATGCAAACCCTATAATGATGTTGGTACCTTCATTTTGTAATTATGCTGTTGGTATCTCATTTTTGTAAATATGGTACTATTTTTAGTGGCCATATACCTCTTTTTAGTGGATTTGACACCGATTGATGAATTTATATTTCCTTTTAGTGGTATCCTTTGTTATGGTCGTGTACTTTAATTTGAGGGCTTCCATTTGGTGGTCGTAAGTGGATTCTTTTGGTGGTAGTATGCTTTAATTGGTGGTATTCTTTTCTGGTTGTATGCCTTGTTTTAGTGGTATGCATTTGGCAATGGTACGCCTTATTTATTAGTTTCCATATAGTGGTTGCATGCATCATTTATGGGTTATAATATGGTGGTTGTACGTTGTTTCCTTGTGAATATGATATTATTTAATGAATGAATGCTTGTAACTCTGAATGGAAGCTATATGCTCCAATCTCAAGATTTTGACTCTATTTGGTGGTTGTATATTGCGGTTTCTTTTGTTTAGAAGTTGTTAGTTTAAAGAACAATATGCTGTTGTTTTTATTTGGAGGCTGTTGTATTGTTGGTTTTATGGTTTTTGTTAACATTTGGAGGTAGTTGTTGTTACTTTCTTTGTTGGTGGTTTTGGAAACCCCATTTTGGGGGCAGCATACGAGGCCTCTTTTGTTTTAGGATTTGATACCCCTTGGAAATAGTAAGTTGTTGAATCTTTCATTTCTTTTTTTGTGATACATTTGAAGGCTGTAAACTGCTGTATCTTTTACTCTTGAGGCAGTGACTCTACCTAGAGGTTGTACATACTGTTTAGAGGTGATGATTAGCTTGTAAAGAGAGATTGGGTAAAGATACATATGGTATATAGTGGCAGTTATTTCATTCACCTTAATAATTGTATGGTGGTTGTTACTATGTTTTACTAAACTATAGTTTACTCAAACATGGACGTTATAGCTTTTGTGTCTTACTAACAGTTAAATTTGTATTAACTAAAATGCTATAGCCCTGTAGGCAATTGCCTCAACTACCTACATGCCTATAGTGGAATAGACTAAGATAAAAAGTTATTGTATTTTGGATCAAAGGTGAGAATAGGTAACCACTTCATAGATTTGTCATATATATGATATTAAACTGCCTCAGAAATAACTAAGGCTCGTGAAGCCATACAGAGTTGGCTGTTTCTATGTGAATATTTTACTAATGTTAACAAGCTGAGCATAGATGGCATTTGGAGACTGTAGAGTCTTAAGTTGTAAGATTTAATCCTTCCAATGTTGTATTTTATGGATTGTCAAGCAATTGTTATAAACTGTAGAAGGAAGCTTTTTTACTTAGAAACATATTGCCATTATGAATGTTATGTGATGATCATTATAATGTATGCTTTTTTTTACAGCAGATTTGCTATGAACACCCTTCTTGCTTGAAGGTTGATGAGCAATAGGCAAGAAGTATATTGCAGGTCGCTCATCATCAATCATACAAGAATGGTAATGAATAGTGAAACTGTAAGCCTAGTAAATGGAAGTATGAATTACTGATATTAGGTGTTTATATGTTCAAGTGTATTTTTCTTTATATGTTCAAGTGTATTTTTCTTGGGTGATTACATTTACACTTAAGGGTGTATGGCTTTGCATGATGAGCTTGAAACTAAGTTCTGTGGAACGGTTGAATAGCTTAAATCAAGCTTGTGACTCGTGTATTTTTGTGGGAGAGACTTCTAAATAGCATCTTGTTGGCATGTCTAATTTGGACTGGCTTATGTGATTCCATTATGAATGATGAGGTTTTGTGATCAGTGCCAAAAAGTTATCTTTCTCATTAAAGAATGATGAATGATAGGCAATGAGCCTATAAGCATGACATTCATCTTTGGTTAACAAGAAAGACAATGATGATTGTATGTTATAGCAGAGAGTATGGCTAAAGTGGACTATGACCCAACTTCTTTTGAAGTCTGCAATATAAAAATGCTTTGGCCAAAGTTATGTTATCGTTGTATATATTGTTTGTCCATTGTACTTTCTAGTTTACATGTATGCATGATGTCGTACTAGATAGAAGAGTATCTATGGTCTGTATGACTGATGCATATAATATTGATTGTACTTTCACATTGTTCTCGATTGGTTCTTGATGTCTGCATCAACATTATATTCCCCTTTATGAAGAGAACGTCCACTCCCAACAGAGAGGTGTGCGGGGGACCGCCAATCTATGCTTGGAGGTAAAGTGCCCAGATGATGCTCTCCCTCCATACAGCTTATCAAAACCAATGACAGTTGCTTACTCATGGCTACTTCAAGAGCTGATTGCTCTCGAAACTTTTGATCATTTGGTGTATTGATTTATTGTACTATTCGACAATAGTTGATGACAGCATTGTATATTGATGTAGTTTTGTACTACATTGTAGAACAGAGGTTGTGATTACATTCATTGTATGGTATTGTACTTATTGTATCTTCTATTTGATGCTGATTTGTAGATATTAACATTGTTTACAATGTCTTTTTGTGCTGTAATAGTTGAGATTTGTCATTTAGCTATTTATATCATTAAGTCCCGAAAGGACTAATTGTTGCATAAGATTTGATTCAATGGAATTAATGTTTATAATAACTTGAAGTTCATTAGTTTGATTACACCTTGTTAAAGTAAGGCAATACTTTAATGTTTATGAACTAAATGAACTAAGAACTAATGATGAGACGAAGAGATATATATGTGTGTGTGTGTGTGTGTGTGTGTGTGTTAATTTCATTGCAAATTGGGCGGTTGTAACAGGGTGTCACAAGGTTTGCAACTAACTTCCTAACTTTGCAAAGTATTTTTAGTTTGTTGATGTTGTTGAAGCAAATATTTGCGACTTAAGCATGGTTGGACTCAACATATTCAAAGAAAGTTGATGGAGAGAGGACTGCAAAGACAATTTTTTATGTTGCCTCTACGAAGAGGGTTGTAGAAATCATCAAGGCAACTTCAAACTTCAATTTAAATTTCAAGTCGATTCCTTTATTTTCAATTTTTAAAAGTGTTTAATTTAATTGTAAGTTTGTAACTTTAATTTGTTTGTATCTTTGTAGGTGTCGGAGTGTTTGGTGAGTATTTTGTACTTGGTTGATGGAGAGAAAAATCCAATGGAATACATTTATGAGGCCATGGATAAGGCCAAAGAGGCCATCCAAAACTCTTATAGGGTGGATAAAGACAAATTTCATCCCATTTGGGAGATAATTAATTACAAGTGGAACAATCAACTCCACCAACAAATTCATGCAACAAGGTACTACTCAACCCAAAAAAAAACTACTTTGATGGCTCCATAGATGCTAATGGGGAGGTTATGGAGGCCTCTCAACATGCATTGAGAGGATGATAACTAAGGTTGAGGTGAGGGAGCTCATGATTTCAGAGTCATAAAATTACAAGCAAGCTAGGGAAAGGGCTCTTTTCTTTAGCACTAGCTATTCGAGGGAGATCCACCACGAAACCAAGTAAAAAAAATTAGAGTCTTTACTTGTGTCTTACAAATTACAAATTTGTAATTATTAATTACTTAAAAACTTTTGAATACCTTGTTTGCAAGTTCTTGGTGGAAAGTTTGGGGTGGAAATACCCCAAATCTTTAAAAGCTAGCCATCCAAATTTTATCTCAACCTTGTAGCGCTTCTAGATGTGAGTTCAATTGGAGTTTGTTTGAAGTCATTCACATGAAGAAGCACAATAAGTTGACTCAATGATGCCTTAATGACCTAGTTTTCGTGCAATACGACCTTCGACTCGCACAAGAAAAGTGGAGGACACATCATAAGAACCTATTGATTTGGATGAGATTCATCCCTACAGTGAGTGGACTATGCAGGATGAGAAGACCCCCTTATTCACAAAAGACAAATTGTTGAGTTTGAGAGGCAAGCTATGAAGCGTGTAGGTAGTGCTACAACAAAAGTTGGATAGATTGGATTGGATGGCATTCTTGTAGATGTTGTTGAACATGAGGTAAATGAGTCACTACCATCTAGTACCAGGGTGGAGCCATTGAGATAGCCTTCTAGGCAGAGCGAGGAGCCGCAACATAGTGTGAGGACTAGACCCTCTTCATCTCCCCTATTTTTCACTAGAATGGGGAAGGGGAAATTGTCAATTTTTGTAATTTGTAACTTGCATCGATATGCAATTTATGATGATTTTCAATGACAATCATCATAAATTCATAAGTTATAACAATTATTAGTTGGTTGTTGTAATTGCATGATGTGCAATTTTATACTCTTTGCATTCAAATCCAATAGAGAACACTTCCCCAACATTTTACAGACTCATTTGATACATTTGTAAGTGTAATTGGTATAGAATTTATGTTTTTTAAAGAAAATTAAGTATTTTTTAAAGTTGCCAAGTATTTGCTGAGTTGAAAAAAAATTGGTCTATCGAGTTTGAGTATGTGAACTATGATTCGGATTACTATTTCTATGTACACTAATATTTCTAGTCTAGTATCTCAGTAGATGTTAATCGCTCTACAATTATTAAGCATCTTAAAAACCTTGCCATGTTGTTTCATCTTATGATATATTACACAACCCTTTGGCTATGGAAGTTCTTGTTCAGCCACTACCTCCTTCATTTCAAGTGCCAAGATTCACATTATATAGTGGCAATGGGGAACTAGCACATCATGTTAGAGCCTATGTTGCATCTTGCTTTGGTTTTCATCACAATGATTTACTTATCACCAGAATATTTCCCAGAAGACTCACAGGTTATATGCCTTAGATTGGTTCTACACACTACTTGTGGGTTCTATGCATAGATTCAACAATTTGGTCAATATGTTCTTAACACATTTTTCAATAAACATTAGCCAAAATCTCACATTTTCTCAAATTGCTCAAATCAAACAAGGACTTAATGAACGTCTTGCTAAATATGTGCTTAAATTTAAAACCATGCTTACAAAAATGTCACACCAAATTCCTGATAGTGACCTTCAAAGTATGTACTCAAATAGTTTGCTCTCTCCTCTAAAGGAAAATGTTATGTTAATATGTATGAGTCTTTTGATGAGCTTTGGCATGCACTATGCAACATTGAGATTAAACTTACAGATGTCAATATTCTAAAGTATACATCTATCGCTTCCACATCTAGTACCTCTAAACATCAAGGACAAACAATGTTCCAACCTAAGACTAATGATGCACCTAATTTTCAAAACAAGAATGAGGCAGTTTCAAAACCAATGATAGGTTTATCTTTCCTACTTCTAGGAACACTCACCAATTTACAATGTTACCAAACCCACCTCACAAAGTGCTTAAATGCTTGCTCAAATGTAATGCTATTACCTCACCTAAACCAATTTAGTTGGATACTACTCAAGCATTATCTATTGTGACTATCATCAAGCTTTCAAACATTCAACTAATCAATGCTTCAAGTTAAGACACAAAATTCAAGATCTCATCGATAACAACATTATTCAAATTGAAGGCTATAATTATACATTGAAAAATCTAGCGCAATGCCTAATCAATGCTTGACAATCTTTAGCAATTCATTACCAAATCATAATAATGCAAAGCAAGACAATGTGCATATGAAAACATCTATACATCATTTGACTATTTCACATGAGCATGAGATTGATAACATCATTGGCATGGTTTCAAACTTTCAATTTATCAACAATAAATGCATTCCATTACATTTTCTAACCAGAAGATACCTATGGATGTATCAAACAATGGTCCTCTATACATTCACACATATGTTTCCCATTGCCATTCAAGAACTAATGGCATTATGATTGACAATGGTTCTAGCAAAAAATTTATTGCTGTGTCATTTCTATCTAGTCAACGCTCCACTAAGCAAGATTTGCTTAGCACGACTATGATACTTTGCAGCTATGATGACATTTCACACACACCACTTGATGGTATTATACTACCAGTTATAGTTGATCCTATGACCCTTCTAGTTTGGTTTTATGTCATTCCCGATACATGATCGTATTCTATTACTTGGATGCCCATGGCTTAATTAAATGACAGCGATACCTCGCAATACCTTCTACACTACAATACCTTCTACCTACTACATTTGAGTCTACATCACCATCTCCATCAATTATTGTTTCTACTACATTTGTGTCTCTAACGCCACCACTGTCTCCCATACAACCTCCTCAAGTTCCATCTCCTATAGTTGCACATTCAAGTCCTACAATTTGTACTTATCCATGCCCTGAGATTGATTTACAACCTCTTACTACAGATCATTTCTAAGCATCTATTTTATCACAATATATTCCTATGCATGCTCCTATAGAGGTTCCAGTAGCTCTTCCAGCTCACTCTCCACATCTCTCTCCTTGAGACGATGATTGCACTTATTACACATTTCGTGACCACTTTTCTGATACTTCAAGCAACACATCTGACTCTGATATTTTGGATTACCACATTATAAATCAGATCATTGGTTAGCCCTACTAGCCCACATCTTGCGCTTCATTGATATATCATCAGTTAGCCCTACGTAGTTTCTTTTTTGTATATGTCATATTCTTCATGTGCCTTCCTCCCTTGAGTCGATTGCATTCCTTCTACTTCTTCTACATTTGATACTTGGGCACTAACCTTCTTTTTTAGCTAAACATTCTTCTAGCCCCTAGATTTTTTGTTGCTTGCTATGTTGCATTGGCCCTTGCTTGTTTAATTGTTCATCCCATTCCAAACACTCGCGCAAATTTCCTAATGATGACAACTTATATATTGAGACCTTTCGTCTTAGCATTGAGTTTTGTGAGATGTTGTAGGTTGTTTGCAATCTTCCTCTTCTTATTCTTGTTTATTTGCACCCCTTGGCTTGCCTACTTAAATCTTTTTCTTGATTTTTCCCTTTGGGTTCTATTTTATTCGATTGAGCTTCACTTGTTTCCTCGTGTGCACCCCTTGGCTTTCTTCCTTGACTATTTCTTCTAAAAAATTACAAATCACAAAAATAAAAAAATTCTTTATTATCAATGGATACATATCATGCTTATGTAACTATGCTAGAGGTTTTTCACAATCATGCATCACACACATGCTTCTCATGGTATTATTTGAGTTGGTAAGTTGTAGAATATACAAGTTATATATCATTATGAACTTTCATACGCTATGTGGTTACTTTTTGCTCAGTCTTGGGGGGCATGATGACATTGGTGGTATGCCCTTAGGGGCATATCTATATAACATATTTTAGAGTGATATATTTCTTCCTTTCCATTTATCATATTGAGCCATCTTACATTGCTTATATCATATCTGCTAATACCTACATCTTATGTGTTACATGGATATTTGCATTGTGTAGTTACATTGTCACACTGATTACATTGTGATTGTTACATTCTTGTTTGTCATGTGTTCATATGTTTGGTCAATTGCTTGCATATGTATGCTTGTGCGTGTTTAAATGCCGTCTTGTTGTGTCCTTGTCCATAGAGGATCCTCTTGTTGTCATGTCTTGTGAGTCATATGTCCTTGTGTGATGACTTGCTATATGTAGCTACATCCATGTGTCTAATTTTTGCGATATACTATGTGATACTCCACAATCGTTGTCATGATCTATATCATACATTTACTATGTTGGTTACTATGATCTTACTTGTGCAAGTTACTAATTGCAATATTACTATACTTGGTACCTATGTTGCCATGGTCCTTACCATTTATCTATGGGGACACACTACTTGTATTGGTTTCATTGCTTTATCTAGCCCTACCAGGGGCACATTTGGTACATTAGGATCACGCAAGTTGTCTCATCCTTGCTATATTGGGGCAAGCTAGTTGTCCCCACTGTGTTTTGTCATTAGGCGTATTGTACCCTTCCATATCTCCTCAAGTTATTAATATGATACATATCTTACGCATATAGAGCATTCGTTGGGGCATATTATTTGCCCCTATATATTTCAAACTTTCCTATTTTGAGCATTGCACAATGTTATCTATTTTACATAGTTCTATGTGGACATATTATTTGTCCATCTCTCCTCTTGTCACTACAACAGGGCATGTTGTTGTCCCCATCTCTTCTAGTATGTCACCATCATGTGGATGCACACCTTTCTATTGAGCTTTGCATAATGATATTTTACAATGGTTACACTTTCCAGAGATTTATATAATTATATTATGTGACAATTACATGCAATTTGTACGATTTCTCATGCATATTCAACACTTTGGCTACACATTTTATAACAAATAATACATTTGACTCTTTCTTTTAAGATGAGTGATTACAGCACGGATTTTTCCAGTCCCTTGCCTCAAAAGGGGGGCATATATCCAAATATTTTGAGCAAATTTTCAACATTGAGCAAAGCATGATTAAGTGAACATGCGTGAACTGAGAGCACTAGAAATGGTCCATTTGTCTGCTCCCTTAATCAAGAAGTGGATTGGGTTGTAATAACTGCTAGAGAAGTGCTAGTTATGTCTAGAACTTGTCTAAATTTCTCGTCATAATGGAGTTTGGTTTTGCAATAGCATGGTTCAAATACTGCCATGTGTAGTCGTTCCTATGCCTTCCTTTCAATTTATGTTTTTCAAAATACTAAATTCTCACATTTGATATGACATTGACTAATTGTTGCAATTGGTCATTGTTTTTAGGTATGTCCACTTTCCCGATACATCAAATCTGTTTGAATGGAGCCTATCTCAAGCATCATTCAATTCATCCTTCCTTCTCTAGGTAATTTAAGGTACGTGCTTCAATTATTCATTTTTATACTTTGACGCATGCATAAATTCACTCACATACATATATCAAAGTAGGGGCTTTATGTAGACACCCAAAATTGATACGAGTCCATTTTCCACAACATAATTTACCCATTTTTTCACAATTGGTCCCCTTTTCTATATTTGGTTGTCTTTAAGACATTCTTATCCCACACTATTCTCTCTCCAACCTCCAGCCTTCCAAATGTCCTTAGCATTCATCCATTTTAAGTTTTGAGCCTTATCTATCTTTTGAGCTACTTGCACCCTTCTTGAGCATTTGTCTCTCCTAGGATAGATTCGGCGGTCACATGAATGTTGTTGAATCTGCCCCGTGCAAATTTGGAAGGCTATTGAATCCGTCCCCTTTGTTTTTGTGGTTCTTTCTGCATTGGCTTGATATCCTACACCTTTGATTTCACATATCACTATTTTATATGGCCGGCCATTGCACATGTCATGTCCTAAGGAATATTATATATACAAATCATTCCTAGTCATTTACCAAGTAAGAATAAGACTGAGAGTCTTCCATAAGATACAAACTTCAATTGATCAAAATTACTATACATGAGGACCCTACACATTGATTCACCCTTGGCCATTCTTTACTTCAAGCTATTGTGACATCATCCACTTGTACCAAATGATGGTTTAGGCATATGTTCATGTAGTTGCATCATTACTTTTAGGGAAGAGGAGGTTAAAACCCTTGCTCGAGATTCCATTTACACTACACAAAAACTATGTGGGGTCTTATTCTAGCATGCAAGATACATAGTTTCAACTCCCTTAAGATTTCCCGACCCAACTACTTCCATCCCTTCTCTTTTACATGTGTGTTAGGGCAAATTAGGTCAAAAGAGGAAGAATATATCAATTCAAATATTTATCCTACCAATTCAAAAGAGCACAAATGTAGGACCATACCCCACCAGGAACCAAACCTACACGTAAAAATCCAAAACCCAAAAAGGTGCGCAGTACAAATTTGGTGCTCAGTAACAAAATCATCGATAACAATAGAGGGACTGATTCAACAATCAAAACTCCCTGAACAAATTTAGCAGTTGAATCTTGTCTAAACAAATTTATTAGTACCCAAGCAAGCGCCAAATTTGTCCTTTGACAATGAGCAGTCAAGATTTCACACAAAGCTAATTCATACCTTCTAGATCACAGCTACACCTCCACAATCCAAAGATTCTACCTAGGTGTGACTATTTCATGACTTTTGCTTTTCATATTATCCATTGATTTTCAAATCAATTTCATTTAAACTTCTTTACTCTTTTTAGCCACTAGGGCATATTTGATTTACTTTTTTAGGTTGTTATATTCTAGATCTCCCTTGTGTAATAGTTTTAATTGTTTGTGCGTAACTTAGCTTATACTAGACTACAAATAAATAAAATAGATGTATGGTGGAAAACTAAGGATCACTTTCATACAACATAGGCCATTAAGAAATATCATGGCTAAATGAATCCAGGACTATTGTTTGTGTTACTATTGGAGGGTGGCTTAAGCAATCTATAGCTTATTCAAATTACCTTTCTTGTCCCTGATATTAAGATGAAACTGTTGTAGGTAGGTAAACCACTTTTGACAACTATCATTCTACAACTTGCCCTAGGTATGCATGAACTACAAAGGCTTGTGATCTGTATGAAAGATGGTCTCCATTCCCAGACAGTAATGCTTCCATTGCTTGCACCCCTGGGCAATGGCATAAGGTTATTTGCCATATGTAGGATACCTGCATACCTTATCTGTGAATTTCTCATTGTGGTAAGCAATTGGATGCCTATGTTGGGTGAAGACCATACCGAGTGCATATTTTGAAACATCAACGTCAATCTCAAGGGGTAGTGGTAGATCTGGTAAGGCAAGGACTGGGGTTGAGCAAAGTCACCCTTTTAACTCCTCAAAAGCTCGTTGTTTTGACGTGTTCCACAAAAACTTTATCTTTGACCCCCCTTTGCTTAGTTCAAGGGCCATGCAAGATGAGAGAATCCAAGCATGAACCGACAGTAAAAATTTGGCAAACACCAAGAAGCTTTTGAGTTTTGTAAGTGTTGCTGGATTGATTCTCTGAGGATTCGGATTTTCTCTAGGTCAATGTGTACACCATCTTAGTCTACACATAGTTCAAAAACTTGTAATTGGCATTTACTCAGCAACCCAAAATTTTGACTCAAGACTTAGGACTCTGGAAGTTTCTTGGCAGTTACTCAACATTACTCGACAACTTTATCGCTACCTTAAAAAACATATAATTTCATAAAACAAACTTAAATAACATGTAAAACATTATTAAATGACATGAGAAATGAATGTTGAGAATGGCATAAATATATTTTATATTAATTTTTTACCAAAAAAGAGTACAAACTACAAAGCTCATAGAGTCATGAAATATCAAATATACATATTACATTTCATCTCTAGTGCCTAAAATAAGTTTGTTGCAGATGCCTCATAAAATTGGAAAGTAAAGATTCATCCTCTACAATGCCAACATCATCAGCGAAGATATCATCTCGATCCTCACCAACCCCTCTTGATGCCTCTGCTGCCCTAGATGATATTGCTTCTTCTGCTTCCCTCTTCAAATATGTTATATCCTCCTCGGTAAACATGGGTTTTGCATCATCAACAATCCAGTCAGCATATGGATCAATCTTATTTAAGTCAATTGCATTGTATTTCTCTAGCCCCTCCACTTGTCTCACACAAAGACGAAGATTGTATCGCACAAAGACAAGATCATTGAGGCATTGTGTTGTCAAACCGTTGCGCTTCTTTGTATTACCAACTTCAAACATGCTCCAATTACATTCACACTCAAAAGAGATACACGGCCAACACAAAATTTAGATGGCTAGCCTTTGAAGATTTGGTGTTTCTGTACCATAATCTTCCCACTACACATTTACAAATAGGAGCTTTATAATTTTGTAAGTCAACTAAACTTGAATAAATGAAATAAGTCCACTACTAGTATCTATAAATTACGAGTAATGAAACTAGAAATTAAAACAAATGACTCAATTTTATTTTTATCTCACTGAGAGGTGTTTCTTCTTTTAACGCATAGAACCGAAGAAAAGAATCTCCCCATTGCATTCTTGTAAATATGCAACTCCTCAATAATTGCATCTCTAGTGTCATCATGAGGAATCATCCTCTCTATGTATGTATTGAGAACATTTAGAACCTCCTCATCGGCCTTAAATGAATCGGAATAGAAAAACTTAGGATTCATGTAGTAGAGAGGCATGAATATGTCGACGGAACGTCTTGTTCCATCTCTAATCAATTATGTGTCAAATGGGTTCATAATTTATTTGATTTTGCCTATAATATTGGCCATGGCCTCCTTAGCCATGTCCATGGCCTCATACAAATAACTCATTGGGTTTCTCTCTCCATCCACCAATTGTAAAGCTCAAACCATAGGCTCTGACACAAAAAAAAATACACATTTAAAATCAAAATCAAGAGAAAAAATTATAACAAATAAATCATATATAAAAACATAGTTAAGTTTAAGGTTACCTTAATTATTTTCTCCATGTGCTTCGCAAACACATCATCAAAAATGGTATTCAATAGCCTTTCCCCTTTAACCTTCTTAGCATAACAAGACTTCAACCACTAGTGACTTGTGTTGGTCCCCAAAAGTGTCAGTCATTTTTGGAACAACATATGAGCTATTATTGGACTTGTAGGGCCAAAATTCCTCTCTTCCCCTTTTCAAAATTTATTGGGGGGCTTTCAAATTCCTCATTTTTTCAAAGCTTTTTCAGCAAAGGAATTAGTAGGTTCAAAGGTTCAACGTCTTCAACAGGGGCTAGGCGCATTTGACAAAGTTCAAAGTTCAACCATTCCAAAGGTTCCGCAGCCCCAAGCATTTAATGAGCCTCAAAAGCTGGAACCGTTGAACCTTGAACCATTTTGGTTCATCGGTTCAACGGGTTCAATGTTCAATTGGTTCAATGCGCCGGGTTCAAAGGTTCAAAGATGGCCTCAGTTATGAAGAGAAACGCACGCAACAAAAAGAGTCAAGCGGATACTGCCAAGTGTCGTCGGCCGAGCCATTATGCCTTGTTCTTAAGAAGTAGCGGAAGCTGCCACGTGTCAACATCCGCGTTTCCTTCCTTCCATTCCACTGTATTGAGTAAAGACCATGGTGGGCCCGGGGGCGAGTGACTAAATGAAGCTGAGGCTGCCACGTGTCTGCATCCGCGCGACTGTTACAGGGTCTCTTTCGACAAAGCTTCTGCCAGAACTCTGCGGAAGGCGACAAGTGGCAACCGTGGAAGGTTTTACTTTGCTTTCCTAAGAGCAATGGACCGTGCCACGCATCCCATGCAGAGAGTGGCGGAGGCCGACAAGTGTCATTGTCCACGAGAGCCTGAACGAGCCCCAAACGTTTCTGCGATGTCGCAAAGGCCCGAGAAGGCAGATGATGCCACGTGTCCCTAGTAAGATTCAACGAAAGATGCCACATATCACTTGTTTGAAGCGGCGGAAGGCGCCACATGTCAAAGGACGGAGCACCATGCAATGCAAAGGCACGCATGAAGCCAAGGAAAGGATTTCCTTCGAACAAATTGTCCGAAGGAATTCCTTCGGACGTTTTGTCCGAAGGAAATAAAGGACCAACAGGCTTGTGCGCGTCACATTTGGAGCGACTGGCTAGCTGTTAACCTTCAATAGAGGAAAGACACGCAAATGCCAAATCGACTGCATTTAAGTGTCTGTTGATTCTAGCAGACTCAAGGCGCGGACCCGAATGCATTCAAAGAGCCTAAGGCCAGACCCAAGAGGAGGAAGAGACAAAGAGGAAAACTCAGCAGGAGTTATTTCCAGTGGGTGAAACAGTTCGCCAGGTAGATATTTGGGGCTTGCCAACATTGAAAGCGCAGCCTATTTGTCCCCTTTAAGATAAAGGTAGAATAGACAGTTGTGCAGCTAGGCAGGTAATGAAATGAGAGATTCAGACTCGGGAGGAGGCACTAGAGATAAATCGACGCGTCACAGTTAAGGCAGTCGCCCTGCTCAAGCGTGGCCCTTCCTGACAAGACCAAGAATGCGTCCAAGGCATTGAATGCGCCGAATGGGTCACTCTATGGGACAAAGTGCCAAGCCTCCCTCAAGCCTTTATATAATGTAATCTCTTGTACCATTTGAAGGAGATCTTCCCCTTACCAAAAGCGAAACTCTGCGGATTTTGAAAAAACAAGACTGAGACTTTGAGCTCAGATTGTAATTTCATTTCATTTTATCTGAATGAGAAAGCAAGTTGTTTACAGACTTTGTGTTGTTTTAGCTTGTATCATTTTAGAAGATCATTCTTATGTCTGTCTTCTGAAGGTGTTCTTATTCATTTAATTTGGCAAGCAGAATTAGTGAAAGTAATAGGGAAGTGTCATGAAACCAACTGTGGGAAGACTTTGTGCTTTCGCAATTGTTTTCAGTCTGTGTTTTTCTTTTCTTTTGTGTTGAGGATTCTGGGACGACTTTGTGCCCCCATTATCCTTTGTGATATACTCTTTGGGCAGTTGAGGTGGAAACTTTGCGTTCTGTTTCATCCTGCTGTTACTACACCCTTTGGTTACTGGTTACTTTACTATCTGAAAGAAACTCCTGTTGTTTTCTGCAAGAACATTTCTGAGAGAAGAGAAGTGCCTTCAGTGTTTACACTAGGATTTTCTCTTTTGTTTGTGTGCATCATTTCTAAAAAAGAGAGATGGATGGTTTATCCCACCCTTGTGTCTTACTTTCTGCTTATATATATAGTATATAGCCTCCGCATATTTAATAGGGAACCTCCCCTTGATGAGAGGAGAGATTTGTCTCTGGTTGATGTAGTAAAGCTAAACACCTGGATGACCAATCTTCCTATGCTATGGTGATAGGAACTATTTTGGTCACCAGTTAGCTGACCGACAAAATATTCACCCAACAGTTTTTGGGGACTCCGCTGGGGACAGTAATTTTGTGCAATTTGGAACATCAAGTTTCAGATTGAAACATCACCTGTGTCTTACCCATAATCATTATAACCCTTATCCATTATAGACTCTGGCGACTCCGTTTTGTGTCTTACCCATTATCATTATAGCCTTACCATCTTCCTCCACTTTCGTTATTTTATCTGGTCTGCAAAACCAGAGCTGCTGTGAAAGAGTGCGCAATTTGAAGCTTCAAGCTCAAGTAAGGCCAGTTCTTTTCTATTTTTGTTATGCAATCTAGCCACTTCACCCAGATTTGTTATCCCTATTTTTCATAATTAAATCATGGCAGTTCGAGGCCCCTGAAGTAACTCTTTTGGCCCACTCAATTTGACTCCACCTCTGCATGAACTCCCACGTAGTTAAAGAAAGAATTTCGCCAAATTCTTTGGTGATGGGATAGTTCACCTTGATGAACACATTGCAGCCTTCAACATACCCTGTGGTGTGATAGGAGTGGAATTCGAAGACGTGGCAATCAGGTTTTTTGTGGAGACACTACAAGGTGCTACTGCAAACTGGTTCTACCATCTACAAGCTAGATCAGTGACTGACTGGGATACTCTTAAAGCCAAGTTTGAAGCTAGGTTCAAGCCTGCAGAGGATGCGCATGCTTTGCTGGCCCAGCTCACTCAGATGAAGGAACCTCATGAGCCTATGAGGGATTTTATTGCCAAGTTCAACAAGCTGAGGCACAGGGTTGCCATGGTCGCCTAGCCAACACCTCAGAATCTCAAATGCTTCTTCATCAACTCACCGCTGCCTGAAGTGAGTTTTCTGTTGAGACGGACTAGACACATAGACCTTGAGGCTGCTCAAGACTTGGCTACTGAGCTAGAAGATGACCTTATCTTGGCAGGAAAGATAAAGAGAGATCCTAACAGAGGTAAACCCTCTTCATCTTCTGAATACTCACCCACAGCCACCATTGACCCAATGGTCCAAAAGCTGGCAAATGAATTGCTAGCCTTGAAAAAGCAAATGGCACAAGGTATGTCTTCTGCTCCTCTGTATAGAGATGCACCAAGGAGGACATTCCCCAATCAGCCATATCAAGGCAACGCTGCCAGAAATCAAGGGCAACCAAATCGTCTTCCTTCTCCACAGAGGAACCTTGCCCTTGAAGCACCTCCAACCAACTCAGTAGTGGGATATCTGAAAACATAACATGTTTCCTATTTCCAACCTGAGTTCGAGCAAGAAAATGATGCTGGTCTCTTCATGGAGGATCAAGAAGAATCAGCTGGTGACTACCACACTGGTTTCCTAAATTACCAGGATGAACCCAGAAGTGAAGGTGAAGCAGATGAGGAATCATATGCAGTACTCACCCGGTCCAAGAATCAGTCAGCCCAGCAAGCTGATAAAGAAAGAATAGAAGAGCAAACTCAACCTGCAACTCCAATTGCTAAGCGGAGAACCACTCTGCCTTTCCGATCAAAGGACCTAGTGATTGCCAAGAAGGTTAGTACATCAAACATCTCTGCACCTTCTACTTCAACTTCGCAGATCAGTCCTCCTCCTCCCAAAAACCAAAAAGATGAACTCCCATCCTCTCTTCCAAGTCCATCTCAGTCATTTGACATGATTGATTGTGTCAAGAAATCTGAAATTCAAATGACTGAGTTTGAATCCCTGCAAGCCAATGTTGAGCAGTTAAACATTGGTGAAGAGCTAGGTGTGGCCCTGTCTGAGGTAAAGATTGTGGTCACCCAAATGTCAGCCCCTGCTGCTCAAATTCTGTTTGAGCCTTTAGGCAGGGGTAATTGCTCCTTGACTATAGAGGATGCTCATGTCTCAACTGATCAAAGTCCTGTGGCTGGCAATCCAAGATTTGATCCAAATCAGGCATCAGAAAAATTGGTAGGGCGCAGTACAAATCAAGAAGGATCTTCCATCTCCAATGAAGAGAAACCTGATAGAAAATCAACTTCTGATGATGCTTGGATCCTAAAATCCGATGGTAGCAATTTTTCCACAGCTGGATGCGGATCTCTGTTGCTCGGATTGAAAACTGCTCAGAGTGAAGAGGTCAAACTCCTTCACACCAAAGGAGATGCTGAGCTGATGGTTTGTCAAGAGTTTGATGCTGACAATCAAAGCATGTGCTGGACTGGACCAGCAGAACAAGCTATGGTGGTGGACCATACTGCTGTACTCCAAAGTCAACAAAAGGAACTCTTCGCCAAGAGAGCAAGGAGTTATGGTGGTTTTCAGTTTGAAGACCACGTCCTGCCATGGAGCAAGAAGAAGAAAGAGCCACGAGGAAGACACAGAAAATTGGTTTCCTGGTGGAGAGTTCCATTCGCCCGTCACCGTTTTTGGGGACAAAATGGTTTCCTTCTGGTTTATCAGGATGACACACCATTTTCACTGTCTCACAGTGGGCGGCATCTAAAGCGCTTCAAATCTTGAGGCATCAGATAAGATCATCTGTACATATGTATATCTGTATAGTCTTTAGTTCTGTTTTGTGCTTTTCATTTTCGTTTTTTGGAGCCTTTTCTTTTTGGGTAGCATGACTCCGTAGCCCAATGGCACACTTCAAGGCACCGGAGATTCTAGTTTCTACTCCCCTCAGCTATTCCAAGTTTTCATCTGAAGGAAGTTCCCCAACTGGAACCCGCTGTTGGTCCCCAAAAGTGTCAGTCATTTTTGGAACAACATATGAGCTATTCTTGGACCTACAGGGCCAAAATTGCTCTCTTCCCCTTTTCAAAATTTATTCGAGGGCTTTCAAATTCCTCATTTTTTCAAAGCTTTTTCAGCAAAGGGATTAGCAGGTTCAAAGGTTCAACGTCTTCAACAGGAGCTAGGCGCATTTGACAAAGTTCAAAGTTCAACCATTCCAAAGGTTCTGCGGCCCCGAGCATTTAACGAGTCTCAAAAGCTGGAACCGTTGAACCTTGAACCATTTTGGTTCATCAGTTCAACGGGTTCAATGTTCAATTGGTTCAATGCGCCGGGTTTAAAGGTTCAAAGATGGCCTCAGTTATGAAGAGAAACGCACGCAACAAAAAGAGTCAAGCGGATACTGCCAAGTGTCGTCGGCCGAGCCATTATGCCTTGTTCCTAAGAAGTAGCGAAAGCCGCCACGTGTCAACATCCGCGTTTTCTTCCTTGCATTCCACTATATTGAGTAAAGACCATGGTGGGCCCGGGGGCGAGTGACTAAATGAAGCTGAGGCTGCCACGTGTCTGCATCCGCGCGACTATTACAGGGTCTCTTTCGACAAAGCTTTTGCCAGAACTCCATGAAGGGCGACAAGTGACAACCGCGGAAGGTTTTACTTTGTTTTCCTAAGAGCAGCAGACCGTGCCATGCGTCCCATGCAGAGAGCGGCGGAGGCCGACAAGTGTCATAGTCCGCAAGAGCCCGACCGAGCCCCAAACGTTTTTGCGATGTCGTAAAGGCCTGAGAAGGCGGATGATGCCACGTGTCCCTGGTAAGATTCAACGGAAGATGCCACATATCACTTGTTTGAAGCAGCGAAAGGCACCACATGTCAAAGGACGGAGCACCTCGCAATGCAAAGGCATGCATGAAGCCAAGGAAAGGATTTCCTTCGGACGTTTTGTCCGAAGGAAATAAAGGACCAACAGGCCTGCGGGCATCACATTTGGAGCGACTGGCTAGCCGTTAACCTTCAATAGAGGAAAGACATGTGAACGCCAAATCTGCTGCATTTAAGTGTTTGTTGATTCTAGCAGACTCAAGGCGCGGACCCGAATGCATTCAAAGAGCCTAAGGCCAGACCCAATAGGAGGAAGAGACAAAGAGGGAAACTCAGCAGGAGTTATTTCTAGTGGGTGAAACAGTTCGTCGGGTAGATATTTGGGGCCTGCCAACATTGAAAGCGTAGCCTGTTTGTCCCATTTAAGATAAAGGCAAAATAGACAGTTGCACAGCTAGGCAGGTGATGAAATGAGAGATTCAGACTCGGGAGGAGGCACTAAAGATGAATCGACACGTCATAGTTAAGGTAGCCGCCCTGCTCCAACGTGGCCCTTCCTGACAAGACCAAGAATGCGTCCAAGGCATTGAATGCGCCGAATGGGTCACTCTATGGGACAAAGTGCCAAGCCTCCCTCAAGCCTTTATATAATGTAATCTCTTGTACCATTTGAAGGAGATCTTCCCCTTACCAAAAGCGAATCTCTGCCCATTTTGAGAAAAGAAGACTAAGACTTTGAGCTCAGATTGTAATTTCATTTTATTTTATCTGAATGAAAAAGCAGATTGTTTACAGACTTTGTGTTGTTTTAGCTTGTATCATTTTAGAAGATCATTCTTACGTCTGTCTTCTGAAGGTGTTCTTATTCATTTAATTTGGCAAGCAGAATTAGTGAAAGTAATAGGGAAGTGTCCTGAAACCAACTGTGGGAAGACTTTGTGCTTTTGCAATTGTTTTCAGTTTGTGTTTTTCTTTTCTTTTTGTGTTGAGGATTCTGGGACGACTTTGTGCCCCCATTATCCTTTGTGATATACTCTTTGGACATTTGAGGTGGAAACTTTGCATTCTATTTCATCCTGTTGTTACTACGCCCTTTGGTTACTGGTTACTTTACTATCTAAAAGAAACTCATGCTGTTTCTTGCAAGAACACTTCTGAAAGAAGAGAAGTGCCTTCAGTGTTTGCACCAGAATTTTCTCCTTTGTCTGTGTGCATCATCTCTGAAAAAAGAGAGATGGATGGTTTATCCCACCCATGTGTCTTACTTTCTGCTTATATATATAGTATATAGCTTCTGCATATTTAATAGGGAACCTCCCCTTGATGAGAGGAGAGATTTGTCTCCGGTTGATGTAGTAAAGCTGCACACCTGGATGACCAATCTTCCTATGCTGTGGTGATAGAAACTATTTTGGTCACCAGTTAGCTGGCCGACAAAATATTCACCCAACAACTTGCAAACATTTGTTTAAGAGACGTTAGTGAGACTGCAATGCTCTATAATATGATGAAGTTTGTGGCGAATCGCATGACTCTTGATCGCACAAGCTCTTTTCCATTGGTGTGCTCTCTCATCAGGTTTAACATCTAAATGTGATTGTAGATGAACTTGGTGATATTTTTTACCTCTTAAATCACATTTTTCACCCATGAGATCTTTTTTATGTTCTCGAGTAGGAGATCAATGCAATGGGATACAAGAGTCCAAAAAAATGTAGGGTGTAGTGTCTCTTCTCAAGAAGTCTCCTTGTTGCTACATATGTTGTCTCATTGTCTATCACAACTTTGACAATATTCTGCACACCCACTTCCATCACCACCTCATCTAGCATATCACACAAAGTGTTTGCTCTTTTTACTTGATGGAAGGCATCAATTGACTTCAAAAAGACTAGTTGCCCACTTGAAGCAACTAGAAAATTAATCAATATACGGTTTTTTTCATTCGTCCACCCATCAAACAAAATGGTACACACATTTTTTTGTCATAATTGATTTTGGTCTTCTACAATAGCTTGCATATGTTTGATGAAATCCTCCAACAACAAGCCACTCAAATTATGAGTAGGAACCTTAAACCCCTTCCCCACAATAGTCAATGCAGTGACCAAATTCACCCAAAAGACTTTTCACCACATTGAAAGGAATGTTGTAATACCAAAAGTTTGTCGCAACTATCATTGCTTCATTATGAAATTCCTAGTTCCAAGCAGTACCTATGAGTGAAGGTTATGTCCTAGGGCTACTTCAAGGAACAAAAAAGTCGTTGAACTATATACAGTGGATGATCTTGTCCTTGACCCCAACCTAGTTAGGGCAATAAAAGAGGCCTCAATGTAATCATTTCTCGCTACCCTTATTTTGACTAGGGCTGCAAGTGCATTAGCTTTCCTCTTTTTTCCCTCTTTTTTCTATGCATAAGTCACAATGCAAGCAACCATCTCTCTTTGAGCCTCAACTGGTTCTTGTTCGCATAATGCTATATTATTCCCTAGTAGTCATGCAATGTGTTATTTCAGACAATAAACACCTCCACTCATCTTCCACAATAATTGCATATAACACAGTTTTTCTCTATCACTGCTTTGCAATGCTTCCAAGAAGGGTCATTGGACTTAAGCTTGTGATAGGCAACTGACCAAATGCCAATGTCATTCTTAAACAACAAGCTTAAACCCTATAAAGACAAAAAAAAAATGTTTTACAATTTAACCCTAACTACTATTCAAAGGAAGAAGTAGATGTAGATATCAACAATGATCATGATTCATATTAGAAAGAAAATGAAAAATAAAATAAATACTTGTGGCTGCCACCGTATGTTGTAGCTTGATATTGTGTGACTATTTTCCTTGAGGCTTGAAAACAACGTATGTACTTCAAACTCAAAGTTCAATGTTCATCATTGTAGTTTGTACTTGTAATATGTATCAATTGACACTAAACAGTATGTAATGTGTTTGAAAATTGCACTTGAATATGGCTTTCGTTCATTCATTCATATGTAAACAATAATGTGTAATGTCCCCAAATTGGGATGACAACCAAAAAAGAGGGTTTTCTAGCAAACCCTAGCCAATCAAAGCACCAAACTGAAATCTGAAAATCTATAACCAGCCGAACCCTAGTTGAAAAAATGTATGATATTCAAGCTAAAAATCATCCAAATAAATCCACAAAAAAATGAAAATTATTAGATAATTGAGTACCTTTTTGGGGTCAAATAATATGATGAATTAGCTAAAAATACCTCACAAAAATATTTTGAATTTTTATTGAAGGTACAGTTGTACTTTCCAACCCTTAAATGCCTCAAAATACTCTCCAAGTGGTTCGCCACACCTTAGTAAAATAGAAGGAACAAATCTGAAAATTATCTCTTGATTTTCTCTCACCCAATCACCTTCTAGAGCTTGCCAAACAAGTCGCCCAAGTGCCAAAATTGCGAAAATAATTTTTAAATATTCTAGGGCATTGAATGACACTAAAAACCCTGCAAAACAATTCCAACACAAATCGCCCAAAATAGAAACCTGCAAATCAGCCTTTTCCAAACAATTTGCTATCCACACGAATTATTATTTCCTACAAACAGAGTGAAACTTCAAAATTCATAACTCCCTCAATACTTGGTATTTTGATGCAAATAAGAGCTCAAATTGATCACAAAATTAGTGACTATCAAATAAAAATAATATCAAACTTTACCTTTCATGGGAAGGCCACTAAAACTTGCTCTAAAATTTTGAAACCCCTAATTTCTAAAATTTCCCTCTTTAAACCCTAGGTTCACTCAAATTTCGAAAAATAGGTGGTGTTTCAAAACACTTTTGTAGATCCACTTGCATGAACACATGCAATTTGAAGCTCACTTACAACCCTTGAATAGAGTTGCTCAAACAGAAAGAATGGAGGTTTTCATCCCCAAACCTAAGACACTTCTTGAAGGTTTTCGTCCTCAAGAGGTGGAAACCAAGCTTGACATACTTGATCAACAATTTCAATATCCAATAGTGCATAATCTTCAAACAAATCCTTGCCTTAATAAACCATTCCTCCAAGTGAAGAGCCCAAAATTGGAGGGAAGAGTTACCTTTCTTTTTAAAATATTAAATGATCCTCTTAATTTCTTTTTATGCTTGAAGTGTCTGAGACCTATAAACCCCACCACTTAAGTGAAATAAAAACATAAGGTGTTTTTTCATAACTCAACTCAAGATTACAAATACAAAATACTTTTTCTATTAACTACTCATAAGTGGCCCACAATGCTCCCTTTCCTTCCTCTACCCTTAGCCATTGGAAAAAGGAATGGGTTAAGGGTCCCATGAAGGTCTAGATTAGAAATGGGGACATTACATATGTAATATCAATTTTCAAATATGTATCAGTAATCAGACTTCAGTAATCCTTAAAGTCGAGGTCTTGAAGTGACAGGCAAATTGTCAGACTAGTTACTTTTTGACTATATCAGACTTCAATTATACCCAAGAATAGTTAATGTTTCACTATTGAATCACTAATAGCATCAAATTCATTAGATCTATGTAAAGTTGGGTCGTATATATTTAAATCTCATCGTAAATCCTACAATGCCCTGTATTGTGCCCTAGTAGCTCGCTGATTAAAAATGTAGAGAAAATGATAAAATAGTTTTTTTCTGACATAGGCTTTATTCCTTACTCGACGAGTTGCGACATTATAGACAATTTTTGCCAAGTAATCACTATAGTTACTTGGCAAAAATCATCAGTTTATCACCAAAAACTGGCTCACGATTTATGAGAAGATGAATTGTTTCTTGTGTTGATCACAATTTCTCAAGATAAATCGCCAATTTATGGCAAAATTTAAATCTATGGTCTACGATGTAACCTAGATATTGTACACTTTGCAAATCAAAAGAACACTTATCCAAGTTGGCATATAGCTTATGACCTCCTAGCGTGTCAAGAACTTGTCGAACCTACTGCAGGTGCTCATCCCATGTTTTACTAAAACTAAAGATGTTATCCAAGTAAACAACCACAAAGGAATCAATGAGTGATCGGAAGACATCATTCATCATCTGCATAAACATTGTAGGTGCATGGGTCAGGTTGAAGGGCAGGACTAACCATTCAAATAGAACTCCTTTGGACATAAAACATTGTCTTCCCCTAAATAAGATCAAAACATGATTTACTTAGAGGATTTGGAACGAAAAGGGCTTTCTCAAAGATTTCAATGTGTGATTCGAAATTGGATTTTTTAAAGTCAATTTTTTCATACAACATGAGGCCAACACAATAGTTAGCTTTTGGTAGTTATAGGGATGAGTGTCACATTATTTGCGTCGTAACAATCATAGATTCAAATCTCGTCGTAAATCGGTGCTTTATCGAAATTAGATGTGGGAACGATTTATCTTTGTGTATAAACTGTGATTCAATTTTTAGCGATTAATCAATGATTTTCACCGAGTCATCACAATGATTACTCAGCAAAAATCACAACTTCATCGCTACGACTCGTTGAGTATGGAGAATAAAAGCCCAGGTCAAAAAATATAGTGATCTTATCATTTTCTCTACGATTTTCCTCTACCTTTTTTATCAACTAGGTGCGGATTTACAAAAGTATTTAAATCAGGGCTTCCACTCCAAACTTTATAGAGATCTAAATATCAGCAATTCAACAGCGAAAGTTTTCAACCTTAGCTAGGTCTGACTCGAGTATACCATATTACAATGAGATTTGAATCTATAGATTGATATAGTCATACATATTTGATATTAAAGACTGCAATCTCTTCAAGGCTTCAAGCCCTCAACTTGACAGTCACTTCAAGGCTTCAAGTGACAATCAAGTGTGATGCAGTCATACATAAATGAATGAAAACCATATTCAAGTCTGATACAATCATACATAGTTGGGCCTAATACACGCATACATACATATTTGAAAATTGATATTACTATTTACAACTTTACATATTACCATTTATATATGAATGAAAGCCATATTCAAGTGCAACTTTCAAGCATATTACATACTATCAAGTGTTCTTTGAGTCCAAATTATAGTGATTAACATTGAACTTTGAGTTTGAAGTTGAACTTTGAAGTGCATACTCCATTTTCAAGCCTCAAGCAAAACAATAACACAGTCAGACACTATCACAACATATAGTGGTAGCCACAAGTATTTATTTTATTTTTCAGTCTTTCTAATATGAATCATGATCATTGGTATCTACTTCCTTCGATTAGCAGTTAGGGTTAAATTATAAACATTGTATATGTGTGTGTGTAGGGTCTAAACTTGTTTAAGAATGGCATTGACATTCGGTTCAATGACCTATTATAAGCCTAGGTCCAATGACCATTCTTGGACACATTGTGAAGCAACAATAGAGGGCAAATATATTATATGCAATTATTGAGAGATGAAAACAAGTGGAGGTGTCTATCGCCTAAAATACCACATTGCATAACTATCAAGGAATGATGTGGCATTGTGCACACAATAACCAATTGAGGCTCAAAGAAATATGATTGTTTGCCTTGCGGCTTATGTAGAGGAAAAAGACGAAAGTTGCACTTGCAGCCCTAATGAATAGGAGGGCAACGAGGGATGGTTATGACACTAAAGCCTCTTTTATTGCCCCAACTCTAGGAGGTCGGGGTCGAGGACGAGGCTCATCCACTAAAGATAGTTCGGCTACTTTTTTGTTCCTCGAAGTAACCTTGGGTCACAACCTTCACTCGAAGGTACCACTTGGAACCAAAACACTACACAATGAAGTAAGGATAGCTGCGGAAAACTTTTGGTACTACAAAACCATTCCTTTCAATATGACAAAGTCCATATTGAGAGAATTTGATTACTACATTGATCATTGTCGAGAAGAGGTTCAAAGATCCTACTCATCGTGATTTGAGTGGCCCATTGTTAGAGGATTATGTCAAACATATGCAAGCTATTGTAGAAGACCAAAAACAAATATGGCAAAAAAAATGGGTGCATTATTGTGTGATGGGAGGACGAATGGAAAAAAATGCACATTGATTAACTTTCTAGTGGCTTTAAGTGCGCAGTTGGTCTTCTTGAAGTCAATTGATGCCTCCCATCAAGTAAAAAATGCAAACACTTTGTGTGACATGTTGGATGCAATGGTGATGGAAGTGGGTGTGAAAAAAGTCATCCAAGTTGTGACAAACAACGCAGCAACATATGTAGCAGTAGGGAGACTTCTTGAGAGGCACTCTACACTTTTTTGGACCCCTTGTGCAACCCATTGCATTGATTTCCTACTCGAGGACATCGAAAAGATCTCATGCATGAAGAATGTGATTGAAGAGGCTATAAATATACCAAGTTTGTCTACAATCACAATTGAGTACTAAACTTGAAGAGAGAGCACACCAATGGATATGAGTTTGTGAGATTGAAAGTCACACAATTCGCCACAAACTTCATCAAATTGTAGAGCATCGCGGCCTCACTAACATCCCTTAAGCAGATGTTTGTGATTCACCGGTGGTTGGAGTCTTCCTATACTAGGAAGGCCAAAGGGGAAAAGATTGTGAAGATCATTTGTAATAATGTGTTTGTGAAGCGCATGGAGGAAATAATTAAGGTAACCTTAAAATTAACTATTTTTCTATTTATCATTTATTTATTATTAAAAAAAACTTATTTTTATTTTAAATTTGTGTATTATTTTGTTTTGAGTTTCAGACCCTGTAGTTCGAGTTCCACTGTTGGTGGATGGAGAGAGAAACTCAATGAATTATTTGTATGAGGTCATGGACATGGCCAAAGAGGCCATAGCCAAATATTATGAGAAAAATCAATGAAAATATGAACCCATATGGTGCATAATTAATTTGAGATGGAACAAGACGCTCCACCAACATATTCATGCAATGGCCTACTACTTGAATCTTTAGTCTTTCTATTTTGATTTATTTAAGGTCAATGAGGAGGTTATAGATGGCCTCAATACATGCACAAAGAGGATGATACCTGATGATGACATTAGAGACGTAGTTATTGAGGAGTTGCAAATTTAGAAGAATACAAGGGGGAGACTATTTTCTTCGGCTCTATGCATTAAAAAAGAAGAAACCCCTCTAAACTAGGTAAAAAAAATTGAGTCATTTGTTTTTACTGTCTAGTGTCATTACTCATAGTCTATAGATACTAGTAGTAGACATTTCATTTATTCAAACCTAGTTGACTTAAAAAATTAAATCTCCTATTTGCAAATGTGTAGTGGGAAGATTATGGTGCAAAAACACCAAATCTCTAAAGGCTAGCCATCTGCATTTTGTGTCAACCGTGTAGCTCTTCTAGGAGTGAATGTAATTGGAGCATGTTTGAATTTGTTCACACAAAGAAGCACAACAAGTTGATGACACAATGCCTCAATGACATTGTCTTTGTGTGATACAATCTTCGTCTTCACATGAAAAAATGACTCTATAACTATGTATATGCTAGAGAATTATGATGAAATGTAATATGTATACTTAATATTTCAAATGACTATGAGCATTATAGTTTGTAACTGTGTACTTTGTAGTTTGTAGTTTTTTTGGTAAAAAATTAATAGAAAATATACTTTGAGAATTCTCTACATTCATTTCTCATGTCATTTAACAATGTTTTACCTGTTATTTAAGCTTATTTTATGAATTTATATGTTTTTTTTAAGTAGCGATAAAGTTGTTGAGTAATGCCAAGTAATACTCGAGAATCTCCCGAGTCCCGAGTTCAAGTCAAAATATTGGCCTGTCGAGTAATTGCCAAGTATGAGTTTTTGAACTATGGTAACAATGAATTGAATTACAGCAGAATGCACTTTGAAAGTTTAAATAAAAGCACATCAATGGTTGAATACATATTCATCATCGGGCACCATAGAGTGCCAACATAACTGATTGGCTTCTAATATAGAATCTTAATAATATTAGTCACACACTTTACCCTAACTAATCTTGAGGATCCTCTTAAAATTCATTGCATAATAAGGTCCCTTTAATGGCAGTATACGTGTACAATAATGAGCTAACTAAAATAAGGAAAATATGGTTATTCTTAAGTAATGCCATTATGATGCCAAAGCATGTATGAAAGCTCTGAGAAAAATGGAATGCATCTATACAACCAACCCAAAGAGTACAATGCATGACTAACTTGTGTTAAAGAACATAGTAGATATAAATGTCCTAATTTTTAGCTCTCATATATTCTTTTCTTGAATTTTAAATTATCAACATTTTCCACTTCGACAGAATACCCACTCTTTGGGGCACAAAAATGATTATATATAGCCATATCCGGTCTCACATACCTTGTGATAAATCCCGTCGCGGCAAAGAACATATTTCTCTAAGAAAGTGCTCCAATCTCCATGCCCTGGTGCAAACCACCACTTTTTTGATGCCTGCCAACGAAAAAGCAACAAATACAATGGAAAGATCAAACATAATCAATACTACCATGACAACAAGAATGATATATGGTAAAATGGGTTATTAAACACTAAATAAAGAATGAATAAATAACAATTTAAAAAGAGGTAATTGTAAATAAAATTGATGAGATCTTCAATCCTGACATGGTGATAACTACACTAGGTAAATATGCCAATTGAATGCATGTTTATTGTTTATATGCAAATAGCGTGCATTAAACATGCAGTAGAATATCAAGGAAAATTTGGAAAAAAAAATTAAAGGCAATGGATCAACCTTTTTTGTTCAAGAATGAATTAGATTAAAAGGCTTACTCTGAGATGTATGCTTCTTCATTACAGGGAACTATCTAAATGACCTCTAGCTCTTAAACTAATTATAAATAATAGTTGTGGATTTTACTAACATATCATAGAGACAATAAGCTTTTGACCAGCAAACATTGTTTGGCTGATTTGATCAATAGCGTTACAAACCTGGCTGGGCCTCCACTTCAAAAAGAGACAATTAGATGCATTTATAAACTTTTTAAGGAAAATCCTGAGATTAACCAAATATTGTTGCATTGTCAAAAAATTTGTTGTTTAAAAAGGTAAGTCCTTTTTTTTAATTTTGGATTTACCTCATCACTAACTTCATTCATGAATATGACTTCATGTGTTATTTACAAAAAATTTAAAATTTGGAATATAAATATTCCCATTATCTCTCTCCTGACCCTGTTGCATGCATTCTGACCTTACTTTTGACTGGGCCTACTAGTGGAGGGAAACATCACATGAACACTAACACTCCTTCAAAAGCAATATTTACAGATCACATTGTAGAATAGGAACACATCACATAACAATAGGAAAAGAGTTTATTACATAGAATACACAAAACCCATGAAATAATCAAACAATATCATACTTGTATCAGTTGCTCTCAGTACATATAGATGATTATGCCATGATGATATTAGAACTCATACAAGATGATGTGTGTACGATCTACGTGTGATTGATGATAAGATGCCTATTCTCTAGGAGTGATGTACATAAACAGAAGTCCAAAAGGACCGGGTGCAACGGTTGGAGTCCAAATCCACTGGAATCACCAATGTATAAAATAATTAATTAAACCCTTCCTAACACAATTCATAACACCACGCATCATTATTTATTCATATGAGTCTCTATGTACAATACATGTCTACATCTTTTATTTTGTGACAAAACACAATCTATTTCTACCATATTAAGATCTTTTGCAGGGGTATATTTTCAAAAGAAAAAAAAAATAGAAGTGCAAGTCAATTCAACATTAACAAGAAAAGAATTACAAGTGTCTCAAATCCATCAACGAAATTTTCCTGCCATTGGTTAGTGACTTAGTTCTTTGAAGTTTGGACAAAGAGATTGATTTGAATGCAAGCTATAAGAGATTCCAGCAACAGGTTTACAATAGAGCCTAGATAATGGATCTTTTCACTAAGCAAATGGACTTTTTAAATGAATCGTGTTTAAAAAGAGAAACAAAAAATTCCATATGAACAGAGGGGATGTGCCAATATTGTGCTGATTCATGAAAGGATCACTCATTCTGTTTAAGCATATAATCCATTATAATGGGAATCAAAGTTCAAACTGCAACTAACTATAAAGGCCAACTGGAATGGACAAATCAATTTTAATCTGTATTAAATATCTTCCAAAAGAGAGGAAAAATATGGTTCACATAAATGTGCATGCAACTATTGGAATAAATGATTATTGCCTTGACTGTGGCTTGAAAATCAGATAGCATTTTACTTGATAAAATAAAACAGCTTTCCTCAAACACATACAGATTGACCAGATATCCTAAACTAAATGATAAGAAAACTAAACCTTTTTGTAAAGATTTGCATAAGCTTCCCATCGCTTTGTCTGATTGTTCAATCTGCCTGCAGCCACAGCTTCAGAAGCAGCAAGAGCGAAACTCACAGCTACAAGAAGTTCTTTCGCACCATCATCTACGCTGATCAATTAATGAAACTGTTGGTATAAAGAATATTTTTACGGAATTAACATAAAATAGAAATACCTTCAAAATTCTGTACCTTACAACTACTGCAGCAAGTAAACGACTGTCCTCGACTCTAAGAACAGGATGTCCTACTCTTATTGACTTCATATTTAGATATGCTTCCTTGTCAGCATCTTTCTCTTTTTCCTGATTGGTACTTTTTTCTATGAAATCATCTCCACTTTGAGGGGCAATATTTTTTACATCATTTGGGAAGGAGATGGATCTTCTGGTGCTTCCAGCTTCTTTATAAATCCAGTGAGCAGCATGCCCATATTCAGCAGATTCATGCATACACTTGACAGATTACGTAAAATATCAGAATTAACTTGATTCCAGTAAGGGATGCCAAATTTATACCGATGCATAGATGAATATGAAAGGCTTCATACACATAACCGTTGTCCAAATCAAGGCAATAATCAAACCTCATGCCATATCATATAGGAAAGATAACAAACCTGTGTGCGGACCTGTACTTCCAAAGGTGATCCATCAGGTCCCCGCACTGCAGTGTGAAGAGACTGCATTAAGAAAATCAACAAATGTGCTTATTAAGAGGTGGACATATAGTAGCAAAAATTAAACAATTATAAGCTTAATAAACATTTTCACCTCTGGATTAGAGTTTCCAGAGATGTACTTATTTTCGGTCATAGTTTAGAATCTAGAATGTGGATGAGGAATTTGGCAATGCAAGCACAACTGCAGATTCACGGAACAATTAAAACATCAAAATTCAATCTTCACGTGAAAAAGAACTTCCACAACTTGCAATTACAACAATCTTGCAAAGTGCCACAACAATGCATTATTATAAAAAGTAAAAACAGTCCATAGTTTATATTATTCTATCGATTTATGAGCATCTGTCCCATAACAGGTTACAAAGCTGCTTATATTTTAAAACTTGGAAGTTAAACTATATAAAACTTCTATGTATAACCTGTTACACCCATGATCAGGCCTACATCTCATCAACTATGTTTCAAACCAGTATAAGGAGATGTACAGGGAATTAGGAACAATTCTAAAATCCCATGACAACATTATCAAGGACTTTATTATGACGTAATGACTTGATAATATGATTTCATATAGATATAATTCCCATACAGAACTCAATGATGAATTTTGTTGCAGAGACTTAGAGAAAAAATAATATCTTCTCCTAATGACTCCCAAAATGATACCTAGAGCTCCTAAGGACCCCTTGCAACCAAGTTGCACAGCCAGAGTCCACTGCCAGCTCCACGCAACTTCCCCGCATTTGTTCATTTCTTCAAGCCCATCCTTGGCCCCTTCCTACCCCTTCAGCCTCTCTTCAATGCCTCTTACTCCTGTCACTCATTGTTGGAAAGCCAAGCCAGCCTTTACCTTGGCAAGGCTCATTTGTTGCTAGTGTAAATTCAGCACTTCGAAATTTGATATTTTGGGTCGGAGACATCACACTAAAAAATTCTTAATTTATTCAATAAACAAAGATGTTCTTATACAAATTTGTTCTCCTTAAAAACAGAAATCTGCATCTATCTCCTAAAACCACTCAACCTAATCTAAGTGAGTTGTTTCAACAACCCGTACAACTCACTCACGCCTCATATTATTATTCCTAATAATTATAACTATGATGTACTAACTAAATATTTCCAACATTCCCCTCTTAGTATGAACATAAGGAAAGGAAACACTACACATGACACATACTTTGATGGATGGGAACACATCAACCAATCTAAGTATGATGTAGAACACATACATTAAGTTCATACTCCATATGTGTGTGAACATACACATTTGTTTACAAACACACTAGGTATGCATCTACGTTGCAGGGGTACGCCCTCCCCCCTGGCGCCTCCAGTTCGGAGACGCCTCTGGCACGGGGACGTCTCGGGTACTCCCGAAGGCGTCCGTGGATGTACCGGAAACGTCCGGCACGGCCACGGACACCTCCGGGACTACCCAAGACGTCTCCGGGTGTGCCCAAGGGATTCCGGCAGAAAAATGGCAAAATTAAAAAAAAAAAAAAAACCTCAGAAAATCCTTAAAAAGAAAACCCTAAAAAGTAAGCAACCCTAAATGTAAATCCAATCCGAATCCAACAGTATATATATAAAATAAACATCTAGATGTAAACTTATACTTTAAGTTATATTTTATTTATATACTTTCAGGATGTTTGAGAGGGGTTTTGGACTGCTAGGAGCTATAATGCAAATTCTAGGTTTTGGAGGATCCTATCATATTTCAGAGTTAGTCAGATTCCAGGGTTTCAGGGTTTCAAACTTAGCCATATTTCAGGGTTTCAAGACTTCAAGGAGACATCATAGGAGGTATGAAGGTTGCATGAAGGGATGTATGCGTGATAGAATAGTATGAGAATATCTCTCACAAAGTGCCATAAGCCGATCCCGCCCCATTCCCTGTGCACCCCTTAAGGCATGCACTCATAAGATTCAATGCACTGATGAGCCCTTGTGAGAGAAAGTGTCAGTAAAAGATAAAGTTGAAAAATAATGGGAGTGGCATTCATGATTTTGTGGACAATCGAGATGATTTATTCTAGATTTGAATGTACATCTTGTCTTTGAAGTAATGAATGAATGAATATTATATATTTTTAAGTGTTTTATCATTTATAGACAAATATTTTCACACTATGTACTTTCAAGTGTTTTACTAAAAAAATGAGTAATATATATATATACACACACACAGACGTACCCACGAAGTATCCAAATCAAGGTTTTTGAAAAATGACGTACCCGCGTACCCGAGACGTCCCTGTATCCGTACCCGTACCCAAACAACATAGGTATGCATGAATAAGGGCACATTGTTATTCGTAATGACTTATATATGTAAACAGGGACTAACACATTTGTTTTAAATTAATCTTCAGTGAGAACCATAGTTACCATGTTCGAAAAATTCGGTTTGTTCGGAAGGGGGAAAAGTTCGGAATTTTGAAAAAAGTTCGGTTTGGTAAGTTCGGAAGTTCAGAATTATATATATATATGCAAAATATTTCAATCTACTAAGGAATGAACATTAATTTAAGTTTAACACTTGCAAAAATGAGAAATGCATGAGAATTTCAAACTTGAATTACATTAAAAGATAGCAAAATATTCATAGTTTATAGCCTAAGCTCAAAATTGATATAGAACTTAAGTTTCAAACATTTGCAACATCAAACCTAGCTTCAAAATCAAAACTAGCACTAGCACTAGCACCATCGTTCATTACTTCATTCATTACTTCAAAGACAAAATGTACATTCAAATCTAGAATAAATCATCTCGATTGCCCACAAAATCATGAATGCCACTCCCATTATTTTTCAACTTTATCATTTACTGACACTTTCTCTCACAAGGGCTCATTGGTGCATTGAATCTCACAAAGTGCATGCCTTAAGGGGTGCACTGGGAATGGGGTGGGATCGGCTTGTGGCACTTTGCGAGAGATATTTTCATACTATTCTATCACGCATACATCCCTTCATGCAGCCTTCATACCTCCTATGATGTCTCCTTGAAATCTTGAAACCCTGAAATATGGCTAAGTTTGAAACCCTGAAACCCTGGAATCTGACTAACTCTGAAATATGATAGGATCCTCCAAAACCTAGAATTTGCATTATTTATTTATATATTGTTGGGTTCGGAAAAAAAAAAGGTTATTCGGTCAAGTTCGACCGCACAAATTCGGTCCATGCCATTTGTTCGGTTCAAACCGAACATGAGCCATGTTCGGTCGAACATGGTAACTATGGTGAGAACACATCATCACTGAACACACAAACAAATAAAAAATACATAAATATGATGGGACTGGGACCTCACTATATCTTCCATGGTTGCTAGCCACATCATTGAACTTCACATTTGTAGCCACTGTACTTGATCATTGCCGCTTAGTCACAAATAGCACAAATGGTCACCACTGCCACTGATGACTAACAACTCTTTAGGCTATGTTTTTTTGGGCGCATTTTGGTTTTTTGCCACTACAACAGACTGTAACCTTTAGGTTAGCAGTGAACTTGAGGTTGGATTGGCCTCCTTCCTCCCTCCCTTCATATCCTCTAGCCTTTTGCGAGCTCAACTGGCTAGGTTGATATCACTGCATGCTGTATTTTGAACATATTTCTTCCCCACAGAATGTTCAATGGACACACTCTTTCTGTTGGACATCGGTTTCGCCCGTTAATGTGTTCATAAAAAGTATAAAATTGACATTTAGATAACATATCTACTTTATTTGGACTACCATGAAAATTAACAACTAATGACACAAATATTAAAAAAAAGTAAGGGACCCACAATATACTTTCTTTTTTATTTTTCAGACTATATAACAAACCATGTCTTAAGACAACTAAAAGAATTTGACAAAAAACAAACATAAACTATACAAAATAAACCATATCATAAAATCCTTAAACAAACCACTTAGACGACAAACTTTAACAAATAAATTAAAAGAACTTCAACCTAAAAAACCTATTAACAGACTTAATAATAAAAAACAAAATCGATATGTTTATAGCATCAGCGTCAAGGCTTTAGCTATTTGGATTATTCATTTATTGACATTGATCTCCGCTGACAAGTTGCAAAAGGAAAGAACGGGTCATTAGACGTGATATACAGCAGAATTGACCAAATTGTCGGAGCTTTGAATGCACAAGAAAAGATATGGAAGGATCTCACATGGATGGTGGACTGATGGAGCACAAAAAGATTTGATCCGCTGAAAGATGTCCTGGTGAAGGCAATGGATTGACTGCTCAGGTACAGGTCTGATGCTACAAACCAACAAGTAAGATGCATGTACACGGATCTATCACGCCTGAAATTTCAAATTTTACATACCTGTCAATTAAATTTATTTCACAGCCAGCTCTTTGAGATGCCATCAATTTCCAGACCTGGGATCTATCAACAACAGTTTATGAATCAACTAATCTCAAAGCAATGGACGCAGGAGGTTTTTTGCACAAACACTGCTGGTCTGATACACTGATGGCTCCAAAGTCTTTGCACAACAAGGTGAGTCAGGTCAGGCAGTGTAAAATAGCGAATGAGTATTTGCAATTATAACTGAACGCATATGAAGACAAACTGCAGAATTGAATGCTGGATAGGCATAGTCAGAGCACCGAAATCAAACCAAAATAACTCCAATATAATTTATTTTAACTTTCACAAATGTATCTTAACCTATGCAAAACAATACAACCTAGAAACACAAAATTTTAAGTATTTTGGCTCTTATCATTGGGACAACATAATTAATAGGGTTGCCCCTTAGAACTTATCAGAAACCCATTGCCTTCATAACCCACTCTAATACCAATGATATTTTTGGTCAGATATATCCCACTAAAAATTTATTTATTTATTCAATAAACGCAGATGTTCTTATACAAATTTGCTCTCCTATAAAATAGGAGTCTGCATCTATCTCCTACACCCACTCACACCAATCTAGATGAGTTGTTTCAACAACCCGTACAACTCACTCACACCTAATATTATTACTCCGAATGATTCTAACTGAAGATAATCTAAAATATGATGGGACTAGATCCTCACTATGACATAATGACTCATTAATATGATCTCGCATGAACATCAAGTCTAAAATGGATAATATTGTATAGCTAAATTCCCAGACAGAACTCGGTGATTAAAGTTATATGACACCTAGAGCTCCTAACGACCTCTTGCAACCAAGTTGCACAACCAGAGTTCATAGCCAACTCCATGCAACTTCCCCACATCAGTTTGTTTCTTCAAGCCCATCTTTGGCCCCTTTCTATCCCTTCAGCCTCTCTTCCATGCCTCTTACTCCTGTCACTCACTGTCAGGAATCCAAGCCAGTCTTTACTTTGGCGAGGCTTTTTTGTTGCTAGTGTGAATTTGGCACTTTGGAATTCAACTCCTTAGTGTTAAATTCTGATTTTTGGTCCTGAAAGATTTTAAACAAAATATAAAATGCTTATATTCGGTCAAACCCATAGTTGCAAGGTTCGGAAATCCGAATCCGTTCAAGAGGGCAAAAAAATCTGAAATCCAGAATTCTTGAAAAAAATTGGAAAAATCCAATCCGGAATAAATACATATATGTGTGTGTGTGTGTGTGTGTGAGCATAGTTATATAAATATGTAAAACTGACAAATACAGTGAAAATCATTAATAAAACAATATAAAATGTTAATATTATATGATATTTATGATTTTTGGGCCTTTTTTTGTGCAAAAAACGTAAAAAATAAAAAATAAAGCAAAATTATTTTTTTGAAAAAAAGCAGGGCCGACCCAGACGAACTTATCCGGGTTGGATAAAAAATTCCGATCCGGCCAAACCTTGTGACTATGGTCAAACGCCTCAAAAATGACAATTTCTATATTTTTGTTAATTTTTCCTACTAACTGTTCAAACCTTGCTGGTGTTAGTCTACATCTTGGATTTATCAGCATCATTAAATGCATTTTAAACTTTATAAGTAAATAATTTTGACCTTGTCCTATACACAATTGACCAATCTTCTCCGAAGTCCAGCAAAGATGGTGAGAATAGAGAGGGTTTCATCCTTGCAAAACATGTGCTGACATCAATGACATATACAGTGACATTTGCAAGATACAAATCTGATCTTTCACTAATGACAAAAGCAGATCAAGTTGTTGTATTAGCAAAGTCACATTTGAGTGATGTTTGTGTTGGCCAATTTTTGGCCCACATACCAAAATTTTGACTGGTTTAAAGAGATGAAGATCAGGTGATTAGAAAAGGTAGCTCAAGCAATAAAGACGTTCCTGGATTTGTCCTTTTTTAGTGGATCGTGACATCATCATCCTCAACAAGTTCTTGTCTTCTAGTGTGTTTCTCAACCAATGAGAGGCCTCGAAAACTATTGGAGCTAATGGTGGTTAATTTGTTGAAGAAGGATTAGTTCTAATTAACCCAAATGTGGGTGAGAATTCATGGAGGTGGTTGGATCTCATTTATGGAATTCTGTTTGCTCGCCTCTTCTCCTTTCTCTTCCCTTTTTTTCCTATATCTCCGTTTTCTCCCCCATAAAGGAAAAAGGATATCCTCATTTGACAAGATGAAACCCTGTCAAAGTTTGTAAGAAAGACCTTTTCAAGCAAAAGATCAATTTTTACCTATCTCTTGCCTCTAAATTGTGTTTAGCAAGCTTGTGCATGATGGCCTTGTGAAGAAGTGTTCTTCCATGTCCATTGTCCTTATTTCTTGCCTACTTTTAGGTGTTTTCAAGTTAATTGCAGATCTGAACTTGAGCTCTTTCCTCCATTAATAGACGCTTGGTGTGGATTTTGAAATTCCTCTTTGCTCCATGTATTGTTTGGTGAGCATAGTTTATGAAACACTTATGCAAATTAACTAGTTTGTGAGGTTGTGTGAGCAAGAATTATCTTATGCTGAATTAGTGTTTATTTCATGCTTATGTGAGTGTCAATCAATTTGGTGTATCACCCATTTAGCTCTCTCAGTTGCCCTATACCTCCTATCTACCTCTTTTCCAAGCAAAAACATTAGTTTAGGTGATCTACCAAGAGGAAGCCGACCTTCTCCGGAGGTTCAACCTCACTATAGGATACCCACAACCTAAGGTTGCTCAAATATTGTAGCTGAGAGTGAGAGAGCTTAAAAAACTCTCCCACAAGGGTGCAATTCTATCCTACAACAGTTTTTGGCACACCCAGTGGGACCCCTTTCAAAGAAGATTGGTCAAGTTTGATGCCGGTCTAATCAATTTGCAGCGGCTATAGCTTTCATCTTTCAATATCTAACGACTCCGAAAAACACTCGGTAATCTGGTGGTAGAACAGTAACTATCTTTCATGCCAAAGGTGACTACAAGATCAGCGTCTAGAGGTATTCCTTTTGAGTTGATTAAACTTCTCTTAAATTCAACCAAAAGGTTAAGGTTCGCCTATACTCACCCATACGTAGGTCATAAGGTATACCTACGCAAGAAGACCTTTGTTAGCCCTTTTTGTTACCATGATTCCCCAAAGAGCTTTTGTAGGCTTCAATGGCCGAAGTCCTTTGAATCTGCCACAATACGATCCTATGTCAGTAGCAGCTCTCAAAAGCGTCCCATATTTTATAGGAGACCAAGCCATAACCCCTGCTGAACACATCAATGACATAGCCAATTTTTGCAATATCCATAATGTCGTTGCAGAAAATATAGCTATTAGACTTTTCGCTGTATCCCTTAAGGGAAAAGCTTTAGATTGGATAGAGGCTTAGCTCCTAATTCTATTCAATCATGGAATCAACTAGGAGAGGCCTTGTGTAAAAGATTTGCAGACAAGAGTGACCATTTGTTACTAGCAAAACAACTTAACACAATTACAAGGGCCCCCCCATGAAGTCATGCAAGATTTCAACACAAGATTCCAAAAAGCTTGGGACAGACTTCCATCCTCTGTTAGATCATCCTCTAACTTTGCGTTTCTATACTACTTGAAGGCCCTAAATAGCGATATGGCTGTAATGATCCAATCCATGGGAGGGGACGTATTGTCAGACGCTTATGAGGTGGCTATTAAAGAAAAAAATTGCCTAGTCCAGGATGGCAAGCTTACTCCTAGACCCCCAATGCCTCTTTTTCCTGAAATCAGACCACTCCCTTCAGTTATTCCCCCACTTGATGTTATTCTTCCAACTCCAACAATTGTTGCTATACCTTCACCTAAGCAGGAAAAGGCCTCCACTAGCAGATCAAGTGATTCCCAAGAGCAGAAAAACTACCTAGAACTTAAGAGCATGCTCCAATCCTTGGGAAATGATGTGGTAAATGTGAAGAGGCAGCAAGCTCAGTTCAATAAACCTTATCAAGCTCCATATCAGCCTCAACAACAGTCTTATCAAGCAAATAGACCACCCTTCAAGGAAACTTTTCAAAACCAGAACCGTGAGCAAGGGCAAGGCCAGCCTAGCTACAATAAGCAGAGCAACTATAACCCAAATGCCACAGGCTATTCCAACTCCTTCGTTCCTGTTCAAAACAATATGGCTCAAAAAGCTAAAGGGACCATACCTTGGGATCAATCTTTTGGGCAATCTATTGTCCCAACTAATGGTTTTAACTAGGCCTTCAATGACCAATGGCAGCAGGCTATTGCTTATGGATACAATCAAGCCTTAATGGCTCAAAACACAGAGATCCACATGATGACAAAATCAGGACAATCTCCACAAGACCAAACCAGCTGGATGCTACAATGGTCATCAGTGAGCAAGAAGAGTGTTATGCACTCAATCAACAAACTAGTTCTAGCCAAGCATACATTCCAGTGGCAGCTAATACAAGGTTCAAAAGAAGGAATATGGATGGTAATCAAGAGGCATTCAAAGAACCTCCTGTCATTACTCCTTCATTGCCTAAGCCTAATGAGCCTGTTGTCACTCCAAAGGTCTCGGCACCTCCTAAAAACTAGAATCAAGGGGCCCATTTTGATCTACTAAACTCGCAAATTCAACAAACAACAATGGTGGCTCCCAAAGCTCAGGGGAAGGTTGGTGGTCCACCAATTAACATTGTTGAACAAATGAAAAAGTCCAATGTGAGTGTGCCAATGTGGGACGTGCTTTCCATGCCCGATCAAGTGGACATCCTTCAAGAAGGTTTGTCCAAGATAGGTGTTACAACAACTGCAGGTAGACAACCAAGCAAAGAAACTGAGGTCCTCACCAATGCAACCCAAGGTCCTATGGGAGAAGGATCAAGTAAGGTGGTCAAACCTCCTCCGTTCTACATTTCATTAATCATTGGTGATTCCTTGGTACATAATTGCTTGGTAGATAGTGGAGCTAGCACTTCAGTAATGCCAAAGTCTATAGCTAGCCAATTGAACCTCAAATATGAGCCACATACTAAGGGAGTTCTGCAGCTTGACAATTCTTCCACAAAGCTGTCTAGTATCATCAAGGATTTGAGCTTGATGCTGCATGCTTGTCCTAATGTTTCAATGGTTCAGGATGTGTTGATCCTTGATATAACTCCTCGTTTTTCGTTATGCCTCTCTAGAGAATTCACAACCAATATTGGGGGTTATCTAGCAACAGATTGGTCCTACATGGCTTTTAGGACAAGGTATCAATCAACGTTGAGCCCATGGCACAATTTCACATTGAGCCTCATCAGCAAGATAGTATAAACATCAATTGTACTATCCTTGATGAGGATGAATTTACAATTGGTCAAGAACTGAATACTTATCTTGAGGAGATTTCAGACTTGTTCATGGATGAGCTATGGGGGATAATCAATTTCTCAACCCTTTGGAAGGTGTTAAAGAAAGAGACATGAGTGTCTATTTGCTACATGAAGAAAATCAACTCATGCCTTCCCTCATTGGACCTAAAGAAGACCGCAACAATATGTGGAAGTTGTTCTTTGATGGTTCAAGGAGCAAAAATGGAGTAGGTGCAGGAGCAATGCTGGTTTCCCCTTCAGATGACAAGTATTTGTCTTCTTATAGGTTCCATTTCAGTTGCTCCTCCAATGCAGCAAAATATGAAGGCCTAATCCATGGCCTCCAATGGGCCAATAAGAGGGGAATCAAGCAGTTGCAAGCATATGGAGACAGTGAGCTTATAGTGAACCAAGTCAGGACCCTAAACATTACGAAGAAACCTTTGATGAGGTCCTACAAAAACAGAGTATGGGCCTAATTGAATATTTTGAAGCCTTTAACATTCAAGTTGTGCCAAGGAACTAGAACCAACATGCTGACAGGTTGGCAGTTGTGGGAGCCCAGTTTGATCTTCCAAGTAAGTTAAAAAAGGCCAAGGTTCAACCACATGTCAAGGTGGTGGTGAGGCCATCAGTACCAGATAATGAGGCCCACTGGCAGGTCTTCGAAAATGACAAACAAATTGATTGTTTCGCGCAGCAAGAAGCAGAGTTCTCCGCCAACCAAAAGAAGTTTAAACGACAATATAGGGAGAAAATTGTCCAATTAAAATCCAACAAGCTGCCTAAGGGATTGGCTACACTTGAGAGTCTCTTCCAAGAAGGAGACCATATGAGGAAAGACAAGGCACTAAGGTCAACTGATGAGGAGAATTATGAAAGGGTCCTTATTTTCAAGGACAAGCTCTTTAAGCTTGAGAAGGTAAACAATGAGGCAGAAAGGCATGCTTTCATTGAACTTTGTAAGGAATATTCAGACATCTTTGCTTGGGAATATAGTGACCTGAAAGGTTTTGATCCAAAGTTAGTCCAACATACTATAGAATTGGAGGCCAATGCTAAGCCTGTGAGGCAAAAACAAAGGTCCATTAACCCCAAAATTGAAGAGCTAATGCGAAGAGAGCTAACCAAGTTAATTGAATCCAAGATCATCTTCCCCATCAAGCACTCATCATGGGTAGCCAATTTGGTGCCTGTAAGGAAAAAGAGTGGGGAGATTAGGCTGTGTGTTGACTTTAGAGATCTGAACAGGGTCTCCTTGAAGGACCATTACCCTCTACCATCCATGGAGCAGCTTCTTCAAATAGTTTCAGGTTCAAAACGTTTTTCTCTTTTGGATGGATACTCAGAATACAACCAGGGATTAGTAAATAAAGAAGATCAATACAAGACTGCCTTCACCACCAAATGGGGCACGTATGCATACCATAAGATGTCTTTTGGCTTATCAAATGCTAGGACAGCTTTCCAAAGAGCCATGGACATGGCTTTCCAAGGGCTGCTGAATCAAATGGTGTTGATCTACTTGGATGACATCATAGTTTTCTCAAAGGATGCCAACGAACACATGGACCACCTGAGGTTGATCTTTGAGAGATGCAGAGAGTATGGGATCTCTTTGAATCCCAAGAAATGTGTGTTTGTTGTACATGAAGGTAAGTTGTTGGGTCATGTTGTTTCAAAAGAAGGGTTGTCTATTGTTCTTGATAGAATAAGTGCCATCTTGGCCTTATCCTTGCCCAAGCATAAGAAGGAAATCCAAAGTTTCTTTGGGAAAATAAACTCTGTGAGAAGGTTTATACCTGATTTTGCAAACTTGGTCAAGACCATCACTGCCACGCTGAAGAAGAACCAAGTGTTCACTTGGTCAAATGAAGATAAATCAGCATTTGAGGCCATCAAGCAAGCCATTGCCCAAGCACCCACACTCATGAATCCTGACTTCTCAAGAGATTTTATATTGTATGCCTTTGCCAATATTGACAATATATCAACTATGCTGATGCAAAAGAATGGTGAAGGGCTTTAGCAACCAATAGCATTTTTCAGCCAGGGGCTTGAAGGGTATGAGGTAAAGTATACTTTTGTAGAAAAGCAAGTCCTTGCAGCAGTAAGAAGCCTTAAAAAGTTCAAGCCAATGCTCGCCAATAGCAAAATCTATCTTATGGTGTCTCACCTTGGAGTGAGAGACTTCCTTCTTAACAAAGACTTGAATGAAAAGAGGGCTAGTTGGATTACCAAGGTCATGAAGTATGACATGGAGATCAAGGTCACTGAGCTAGTAAGAGGTAAAGGCTTGTGTGAGCATATGGTTGACGACCTTCATGAAGACAAAGAGATTATCTTGGTAACACAAGATAACTCACAAACAGATGCACCTCCACCTCACACTAGTTGGCTCCAGGATATGACACGTTTCTTGATAAGAGGTGAGTGCCCACAAGGTATGGACAAGGCAAAAATAAGTTATTTTAGATTTCAATCCATACCTTATGCATTGATTGATGGGGTTTTATTTAGAAAGGACCTCAATGGAGTGCTCCTAAGGTGCATAGATGATGACCAAGTGACAAGGCTTTTGGAGCAATTCCATGATGGACTTGTAGGAGGTCATTTTGCACCTAGAACCACATCAGCAAAAATAATGAGGGCTGGTTATTACTGGCCCAACCTCTTCAAAGATGTGTATGCATGGGTAAGAAAGCGTCAAAAGTGTGTTTTCTTTGTGGGTAAGCAAAGATTGGCAGCCCTTCCTCTCAACCCAATTCAGGTAGAGCAACCCTTCATGCAATGGGGGCTAGATTTCATAGGAATGATCAACCCTCCATCAAGTACAAAACATAGATGGGTGCTTATTGCAACCAACTACTTCACCAGGTGGGTGGAAGCCATTGCGTTGAAAGAGGCTAATAAAGGTGCAGTCCTAGACTTCTATGACAATATTGTGACCAGGGTTGGCATTCCATCCACTATTATATCTAATAATGCATTAGCATTCCTCGGTCTGAAAACGAGTGAATGGGCTCTCAAGATGGGCATCTACCTCAGCACCTCTTCCAACTATTATCCTCAAGGAAATAGACTGGCCGAGTCCACAAATAAAAATTTGCTAAGAATCATCAAGAGAATCAGAGGACATGGCACACTAAACTAAAGACAACCTTGTGGGCTGACAGGGTGACTCCTAACGCTGCCATTGACAATTCTCCATATGTCTTCGTATATGGAAGGGAGGCCAAGTTGCCCATTTCTCTTGATCTGCCTACATTAGAACTAGTCCATCAGCTAGAGTTGATGGAAGATGAGCCCATGGATGTGAGACTTGCAGAACTCATGGAGCTTGAAGAAACGAGAGACCTTGCAATGAAAACACTAGAATCACATCATGCTCAAGTCAATAAGGCCTTTGACAAGAGAGCCATAGCAAGGTATTTCAAGGAAGGGGATCTAGTCCTCAAGTGGGATTTAAACAAGGCCAAGCCGGGCAACCATACCAAATTTGACAGCTTGTGGAGTGGTCTTTATTTGATCCACGGATGCAAACAACATAATGCTTTTCAGCCGGCCCAACTAGATGGAAAGGTGCTACCCATCCTAGTCAATGGGATTCATCTAAAGCCTTGCTATTAGAAGAGTTTGCAGCCATTGTATATACTGTACATTTTGTATAGTTTTTCATGTTTTCTCCTAAGTGCCTTGTGCACATCTTTTCAGTTGTGTGTTTCCTTTCCCTAAGTGCCTTGGGCACAGTGGTTGTTTTGTTCTTGTTGTCCTTGTTGCTTCAAGAGGAGGTTTTCAGATAGGGTCAGCCTTGTCAAAGAAGCAGTGACTCCGTGCCCAACAGATTGGATGAGGCTAATGCCCTGGTTTCTCAAGCATAGCAGGCATGCTTCCCTGCGAGTCGCCAGAAATGTTGGCCAATTTTTGGCCCACATACCAAAATTCTGACTGGTTTAAAGAGATGAAGATCAAGTGATTAGAAAAGGTAGCTCAAGAATTAAAGACGTTCCTGGACTTTTCCTTTTTTAGTGGATCGTGACATCATCATCCTCAACAAGTTCTTGTCTTCTAGTGTGTTTCTCAACCAATGAGAGGCCTCGAAGACTATTGGAGCTAATGGTGGTTAATTTGTTGAAGAAGGATTAGATCTAATTAACCCAAATGTGGGTGAGAATTCATGGAGGGTGGTTGGATCTCATTTATGGAATTCTATTTTCTCGCCTCTTCTCCTTTCTCTTCCCTTTTTTTCCTATATCTCCGTTTTCTCCCCCATAAAGAAAAAAGGATATCCTCATTTGACAAGGAGAAACTCTGTCAAAGTTTGTAAGAAAGACCTTTTGAAGCAAAAGATCAATTTTTACCTATCTCTTGCCTCTAAATTGTGCTTAGCAAGCTTGTGCATGATGGCCTTGTGAAAATGTGTTCTTCCATGTCCATTGTCCTTCTTTCTTGCCTATTTTTAGGTGTTTTCAAGTAAGTTGCAGATCTGAACTTGAGCTCTTTCTGCCATTAATAGACGCTTGGTGTGGATTTTGAAATTCCTCTTTGCTTCATGTATTGTTTGGTGAGCCTAGTTTATTAAACACTTATGCAAATTAACTAGTTTGTGAGGTTGTGTGAACAAGAATTATCTTATGTTGAATTAGTGTTTATTTCATGCTTATGTGAGTGTCAATCAATTTGGTGTATCACCCATTTAGCTCTCTTAGTTTCCCTATACCCCCTCTCTACCTCTTTTCCAAGAAAAAACATTAGTTTAGGTGATCTACCAAAAGGAAGTCGGCATTCTCTGGAGTTTCAACCTCACTACAGGATACCTACAGCTTGAGGTTGCTCCAATATTGTAGCTGAGAGTGAGAGAGCCTAAAAAACTCTCCCACAAGGGTGAAATTCTATCCTACAACAGCTTGAATACCTTTTACCAAAAATTTACCTTTCTTTGAAGATGAATATCGGGGGTGAATCTTTCCAAAACTGGAATCCATAGCCAGAGGAAGAAGCCAATATATCAAATATTGTTTGACGGCCTCAACTGTTGGTATCTGAAAAGTCACCTGTGACATCAGCAAATTATTTGATTGCCCTTTTCAATATGTTCACTCAAACTCGACCATATTGGTTTGACTGTCATAAATGTTCTTTTACTTGAAATATATGTTATTTTTCTGAATTTGAAGATAGTTGATTGTGATATATGATTTGAATGTATTAAAATTTTGTTGAACTTGCAAATTAAATTCTACTTTACTTATGGATAAATTGTTGGTGTATTTATTGATGTGATTGAACCCTTTGGAACGAATATTTGATCTGTAATTGAGTTGTGATGATGGAACCCATCGGCGCTATGCTCAAATCTGTTGTTAATGATCAATGATGATAGTGCCCTATGGGGCTAAGCTTTCAGCGTATCCTGACTTGGTCATGGAAACTGACATTTAATGCTGGACCCACAAGGTTTATTGATGTCACTAGTGACATCCGATAGTTTCTATGTTAGATTATAACACAAACTGGGGTGATCCATAACACAACTAATAATGTGAAAAATGCTGACATTCATAGAAAGCAATCAAGGAAAGACGAATATACACTTCCAACTTTCAACACCACCTTTTTTTCTTGCCTTTCTTGGAAAGCATGGTCTTTGCAATCTAAAACTTCCCCACTATTTTCTGTAAGTTTCTCAACATGTAGAAACATTGTATATCTATATAATTATTTTCCATAACATGGTTAGCAGATTTGAGAAATACAAGAGATACCGGAAATATTAGGAGATATATATTATATACTATGAAAAAAATGTACCGATGCAGTTCTAATTGCAGTACAAATAAATATACAAAAAAACTTAAAACATAAATTCACTGCTCAGAGTTATTCCTAATCCTAAGAAATAAAAATTTTGCTTCAAAAGCATTCACAATTGTCAGGTATTAGATTCCAAGTTTAAATGACAGGAAAATTGGATGGTGTGCACCTATGACTCGCATCAACTTGTCACTGAATGGTATTAGGAGCAAACAAAAGAATGGCATTAACACATCAATAGTAGCAGAAGCATGTAAAAAAAGCAGCCCAAAAGCTAATGACAGAGTTGTGTTTAATTGATTGCTTTATATGACAAGAGAAGCACTTTCATACAAAATTTCAGAATAGAATTCAGGGACAAATTGAAGGAATCTTGTTACGATTATGCAGTCAACTTCTCAATGTTCCATTCTGAAAATGACTTCACCCTTATCCATGAGGTTTCCCAGGAATCAGTGGAAGGGACTTTACGGTGCCTTGCAATATTTGGAGGAGCATCAATGGTAGTGATTAGGGAAGAAAAAACAAAATTCATCATTATTACACAAAGCAATGACCTAGGATGACTCACAAGAAGATGAAAGATGCAGCAATCAAATCATTAAATACATGGGAATTCTATTTGGCATTGCAGTGTCCATTCTGACTAGTGTTATGGTCCTGATTAGGCCTACACTTAATTGGAAGATTATCAACTATATTTTCAAAATCAATAAGAGTCTCAAATAGAAAACCCTCATTAGGCCTAAATTTGATTGAGGTTATCAACAAAACTTCAGAGAAATAAAAAAAATCTGGTGTTTAAAAAAAGTCGAGCAGATCCGGCAATTCAACAGCAAATGCATGAAATCCTACAAAAAACCAACCAGAAATACATGCAGCGTCATGACCAACATTGCGTCCCTCACCAATTCCAGGTTGGTGATGAGGAATGACTACATTTGTAGAAAGACCATTTGAAAGGTCCAAATAGGAAACTCAGACCTCTTTGTGCGGGGCATTCACAATCATCAAGTGGCTACTAATGGCTTTGAGCTCAACTTGCCACCATATCTTGGATTGCATCCAATATTCAATGTGGAACTACTCTGACCGTAGTTTCCACCTCTCTTTGGCACTTTGGATATTGTTGAACACTTGCAGGTCATAGAGTTAAATCTAGACTATTCAACACCATTCGCTATTGATAAGATCACAAATGCAATGGTGGCAGGTACCTGAAATCAATAGATTCCATTGTATCAAGTGGTCGAGGAATGGCAGTTTTCTAACCAAGGAAAGTGATTCACCGAAATCTAGTTTCAGCAGAAATTCCCAAATTTGGTTAAAGACCTCGATGCAATGGGGCTTATTGCTTCTCAAAAGGGAACGAATGATCCCACCAATGACTCAAACCCACAGCATGACAGTCCAGGGTTACTTCCGGAAGATTATGATTTTTCAAAAAAATCAGCTCTGAAATGTCCCGCTTAGGACAAAATTTAGCAATTCTAGAAATCACAACAAACCCTTAAAATAAAATGCAAATTTTAATTTTTTTTATCAAAACCCAACTTCAAAATTTAAGAAATCTAGAAACACTTATTTTAGATCAAAATTCAATATTTTATTGCCCCAAACCCTTCCAAAAATTAAGAGACGTACAGCCATACAAAAGACCTCAAAATCTGGATTTTTGAACCAAATATATATGGCTCAAAAATATTATAAAAATATCAGCTGAAAGTGTGTATGATCAAACACCAAAATCACCCTTAAATTGCCCCAAAAACTGCACTTTCAAACCCTCAATGGGGGTCGTTGCCCGAGGAGAGGGCCCCCAACTAGTTTGTTGCCCTTGCAAGGGCTGATTACCACTGTGTACCACCTCCACAAGCTGCCCAACTGCTGCACTCCACTTGGAAAGGTGCCCTAAACCTAAAATTTGCCAATTTCGCTCAAATATGACCTCTGAATGAAGTCATCCACTGAACATTGAAGGGTTTCGTCCTCAATATCCAAATACCAAAAAGGGTTTTTGTCCTCTAGGGCTAAAATCATAAGCAAGCTGCTCAAACTTTGAATATTTTATTGATCAAATGGCATGAACCTCAAAATGAACCTCCTTTTGTCCTATTATATCCTTTCCCTCCAAAAGACCTTCCCAAAAGGGAAGCGCTCCACTTGAAGAGGAAATTTAAATATTCAAAAAGAAATTTCCTTATAATTTCACTTAAGAGCTAATTTGCCCATGACCAAAAGGTCGCCTTCTTAAATCAAAATTAGAAAAAAGTTGCCAATAGATAAGATAAGATAAGATAATTATATTAATGTCCAACAAATGACCACAAAGGTAGGTCAATTGGACTGCACTGTGCAAAGCCAAAGGACCCAGCGGGAAGACCTAAACAGGCCGTCCGAAAACAACAATAGCGAGAAAGATAGAAGGAGAAGAACTATGTTTAACGCTTTTAACTTGAATAGAGAACTATGTTTCCCTTGATTCTTCTTTCCTTTAACCTATGGGAAACAACAAGAAAATACGCTAAAAGTCTTCAACCACTCTAATCTTGAGAAGGGGACATTATAATCCTCCCTTCTTGAAATTGCTTGTCCTCAAGCAATTGCAATTTCCGCTGCTATAGAATAGCTGCCCCTTCCCAAGTAGCATCCTCAAGGGGCAAGTCTTTCCAACGAACCAAATATTCCATGATGCTTTGGTTCCATAGCTTCCTTTCCTAAACCTCTGTGATAGAATCTGGGACCAAAATCAACTTGCCCTCATCATCTAGTGGTGGTAAATCAACCGAAGGAGTGATGTGCTACCTTAGTGTCTTTTTGAGGCACAAAACATGAAACACATTGTGGATCCAGCTATGTTCGGGCAGCTCTAGCTCATATGCAACTTCTCTAACTCTTCTTAGAACTTTGTAGGGACCGTAGAAGCAGGGTTTAATCTTTTCTACCCCACTATGCTTGATGGAAGATTGTCCGGGATGCAACCTAAAAATTACCATGTCATGCACCTCAAATGTCCTTTCTATCCAATGCTGGTCCACATACATTTTTTGTTGGTTTTGAGCATGTTGAAGGTTCATTTTGAGCACCTCTAACGTTTCAAGACTCTGTTGTACCAAATCCATAGCTCCATGCACTCTACTATCTATCAAAATTAAGTCTATAAAGGAAAATGCATAATATCCATACAGGGCCTTAAAAGGTGACATACCTATATACATGTGGTATGATGTATTGTAGCAATTCTCAGCCATGTATAGCCACTTAATCCACGTTGTTTGTTGACCTGAAACAAAGTTTTGTATGTATCCTTCCACCCATTTACTCACTATTTTAGTTGGTCCATCAGTTTGTGGGTGGTAGCTAATGCTACGAGACAACTCCGTGCCCATCAAACGGAAAAGTTTTTAGCAAAATAAACTCATGACCCTGTTGTTCCAGTCACTTCCAATGTTCTTAGGCAGCCCATGAAGTTTGAACACTTCTCTGAAAAATATCAGCCACTATGGGTGCAGTATACTTGGCTGGTATTGCAAAAAAATGTGCATATTTAGTAAGTCTATCCACTACCACAAACACACAGTTCTTACCTTGTACCATGGGAAGCCCCGTCATGAAGTCCGTGGATAAGCTTTTTCATTATTGAGTGGTAATAGGTAGGGGCTGCAATAGACCAACTGAAAAAGCGGGTTCACCCTTATTTTGTTGGAAAATAAGGCACTCCTGGATGTATTGAAGAACCTCTCCTTTAAGGCCCTTTCAAAAGAACCTCTCCCTCACTCGCTTGTACATTTTGAAATACCCCAAATGACCAGCCATTGGGTATCATGTAAAGCCTTCAGTATTTGATGTTTCATCTTAGATTTAGGGGTTAAAAGGACCCTATTCTTGTAGATAATCTACGCATCCACCACCTCGTACCTTTCGTCATCAACCTTACCTTCTACGATAGCTGTAGTAAATCCATCCTTGTCATACTCAGTTGTGATTACAGCCTTCCAATCCGCTATAATTTTAGTCATTGCACAGAAAATGGGTTAGACAATGCATCAGCAACTACATTGTTTTTCACTCTGACATATTCAATATCAAAGTCATAATATTATAGTTTACTTACCCATTTTTGCTGCCTATCACTCAAATCAATTTGGCTGAGAAAATATTTCAAGCTATTGTGGTCCATTTTCACTACAAATCAAATACTGTATGAACTTGTCCAAAGCATGCATGATGGCCAACATTTTCTTGTCATAGATGGAGAACCTATGCTCCAATTCTTTGAATTTTCTACTTTTGAAAGTGATAGGGTGTCCTTTTTGCATTAGGACAACCCCTATACCTTCCCCCAAAACATCATATTCCAAAATAAATGGAATGGCGAAATCTGGAACAGCGAGTACTAGGCAAGTACTCATCACTTCCTTGAGCTTTTCAAAAGATTCCATTGCTGTTGTTGACCACCTGAAAGCTACCTTTTTTGTCAAGTCTGTTAATGGGACAGCAAGCCGAGAAAACCCCTTCACAAACCGCCTTTAGTAGTTGCATAAACCAAGGAATCCCCTCAAATGTGTCATAGTAGTGGGAGGCAACCAATCTATGATCACTTGTATCTTTTGTTGGTCCACATAGACCCCTTGGGCTCTGTTACATGCCCCAAGTACAAAATTTCAGAGACTCCAAACTCACATTTGGACCTTTTGGCTAAGAGTGTTTGCTGCTCCAACACTCTCAACACTATGTCCAAGTGTTGTAGATGCTCCTCCCATGTTTTGCTATAAATAAGAATGTCATCAAAGAAAACCACTACAAATTTCAACAAGTTTAGCCTAAAAACATTATTCATTCATGATTGAAAAGTGGCAGGAGCATTGGTTAAACCAAGGGCATGACCAAAAATCCATAGTGCCTATAGTGACATCTAAAAGCAATTTTCTAAAAATCCTCCTCTTACCCAGATTTGGTGGTACCCGATCTTCAAATCAATATTAGAGAAGTAGATTGCCCCATTAAGCTCATCAATTCTAGGTATGGGATACCTATTTTTTATGGTCTTCTTGTTCAATAGACGATAATCTGTGCACATCTTCATTGTCACATCCTTCTTCACAAGAATGACCGATGAAGCAAAAGGACTAGAACAAGACCTTATATGACCCATCTCCAAAAGCTCTTGGATATTTTTTTCAATTTCTTCTTTGTCGATCCTAGGATGGCGGTAAGGTGTAGTGATTACTGCTTTTTTCTTGGTTCCAACTCGATGTTGTGCTCAAAACCCCTATCTGGGGGTAGTTCATGAAAAATACTACCAAAAACATTGGCATATCTATTATGAATGGGTTGAAATCCTTGTGATGATGTTGTTCCAAATCAGAATTTGTAGTGCTTACAAAGCAATCTGTTGCCAAAGCAACCTGACATGTATGAAAAGCCCTTTCCATCATCTTTGAAGTCACAACCATGGGTGCTCCATTGCTCAACCCACATAGCACTATTTCCTTACTAGCTAGTCTGTATTTTAGTTCTATTGTTTGATAATTTTGGATCACTTCCCTAAGAGAATGCAACCATTGTATTCCAAGGACTAAATCAGTCTCTCCAATGTCGACTACATAAAAGTCATCTTCAATTTTGTGCTTACCCAATGTGACATTCAACCTTGAAATCTTCTTTGTGTGAGGGATAGTGAAGTCATCTGCCACAGTCACATTAAAGCCTTTGAAATCAGTAGTTTAGAGCCTACATCTCGCTACCAAAACCTGTAATGTCCCCTTTTCATATAATGTTAATAATTAATAAAATTGCCTAAATAGTGATTTTAATCATTCGAAAATATAAGAGAATTTAATTAATTATTGAAATAGAATTATCTTGGATAATTATTCGAATTACCGGAAAAGTGGTTTTAACGATTTGAAAAATTAAAATAATTTTAATGATTATTCTAAGGGGTTTTATAATTAATAAATTGCTTAAAAAGTTATTTTTATCACTTCAATTATTAGAGAAATTTAATTAATTGAAGGACCTAATATAAAAAAATTATTTAATTTGCCAAAAAGTAATTTTAATTACTAATTTATTGAGGCAAGTTATTTAATTAATTCAAAAAGGCCTACATTGAAATTAAAAAGAATGTCAGCTTGGGAGATGAACAAAGAAATGAAAGATATCTTAAAAAGTGGATAGGGAGAGGTTATGAAGTGTTTTACCTCCCCCAAGGTGGTTCACCCCCCTTTGGAGGGTACAAATACATGATAAAAATCGCAATTGAGGATATGCTGAAAATTGATATTATTTCTTCATGCTTAAAGAAGATATTAAGATGTATGCCCAATAAATGTGTACAGATTTGGAGTTGATTATTCTACAAAAAGTATCTTTTGACGTCACCTATTGCTAAGATGGATTTGTTACATGCCCTAGAGTGGGGTGACTTGCTTTATGTGAACTTTATGAGGGTTTGACTTCACAAAATTGCGGATTGGAGGCTAATATTTATTGTTTGAATTTTTCCAAGTGTGGCGACTTGATTGGGATTGAGGGTTCGATGTTTGAAGAAATAAATTATGAAAACTAGGGTTTTCAAAATTTTAGAGCAAGTTTTGGTGACCTTCCCATGAAGGAAAATTTTAAAATTATTTTTAGTTGATAGTCATTAATTTTGTGATCAGTTTGAGCTCTTATTTGCATCATAATTCCTAATATTGGGGGAGTAATGAGTTTTTGAAGTTTCAACTGTTCGTAAGAAATAATATTTATTGAGGACAGATTTGCAAAGGTTTCAATGCCCTTTTTGAGGGTCAAGATAGGCCCTAATGTGGGACATAATATCATAACTATTTGTGAATTTTTTTTGCATATTATTTCCAAAGTTTTGACATCATTTTGAGGGTAAATTCAAGGCACAAATTCTGATTTAATTATTCTAGTAATTTTTTGAACATTGGTGATTGGATTGGACTAGGGTTTGATCACTTTGGAACCCTAACCATTGATGATTCATAGATGATATGACTGCTGTGATTTTTGTATGATTTTGTCTACAATTTGTGAAGCTGGAGAAGGAATTAGAGTGGAAAAAAAGGACATCAATTAAGCTAGTGTGGCACTAGGGTTTGGAAGATTGAAACATTCATTTCAGGTTCTTTTTTCATTGTAGAAAGAGCCATTGGTGGCCAAATTCACAAGATATTTATTTGTTATTTACTAAGTAGCCGATACGGGTACAAGTATCAGTTACATGGATACGGGGTTTTTTTTGGGTTGTTTGGGTATGGTTGGGTGCGGCCGTACAAAAATATATATTAAAAATTAAAAATATAAAAATATAGCCATATAAGCAAAATTAACCACACAATATGCATAGAGGAAACAAAATAAGTTAAATAACCACAAAACATACTAATTTCAATGCCAAATATTATAATATTCAATGGTCAAACTTAGATTAGTTTTATAATAGGTACATGGTGCATTTGCAAAAGTTACAGTGTATTTTGAAGTCCAAGATTGAACAAGAGTGAAAAAATGTGCAATGTGTTAGGAGGTGAAGTGAATATCCAGACCTCCAACAATTGTAATGATGTGATGTCTTGTAATCCCCTTGGCAATATTATTTGCAGTACGGCAAGACATCTGTCATGAGGGGGGTTGCGGGGGGCGGGGGCGCGGGGGCTGTTTAAGCCCCCCCGCCCGGGGGTTTAGTGGTGGAGGAAAAAAATTTAAAAATGCTTTTTTGGGGGCGGTACACCATCCCTACACCCAAGGTACGCCCCAACCCCTACGGATATGCTCGAGTACGTCTAAGGACGTACCCGAGCATACTCATAGGGGTTGGGGCATACCCTAGGCATAGGGCTAGTGTACCACCCCCGTACCCATATCAAAACACTACGTACCCATACCAAGGGGGCATAGGGGCGTATCTGGTAACATAGGTTTTGTTTCAACGTGAATTGGAGTTAATTTTCAATTTGGAGGTGCAATTATAACAACTAGGGTATTCTGATTTTGCTAATTTCAAAATTCAAAAAATTGTGGATTTTAGGGGAAACCCCTTTTTGGTTGAAGGACGTACCCGAGCATACTCATAGGGGTTGGGGCATACCCTAGGCATAGGGCTAGTGTACCACCCCCGTACCCATATCAAAACACTACGTACCAATACCAAGGGGGCATAGGGGCGTATCTAGTAACATAGGTTATTTATTTCAACGTGAATTGGAGTTAATTTTCAATTTGGAGGTGCAATTATAACAACTAGGGTTTTTTGAGTTTGCTAATTTCAGAATTCAAAAAATTGTGGATTTTAGGGGAAACCCCTTTTTGGTTGAATCGTCCCATTCGGGGACATTACAAACCCTCATCAATAAAGTTGTGGGTAGCCCCACTATTAATGAGCATGGTGACTTTCTTACCTTGCAAAACCCCTCTCACTCTAAAGGGGTGATATCTAGGAGCTCCAGATAAGGTAGCAAGGGTGCCATCCATGTTGTCACCTTCTTCCTTTTCAACTTGTTCCTCCTCATTAGTGGTTGTCCCCTCTTCTTCTTCCTCTCCATCTGAAACTACTTCAATGTAGTGAACTTGCCCTTTTCCACGGCAACGGTGTCCCAATGTCCAATGGTCCTTGCATGTAAAACACAATTTTTTTCTTCTTAAATCATTCTTTGACTCCACCTATTTGTTCATCTTTGGTAGCTCTTTTTGCTGCTTAAAACCCTCCTGATAAGGCTTCTTTTGCTACCCAAAAGGTACTGATTTTGGCTGTTCTGAAAATGAATGTAACGTCCCCTTTTCTAGCTCACATTGTATGGTGTTGTTAACCTATTTCTCCTTGGTTCCGTAGGCTAATCAGGGCTTTATGGAATCTTGAGGATTTTTGGCCTAGTTAATTTTCGTTGCAGGTCAATTCGGGGTGTTTGGAGGCAGTTTGGTATACTTACTATTTTTAGTAAGTCATTAATGTTATTAATAGTAATTCATCTAGTGGGCTGTGATCTCCAATGTCAGTGCCTTTTCGAAGGAAAATTGGTTATTATCGTCAGATGATTTCAGCGCCATTGGTTTAATTCATCTCCGCATTAATAAAGTTTAAATTATAAAGTTAAATTCAATTATTTAACTTTATTAATGTGAGTCAAGTTAAGTAGGAAATGAATAGTAAAAGGGGCCCTTTGTTTTAAAATACATGAGACATCAAAAAAGGCAAAACGGAAGTTATGTTTTATCCCACATTGGTTAAAAGTGTGAGTGAGCTCTTATGAGAAGTTTATAAAAGTGTTGCAAGGGCTCACTTTCAGCTATGCTTGGTTTATGCTTGGTTATTATTTTCTCTTAAAGAATTCACGGAGGCTTTGGCTTTCAGCAGGTTTGAGGACAAAAACCCTCGAGCTTGGAGGCAGTAGACGAAAACCCATTGTCTGTTGGAGATATTATACAGGTGTCTCACTTTGTGCTTCAAATTCATACTTCTGGTTATCCAATCCGACTCTAAGTTCTATGGCTACGATTGAATATTTCTGTTGTTATTCTACTCAAGATTTGAAAGCAATATTCCTATGTAATTTCAGATCCTAGTTCTAAAACTGTTATAATATGTTTTACATTGAAATTTGCTTGCAAGTTATTGGATGAATAGAAATTAGTTCATGCAAACAGTTTGTTTAAATTTTCTGTGGACCATTTGGAAAAATTGAGGCAAATATCCATAGGGGATGTTATAATGGTATCAGAACCATGATCCTGCCACCCTGTGTTGGTTTGCAAAAGAAGATTTTCAGATAATGCTAGGGTTCGATGAATCTCAGAAATTCTTTGGTTTGATATCAGAGTTGATTAAAGAATTAGAATTTGAAGTTGGTCTCTGCCTAGGAGACAAACCCTAACAGTGAGAGGGAGAAGTGTGGGTCCCATGTAGTTTGAAGACAAATATAAAAATTATATGATCGCATAAGAAGAATTCGCCCAAGAATCATAGGAGTCTTATTTCTGAGTGCAGCATATCTAGAAGTGAATCATGAAATTCAAGTCACCCATTCACAAAGACCACCATCAGAGTGACGCAGCATTGAAGAAGGCTGTGAGTTGAAGGATTTATTTGACTGTTTAATGAAATCATGGCAAGTTGTGTTATTCCGCTCAGTCAGCAAGGGAGATCGAGAGTCTTGTTTCCCTTGTATGACGCCATCTTCAAAGAATCGTGGAGTTTGATATATTGCATAGCTGCCATTCCATATTGAATACACAACAAATAAAGAGAGATTTATGATTTTAGAGTTTATGATTGTTGCTGGCAAAAAAGAGACAATCTCTGACACAATTCCAGCAGGGTCCCCCTTGTCCTAAAATTATAATAATTATAGAAAGGAATTGTGGAGGTATAGGAGTCTTTGCAATCTTGCATGGGACCCAATTGATGAGATTGGCAATTTAAATATGAGTTTAAATCTTCAAATTATTATTTGAAGCTTATAAATGTATAAGGGAAATAAGCTGAAGGAAATCGTTGGATATATCAAAGAGAAGAAGCATAATCTATGGTGTTCCGTGGATCCTTTATTATATTCACCAGTTCAAAAGAAAGTCAGTTTTAAGGCAGGTGCTTGTGTTTGAAAGATCGCAGCTAATATATTTTGTAGTCATTATTCAGAGAAGCACAGCCTTATAGAGTGAAGCCTTTATCATAAGAAGTGACGTGAGTGATTGGGGAAGATTGCATTGTTATTATCATGGGCATTCAAAGATAATTCTGCTCAACAGTTATAACAAGGTATTACCTATTTCAACATTTGGTGATTGGATGCTGAGTGTGTCACCATTTAAGGAAGATATAAGCAGATTTCAGTATAGGTACAGTAGTATCATTAGAGTACATCAATTACAAACAGTGTTAGCTTCATCTTAAGGACAGGAATTGTATAATATCAATTACAGGGAGTTTGATTTTACATCAACAAATTCAGAAGTTATTGCACCAATTCCTCAGTAAGAAGAATGTAAGCCAATTGTTTGACAGAATGTCTTTTGTGATATAATCTGCAATATTAGAATCCCTGAGTGTAAACAGCAAGGGGAACATTCAAATCTTAAATTTGAATCCATCTATTCTATCTTCCCAACTGTTGGATAAATTGCAATACATTTGGTAATGTTTCTTTCTAGCAAATGCATGTTATATGTTTGATAAAATGTCTATTAGATTTGGAACTGAAATTGCATAAGTAGACAACATAAACAACATTCCAAACAAGCTAAAGATTCAGAAATACAGAGACTTACAGCAACATGCCAAGAATTTGACGAACAAAAAAAAAATCAGAAATCGAAGGCAAATTAGTTTGGGATATTACAGTAAATAAAATGAAGACAATGGCAGATATGAAAAGTGTCATTTTCTCAAAAGAATTCAATGATACTTTTAATGGTGATCAGTTAAGGGATTTACAGAAAGAAAAGTAGGGAATCGGCTTTATGTAATTGGATTACAATTGAAGTCCAAAAGAATTTCCTGGTGATGTTCTCTTTAAGTTGGAGGAATTAGACACATATTTGTCCAAAGTAGACTAGTCAGATTGGAGGCTTCTGAATTGGGCCTTGCAGCCCTCAATGCTCGCTTTGGCTCAGCACAGGTTTGTGGAACATCCTTATGAAGAGGTGAGACTTGCAGTTGCTTCTTGTCACTGTGAGATCATAAGGATAACAGCACCTGTAGCACCCTATAATGATGACATACTTAAAAAGGTTCTACAACTAATTGTGGAGAGCCTACATGGGTTACATTATGTCAAAGCCCCTACTTTTGGTAAGAAGGCTAAGATATTAGAAAACGTGGCAAGAACCAGATCATTTATCATTTTGTTGGATCTCAGATGTGATAAATTGATTCTTCGAATGTTTCAATGCTTCTTAACTGAAATTAGGAAGCATCATCCAGACAATGTGAGGGCTTGTATGCAAACTATTATGTCCTTAATATTAGATGAGGATGATGATATCTGCAAGCGGTTGCAATTAGACTTGTTGGCCATTTGGAGGAAGGAGCAGTGTGTTTCCCCCATGGCTTATGATTTATCAAAAGGTTTGGTTGAACAGAAAATTAGGTGGTTCAAGGAACATATGACGACTACAGAGCTAATTTCTTTGGGTATACAGGGCCCAGGATCACCCAAAAAGAGCAAGAACCAAATGAGGAAAGAGCATATTTGTTTCACTTGTCAAGAACACTGGTCATTTGATCACATATGTGGAGTTAACAAGGAAAAAGAACCATTGCAGCCAAGCAGTGTTGAAAACATACCAACAAATGAGGTTACAAAGTTTGAAAAGGATGGCTTAACTCAAAAAGGGAGTATGCTTGAGTCTCAGGATGTCCCTAATGAATTGTCAGAATCTTCATATGATAAAGAGTTGCGTGGAAATGAGGACATGGCAGCAGCATTAGCCCTGCATCTAGATCATTCCTACAGAGATTTTGAGGCGTCTACAAAAGGGTGCATGAGTCTCTTGGTGGGTGACGTAGAGATTATGATTAACAATCCATATGAAGGTATGGTTTCTAAGGGTGTTCCTTTAGTTGATCACAAAGTGGAAGATAATGCAAACCTGGATCAGCCCTTTAGAGATATTGTAAACATAGCTTCCCTTGATGTAGAGCACGAGGTTGACATGGAGAATGATGGTGTGAATTCTTGGAATGATCACAATGCATCTTTTAGTGAGATAGTTGATTCCTATGATGACACAATTCCTACACACGAAGAAAAATCAAAAAAAAAAAATGGTATGGGAAGATAAAGATAGGGAGATCACGGATCTTTGTCTTTAGTTGAGTATGTTTCATCATTCCATACATAATTCAGCAAATCAGTCCTCTATAGCAGTCCCTTCCATGATACAGAATGACAAAACAAGGGGCACAGAAGTTGAACAAGTTTATGGAAGAATGGAAGAGCTTCACAAGGACATACCTTGCAGCCTTGTGACATCAATTGAAGAAGAATTACTTGACACACTACCTCCTCTAATCACATGGGAAGGACGTGAGACAAGTTTAGAATTGGTGATGTTTGATGGTTCCAGCGGAAGCAAAGAAGATCCCAAAAGTCTGATTTGGGGCAGCGTTAGCCTACATCCTCCTCTTGATATTGTGGCACTTACACTTGAGAATACTGATGAAGACAATGTTGCAAGCATTGGCCAAGAAATTTTCAATGATGATACGGTAAAAGGGGTCCAAAACATGGCTCAAGCACATAACAATAATTCTAATTTGAATGACAGCAGTTATGTTTCTGTTTTCCAACAAGAAGTAATGACTTGGTTGCATGGGGAGGATAGCGTTATGGAATCTACCTATGATGGCAACCAAATTGTGTGTGATAACTATAGGGAATATAGGGTGGATTCAAGCCACCGTGGTATGGAAATTCCTCATCATTCCAGGGAAGATCACATAGGCAAGGACACAAAGGTTGAAACCAGTCCTAAATTTCAGTTTGATAACAGTAGTAATATATTTCACCTTTCTCCTAATGTTGCCACTAACAATCATGAAGAAAGTAAGGGCACAGTTTCACTTGCTGATGGACTACAAGAGGCAAGTATGGTACATGGTAATTTTGATGGTGTCTCTTGTCATAGGACTGAATTTATGCATTATGATATAGCTGATATAGAATATGCCCAAGTTTTGGATGAAAAATGGTTGGAAAGAGCTAAACAAGCTAAGATTGTGGTTCAACAAGTCAATCTTCCCTTTCAACATATTCGTGATATTCGCCATTCTTTTAATGATGAGAGGCACGAATTGCCTAACCCAGAGTCTCCAATTGAGATAGTTGATCATTCCCATGATGGTGATAGTGATTGGTTTGATGACATATTTGATATCATCTATGCTTCTAATCCGAGTTATGACAACGAGGTTTGGTGGCCATTTGTGCTGGTTTATGGGCATATGGGAGTTCATCTTCACACTGACTGGATGTCTTACATGCACGGATGGTTACGTAAGGGCACTTGGTTGACAAACTTTTTTTTCATCTCTTACAGTGGGTTGTACATGTTGGTTTGGGATCCAAGTATTGGCACGATTGGTGCATTGGCTCTTATGGATTCCATGATGTTGCTTCACAGCTTGTGGAGTATGATGTTTTTATAAGGATGGAGCAGCGGATTGGTTGATGTTTGCTTGAGGGCAAGCAATCTCTGAAAGGGAGGACTGTAATGTCCCCTTTTCTAGCTCACATTGTATGGTGTTGTTGTTAGCCTATTTCTCCTTGGTTCCGTAGGCTAATCAGGGCTTTATGGAATCTTGAGGATTTTTGGCCTAGGTAATTTTCATTGCAGGTCAATTCGGCGTGTTTGGAGGCAGTTTGGTATACTTACTATTTTTAGTAAGTCATTAATGCTACTAATAGTAATTCATCTGGTGGGCCGTGATCTCCAGTGTCAGTGCCTTTTCAATGGAAAATTGGTTATTATCGTCAGATGGTTTCAGCTCCATTGGTTTAATTCATCTCCGCATTAATAAAGTTTAAATTATAAAGTTAAATTCAATTATTTAACTTTATTAATGTGAGTCAAGTTAAGTAGGAAATGAATAGTAAAAGGGGCCCTTTGTTTTAAAATACATGAGACATCAGAAAAGGCAAAAGGGAAGTTATGTTTTATCCCACATTGGTTAAAAGTGTGAGTGAGCTCTTATGAGAAGTTTATAAAAGTGTTGCAAGGGCTCACTTTCAGCTATGCTTGGTTTATGCTTGGTTATTATTTTCTCTTAGAGAATTTTGGGAGGCTTTGGCTTTCAGCAGGTTTGAGGACGGAAACCCTCGAGCTTGGAGGCAGTGGACAGAAACTCATTGTCTGTTGGAGATATTATTCAGGTGTCTCACTTTGTGCATCAAATTCATACTTCTGGTTATCCAATCCGACTCTAAGTTTTGTGGCTACAATTGAATATTTCTGCTGTTATTCTACTGAAGATTTGAAAGCAATATTCCTATGTAATTTCAGATCCTTGTTCTAAAACTATTATAATATGTTTTACATTGAAATTTGCTTGCAAGTTATTGGATGAATAGAAATTAGTTCATGCAAATGGTTTGTTTAAATTTTCTGTGGAACATTTGGAAAAATTGGGGAAAATATACATAGGGGATGTTAGAATGAAGTCCTAGACTGTCCAAAAGTATTTGTTCTTTGTTGTATAAAAGGTTGAATTTTACCCTTGGGAGCTGTAGATTCAAGGTCAAGAGCCTTTTGAATGGCTTATTGAAAAGTAAGAGGGCTAAAAGCCTTGACCAAACCCCTGAGTGGGTCAGCCAATCCTTCTATGAACAAAACTACAAGCCTTCTTTCCGAGACATCTAATACCATCACTGAAATCCTCAAAAAATCAATCACATACTCATCCACTGAAGTCTTTTGTTTCAGCTATGCCAATTCTCTTAAATGAAGTTCCGAATCAATGCTATCAAACCTTTCAATTAATCTTCTACTGAACTCCTCAAGAATTTATGAGGTTGTGCCCTTGTGTTATCAAACCATGGTACCACCACTCATGGGCGGTTCCCACCAAATGCAATGTGGCAAACTTGATGGCCTAATCCTACATCATAAGCCGAAGTGTGAGGTAGGTGTCTACCTTTTGTATCCATGCCCTAGCAGAACTTTTTGTGGATCCATCAAAAGTCAAAAGTGTGAGCTTTCCCAAAGCATGTTGTAGATCTCCTGGATTGTTCTTTGGTCTATGATCAGTCTTATAACCACCCTTGTCTTTCTTCAATGTCAGGAAATCTGTAAAGCTCATTTTCTCTTTGATTCCAGGTGGAAGATTCCTATATTCCTCATAGCTTGCAACCACATCATCTAATATAGAAGGCTGCTCCTTCCTTTATGGAATGACTTCCTCTCTACAAAGGAAGTTGGGCTGAAAAGGCCTTTGTGTAGATCCAACCATCACCCTTGGTGGAGGGGAAGGGTGGTTGTATGTATTGGAAGCCCTTTCCACACCATTGTAAGGTCGATGCCCATTGATGTTCTTCATGGTTTGGAAGAATTCAGCCATCATATCTGTCAAGTGCTCTTGAATTTGAGCGAACTTCTCAAACCTAGCATAATCCGGGTCATCCATGTCTTCATGCCTTGGCTACTCCAACTCTTGTCTTTCTCACTGTTCCAACTCTTGCCTTGGTTGTTCCTGCTCTTCTACCTAATGTTTTGGAGCCCTTTTCTTTTCTCTTTTGTAGTATCTAACTGTTGACAAATCTTCCACCAGTCAGATTTTCTCTTGCCACTTGGAAAATTTCTACGGACTCAGCAGGTTTTCTACAGACTCTGCAGGGTTTCTACAGACTCTCCCGACACTTAGGCGACAAAAGGGCCTTTGCAACTTTTTCGAAAGGCAATTTTAGAGGCCAGACAGCCCTTGCAGGGGGTAGAAAAGATAGAAAAAGCACTTAAAGGGAATAAAGACAAAGGCAAAGAATCCCTTCGGACTTTCTGTCCAGAGGAAATTTCCGCAAGACAAGGATAAAGGACCAAGAAGTAGACCCCTGCAAAAAGTCTAAAGGGTAGTTTACCCTTCGAAAAGATCGTTTTCAATATTCCCGAAGGGCACCTACCCTTCGGGAAGGCACAAGACCAAGTCAGAAGTACCTTTGCAAAAAGCCCGTGTGCCCTCGAATTTTTTCGAAGGCCCGGGTGCCCTCCAATTTTTCCGAAGGGCACGGGCAAAGGACGCTTGGACGGGCAGAGGACACTTGGTCGGCGGAAGGGCACATTTCGGAGGGAAAGGCAAGGTAAAGAATCCTTCAGACTTTTTGTCCGAAGGAATTCGGAAATGGCTTAAGACAAAGAAAATTAAGTGAAGCCAAGGCACAAAAGAGACCTTTGGACTTTTTGTTCGAAGGAATTCCTTTAGACAAAAAGTCCGAAGGAATTCGGAGAAATTACAAAGCCGAAAGAAAGAACGCCAACAGTGAAAATCCAAGGAGCTCCAAAGAAATTGATTTGGAAAAAAGCAAAGAACAACCTTCGGGCTTTTTGTCCAAAGGAATTCCTTCGGACAAAAAGTCTGAAGAAATTCGGAAAGGCTTGGAGCAGAAATAGATCCGAAGAAAAACAAGACTAACACAAAAGACAAGGGCAAAACAAAGGAAATGAATTCTTTCGGACTTTTTGTCCAAAGGAATTCCTTCGAACAAAAAGTCTGAAGAAATTCGGAAAGGCTTGGAGCAGAAATAGATCCGAAGAAAAACAAGACTAAGACAAAAGACAAGGGCAAAACAAAGGAAATGAATTCTTTCGGACTTTTTGTCCGAAGGAATTCCTTCGAACAAAAAGTCTGAAGAAATTCGGAAGACCACAGAAACAAAAAGACCACGGCAAAAAACCCAAAGAAATATAGCCGAAGGAAATATGACAACTTCTGGTGACGTCCCGCAAGCCGTCAACTTTTGACCGCGGGAAGTAACCGTTGAGACCAAAGAGACAAGAAATCCGAAATAAATGGAGACCGACTGTGCAAAAGAGAATAGAAGACAGATAATCCCATGAAGGAGTTGAATACGGAATCCTGCCAAAAATAGACACGATCAGAATTAGAACAGAATACATGCAAGTAAGAGCTATTTTCAAACATAAGAGCTATTTTCGAATAAACGGTCAAAGCTTCAGTTGACTGATTATTAAAGCCCTGTTCGTCTCCATTCAGCCCATACATCCGAAGATCTAATCCAGCTTCAGCAAGAGTTCTGAGTTCGAACGATGAGTTGACTATTCCAGATTTAGAGTTAACTAATTGATTAAAACGCCGCTTCACTAGAAGCTTTCCATGCGAAAGAGAATGATCTCTTCGTCCAACTCAGTTTAAATAACTGTTAACTCAGTTTTCAAACGCTACAACTTGGCAATCCAGCAACTCACATGGAGTTCTAAATTTAACATTTGCATAGATTTCCATGCAAAAAAGAGGTGGGCAGTTCATAACAAAGATAAGTGCGCTCCATCAAGCGAAGAAGCTTCATGCAAGGACAAAAATAAAAATATATTTTATTGAAAGGCCAAGTAAAGCCTTGAGTTAACCAAAGTGAATCTTCTCTTCAAGTTTTCTACGCCAATCTTTGGCTTCTTGTAATTTTCTATATAATGGCTTTCAGCCTTGATTAAAATCATCCAATCTCTCTTGGTTAAACCAGACTCTACCATTGGTGAGTTGTGTAACCTCTTCGATCAATAGAAGGGTTGTACTTTCAGATTTCAAGCGTTGGCATAGCGTATATTTCTTCAGCAATTTGCATAAGTGGTAGATTTATCTCCCTTCCCAAATTTTGTTTCATACCTAGTTGCTATATTATCCTTGTATAGGTCATGTTAAAGTTTTTTATTGTCTTTTGCTGAAACTGTAAGTGGATGTTAGGTGGCCGCAAAGTGTCTTTTATCAGACCTCTCTCCATCGTTTTCCCTCAGGTTTTAGTTATTGGATCGAACCTCTGCATGAAATACTTATGCATAAGTGATTAACTGAAGTCTAAGGTCTTCCTTCTCCCTTGTTTGTTCAGTGTTCAAGGTTTCAAATTGAGTGGATCAAAAATTCTGGTGTATCACCCCCTTTAGGTAGGATTTCCCCTTTAAGTTTCCTTTCTCCCTTTTCCACAGTAGTCCGCAGCGTAGAGTAGAAGTCCTACTTGATACATCATACAGGAACCAGCCTTCTCTGGAGGTTCTTCTCACTATTGAGGCACCCACCCTCATGAGAAGATCCCATTGTTTCAGCTGGATAGAGGACTGGCCGTTTCGCGCACGTCTTCGAATCAGGGTGCAGCTCCAGGTTGACAACACTAACCTCTTTATCGTTGTTTGGCATGTAGACAACTCACTTCCCCACAACTAGCCAAGAATTTGGCTCTGATACCACCGAAATGTCTCACTTATGACAAAAAATTAGCCGTTCTAAAAATCACTACAAACTCTTTCAATAAAATGTGAATTCTGATTTTTTTATCAAACCCTAACCATAGAAAATTTTAGAATTTTTTTAGATCAAAATTTAATATTTTATTGCCATAAACCCTTGCAAAAATTAAGAGAAGTACAGCCATACAAAAGACCTCAAAATCTATATTTTTAACCAAATATACATAGCTGAAAAATATTATAAAAATACCAGCTGAAGGTGTGGATGGTCAAACACCAAAATCACCTTCAAATTGCCCCAAAAACTGCACCTTCAAACCCTCATGGGGGTCGCTTCCCTAGGAGAGAGCTCCCAACTGATTCCTTGTCCTTGTAAGGGCTGATTACCTCTATGTACCACCTCCACAAGCTGCCTAACTGCCGCGCTCCCCTTGGAAAGGTGCCCTAGACTTGCAATCTATCAATTCCGCTCAAATATGACCTCTGAATGAAGTCACCCGCTAAACATTGAAGGGTTTCGTCCTCGAGATCCGAATACCAAAGAGGGTTTCCATCCTTTAGGGCTGAAAGCATAAGCAAGTTGCTCAAACTTTGAATATTTTATTGATCAAATGACATGAACCTCCTTTTCTCCTTTTATATCCTTTACTTCCAAAAGACCTTCCCAAAAGGGGAGGACTCCACTTGAAGAGGAAATCTAAATATTCAAAAAGCAATTTCCTTATAATTTCACTTAAGGGCTAACTTGCCCTTGACCAAAAGGTCCCCTTCTTAAGTCAAAATTAGAAAAAGGTTGCCAATAAAGCACTTTTGACAACTTGAAGAGAGAACCAATGTTTCCCTTGATTCTTCCTTCCCTTAGCCTATGCGAAACTACAAGAAAATAGGGTAAGGGTCTTCAACTGCTCTAATGTTGATAAGGGGACATTACAACTTCATCATAGATGACAATTTCAGAAGCCTTCATTGTTTTTTTGAATCTCGGAATGGCCTCATGATAGGGCTAAAGCTATGTGAACTTCTATATTATGAGTAAATATTTTCAGAAATGCAAATGGTTCTAAAATTGGAGCAAACTTAGAGAAGTTATGACCCTAGCAAGGTGGCTCACTCTAGACGACTATTATTAGCAATTCTTATTCTAGCATATCTCTTATTCTTAGAAGTTTTCCTAATCACATGCTTATGCATATTGAATGGGTATTATTAGCAATTCTTATTCTAGTAGATTTCTTATTCTTAAGAGTTTTCTTATTCACATGCCTACACATGTTAAATGGCTATTGTTAGCTTTGTTTAGCTTTAAAGAAAATTCATATTCTTCAATAGCATACATCTCTTCCGCAGAGATTGCTTTCTTTATAGAAAATCTCTTATTAATATGCAATAAAGTTTCTTTTTAAACTCTTGCGATCTACTTCAACTCGATAGAGAATAGTTTGCTTTATCATAACATGCTGAGTCCTAACATTTGGTGTGTTATCCTCTAGATTGAATCCTCAATCTAGTTCAATGGATTTGGTTTAATGGATCTTGCATGTGCCATCAAATGAGGTTAGGATGTCAAAAGCTTGGATTGACGATAAGAGACCCATCTGACTATCTTCCTGATAGATGCAAGCAAACTCCAATGGAAGCATGAGTAACAATTGGTTCCTTAGAGCCTTAGATCCCATGAAAGTATTGCTAAAGGAGGCTCTGGAAAAGAAAAGTGCTAAAATGATAACCGAATTTGTGCAGATTCTCTAGCAAATACTGAGAACATCAGCAACTCCAGCAATGAACCCCTTCCAAGGGTCCATGCCCTTTAAGACACAAGTAAGTTTTGGAATCCCGATGCTTAAAGGTAAAATCAACGTGGATGCCCTCAAGAATTGAATCATTATAGTCATATTTTTTTGTAAATATTTTATTAATTTAGTCAGTCTCCATTGAAGAAGCTTCAATGTAATATCCCCAAATATAAAGGAGACCATAAACAGGAATTGCATTAATATAAATAGAACACCAATGGAATCGCCTAAACAAGCAGCAATTAAATTAACTACAGCAGCAACTAAATTAAATATTTTTTCCATATGGGAAGGAGCATCACATTTAATTTAAGGAATAGAAGTTATATTAATGCAAGTCGTCCCATTTGATGAAAAGACACATCACTTTGGAAAGGAGACACATCATTTGATGCAAAGCTATGAAGGGTATTTATATGAACTTGGTGAAAGAAAAGGATATATATTCAGATTTGACATTCATTCCCTTATCGGAAGTTTAGGCAGCAGCCTCTTCTTTACAATTGAGGAAGAAACCCCTCATTTATTATATACAAGGACGAAACCCCTTGATATCAACCCCTCAAGGACAAAACCCTTTTGAGAGTTCTCTATTAGAATATTTATAACCAAAATTCCGCATTGCACATTTGATGATTATACAACATTATTTTTTATATAAATGTATTATCTTGTTAATAAGAACATAATTCTATATTCATTGAATATTATTATTTTGAACTTTAAAACAGAATTCCAGGAAATCCAAAATAATGTATAATATTCCGATATGGAATATTACAATGGTATCAGAGCTTTTCATCCTGCCAACCTAAGGGTTTCAATAAGTGTTATGCATTCAAATCATAAGGTCAACATAAACAACATAAATGATGCACAGTTTGACCGGTGGCCCAAGGGCAAATTCAAGTATATACGTTGATGTCACAATTAGTTCAACAAATGCAGCAGTTGAATAACTCGCTAACTCAGAATTCTAATGGTGAGGGAAGATCACAAGCACAACAGGGTTATACATTTAATAACAGTCGTGAAAGACACCCATCAAGGACTTATGTACGCCCATCCATGTCCACATTCCTTAAACGAGAGGAACAAATACAGGGAGAAGATGAGATCGAGTTGATTTTCAATGATATTAATGCATGTCACAATAAATATTTGAATCTTAATCATATGATAACGAATGAATTGACATTCAAATATTTTTGTCATTTATATGGGAAATGTGTACCAGAGGAAGATGAATGGCAGTTAAATTCGGTCAAACAAATCATCATGAAGCAGCTACCGAAGGAGCACAAAATTTGGATGGTTGACAATGATTTAGGCAATAGCCTTGAGTTGCAAGAGCAACTGGTGGAAGTAATATCCCCAAGAAGATCGCTGAATTCAAGGAGCGGCGCTGCCATTTCACATGAAGAAATCGCTGCCAAGGAGCACCACAGCCATTTAATACAGCAGTGATTATATGGACATGAATAGAAATGTCAAATGGAATTGTTGTCAGAAGTGAATGGAAGTGTCAAACAGAATTATTGCCGGAAGTGAATGGAAATATCGACGGAAATGTCAACGGAAATGTTGACGGAATTCTCGACGAAAATGTCAACGGTCAAATCTTTTGGTGAAGAGGCGCCTCTTGGATGGGACACCTCCATTCTGAGAAGTTTTTAAAGGCTATATAAGGGAGAAGAGATGTGGAAGTATTACAAACATCCAATTATGAATTCAATCATCTAACTCGTATAAGCATCATGCTATACAACCACTCTCAAGGACGAAAACCCTTGTGATTATAACAGCCCAAGGACGAAACACCTTGTGGACTTATATTTTATTTAATTTATTATTTTAAATGCAATATTTATATTTATAAAAAAATAGGTTTTTTGAGAAATCCAAATTAATGTAAAATATTCCGATTTGGAATATTACATTCAAGCTCTCTTCCCTACCTCTTTGCTTCCCTGGTCTCCTTGCCTCATTCACTGTGTAGCTTTTTAAATTGGTTTGACGTGTGATGCATGGGTGTTGTTGGTCAATATATTTTAGTTTTCCTTTGCCGGTGGTCTTCGTATGTTTATTTTTTGTATTATTTTATTCTTTATTTTCCCGACTTGTCTTCACTCGAGTTGTGTGCCATAGAGGTTTTTGGAGATTGCAAGGTGTATATGCATTTATTAGGTGGTTGTCTATGGAGACGACCAAAAGTGACGCCTTTGCACATGTGGAGATCTTGAATGATGGCCATTTTAATGAACCACATAGGGAGCCGAGAGATTTTGAGAACTACCCTGGTCAGTGCATTGATGTGAATTTGGCTGGTGGAAGAGAAGGAAACGAGGAAGCAAGAAAGAAGCTTTACTTAGAGATTCCGCATCAAGAGGAGGTTACGAAACATTTAGAGGGTACAAAATTTCTTCTCAATGACTGCGAAGCAGGTAAGGATGGAGCAGGCAAGCTCTTCCCAATCAAAGATGGTAAGCCCCCTTGGTCTAGGAAGAACCCTATCTTTGTTTCCTAATGAATCTATGGATAGAGATTTGCAGTTGGAAGAGTCTCGCTTAATGAGTATTGAAAATTTTTCCGTATGTTTGAATAGGAATTCCTTGCCCTCAATAAATTTCTTTGACAATTGACTTAATTCTATGTGGGGGAAAAAAATAGGTATATATATTTATTTTTGTTTAATGTTTCAAAAAGGAGTGTTTATGATTATGTTCAAAAATTCTAATATGCAAAGGCATGTTATTAGCAAGCCCCTTTGGAATGTTGTCCAGTCGATGTTCAAGGCAGTGCCTTGGAACCCTAAGGTGGACTGCAATGATATTGCCTTTAAATCTGCTCTAAGATGAGTAGATATTGGGGATGTTCCTATAAAACTTTGTAACTTTCTACCTCAAGCTCTTAAACCCTTAGGGGAAGTCTTAAGGATTGAAGATACGAGGTCTCTGGCGCATATGCATGCCAGAGTCCTCATTTTCTTGGACTCGTTAGATGTCTTCCCATAAACCCTAATTTTTAATATCAGAGAACCCTACACTTGTTCCATCAAAGGTCTGGGAAGTCTCAATGCCTGTTTTTTTTTTGTAAAAAGGATTGTCACCTTAAAAAAATTGTAGCCTGTTGGTTAAACCTGGAATGTTGAAGAAAAATGTGTAGAGCCTCCTCCCTCCGATAATGATGTTATTGATAAGCTTGCCTCAACCCCCATGGAAGAGGTTGTTGTGAGAGATAATCCTCGCTTTGACTTGGACCATAATAAAGGCCTAGCACCCTTTGTCGGGCAAGATAGAGAAAATGAATTTAAGATGTCTACAGGTGCAGTTGGCACTTCTTCCCCTCCAGTTGATGCTCCCTCTTTGGGTGGGGAGGAGGCTGCAGAATGCTCTATTTCGTCTGGTGATATCAAGTGTTTGCCCCCTCTCTGGAGCAGATGGGTTATGTCTATGGGTCCTTGTTGGCCCAAGATAATCAGGGCAAAACTCCAAGTGAAGTTTCTTTGTTCTCCAAAGGAAGACTATCGGATGAATACATCGTTATCCTGGCTAATCCACTAGGAAAGGAGACCCTTACCCCTGGCCCCTTGTTTCCGAAAGCAAAAGGTTTAAGTGATGAGATGGTCCCTATGTTTATTTCTCCAACCCCTAATTCTGTTATTAAAAATAATGACCCAAAGGAGAAAGATATTCCATTGAATCCAATGGATTCTAACTCCCTTCCAGTTGGAAAGCCTAAAAGCAGTGTTAAAAGGTTGAAAACTAAATCCAACTCCGACCCCTTCCTATGTTCGTCCTATGGGGAGGATACTAAGAAGCCCAAGGGATCTCAACATTGTGTCAAGGATACTAAGAAGAGATCTAAAGATATTAAAGTGCCTCAATGCTTCATAAGGTTGTATCAGAACAAAGGAAGCTCTAAGGCCTCTAGTCTACAAAGGTAGACCCCTTCCTTCCTTGGTTATGAAGATTATCAGCTGGAATGTGAGAGGCCTAGAATCCCCTGATCATAAACCTATTGTTAGACAAATTAAGAATTCAAGAGATGATATTGATTTTCTGCTTCTTCAGGAAGTTAAGGCAGTTGGTTTTAAGTTGGATTCTGTGCTCAAATTCATTTGGCCAAATGCTTCCCTTTTCTCTACGAGCCACTCCAAAGGGAAAGGTGGAGCCTCAATTCTTGTTAATCCTAAATGCGGGGAAGGGAGTGGGGGAGGTTGTGGATGTGCATGGCTTGTCCCCATGTCACAGAGCAGTTTAGACTATCGTCAAAAAAAATAATTAAACCTTTGATATTTGTAATGTCTATGCTCCAAATGATTATAGGGAAAGGTTTGATTTGTGGAATTGGCTTGCATCTAATCTTAAAGACATCCCCTGGATTTTGGATGGGATTTTAACATGGTAGAGGAGAAAGAGGATAAGCAAGGTGGTGAGCCACATGCCTGGAAAGGCAATGAAATTTTTTTCTAGTCGAAGCTCAAGTGTATTCACAAGATCTTTGATCCTCTTAACCAAGTTAAAATACATAGCAAAAGCATTTGGTTTACATGGTGCAATAACCAAGTCAATCCTAAGAGCGTCTATTCAAGGCTTGACATATTTTATTTTAATAAAAACATGTTTAAAATATAGCAGGACGATAATAGTAAATCAGTGAAGGTACTCCCATTCACCATCTCGGATCACCACCCCATTGAGATTATTGTCTTCCTAAACACTAACTTGGAGGTGGGTGCTTCTAACTAGAAAGGTCTTTATAAACTCAATGTCTCCCTCTTGAAGGACCTTGACTATAGTGGGGGTATGTGTTCTTCATGGAATATTGGTAAGTTTACAACAAACTCCTCCAATATTGACAAGTGGAATAGAAGTATGGAGTTGTGTAAGAAATTTACCCAAACCTATGGTCAACAAGATGAGACGGAAAATTGCTTGTATCACCTAGGAAAAGTTGATCCCCCCTGAAAATGCCCTACAGAAAGATCCTAATAACACTCTCTTCGATGAGCTTTTCGTGTGTTAGCATCAACTAAGACAACACCAAACATTTATAGCTAGAGGTGCTCAGGTTCGATCTAGATTGAACTGGCTCAAGTTGGGCGACAAAAGGCTCAAAATTCTTCTTTAAATTCTTGAAAGTGAAACAGTGTAGAAATAAGATCCCTATGATTGACTGTGGCAAATTTGTGTCTATTGATCCGACTAAAATGAATAAGCCTTTTTCTCCTTCTACTCCAATCTTTCTTTGTCTAATGGCTCGAATCCTCAAATTGAGCTTAATAGGGATCTTAATACTAAATGTATTCATAAGAAAGTTTCCAGTGAACAGGTTGCTTTTCTTGATGGTTAAATTTCCCTAGATGAGATAAAATCTACAATTGATTCTTTGAAAGATGACAAAGCCCCAGGGATTGATGGATTCCCTGCTAAGTTCTATAAATCTAATAAGGACTGGATTGCACTCGACTGCCTTGGTATTTATAGGGAATTTGTTGAGGCGAGATCCCTGGGTCCTAAGATTAACAAAGGAGTTGTCAAACTCATCTCGAAGGACGGAAAGCAAACCCAAATTAAGAATTGGAGGCCAATCACTCTACTAAATGTCTCTTACAAAATACTAGCTAAACTTTCGACCAGGATAATCTCTTCTCTACTGCCTTCTATTGTTTCAAAAACTCAACCTAGTTTTGTTGAAGGTAGATGTATCCTGGATAACCTCATCTCGAGTTGGGAAGGAATGCATTGGGCTCGTGACAATAGCCAATATATTGGGATGATCTTACTTGACTTTGAAAAATCCTATGATAGAATTGAGTGGACAATCATTGATTTGATGTTGAAAACCTTTGACTTTCAAGTTAGGTTTGCCGAATGGTGAATGTCTTGTTCAAGGATGCTTATGTTGTCATTGAGATTAATGGGCCACTTACTAACTCTATTGAGCTTCAGCAGTCAATTAGACAAGGATGCCCCTTGCCCCCTCCTTATTGTTATAACGGCTGAAGCTCTGCACTATCTATTGAGAAGTACTATATGGATCCCCTGGTCAGAGGTATTTCATTGCCTGATGATTTTGAATTGATTGATTCCTTTTGTTGATAATACCGTTTTGTTTACTAGGCTTGAGAAGGAGAACCTACAACAAGTTGCTACTAGGCTTGATATTTACTGCTCTGCCTCTCGGTCAAAAGTGGCCTTACACAAAGCTTTTATGATAGGATGGGATGAGACTCCACCGGATTGGCTGGGTGAGTTTGGATGGGTTTGGAAAGGCCCGAATCAGTTGGTCAAATACTTGGGTATTCCCCTTGCCTTATCACCCTCCTTCAAACAAATGTGGGAATGGTTATATGTCAAAATTAATAATAAAATTAGTAAGTGGTAGGGTCATCTTCTCTCACTCCTCGGAAGAATTCAAGTTTTCCAAAAAGTGTTTTCCTCGTATAGTATCTATTGTGCCTCGTGTTTGATCTTCAATAAGTCTCAGATTAATCTCCTGCATAGAATCATTAGAGACTTCCTTTGTTCTAATAGAAAGGGTAATAGAAAAAGCTATGCAGTGGCGTGGAAGATCTGTTGTGCTCCCATAAAATTTGGGGGGCTCGGTTTGAAGGATCTTAGGCTTCAAGGTACTAATCTTGCTGTCAAATGGGTCATTAGGAATTCGAAAGGGGATGAGCCTTGGAAGGTCTTGATAAGGGATAATATTTTGAGAGGTTTCCCTAAAGGTAAGCTAAAGTGGAAAGGATTGCATATTTCTAACCTATTGGCAGGTACATTCTATGTTCAAATTGTGGGATCGCCTATTTTCTGCTCTATTTGGAAGGCTTGGGAAATGGATAAATACTTGGCTGTTGTTCCTCCGGTTTTCAATGGGCTGAGTTCAAGGTCGAGGCATGAGACTCTCACTAAGATATTAGCTCCAATGCATGAGTGATAAGGGGATTCAAGCTCAAGGCTTGAGACTCTCAGTGAGATATTAGCTCCAATCACATGAACAATAAGGGTAATGGTAGCCAAGTCTCAAACAGTGAAAGTTTGTGTCCGTTGGCTTGCACCAAATCCTGCATTAGGCATGTGGCACAAAAACAAAGTTGAGATGATGACATATAATGTAATAAATTGCTAATAACTTGTTGCAAAGTAAGGCAAGATCAATATTGGACCTGCAATTACACTCAACAACAAATTTTAAAATGGCTGAACAAGTTCAAGCTAAGGAAAAGGTTGTGAAAGAATTCACGCAAGGCCCTGAGTAATGCCAAGGACCACTTTGATGCCAAAAACTAGATCACAATGGAAGATAAGCAAGCGTGCCAAGATTGTTCCAACACTTGGTAGAATGAAAACAAGGTTCTTCTGAAATTCTCTATAGCTGCTTAATGGGGAATTACACAGTTGTATCTGCTGTCATCCAGCATACAATATATTAATATTGTCAAAGAACATGTATTTCGATTAGCTATTCTAGACACTAGACTCCCAGAGAGTTAGATAATAAATAGTTTCACATCTCTTTACAGTGAGCAATTCAATGGAGATGTACAAGTAGAGAGAGCCCATAATTTCTTACAGTAAGTGACCGGTGGCATTCTCATTCAATAAAGTTCATATTAATGAAGAATTGTATTTGAGGATAAACTTGTATTGCTTGCTGGATTTGTGTGTGCTGTTCAAAAATCCCTTTAGTTCTATTGACCAGGTTTTGTGTTAGTATCTTTGACATAGTTGTATTTCCATGTAGAAAATCAAACAAAGGAGCCCCTCAATTGCACATCCATGTGAGTACACCAGCAGATTCTAACTCAATCCTTTAAACAGATCATGTATTTTTGGTTACAAGGACATCCATCAACCTAGTACCCACCTTTCATGTAAAAATCGACTAGACACTTGTGTGTAACCACTCAGGTAAACTATATTACAATGCAAGCATTGAAATCCCATAAAGCCAAATATTAGAATATTTCTAAATTTCTTCACGTACTCCAAAGGGGGATAAATCTCACTTTGAACAGCTTTTGATGAAGAAGCTCAGTTAAATCACCTTGTGATGCAGATGGTGTCATGGATGATGGCGAATGAGAAGATTCTTGATGCTCGCTGCTGTAAGTGCTGTAGGAAACACATCTTGTTGTCACTGCTAGTTGAAGGCATTCTCCCTACTGCCCTCGACTACTCACTACCCTTGTTTTTTAAATGAGAAAGCCCAAATATGACACTTTGTTTCTGCACCATACTGCTACATGTTGTAGCTCTTAGCAACACCTACACAAAACTTTAACATATTGCCTCGTTCCATTAGTTTACTTCAATTTTCTTCCACAGTTGATAGCCCATTTATTTCCATGTATAGTCTGTAGGTCTTTTCTTTTCCCACTGCCTTAGTTTAGCTTGCTTTCTTTTAGTTTTTTGAGCCATTCCAAAAACCAAAGCCATGACTATGCAAAAGCCCAAGAACCACCCACACAGCCTAACTGACAATGTTTTGACCTGGATTGCACTCATGACCGTTTGATTGGCCTTTTAGCCAACCAATCAAATGTCTGCATGGGGTCAAACACAGCACCTTCGGATTACCTATTAGGCTTTAAAATCTAAAAGGCTAAGTTATCAAATATTACCCTAGGGAAAACAAGAATTAGTTTTAATCTGCAGCATTAATTTGCTGCCAATTTAATGGCCAGCAGATCTTCTCGGATTCAAACTTTGGTTTGACACCCTAAGCTCAAAATCTTGCCTAGACTCCATCCACAATCGCCGATTGCCTCAAGCCACAACATAAGCCAACTTGCCGACAAACCTAGATTAAATAATTTTAAAAAAAAGGTTTTTTTTCCCTGTCATTCAATTAAGATTGAAATTGACTCACTTGGGGTCAAACTTTGGTTTGACTCCCTAAAAACCCAAACACTTCCGGATTTCAACTATAGCCATTTGATTCATCCAAAACGGAATCGACAATCAAAAAGCTTACCCACTCCGACTTCAAAAAAAAAAAGTACCATACAAGATTTGTTCAATTACAAGCATTGGATGAAAGCTAATCAATGGCCATTTTTATTTTAGAAGAGGAAAAGCCAAATTTTAAATCCAAAAGCTCAAAGAAATGCTACCTATCCCGCCACTAGAATTAAATTTTCATGCTTCAAGCCATATTGCCATTAACTTAGCTCAACTTTTCAAGAAGTTACCAAAGACTCAACCAAGTTCCCACACCACTCTCAGTTGTAAACCTAAGCCCTCTACATCTCTCAATGCCAAACCCTAAGCCCATTCTCAACTAAATAAAAAGCTTTGCTGCCGGTTTCCGAAGATTTTAAGAATAGTGTGAAGTGTTGAAGAACCGAGGACTTTTTCAAGGTATTTTTTTTAAAGCTCCCACAAAAAACATAAGTCGTAGAAAAGGGTCAAGGGATTTTCACAAAATCTAGTGAGGTTCGACTCAGTCGGGAGGAGATAAAACCAGGAATCTGCCACAAAACCATCAAAGCGAAAGTGTTGTAAAGCTACCATGGACAATAGGCAGGAAGCTAATTGGCAAGTCCTCAAAGACAAAAGGAGGAAAACAGAACCACATGCGGGCCCTTGACAGAATAAAGCTTGCTATGGACACTACAAATGTATAATTGAAGACTAAGGGCCTCTACAATGAATATGGGTATGTACATGACACCATATTAACCAACTATAACCCAAGAACACTAAGATTAACAGCTAGCCAAAATAATTTGTTGCACGGAACTCATTCTAAATATGCTCGAGAATGGAAGTCCTAGTTAACCTCGTTTGTGGTCCCTGAGACACATAGAAGCTCAAATTGTAGACACATGAGTACAAGCATATAATGCTGAGACAGGGAGTATGGTTTGTGCCAATGGAGTGGCGACTAGCCTAGTCATATCCAAAGAATACAAAGGACAGGTAGCTATTAATGTCGATAACTAGGCTGAAAGGTGCAATAGAAAAAGCCATGATGAGAAGAAACTTGTCCTAAAAGTATGCATAATTTCTTCCAAAGATATCACAAAACATGACACATTCTAGTTAATGCTAATGAGCCAATGGGCCAAGGATCTAATCTCAATGATTGCTTCAGTTTGTGGACTTACTAGAAATAGTCAAGTCAATTAGTTGATGCTAAAAACGTTTGAAGTTGTCCATGTAAAGAGCCCAGAACCCTTTCATTTCAAGTACTATAACTATTGTAGACACCCAAAATTAGGCAAAGTATTGTTGGAAATATTGTCATTGATGTTAAAGGGTAATCGTGAATCTGATTGATGGCAAAGTATTTTGATACAAGAATTAAATTAAATAAAGAATATTTAAATTGATTGAAGCAATTAATCATGCAAATAACGGTCATATCTTTATGTGGAATCAAAGACAAATTGACTATGTCTAACGGGCTTAAAGAGATAATTATGGCAAAGGTTTCAAGGCAGTTTTTAAGTCTAAAATGGTCCCCAACCTTGGCCGACCTGATTTGGAGGAGTCGTGACCGTTCAAATGGACCTTTGTGTTTGAAGAGTCACGACCTTCATTTGTGGCTTTTCGAGTGGCAAATTTGTAAGTTTGAAAGTGGAAGAAATAAAAGAAGAGCAGAAATATTTGAAAGCAGATTTTTGTGAGAATATTGAAAAGAAAAATCCAATAAGTATAAGGCAAAGCATAGTAGCGAAAACACTCAAGTGTAGATTGAATCAAAAAAAGATAAAGCAGCATTCTATCATCCATTGTGTTGACAACAAATCAGATATAGAAGAGTGATTTTTGTGAGAAGGTTGGTGCCTTCGTTTTGAAGAGATTGGTATCTCTTGCTGAGTTGGTGCTTGGCGAAAGGGGTTGGTGCTCTTGTAGGTTGGTGCCTACAAAATTGTTTTTGGGGTTGGTACTCCAGTAGGTTGGTGCCTACAAATATTTATATTGAGAAAAATTTCTCTGTGGTTTTCTCCCGAAAGGGTTTCCACGTATATTTGGTGTCACTTTGCATTGTGTTATCTTTTTTTGTGATTTGATTGCTTTGAATATCTTTATTGGAATAAGTAATTAAGTGTTAGCAAAAGAAAAGAATATATAATATTGATTCACCCCCACTCTCAGTATTAGCCTGTGCTCAACAACTGGCCTAGTCATATCCAAAGAATACAAAGGACAGGTAGTTATTAATGTCGATAACTAGGCTGAAAGGTGGAATAGAAAAAGCCATGATGAGAATAAACTTGTCCTAAAAGTATGCATAATTTCTTCCAAAGATATCCCAAAACATGACACATTCTGGTTAATGCTAATGAGCCAATGGGCCAAGGATCTAATCTCAATGATTGCTTTAGTTTGTGGACTTACTAGAAATAGTCAAGTCAATCAGTTCATGCTAAAAATGCTTGAAGTTGTCCATGTAAAGAGCCCGGACCCATTTCATTTCAGGTACTATAACTATTGTAGACACCCAAAATTAGGCAAAAAACCTTTATTCATGTGTTTTATTCCCAACTTAACTAATTTGGCAAATTTGTACATTTTAACCCATTTCAAGGATGGCCTCAACCCCACATAGGTCTATATTTGGTCCATAGAGCTTAAAAGCACCTCAACGCTTATCCAAAAGGTATCTATTAGTACATCCGGACTACATATTATCCATTAGTTAGCCCTGCCTCAAAAACAAAACCTGGCTTATTTCATGTACAAGCTCGTGCATGTACAGGCCCATCCTGCACAAACCCATACCCATATGGGTTAGTCTCTTTTAGCTTTGTGGGTCCGTCTTTTTATTACCATTGGTCATGAGCTTTAACCCTTCTCATTTGTATTTTCTAAAGTTGGCCAATGCACATTAGTTATCCTAAATCATCCTATACGTACAACATATTGCCAAGCCATTTGACAATTAGAGAAAAGGTAGGAGAATCACAAGAGAGGAGGAGAACATTTGACACCTCACCAAAGGTCAAGCCTAGAGCCAAGCTTCTCCATTCAGTTGGTGCTTCATTGAATCAAATCCTACAAACTTGTGACACTTATCTATCTTGGTCTCTCTACAAATTCGCTTGTGCCAAAGGAGGGTAATGAGACTTCAATAGTTGCATTTATCACTTCTAGGGAAAAGAAGGTTGAAACCTTTACTCAAGCTATTCCTTTCACACACGACATACCTATGTGGAGGTCTAATTCCGAGCGTGAAAGATACCTAGTTTGCAATGCTACTTTGGTGGTTACCCAACTCCATTACTTTTGTTTTGTTTTAGAGTGTGCAAGCTAGGTCAAAGTGAAGATTCAACCATACAACATATTTTGCCCTGCACATCTGCAAAGCAAAGGTACAGTCGCAATCAAGAAGACATAGCGTACAAGCACTAAAAAACCCAAATGACGAAACCCTGCAAAGACACACCTAGTGGCACAAAGATGCACCCAACAGCACAAGGACAGGATCGAAGCAGCTAGGCTTGTTGTGGCCAAGCTTGCACAAAACAAGCCCGTACAAGTATAGGTACGGGTAAGGGTTCATCCCAAAGTAATGAGCAGATCCAAAAACTTAGGAGAAGGTCTAGTACAGTCAACATACAAACTCAGAGTTACAAAACTCTCAAGGTGTGATTGTTTCTTAACCTCTGTCAATTCATTGCTTTGTTTTAGCTTGCATTTGCATCACTTGGGATTATTTCCATTACTTAGCCTCTTGGATAGATCTGATTTTTGCGTTTCAATTGTACATGCTTAAATCTATTTGATTGCAGCTTCTTGTTTATACCTATTTTATGTAAAAGCCAAAATTAGGGTAAACAATTACATACCTGAACATATCAAATTAGAATTGAAGACTTTTGGGAAAAATGGGCATTGTATATATTATTCCATAATGCGTTACATTTTCCTTTATGAGATTAAAGATCTATTCAAACATCTATTTATTAGTGATTTAGATAACGAGGGTAGACAAAAGATTGTATTTGAATGGTGCCACCAAAACAAAAGAATGGGAGGCAATTTTAATTATAGTGTCTTTCATGACAAATTCATAATTCCATTCTTTGGAACATTGTTGGCTACCAACCCCCACGAATAAACCAATGTTATGTAGATTACTTATGACCTCCAGGCACTAAGGCTTTGGCTGATTGATACCTATTCAAAGAACACTATAGTTAGATTATGGTGGGAAAGTACAACCTTATATGTTACCAAAGTATATATCAAATAAAACCCTCTTCCTGGAATATATCATAAAAATGTCATTGATAGATGCTAGGTGCTTTAATGGTCAAAGTAAGATATATTTTCCTCTCCTACTATTCTCATGCTAGTTTGAATTATCCAAGGGAAACCTTGCATATTGCCATGAGGCTTTTAAGTATTATTAACTTTCAACTAGATTTCAATTGACCCTCAAGTGATTTTCAGCAGAAGAACTGAAGAACTCAGAAATCCTCCCTTCATTCACAAATAAGCCGGGACTAGAAATGCTAGCCAACAAAGGGTCTTCAAACTAAGTCGCATATATTTTTCAATCCTTAGCTCAACCACAAGGAGTATCAATCAACCAAACATTCACTAGCCTCTTTGTTATTCCTAAGCCCATTACACGAAGAATTTTCTATCAAAAATCTTCAAATCATGTGAAGCCAAACAAGGTTCCCCCAAATTCAACGAGTATTTCTCTAATGAGAGGAAAGTGTCATACAAAAAGATCCAAGCTTGGAATATTATAAGGTGTGATTTGGGTAATGGCAAGGTAAATGCAGATTTTCCATCACTTGAAGAAGATGAAAGTTTATCCGAAAAATGGAATGAAGAGTTCCTTGACAATGCCTCAGACAACAAAGAAGACAGTGATGAGGATGATGGAGCCGATGAAACATCAACCTACATGCCAACCATGGATCCATGCCTACATCAAACATACACTATAGGTGCATCTATGGCAACAACAAGGGTACGCATATGGTGAACTCGAAGCACAAGGGCAAGGTAATTGGCACCCAATTTATCCTTCCACTTAGTCAATAACAATGAGTATCAGCTCTATCGTTGATTCTCAAGCTGAGTCAATGCAAATCAATAACCCCGCCACACAATGTAATGTCCCTTTTGGGGCAGAATTAGAACTAGGGTTTTCCTACAAACCCTTATCCAAAATACAAAATTTGATTTTATTTCAAACCCTAACAGCGATCTGAAATTATATATATCAGGGCAGCAAACACACAAACAGCTGAAAATAGATGTAGAAACCCTTGGAAATATTTGGTAACCAAAAATTGTATTTTGGGATTTTTCACCCTCAAACCATAACACCAAAACTGCAAATTTCTAAATTAAACATTCAAACCATAGCCCTTAATTTTCTAAATGTTGAAAATAAATATTTAGGGCTTCCACACCAATAAAATAATGCCCAAAAGGCACCAAATTATTCTGAAAAGTACAGCAACATGAATACCTTATTTTTGCTGATTTTTTCGGTTCAAATGGCTAGAAAATTATATTAAAAAATAGCAAAAAAATATCATACTATATATGCAATATTTCCAAGTGTATTTCAGGCTGAAATAGCCCTACAAACCCTCAAATCAAACCCTCGGAGGGGGTCGCCCTAGCTGGGAATAATGAATTTCTGAATGTAACTCCATGCAGCCCTAGAAAAGAGGCCAACCCCTGTAGAACCTGATTTCTGCCTTATTTGGGTCTCAAATCCTAGTCACCAACCTCCCAAAGCAAGTTACCCGTCTCTCAAGTCAATCGCCAAGCCCTAGGATGAAGTCGCCCACCTGTTGCAAACAAAATGGTGTTCAAAACACCCTTGGTTGCCAATTACACACAATACAACTCCCTTACGAAGTTGTCCTAGCTAGATATTAAGGGGTTTCATCTTTAATTTCAGTCCACTTTGAAGGTTTTCGTCGTCAAAGCATTAAGTCAAGCTTTTGCACGCTCAAACCCATAAATTTTCAATTATAAAAAATAGTCTTCTTTACAATGAATCACCATCTCCTTTTTATACCATTTTCCCACCAATTATCTTCTCAAAGTCGGGCACTCCACTTGGGAGGAAAATAAAAGAATATGTTTCTTATAATTCACTTAAGGGTTATCTTTTTTTAAAAGTCCCCTTCTTAAGTCACAACTCAAGTTAGAATAAGTTGCCGACATATTCACCCTTTTGGCAACTTGAACATATCATTATTTTATATTTTACGTATTTAAAAATAGTTTTTTGTAATGTCACCAATTTAGCCCTACGCTCTTATTTTGGATTTAGCCTATTTTTGGGAACTCGTAGGTTAAGCAGAAGCTCGAATAAGGGTTTCCAAACTTCTTGGAGGATGTTTTCGTCTTTTTGCGGAGCTTGCACTTGGAAATGTTGAACTTGGATTTCGGATTCCTTCTGGGTTTTTTGAAAGCTTCGCGGTGATATGTTTTACTTGGCACACAGAGCACTTTCAAGAATTTACTATTTTTAGTAAGTTCGAGATTGGCACCGGAACGGGATTTTGAAAGTGGGGTTGGATTCGTCTTGTCAAGACCTTTCCAAAGAGCTATAGATCATTGGTTTCCGACATCATCTTGGCCTCCGTTTTAAAGTCCGTAAATTAAACATTATTATTTAATTTTGGACCTTGGTGCCTAGGCTCAACGACTTAATGTTGAGGTTGAAAAAGAATTAAAGAGGATTATATTATTTTCCCTCTCATGTTTTATCCCATATACAAGAGGTTTTTAGAGACTCCCAGTTGGAAAAGTATAAAAGGAGGAGGAGTGCTCTCATTTGATCATCTTTGGTCTACGCTAATGTTATGTTGCCGAAATGGTTGCTGAATTGCTTCGAGGAATGAATGCCTCCTAGACTGGGCTCGACTTCGTGCTTGAGAGACAGCACCTAGTGGAGAGGTTTGCTTACTTGAGTGTTTTGTAGTAAGTTTTGCATTGTAGCTTGAGTTAGTGCTTTGTAGATTAAATCTGCTCTTTCTTCCATTTTCTGGAGTTGCTGTTTTGTACGGCTGAAGGTGGTTTTTAATCATAGATCAAAAAATATCAAAAATCTTGTTCTGGGTATTAACCCATTCTCCTTGTAGGGTTTAGGCGCCTCAATTCTCAAACAAGCAGAATTTTTAGTGAAGCCATTAATTTATGAGAGCAGATCGCCCTTCCTTGAGGGCCGTACCACCGCTGGTTGCTTTGGTATCCGTGCATAAATAATCTAAGGCTGTTTGGTTTGTTTCTTGTGTCTGAGTTCAAGCGCCATTCTTCCTAAGGAGTATTGCATTTTGTTTTAAGTCAATCCATTGATTCATGTGAGAGTTATGAACTTTTGAGTGGTTCCTTAGGCTGCTGTTTATTCATGAAAAGTGCAGATCTGTAACAAAAATCAGGAATTAGTATCTTGATCTTTGAGGCTGTTTCTTGTTGTAGTTTTGGACGCTATCTTGATAATAGTGCTTTGCATTCAATACCACGTCATTCGTGTATTCAAGGAAAGAGTTCTAAGCTGATCAAAAATTCTGTATACAGCTGGTTATATGATGAAAGATGCAGGTCAGTAATATCAGTTCGTAGAGACCTGCAACTTCATTCTTGGTTGAGTGTTGAAAGCATCTCAAAGACTTTGCGGTGGCTTCATTGGGAATGTCCCCGGACGAAAGGAGGTTGGACATATTTAGTGATCTTTCATTTTAAGCTTTACTTCTCAGCAAAGGAATACACTAATATTGTACATCTCTATTTATATGCCGCTTTGTATTGTTAGCAAGAATTCATCTCTTAAATTGTACGCTGGCAGTAGTACTGACAGCCATTCAGATTCTTGCTTTATCAGATTGTAATAGACTCCTTACTATCAGCAGTTGTTATTGTTTTAATTGACCTCCGCCCTATGGTAGCTACTTTCCCTTCTGGGGTTAGCAAGCACATGCTGGGTGTGGAGTAGTTTCATTCTTCAGTATTTCCAATTAACGCATTGTTATTAATTTCACTCCGTCATATGGTAGCCCCTTACTCCGCCTTGGAATTGGGTAGCACATACTTGACGTAGAGTTCCTTTGTTAAGTAATTTACTCCGTCTTATGGTCGCTCCTATTCCGTCTTGGATTGGGTAGCACATACTGGACGTAGAGTTCCTTATTTGTAATTACTCCGTCTTATGGTCGCCCCTACTCCACATTGGACTGGGTAGCACATACTGGACGTTGAGTTCCATTTCTTGCATACTAGAGGCAAAGTTATTTCAGTTTATTTGAGATTAACTTTTAATCTTGACGGAACTTGCTTGTGATGTTGTAATCCAAAATCTTAAAAAATCAAAAAAATTGGTTCGGAATATTTCATTTTTATTTTAATAATGATATTATTTTAATTTAGAAAATGGGGCATTATTGTTCATCATTCCCAAATTTGCTTTCCCTCAAGCAAAATGTAAGCTTGCCCAAATAGTCATCTCTGTAATACTTGGATCCCAATTCACTCTTGAAAACTTGAAATCAGCGTGTGTATGGGTTGGAGATGAGTTATAACCACAAGTCACTTGGAATTTCACCCAAATCAGCACTAGGATGGTTGGGATGATTGTTTTCAATAATGGAACCCCTCCCCTTACATTACCATGCAAGGAAACCTTCACAATCTGCTCAAATGTACAGCTGCTCATGACTGAAAATATATAAACCAGCAATATAGAAATGATGTAACCAGTGTTCCACGGGGACACATCCCCCCCCCCCAAAATGCTCACGTTTCCAAGATGGGGACGTCCCCAGGATATGGGGACGTCCCCCTACTGCACCTACACCATCTCCCCAAACCGCTGTCACCCGCGGGATGTTACCCTCTAAGAGGGGACGTCTCTAAGGCATCCCTTCAAAAAGGAGGTTTCTAGGGGACTCCGGCACGTCCAGGGGATGCCCAGCCATCCCTCGACCCCGTAAGAAACGCGCAGGCATCCCCCATGATGGTGGATACCAAAAAGGCTTTCTTTTTAAAAATTTAAAAAAAAATTGGTTGTGAGCCCTCTACCCTAACTCTAATTGTTGATGGGTCCCACTGCCACCCCCAAGTCCCCCCAAAAGCTTATAAAAAGCCCTATCCCTCTCATTCCAAATCACACAAAAACTTCATTGAGTAGAGAGCTAAAAGTAGAGGCAGCAAGTTGAGAGAGAGTTTGCAAGAGAGAGAGCATTAGGAGAGGGAAAGTTAGATCAAGAAGAGGATAGAGAAGCCAAGAAGACTCAAGACTCTTCAAGTTCATCATTTAAGCCACAAGGTAGGCCCTACCACTATGCATTTGATTCTTTGAATTTATTGACTTTTGTTTCATTTGTAAATTGTATTGTTCTTTGATTCATGATTCATTTCTAAATTGAAAATTCTTATAATTATTTGTGATTCATTCAAATGCTTAAATTTTTAAATCTTCATTCAAACAAATGCTTAAATTTCAAATTTATTTTGCTTTCTAGGTTATAGCTTTGTAAGTTTTTTTCAATTTCAAGATTAGAATTTAGAAATCAAATTAGGATTTCATCTTATGTATCCTCCGCTTCTGCTTCTAGTTCTTCTAATGCTGAGAGGAACTGGTCTACTTCTAGCTTCATCCACTCCGTTAACAAGAATAAGCTTACCTCTAGGAGGGCGGAGAAGCTTGTGGCTGTACATAGTGCCTTACGTCTCATTGACCTCAACACACTTATGTACAAGGAGAGTCCAGCAGCCAGATGGGATGTAGAGCCAAAGGAGCCAACACAGATTCATGATGACGCTACACAGACAGATCTGGTTGGTAGTGGTTTGGAAGAGCTTGAGCATATGGAGTCCAGCAGTTCTAGTGATGAGGAGTTTGGAGAGAACTTTGGGGATGATTAGCCATTGACTCATTAGTATTTTGTTTTTTAATATTGTTGATACTTGATTGTAATCATGAATCATCATTAAGAAATTTTGAAAATTCTGAATTCGATATTTTCATTTTCATTTTCAATTTTCAATTTTCAATTTTCAATGTTCAATGTTCATTGGTTCAAGGGTTCAAACTTGAAACTTCATTGTTAAAAAGTTAAAACTTAAACATTAAATTGTTGATGTTCAACGCAATATACTTATTCCTTATACATATTTTTATAACTAATTTTTCAAGTACTATATGTATTTGCACCGCTGCCCCGCTCCCTCCACCCCGCAATCCCCAAACTTAGGCCCCCCCATCCCCCCGTTAGGAAACTCCGTGGAACTATGGGTGGAACAACTATAAATATGACAAACCCATGCAAAATCCAGTAATGTGATTGATGTAGGAGTAGTAGGTAGCCATACAAGGACCGTAAACTCTTCATTATTTGCTTGTGTTGAAGACAAACTCTGTTGTTCTTTCTTTTTTGTATGTGTACCTACACGTGCAACAAACTCATTAAAGAAAACAAGAGTGTTTAAAAAATCTTTACACTCACTTCATCATGACTTATAGACATGAGGGCCAGCTTTCTTCCCTTGCTCACTTTCCTCTCATAATTTCCATTCTAATGTCAGATTCCCAAAACTTCAATCTTACTACACCAAATGCAGTTGTAACCTTGTCTTTTCCTCCCTAAAATCAAAATGATAGTGGCTGGAATCCTACCATATGCTTTGAATCACCTTCATGACTGTCATGACAACCAGTAAAAGACAAAAACAGCGGTTGTTATATTTGATTTCCTTGACACATTCACCTAGTGTGTTAGAATAAATTGCATCCTTGGCTAGACTCATCATGATGAGCCATTCCCAATATTTATGAAGGATAGAAACATGACAAAAGGTAGCCATTCTGAAAAAGAATTCAGCATCTACATTCCTTTCCCTTTTTATATCATGATTTTGGATTGCTCTTACCCCATGTTGTGGCTTACTGTGTAGATCCACAAAAAACTTCAAACACTTACCATGAACCCAGTGATGTATGCATTTATTGAAAGCATGCATGATGGAGGACATTTCCTCATCATATCTTGAAAAGCTTGTTTCTAAAACTTTGCACTTTATGCTTCCCATTTTTGATGCCAAATAATGAGTTGCCCCAGAAGCTTGACTGAAGTATCGCATTCCTTTAGTGAAAATCAGAATGGTTGTGGCTGGAATCAACCATAAAGTGGCTAAAAAAGCTTCAATAATATCAACAAACGGAAGATCACTACAATTTATGACTGAGTTTACTTGTTTGGATGCATACCAACTGTTGAGCTGGATGGAAATGAGTAGGACAGCAGCTTTCCAACCGTAATAATGAATTTGTTTTGAACAAACACGTCCTCCTTGAGTTCCCCTTCACACCATGTGACTAAAATTTCCTCAAAAGTAGTCTCAAATTGACAATTAATCACTATAATGAATTACTTGCATGGTAACAAGTACATAAAGATCAAATGGCTTACTCACCTTCCATATCAAATATCTCACTGCCCCGCCAATGGTGACTTTCTTCATAGCCTTGTTCTTACGTGTAGGACTTGTCTCAAAAGAGTGATTCATGGAACATGAGCATTGACTCTCCATAACTTAATTGGAATGCATGGCATCCTTCATAGGATTCCCCACAAACCTCTTTCCTATACAAATGTATGAGATAAAGAATTCATTAAAAATAGGAACATTGAATTCCTCAAATACCTTACCCTTCTTGCATTCCCATTGGGTGTTCACCTTCCAAACTCTCATGTGAACACCATAAAAGCCCGAAATGAGAGAATCCCTGCCTCTTTTGTCACTTCAAGTGATCTTCGTTGCATTCTTACCTTCATGTGGCTGCCCATAATGATTAAAAAAACCAAACTTGCCAATGGTTCATCTTTGGACATATGTTGCCCCATATGTTGTCCCTTTTAACCACTCATCCTAGTTGACATGTGAATAAACAACAAATTTGAAACATTCCCATACCTTCAGCTGCCCCCCTGAAATATCCCTTTTTAGGGTTGAAAACTAAACATATTATTATTCAACAAACCCTAGTGAAATAATTAACTTTTAGAATTTATTTAAACCCTAGGCAATTGAAATAATTTATTTACTGTTGTATGTAATGTCCTCCTTTTTGGTATAAACTTGCATAAGTCCTTAGCCTTAAATTGTTCCTAAAAAGGATAAGGGAAGAAGAGAAAAAGGGGAACATTTGTGAGCTTCAAGAGCATTTTATGATAAATCACTTTATTATCTAATTTTGGGACCTTTGTAAAGGTCATGGTCACTTAAGGCCTAAAGTGTTTTTATAAGGAAGCTTTTTAAAAATATCTTTTTTAAATAAAAATGTAAACTCTCGCTGCTTATTTTGGGTGCCACACTTGGAGGACAAATATAAAAGGAAAGGCTCATTTGAAAAGGTTATGCAATTTGGATATTGAATTTGTTGTTCAAGTATGTACAGCATAATTACCACAATTTGAGGATGAAAAACTTCAAGTGCGACAAGGGTTTGGAGATGAAAACCTCCCTTCATACATTCAAGGCAACACTATTCAAGGGTTGTGATTGTGCTTCAGATTTGCATGATTGCATACAATTGGATCAACAAGAGTATTTTTGGACACCACCTTCATCAAGGATTGTTTCAAACCCTATAGAGAGCTGAAAATTGGTAATTGGCAGGACAAGGAGGTGGGCGAACTTGATTTGAGGAGATTAGTTGATCAAGGAAGCCATCCCTAGGGTGGAAACTTGCTTTGGAGTGGTGACCCCTCTCAAGAGGGCCAATTGGCTTCAGAACCCTATTCTATGATTTAGAGGTATTTTTAGCAATTTATTCCAGCTTGGCGAATTGTTTGAGGGTTGATTTGCACATGATTTAGCATGATTTTGTGCCCTAGATAATATTTTGAATTTCTTATGTTATTTCAACAATGAACTAAGGTTTTGAAAATTTAGGGACAACTTTTGGTGGGCTTCCCGTGATGAAAAAAATCTGATTCTAATTTTGTTTGATAGCTACTATTTTTGTGATTATTTTGAGCTATCACTTGCATTGAAATTCCAAGTATTGTGGAAGTATTGAATTTATGAAATTTTGCTGTAATTTTGCAATAATAAATTCTAGAATTTTGAGTTTTGACTTCGAAGTAAATATTTTGACTTCTAAAATTAGTGGCTACAATATAAAGCTCAGTTCATATTTTTTAGAGGGTTAGAAATATCATATTTGATTTTGGCCCTAATCGCCTAAGGGTTTGGTGGAAGAAATTGTTGAATATTGCTTCATTTTTCGAAGTGTGCTATTGGCTGAATTTGTATTTTTAGATTCTTTGAAGGAAGGGGTTTTGGATTAGGTAGGGTTTGTTGAAAAACCTCAACTTTGCCTAATTATTCAACAAACCCCAGTGAAATAATCAACCTTTAGAATTTATTCAAACCCTGGGCAATTGAAATAATTTATTTACTGTTGTACGTGACCCAAAATGGCATGAAAAATATTATTCAATGATCCCAGAAATAGCAGAAGTTATTCCAAAATTATAGCCAAAAAATCCAATCAAAAACCTGATTTTTTATAATGTTTATTGCTTGAAAATATTAGGAAATTTTCAGAATGTTCATGTGGCTGATCCACACCCTTAAAAAGGCCCAAAAAGCCTCCAAACTCAATCGCCAACCCTAGGAGAGAGTTTGCTTCCCTTGGAGGAAGTACACAGCCCTTTTGTTGGGGTTCACTATCCTAAAACAGCCTTCGAACCCACTTGCCAAGCCTCCAATGCTATTCACCCACTTGCAAATGCCAAAATGGTGTTGAAAACACCCTTCTTCCACCAATGATGCACAATACAACCTCCTTACAAAATTGCCCAAGTCTGAAATCAAGGGTTTTCATCCTTGTGTCAACCACCTTGAAAGATTTCCGTCCTCAAGAAGCAAGCCAACCTTTTTCGTACTTGGACTTCAAAGAAATCAAATATCAAAAATAACATGAACCTTTCCACAAGATCCCCTCTTTGACCTTTGTAGTCTTCCCCAAAGGGTGGCGTCCAAAAGGGAGGGAAGGCAATTCAAATGTAAAAAAACCTTTTCTTATAATCTTCCACTTGATCATTTAAGTGTCCATGACCCTCAAAAGTCCCCTTCTCAAGTGAAAATTAGAATCATGAAGTACCTTTTTGAAAAGAAGCAAGTAAGACTCCATGTTCCCCTTTTCTCTCACTTCGCCCCTTTTCAACATGATTTATGAAGACCCTTAGCTTTTTGGGAAACAAATCAAGCTAAGGGTCTTCATAAATCATGTTGAAAAGGGGGAAATGACACCTCCACTTGTCCATCCTTCCTTACAAGATGAAGAGGGTTTGTGACCTCTTCAATATCATCAAGCTTGGAATTCATAAGTGTTTACTTCAAAGCATGCATTTTTATGGTGATAAAATATCCCTTGAAGGTTGCAAATGCAATGCAAAACAAGCTGGAAACATGTGGAACAACAATTCTAATATCAGAGACAACCCCTCAAATGAATTGTGATTCATTTTGTAGTCTTCGTTCCTTGACTTCTCCTTCCAACAAGAATTAGCTTGTTGTTCTATCCGAATTGATTACCCTCATAGAACTTGGCTCGCTCATTAGGATGCTCAAAAGATTGATGGGGGTTTCTTGAAAGAAATCATCTTCCATTTGGCACCCTTCATCTTGTCCTCATTGTTAGCATGATTCTCATGATGATCAAAACATTGTAAGGATATAGTATGATGGTGATACAATAAATCCTTTTTACGAAGATAATCAAATTACTTGCCTTTAGATGTTTGTCTGAAAATCCCAGCAAGTTGAAGGCCATCATAAGAAGCTAGTGAGGCACTTTCCTCATGAATATGCCTCACAACAAAGTCTTCTTCGAATTCCCTCTCACAAACCTCTTGCAAAACTGATTTTTTTTCATTTTTAACTATCTTTGGTAGCTCCTTTTGCTGCCCCAAACTCTGCTGATAGGGCTCATTTTAATGCCACAAGGTGACTGATTTTTGATGTTCTAAAACTACCGCCCTAGGCTGCCCCAAAGTGTTGTCCCTTTATTGTCCAAAGGGCCTTGAAATGCTAGTTTTATGTTATTCAAAGGGCAGAATTTTACCCTTAGGAACTGAAGACTCAAGTTTTTTACCTTTCTCTTTGAATTCCTTTGTCTTGCTTGAACGGCTATCAACTTTGCCTCTTTCGCTCTTCTTAGCCAATCATCACACCTCCTTTGGGTCCTTATCAAATCTTTCGTGCTTGCTTGCAAGGTAGCTAGTTTCCTTTCAACCCTAGCATCCACTTTTGTTTTTGATGGTGGAACATTGAATTATGCCTCACATATGTCATTTATGCCCTTCTTTTCTGTTGAACTCTCAGGGCAATCAGCCCATAGCATTTTATTTTCAAGATTTCTTCTTTGGTTCCTCATTCCTTTGCTCCTTTGTAGGGTCTTGGAATTTAGACCTTGTTTTTTCCGTTTTATTTTCTGGAGGTCTAGGGCTTAACCCTACAAACTTCATTCATGCTTTGGAATCCATTGCCCTTAATTCTCATTGAGATTCTTGCATAGCTTCCATTATCTCTTCCATGGCTTCTAGCATTGTTTTCATCTTTCTATCACTAGCCTGCATGAAGAAGAGTCTACAATAACTTGCTTCCCACAGCTGGCCAGAAAATGGCTCTAATACCATTGTAACGTCCCTTTGGAGGCAGACTTAGAACAACTAGGGTTTTCCTACAAACCCTTATCCAAAATACGAAATTCTAATTTTATTTCAAACCATAACAATGATCTGAAATTATATATATCAAGGCAGCAAACACACAAACTGCTGAAAATAGATGTAGAAACCCTTGGAAATATTTTATAAAATATTAGGTAATCAAACATTGTATTTTCGGATTTTTCATCCTCAAACCCTAACACCAAAATTGCAAATTTTTGAATTAAACATTCAAACCCTAGCCCTTAATTTTTTGAATGCTACAAATAAAAATTTAGGGCTTCCACACCTATAAAACACCGCCAAAAGGCACCAATTTATTCTGAAAAGTAAAGCAACATGAATACCTTATTATTTTTATTTTTCCAGATTAAATGGCTAGAAAATTATATTAAAAATAGAAGAAAAATATTAGAATATTTATGGAATATTCCCAAGTGTATTTCAGGGTGAAATAGCCCTATAGACTCAAATCAAACCCTCAAATGGGGTCGCCCTAACTGGGAATAATGAATTTCTAAATGTAACTCCACGCAGCCCTAGAAAAGGGGTCCTCAACACCTGTAAAACCTGATTTATGTCTGATTTGGGTCTCAAACCCATCACCAACCACCCAAAGCAACTCGCCCACCTCTCAAGTCAATCACCAAGCCCTAGGACGAAGTCACCCACCTGTTGCAAACAAATTGGTGTTCAAAACACCCTTGGTTTCCAATTACGCACAATACAACTCCCTTACGAAGTTTCCCTAGGTGGATATTAAGGGGTTTCATCCTTAATTCCAGTCAACTTTGAAGGTTTTCATCTTCAAAGCAATAAGTCAAGCTTTTGTATGCTCAAACTCATCAAATTTCAATTATCAAAAATAGTCTCCTTTCCAATGAATCACCATCTCCTTTTTATACCATTTTCCCACTAATTATCTTCCCAAAGTGGGGTGCTCCACTTGGGGGGAAAATAAAAGTATCTTTTTCTTATAATCCATGGTGCATTTTAGTCATATTCCCTGAGAACGAAACAAAGTGGCAAATGGGCTAGCTAACTGGGCTCTGGATAACCATAATCTTCTCTACTGTGGTCCGCCACCTATATGTTGGTCCAACAAGATCCAGGAAGATATGGGGAACATTTTAAATTCAGATTGTTTATAATAAGTGCTTCTAATGTTCCTTTCTTGTATACTGCTCAGGCTTGGACAAATAGTTTTCAGCCCTAGCATATTAGAATTTGTACTTTTGATATATATCTAATATGAATGTGGTTTTGTTTTGTTTTTTTAATAAAATACAAGTCCCCTTCTTAAGTGACAACTCAAGTCCGAATAAGTTGACGACATATTCACCTTTTTGGCAACTTGAACATATCATTATTTTATATTTTAAGTATTTAAAAATATTTTATTTTAATAATGATATTATTATAATTTAGAAAAGGGGACACTACACACAAGTTGCTTATATTACTAGGCCCATCTTAGGGTTCACTTCATCTACAGAACAAGTTAGTATCTCAGACACTGGGTATTTTACAAGTTGGGAAGAGAATCGTAATAGATAATCTGTTTGGAGTAGCTGCCAAAAAACTTAGGGTACATTTTATGGCACCTCGGCCTCCATTGCAACTATCTACAAATCCCACGATGGTAGGTACACCTCCTTTGTCTACTTTATTGAAAACCTCTTCCCTAGGTAGCCCTACTATATTAGCTCCAAACCCCACAATTATCATGGCTAGTGAGAGCACAGATGGCTCCACAATAGTTGGCTTACTCTTGGCTTACTTGACACACTTGTGTCTCCTTCCAATTCCACTACCACTACTTTTGTTGGCCATACAATTGGGAGCCCTTCCACTCTATGACATGCTTTGATTAAGTCTTTTTCTTCATCCATGTTGATGCTACCTCCACCGACACCTACCATATCCACTTTGCAACAAAGCCCCGTTCGACCATTAACCTCGCCTGATTACCTTTTGTATTTTAAACCCAGAGCTATAGCCCAAAACTAGTGGAAGCTTCCTCTGAAACCTATCTTATCTTGCATCCAAGTTGCTACTAACAGACTCTTAGCTGAGGTAATAAGTTATACTCCTAATATGTTCAGGATGGCTTACTTAGCCCGTCAGGTTAACAAGTTCGTAAATCAAATTGAGACAAAAGGATAATAGAGCGGAAGGTGGGGAAATGGACTTCACTAGTCTCCAAGTTGATGACAAGGTTAGGTGGAAGAACCAAATTGCTAAGGTAGAAGACAAGGACTGTGGAAACTTTTAGAAAGTTGAAAAGAACTGAAGAATAACTTGAAAGGGTAGGGGGCAATTTTAACAATGAAAAAGTAATTTTAAGGATAGACAAAGAACCAATGATCCAATGATAAACAAATAGCTGAATTAAAAAATAAAATCAAAACCCTTGACAGCAGAAATGAGACCAATTTGTTAAGTGGATAAAGTCGAGGCAGAACCAGCAAAGAAAGTGAAGCAGGTTTCATCTAGCGACATGAAAGAGTTCTTGAGTGAATCCTACAAAGCCCAATGGGTCAAATTATCCCAACTAGAAGAACAGGTGCAAGGAAAATGGGATTATATTGATAAGATTAATGTTCATGTTGGACAAATTAAAGCTGAATTCAGACAAATTGCCCCATTATGAAGGCTAGAACCACTAAAGCAGTTGATTTGTTGGACAAGGTGCACAAGATAACCACGAAGGAATTGATTGCCCACAATATCTCAAACAGAATGCAGTTTGCATTCCACTTGCGGACCAATGCTAGAAAGGAAACAGCTTATGAGAGGATTAATTTAGTGCTTCAGCACACTTTGGATCAGATCCACGAGATGAAGTCAGTCTTGGATCAGATCCACGCCAAGAAGGAAGTCATTGATAACTTGATATCTTAATCGGCCTTGTCTTACCATCTCCCTTTGGAGAAGATCAGAGGCTCATCAAGAAAGCTGAATTCAAAGTGCTCCTCGCAGAAGAGGATAATACAAATATTTTTGATGGTTGGCCTGAGTCTCCCACTCCAGAAAATATTTTGAAGTTGCTTGAGCTGAATTTGAAGCTACAAATGGAAATGCAAGGCACCATCAAACATAGCTGTGATTTCAATCATCTCATGGCTGATCTATTCTCAGAATTTGCAGATTACTAAAAGCCATTCAGTTACATTCAGAGTGGAAGTAGAATGCAATTCCGGTGCACTTCCCCACACAAGCCCCTCCTAGTAGCAAGTGATTTGGTCAACATTTGAAGTTGAATGCTATATTGGGATTTAAGCCAATTTTTGTAAATCGTCTTTTAAGCACTTTGTTCTATGCAAACCATATTACAAAAATTATATTTTAGAACCTAACGGATATTTAGTATTTCATTATATCCAAGGTTTAAAATAAGCTAAGGTTCCACACATGCCTTATTGGCTTTATTTAGCTAAAGGTAAGAAAAGGTTGTATCAAAGCTTGACGTGCAGGACATCTGTGATATGTGTATTATCTACAACATGCATATTATCTACAACATGCAGCCGCTCATACCTTCACTGACCTTCAAAGGATAAATAAAAAAAGAAGATGCAAGAACAAAAAGACCGGATTTTTGAGAGACCATGACTGGTATGTCTTTAGCCTAGGATTCACCTTTGTTGTTTATATTTTAATTTCCCCAAAAATCTCAAACAAGACTTAATTTTTTTTGCAGATTCTTTTCAAAGCCTAGATCAAATCTATAGTCGCCTAAAGCCTAAGAGGATTGCACATTTAGTCTTCCTGCTTTCTTTAAAGCTTCTGTAGTATAATCCATTTATATAAAGGCCTAGAGTTTCATGTCCTTTGGCGGTGGTTTATTGTAGTTAGAATCCTTGTAAACCAAGCTTTGATCAATACAATTGTCTTTTTAGCTCATTCTCTATTGTACTGTCTCTTGGTTGTGAAAGACTTTGTTTTAAATTTTGCATGCAAATTTCCGAGCATAGGAATTTACTCCTTTGTTTTCAAAGTTTTAAAGATGGTGAGCTTTAACAGCTCTTCACTTTGTTATAAATCTTTTGTTGTCTCACAATCCCCACCAATTACTTCAAAATAAGGCCAATAGGACTTCGGTGCCCAATGGTCAAAGGATGACGAATTTGAGCTTGAAACAGATTCCAAAGAACTATAAAAACAAAATAAATCGAACTTTCAAAGCTAAAATATGTGACATGCAAGCTCACTGAAAATTATTATCAGACAGTAAACCCTCTCTAGTTAAGTAACTTAAAGTGGGAAGATCTGTGATCTCCATAGATGCCCTGAAGCACAACCTGTATCTTTTTGTTAATTCAGGGGACAACACTACCACCGTAAAAATATACATTACTGCTCGCTTTGCTGGTTGAAAAATAGATAAAAACCAGTTCTGTTTAATGTGAAAACCATTCACTGATTGAAACCTGCATAAAGAGAAATACAAAATATCTAAAGGAATGAACATGCAGGTTTTAAAAGGCACACTTAAATTTCTAGATGATTAATGAAAGATAACTAGTTAATTTCCGTGCCTTTTCATATGTTAAAATCATATTTTAACTTTTTTTTGTCAGGTCTTGTGACAAACCAACCCTAAACTATAGCATGGATGATTGTTCATCTCCTAAAAACACAACAAAAAATGTCCCTAAATCTTTGTCAAGCATTTCCAAATTGTAAATGCCTCAAACCATTTAAGGCCATTTTCTGAGCAATTACATACCCGAATAATTTTTGGTGCCAAAAATGCTCCCCAACAGGTATTTTTTTATAACATGCATGGGTGTGGGTGTGTCAAAGAGAGACTATATTTGCAATTTACTTGCTATATTGTGTGAACTTGGATCTAAGTGATTGGCATAATTTAGACACTATGGATACTCTAGGTGATTGAAGGACCCTACCAAAATGTACCAGCATCTTCTGTGGATGGGGGAAAAAAACCCAATGGGTCATCTATATGAGGCCATGGACATGGCCAAGGAGGCCATAGCAAGTTATTATAGCCAAAATAAAAATATACATATGAAACTATTTGGCACATAATTGATTAGAGATAGAACAAGTAGCTCCATCAACATATTCCTGCAACAGCCTACTACTTGAATCCCAAGTTTTTCTATTCAATTTTATTTAAGGCCGATGAAGAGGTTATGGATGGCCTCAACATATGCATAGAGAGGATGATCCTTGATGAAGCTACTAGAGATGCACTTGTTGATGAATTGCATATTTACAAGACTGTATAGGGGAGGTTCATTTCTTCAACTCTATGCATTTGAAGGAGAAACACCCATCAGCGAGGTAAAAACAAATTGAGTCATTTGTTTTTAATCTCGTTACTCGTAGATAATAGACTTATTTCATTTATTCAAACCTAATTCATTTACAAAAGTATAAATGTCTTATTTGCATATTTGTGTTTGGAAGACCAAATCTTTAGAGGCTGGCCATCTACATTTTGTGCCAGCCATGTAGCTCTTTTGGGTGTGAATGTAATTGAAGCATATTTGAAGCTGTTCACTCAAAGAAGTGCAACAGGTTGACAACACAATGCCTCAATGACAATTTTTTTTTGTGTGATACAATCTTCTTCGTTGTGTAAGACAAGTGGAGGAAGATGAGAGTCATGAGGCAATTGACTTGGATGATATCAATCCATGTGTTGGCTGGATTGGTGAAGATGAGTAGACGGAACCCATGTTTACCAAGGAGGAGATAGCAGTTTTATAAAGGGAAGTAGAGGAAGCAATAGCATTTGGGCCAGCAGAGCTAGAGGCATCGAGAGGGGTTGGTGAGGATGCAAATGATAATCTTTCCGCAAGATGATGCAGAGGAGGAATCCTTACCTTCAACTTCCAGAGGGCAGCAGACTAGGCACTGAAAATGATATTTATTATTGACTATAGTCTAGACTCTATGTCATATGACTATGAGCATTGTAGTTTATACTTGTACTATTTTTTGGTTGAAAATTAAAATAAAATATACTTTACGCATTCTCTACATTCATTTCTCATGTGATTTAACAGTGTTTAACATGTTATTTAAGTTTAAATTATATATATATATATATATATATGAGTAGCGATAAAGTTCCCTAGTAATTGTCAAATCCCGAGTCCGAGTCAAATTTTTGGGTTGTCGAGTACAAGTTTTTAAATTACGATTATGCTTATTGACAATGACCAAATATGACAAGGTTGAAGACTCAAATAGTGAGTCATAGCCCTAGATGGAGGATGGTGGTAAACAACACATGATACCTCTCTGATCTGTTTGCTAATGGTCATAGTCCATACAAATCCTTACAAGTCTAGTGGAAACTCCTTATGCATACATTTCACTCATAGAAAGCGACATTTTCCCTTATATTTATATCCAAATATATTCATTCTTGTTTCTCCACCATGTGTATGTAGGTATAAGTAAATCTGGAACATATTACCCAGAAATTCAATGCTTAGAACCATTAGCAATGCATGGAAAATTGAAACTTACTTTCTATGAATCCAACCATAAAAACCAAAAACTAAATTTGAACACCCGACAAACTTCAATACATGATATTTCCAATGCCGGAATTAATTTTAAATTGCGTGCATTTATTTGCAACATATGCATTCTATAGGATCCCACTTAAGAGTGTAATGTGAATGGTGTGGTGAGTCAATGCAGCTATTATTGATCCCTTCTAGGATGTAGCCTAAAATTTCAATCAATAAAGTTAAAACATAAGAGTAAAGATACAATACAACCTTAAAAATTGTCACACAGTATCCTAAAAGCATGCAATCAAAAAACTGAAACACCGTGAAAGCCTAAAACATTTAATACAATCTTCCTTTTTATTCAATAACTACACCACTAATACCAACCCCCATCCCTTATAAAGAAAAGCTTTAAGGTATACAATTTTTTTACAAGTGTCAAATAGTAGGGGAATTCTTTTAGTCCAAAAAATCAGATCTATATGTACTGTGGGAAAATTCTCAGGAAAAACATTGAATTTACTACTAACACGTATTTTTTGGCGAACCTAACAACGTTATGCATATTTTATAAGAAAAGTTATTAAATAGTTTAAGAATTTGCTAATCGGCTAATCTCGTTTTTGAAAATTTTGTGTAGAATAGCCCATAAAACATGCTCTGGTCCCTATTGCACATCTAAACAAATGCTCTAAACCGGGTTTAGAGTATCCTTTCCACCATTTACTTTCCCAAAATGACATTATGTCAAAGCCTCATACTTGAAAATGAACTATGAAACAATATGTACTCCTTGTCTCTTAATTCAAGGCAAACATGCAAAAGAAAAGCAATTGCTGGTAATATTGAACAATTTCAAAGAAACTAGAGAACGTATCAAGCCAAAATTAAAAACAAAATCAAAAGAATAGACTTGTGCTAAATATACCTGGTAACCACTGGGTTTGGGATTCACAATATAGTCATCAAATTCACCATCTAAAGGAGTCCAAAGGCTGCACAATACATAGTTTCAATTAGAAATTATATAGCATAAGAAAAGAAGGATGTTCCTGAACGCAAAGAAAAGTTGACATTCTAAGATTAAAGAAGGTTTGGGATGATGCATATGAACATTATTTATCATGCTCAGTCTATAAAATACAATATTTTGTTGTGACGAATTTGAAAAAGAGATAAATGGATTATACAATGAATTGCTTAGTACGAGATAAATGTTGCACTTTGGAGAAGTATCAAAGACAACACCTGCAGTTTTGCGAGAGAGAACATCATGTTTTTAATGCCAAAACTTGTAGAAACAGAATTCTTTCCCTAGAAACTATGTTTAAATTTGTGAATGTTTGTTGAAACAAGTAAATAGCAAAAGAATCTCACTTAGAAGCACACTGAACTAGAAAGACTATGAGTCTAATCTTCATGTTTCCCACCTGTGAACAACATTTAGAAGACTGTAGCAGCACTCAACAGCAGCAGCATGCATCTTCCCTCCTCCATCGCCAACTATTACTCGTAGTGCTCGGGCATCATAGATGTGCTCAATTGACACTCCTTTTCGTTGCATCTAGCAACATAAAAATAAAATGGGATATTAATAGGAACAAAATTGATTCTATTGAACACTTTGATTTGAGGATCTCAATATGCAGCAGTCATCTAGTTAAACTATCAGTCCTACATTTACAAGAAATTTATTTGAATTAAAGTTTTAAAACCACATTCACACAAATAAGAACTTATTAACTTATTTATCTCTATTTGAACCACATAATTCATAGGATATACAAATTTAGAACTAGTGGTAATCGTGACAAACATAGGCAATATGCACTTTGGAAAAGAATTTATACAGAGCCACCTATATTTGTATGATCCTCGTCTGTAACATTGCTAATTCTTTTGTAAACCATACTCTAAAGTCATCCAATATTATTGATATCTACTATGAATGTCACCATTGGTTACCAAAATTGCATGAAAGGACATCATAACAACTTTGACTAACCAACTACCATTAACACAAATCTACATAAGTTGGATTGATACCCATTACCTATTACGAGATAATTCAAGGAAATCAAAGTAAAGAAGTATTTAATGCAGTGATTTAATATGGATTCAATCGTACTGAATCTTAAGAAGTATGTCATCACCAACTCCTTAAAGGATATGTCTAGAACACACATAGGGAGGCAGGGAGAAATGTTTACAGGAAACTTTTCATATGAGTAGCCCTAAGAAAAGTTTATCTCAAACTCATTAGAATCCCCAATAATTTCTGGCATGTCGATCAACAACACTCACACGAGAGTAGCTCACTTTATGCTCTAATCCCTGTTGTCAACCTGGAGCTGCGCCCTGATTCGAAGACGTGCGCGAAACGGCGAGTCCTCTATCCGGCTGAAACAATGGGATCTTCTCACGAGGGTGGGTGCCTCAACAGTGAGAAGAACCTCCAGAGAAGGCTGGTTCCTGTATGATGTATCAATGAAGATTCCTATTCTACGCTGCTGACTACCGTGGAAAAGGAAGAAAGGAAACTTAAAGGGGAAATCCTACCTAAAGGGAGTGATACACCAGAATTTTTTGATCCACTCAATTTGGAACCTTGAACACTGAACAAACAAGGGAGAAGGAAGACCTTAGGCTTCAATTAATCACTTATGCATAAGTATTTCATGCAGAGGTTCGATCCAATAACTAAAACCTGAGGGAAAGCGATGGAGAAAGGTCTGATAAAAGACACTTTGCGGCCACCTAACATCCACTTACAATTTCAGCAAAAGACAATAAAGAACACTTTAACATGACCTGCACAAGGATAATATAGCAACTAGGTATGAAACAAAATTTGGGAAGGGAGAGAACTCTACCACTTATGCAAATTGCTGAAGAAATATACACTATGCCAACACTTGAAATCTAAAAGTATAGTCCTTATTGATCGAAGAGGTTACACAACTCACCAATGGCAGAGTCTGGTCTAACCAAGAGAGATTGGATCATCCTTTTAATCAAGGCTGAAAGCCACTATATCGAGAGAATTACAAAAAAACCAAAGATTGGCGTAGAACTTGAAGAGAAAGATTCACTTTTGTTAACTCCAAGCTTTACTTGGCCTTTCAATAAAATATATTTTCCTTTTTGTCCTTGCATGAAGCTTCTTCGTTTGATGAAGCGAAGTTATCTTTGTCATGAGCCGCCCACCTCTTTTTTGCAAGAAGATTCCCACAGATGTCAATTTTAGAACTCCACGTGAGCTGCTTGATGCCGAGTTGTAGTGTTTGAAAGCTAGAGTTACACGTTATTTAAGCCGAGTTGGATGAAGAGATCATTCTCCTTCGCATGGAAAGCTTCTAATGGATGTGGCGTTTAATCGATTAGTCAACTCTAAATCAGGAACAATCGACTTGTCGTTCGAATTTGGAACACCTGCTGAAGTTGAGTTAGACTTTCGGATGCATACGCTGGCTGGAGATGAACAGGACTTTAATAATCAATCAATTGAAGCTTTGACTGATTATTCGAAAATAGCTCCGAAGTTCGAAAATAGCTCCGATGTTTGCATGTATTTCGTTCTATTATGGTCTTCCTGTTCGTATCTATTTCTGGTGGGATTCTATATATTCGGATGGTGTTAGTCTAATTATACCCGGTTTATATTTTCTCGCAGAATTCTGGGTTTATCCCTGTTCCAATGGTCACTTCCCACATGGAAAATTTGACGGCCTGCGGGACGTCACCCTTGGTTTTTTTATCCCTTCAAATTTCTCTCTCGCCTCTTTCCCGCAGCTTTCTTCCCTTCGCATCTTTCCCGCGGACAAAAAGTCCGAAGGATATCTTTCTGCCTTTGCTTCTTGTCTTTCTTTATCTTTTAGCCTCCGTGGACACTTTCGAATTCTTCAGACTTTTTGTCCGAAGGAAATCCTTCGAACAAAAAGTCCGAAAGAATTCCAATTGTTTTGTCTCTACTCTTTGAAATGTCCTTGGTCATCTCTGTATATATATTTTCGAATTCCTTCGAACTTTTGTCCGAAGGATTCTTTCCATTGCCTTTCCCTCCGAAATGTGCCTTTCGGGATTTCAAATGTGCCCTTCGGCAACCGACCAAGTGCCCTCCGCCCGTCCAAGTGTCCTCCACTAGTGCCCTTCGGAAAAATTGGAGGGCACCCGGGCTTTTTGCAAAGGTCTATGAATTTGGTCTTCCTCTTGCCCAAAGGGTAGGTGCCCTTCGGGAATACTGAAAGTGACCCTTCCGAAGGGTACCCTGCCCTTCGGAAAAATTGGAAATGCCCCTTTTTTCCAAATTAATCTTCGACTTGCCTTTTGCGGACTTTCTTTGTCTATGGTCTTCCGAATTTCTTCGGACTTTTTGTCCGAAGGAATTCCTTCAGACAAAAGTCCGAAGGTTTTCCTTATCTGATTGAGTCCGTAGAAAATTCCCTGCTTGAGTCCGTAGAAATATTATGCTTGAGTCCGTAGAGATTTTCTGCTTAAGTCCGTAGAAATTTTTTGCTTGCAAGAGAAAATCTGATTTATAGAAGATTTGTCAACAATACCCAACATTGTTAATCGGAAACATGACAACGAATTTTAGTGTCTCAAAGCCCACCAAACAAAAGAGGCTAATCAACATGGTAGTAATCATTTCCAAAATACACAAGCTTTATCACTCAACATCCCTTAACTAGAACTTTTATCGTGTTTCCCAAGTACCTTACACCTTCCATAGACAAAGCACCATAAATGCAAAAGAAACAAGCCCTAGTTGGAAACATTTTGCCTTTTGGACAACAAAGAACAAATACTTTTGGGCAGCCTAGGACTACACTTTCAGAACAACCAAAATCAGTCCCATTTGGGCAGCAAAAGAAGCCTGATCAGCAGGGTATTGGTCAGCAAAAAGCCCTGCCAAAGATGAACAAAGAGGTGGAGTCAAGGAATGAATTAGGAAAAAAAAATTGTGTTTTACATGCAAGGACCGTTGGACACCGGGACATCGTTGTTGCGGAAAAGGGCAAGTTCACTACATTGAAGTGATTTCGGATGGAGAGAAAGAGGAAGAAGAAGAGGGGACAACTACTAATGAGGAGGAACAAGTTGAAAAGGAAGAAGGTGACAACATGGATGGCACCCTTGCTAGCTTATCTGGAGCTACTAGATATCACCCCTTTAGAGTGAGAGGGGTTTTGCAAGGTAAGAAAGTCACCGTGCTCATTGATAGTGGGGCCACCCACAACTTTATTGATGTAGGTTTCGCAGTTAGATGTGGACTGCAAACTACTGATTTCAAAGGCTTTAATGTGACCATGGCGGATGGCTTCACCATACCTTGCACAAAGAAAATTCCAAGGTTGAATTTCACATTGGGGAAGCACAAAATTGAAGATGATTTTTATGTAATCAACATTGGCGACACTGATTTAGTCCTTGGAGTACAATAGTTGCACTCTCTTGGGGAATTCACCCAAAATTATCAAACAATGGAACTAAAATTCAGATCAGCCAGTAAGGAAATAGTGATACTTGGGTTGAGCAATGGAGCACACATGTTTGTGACTTCAAAGAGGATGGAAAGGGCTTTTCATAAAGGGCACGTTGCTTGGGCAGCCGGTGTTTTGTAAGCACTACAAACTCTGATTTGGAATAACATCATCATAAGGATATTCAGCCCATCATTGATAGACATGTCAAGATTTTTGGTAGTATTCTTCATGGACTACCTCCGGATAGGGGTTTTGAGCACATCATTGAGTAGGAACAGGGAACTAAAGCGGTAATCACTGCACCTTACCACCATCCTAGGGTCTACAAAAAACAAATTGAAAAAGCTATCCAAGAGCTTTTGGAGATGGGTCATATAAAGCCTAGTTCTAGCTCCTTTGCTTCTTCAGTCATTCTTGTGAAGAAAAAGGATTGAACAATGAGGATGTGCATAGATTATCGCCTATTGAACAAAAAGACCATCAAAAATAGGTATCCCATACCTAGAATTGATGAGTTGATTGATAAGTTTCATAAGACAATCTACTTCTCCAATATTGATTTGAAGCCCGAGTACCACCAAATCCGGGTAAGAAAAGAGGATGTTTAGAAAACTGCTTTTAGATGTCACAATGGGCACTATGAATTTTTGGTCATGCCATTTGGATTGACCAATGCTCTCACCACTTTTCAATCATGCATGAATAATGTTTTTAACCTATACTTGAGAAAATTTGTGTTGATTTTCTTTGATGACATTCTTGTTTATAGCAAAACATGGGAGGAGCATCTACGACACTTGGACATAGAGTTAAGAGTGTTGGAGCAACAAACACTCTTCGCCCAAGAGTCCAAATGTGGGTTTGGAGTTTCTGAAATTATGTATTTGTGACATGTAATCAATTCTCAAGGGGTCCATGTGGACCAACAAAAGATACAAGCCATCATGGATTGGCCACCCCCCACTACTATGACACATTTGAGGGGATTCATTGGTTTATGCAACTACTATAGGCAGTTTGTGAAGGGGTTTTCTCAGCTTGTTGCCCCATTAATGGACTTAACGAAAATGGGGGCTTTCAGCTGGTCAAAAACAGCCATGCAAACCTTTGAAAAGCTCAAGCAAGTGATGATTACTTGTCCAGTACTCGTTGTTCCAAATTTCACAATTCCATTTGTTTTGGATTGTGATGCTTTTGAAAGTAGAAAATTCAAAGAAGTGGAGTGTAGCTTCTCCATCTATGACAAGGAAATGTTGGCCATCATTCAAGCTTTGACAAGTTCAAGCAATATTTGATTTGTGACCGATTTGTGGTAAAAAACAGACCACAATAGCTTGAAATATTTTCTCAGTCAAACTGATTTGAGCGATAGGCAGCAAAAATGGGTAGTAAACTACAATCTTATGACTTTGATATTGAATATGTCAAAAGAGAAAACAACATAGTAGCTGATGCATTGTCTAGGAAGCCCATTTTTAATGCTATGACTAAAATTACAGTAAATTGGAAGGCTGTAATCACCACTGAGTATGCCAAAGATGGATGTACTACATCTGTCCTAGAAGGTAAGTGTTGAAGATGTGGATTGCACCCTTGAAAGAAGGCTTGGCTTCTCTCTTCCACACGGCACAATGGAGACTTCTCTGTTGCTGTGGACTTGGCAAAACTGAGGGAAGAATCTCTAGATAAGGGCTAGCTCCCTTTGATGCATCATTGAGGTCTTTAACTACTACTGTTAATAATGGGGGGGTGAAAAGGGAGAAGTATATAACAAAACAAAACCTATCTAAAAATGGTGATGCACCAAAGTGATCGATCCACTCAGCTTATATCTACACTTTAGACCAAAGAGCAAACAGACACTCCATCTGAACAAAGAACAAACTGTATGGGCGCCTTAACAGGGGGCTTAATGAAGATACAAAGGAAAAGAACTTACCATAGGTGTCGCAGAAGCACACTGTCAGATAAATGCTCTCCTGTCTTTATGCTCCAGATGAGGCACTTCCTATTAACCCGCAAAAATGGTCTTGGACATGCTAGATATGTTAGTGTCAACTTATGAAAGCATCAAGATGAAATGACTAAACACAGAGTTGATACTCAGACATATTCAAAGCATAACCAGTCAGATAGAGGCAAAACGCATTATATTGATTCCAAGGTAAAATTGACAAGCCTTCGTCTTACACAAGTGAGAGATACCCTTCTCAACTGAGAGGTTACAATATATATCATGAAAAGAAAGACTTTTGGCGCCTTCTAGAACAAGCGGCCCATGCTGCGTTGAACACCTAGGAAAGAGGAATCTGCTCATGCTGGTGTCATCCTTCTAGAAATGGCTTAAAAGAACCATATTGTCACTTGTTGCAGGTATTGACTTTGCAACCTAAACCGTCTTAAATGTTCTTGTAAAAGCATGGGTTGCTTTGTCTATTTGAATGACAAGGCCACTTCTCAGTGAAGTTTACACAACAGTCTGCTTATTAATGTAAAATGAGGAAAAACGAGCCACTCTATTGAAAGCCCGCGCTCCCCTTGATGACCACTTTGTGGAGACTATTTCATCTGTAGCAATAACTACTTGTGCTGACGCTTTCTGTGCCACCTGGACTGTTCTATCTGTTTTTGCGCTTGGCTTTTGTCTTTTTCTGGCTCTTCAGCCCTCGAAGCTATCTTTCCTAGCGGGTCGTTGACTTTCCTTGCGGCCTTGTGCCCTTTGGATTCCTTCGGGCCCGCGCTCGTAAGTGCTTTCAGCCACTTCTCATGAGTTCTTTTGGGCAAAATGCCCGAAAAAAATCTTTCAGGGGCTTGTCCAAAGGAATTGGTTCTTGGCTTCTCTTCCACGACCAACGCATCCCATCGACATTGACGTCTGTGTGCCTGTCACTATTTGAAAAACCAACAGCTATTTCATCATCGTAAAATTGACGTCCACAGGCTGTCATCGTTTGAAAACCAACGACTATTTTACTACCTTGAATTTGACGTTCGCGCGCACGTCGCTGGACGTTTGAAACTCCAACGGCTAGTTCACTATATTAAAGTTCACGTGCTCAGGTCTGTCATCCATTTGGTAATTCCTTCGGCTTTTTGTAAAACGAACCCTCTCGAAGGGAAGGTGATCTTCCAAAAAAAGGAGAGGGTCCCTTTTCGCAGCCGAGAGACCCCCGCAAGGGCACTTGCCCTTCGGGCTCCTTTGTCTTCTCAATTCCTTCGGACAAAATGCCCGAAGGAATTACTTCGGGCATTTTGCCCGAAGGAAATCTTTCCTTCAAAGTCTTGGTCTTTTCTTTGTAAATTCCTTTGAACAAAAGTCCGAAGGAATTCCTTCGAGCTTTCTTCCTTTGTAAATTCCTTCGGACAAAAGTCCAAAGGAATTCTTTCGGGCTTTCTTCCTTTGTGAATTTCTTCGAACAAAATGTCCGAAGGAATTCCTTCGGGCACTATCCGAAGGAATTCACTCTTTGGTTCTACATGGATTTTCTTTGGACAAAAGTCCGAAGAAATCATTAGTCCCTTTTGCCTTGGATTTCCTTCGGACAAAAAGTCCGAAGGAATCCTTTATCTTTTGCCTTGTTCTCTTCCAAAGGAAAACTCTGCCCTCCGCAAGGGCACTTTGGGTCCAAAGTTGCCCTTCAGAGCCTGCTTGAACGGTCCAATTTGTCACCTGCCTGCCCTCCACAAGGGCACTTGTCCTTCGGAGCCTGCTGAAAGACTTGTATCCCTTTGAAACTGGTCCATTCCTTTGCCGAAAGGTTTGTGCAAACCAACTGCCCAAAGCGAAGGCACAATTGCAGTAAGGTGAATACATCAAAGACTGACTGCTCAGGATAGCAGGGAAGGGAGACTGATTTTTTTTTGGCCTGCAGGACCAAAAATGGTCAACAGTAAGGTTGATAATGAAAGGTACAAGGTGGTGGATGGACTGATTTTCTACAAGAATATGGTCCTTTTAACCCCTAAATCTAAGATGAAACATCAAATATTGAAGGATGTACATGATACCCCAATGGCTGGTCATCCGGGGTACTTCAAAACGTACAAGTGAGAGAGAGGTTCTTTTGGAAGGGACTTAAAGGAGAGGTTCTTCAATACATCCGGGAGTGCCTTATTTGCGAACAAAATAAAGGTGAACACACTTTTCCAGCTGGTCTATTGTAGCCCCTACCTATTCCCACTAAAAAATGGAAAAGCATATCCATGGACTTCATTACGGAGCTTCCCATGGTACAAGATAAGAACTGTATGTTTGTGGTGACAGATAGACTCACTAAATTTGCACATTTTTTGCAATTCCAGCCAAGTATACTACACCCATAGTGGCTGATATATTTTTTGGATAAGTGTTTAAATTTCATGGGCTGTCTAAGAACATTGTAAATGATTGGAACAGCAGGTTTATGAGTTTATTTTGGCAAAAACGTTTCTGTTTTATGGGCACGAAGTTGTCTCCCAGCACTAGCTACCACCCACAAACAAATGGGCAAACTGAAATAGTGAATAAATAGGTGGAAGGATACCTACGAAACTAAGTTTCTGGGCAGCAAATAATGTGTATTAAGTGACTGTGCATGGTTGAGAACTGCTACAATACATCATACAACGTATATAGGTATGTGCATTTTCCTTTGTAGACTTAATTTTGACAGATAGTAGAGTGTCGGGAGTTATGGATTTGGTACAGCAGAGTCTTGAAACATTAGGGGTGCTCACAAAGAACCTTCAACATGCTCAAAAACAACAGAAATTGTATGCGGACCAGCATCGGATAAAAAGGACATTTGAGATGGGTGACATGGTATTTTTGAGGTTTCAGCGCTATCGACAATCTTCCATCAAGCATAGTGGGGCAAAAAAGCTTAAACCCCGCTTCTATGGTCCATCCAAAGTTCTAAGAAGGTTTGGAGAAGTTGCATATGAGCTAGAACTGCCCGAACACAGCCGGATCCACGATGTGTTTTTTCATGCATCAAAAAGACACTAGGGCAACACATCACTCCTTCGATTGATTTACCACCACTAGATGATGAGGGCAAGCTGATTTTGGTCCCAGATTCTATCATAGAGGTTTGGGAAAGGTAGCTAAGGAACCAAAGCATCATGGAATATTTGGTTCGTTGGAAAGACTTGCACCTTGAAGATGCAACTTAGGAAAGGGCAGCTATTTTGCAGGATTCGAACTTGCAATTGCTTGAGGACAAGCAATTTCGAGAAGGGAGGACTGTTATGTCCCCTTCTCAAAATTAGAGCGGTTGAAGACCCTTAGCCTATTTTCTTGTGGTTTCCCATAGGCTAAGGGAAGGAAGAATCAAAGAAAACATTGGTTCTCTATTCAAGTTGTCAAAAGTGCTTTATTGGCAATCTTTTTCTAATTTTAACTTAAGGAGGCGACCTTTTGGTCATGAGCAAGTTAGCCCTTAAGTGAAATTATATGGAAATTGTTTCTTGAATATTTAAATTTCCTCTTCAAGTGGAGCACTCCCTTTTTTGGAAGCTCTTTTGGAGGGAAATGATATAAAAGGAAAAAAGAAGGTTCATTTCGAAACTTATGTCACTATTTTATCAATGAAAATTATGAGTTTGAGCAGCTTGCTTGACTTTCAACCTTAGAAGACGAAACCCTTCTTTGGTAATCTAAAGTTGAGGACGAAAACCTTCAACCTTCAGCGGGATGACTTCATTTCATGGATCATATTGGGCAGAATTGAGCAGTTTGTGGCGTCTAGCTACTATTCCAGGGGAAGCATAGCAGTGGAACAGCAGTTGAAAGGGTAGCGCAGCAGTTTTTGGGGCAGTGAACCTTGTCTGGAGCCCTAGCAAGGGAAGTGACCTGAATTGGCGAATCTCCCAGGGTAGCAAACCCCTTGGAGGGTTTCAAAGTGCAGTTTTGAAGTGATTTTGATGCCTATTTTGTTGTCTGATCACACATTCATACAGCTGATATTTTGCTGTAATTTCCAGCTATATAGTTGCTCCAAAAATTCAGATTTGAAGGTATTTGCATCGCTGTATTTTATATGATTTTTGGTGAGTGTTTTTGGTAATAAAACATTGAAATTGTGACCTAAAAATTGGTATTTTCCAAAGTCTGAAGTTTTATATGGTTAGGGTTTGAAAGAAATTTTGTTAAGGTTTGCTGTAATTTTTCAGAATTGTACAATCCACCCTAAAGGGGATATTTCAGTGATATCATGACAATGAACATGTCATGTCCCCTTCTAGTTGACATATCTCAGAGCTTATGATTAGCCTATTATGCGACCCTCGTAGGCTTATAGGATGGATAGAGGGTCTTGGTTGGAGCTTGGCTTGGCTTCGTTCGTCAAATTTTGCCAGTTGGCTTTCGTTCGGGATCATTCAGACACCATTTGCCTGACCTGCTATTTTTAGCAGTATTGGTCACTCAGTAGAGCACCCCTGCTATTTTTAGCAGTATGGGTTGGTCATGTGCGGAATCAATCACTTGTTCACCAGCTTTAGACGGTTCGTACATCAGACAATTTATGAAGGAGATATTAATATTTTAATTGTCAAATTAAATATTAATTATCGGGAGCTTATAATATAAAGTTATAATATTATTAATATTATAACTTAAGTGATATTGAAAGGGGCCACTTTAATTATAATTTTTAATTAAAAGGGGCGTTGAAGACTATGGGGAAAAAAAAGAAAAAAAGTTCGAACTATTAAAAAAGAAGCCAAATTGGGGAAAATCGCACTTGGGAAGAATATAAGGTTTTTTTCATTGAGAAGAAAATTCATTATGTTTTGAAATCAAAAAAATTGCTAAGTCTTTTCTTCTGAGAACAGAGCCAAGGGTTTCAGTTTTCATCTAGCATTGGAGAACGAGTCATCTTCAGTGTTGCAATTCAGAGGCTGTGAAATACCAGCTGATTTATTGCTTTCAGAGAGGTAGCTTCATTCAGAGGTTATCACAGAACTTCATCAGAAATTGCATCAATCAGGATTTTTCAGCTTGGATTCACCCATAAGAGTTTCTCTTATAGAGGTGCCTATTTCCTGAGGTTCTAGTACAGCAAACAGGGGCACACTTTAATTTGGTTGGCTGCTGTCATGGGGCCGTACTTCTGTACAGCAGGGCTGTACCTTCACAAAAAGGGCGCATTTATTCATCCAGGGCAAATCGTCTGCTTTTAGGTCATCTGCCACCACTCCTTGAGGCGCCTACACCTTGGGATCATTTCCTAAGCATCAGACGGAGGGAGAAATAGCTTGAGGACAGAGTTGTACAATTTTCATGAATTCTTCAGCTGGCTGCCATAACCAGGTTTTCATAAAAATTTATTACTTTTGATTTTGCATGCTATCAGATAGTTGTTGCAATTGTCACAAAAAATCAATAAACCTATTGGCAATAATTAATATCCTAGATTCTATAATTTCCGGATTTGCAATATTTTATTTGAATTTATTCAGTAATTCCTCCTAGAATCGCCTCTTTCATCTATTTATGCAAAAACACAAAAAACCAAAAAACATACAAAACAAGAAAAAACAAGCAGTTTCAGAGAAAGTGAGACCAGGGGTTTCTACAAAACAATGATACCTTGCAAAGATTGTAACTCTTCTATATGGACTTGAAATCAAATGGTGTTTTTCTACTTTATGAGATTTTTTGACAAGAATGCAATGGAGCCATTAGATTTATTTAGCTAGAGGTTTCTCCATGGCAACACCATGGGGATCACTTTGTGGTCTAGCAATAACAAAACTATGTCAAGCTCAAATTATGGTTCAATTAGTAAGAGAGCATATTGTCAACAAGATGACTATATCGCAATACCAAATTGACTGCTTAGTCAAGATACAATGTTGAATGCCTAAGTGTGGGAATATCGACACATGTCATGGTAATTATCATATCATGTGTTATTCACCAAACACTCCACAAGAGGCATTTCATGAACACTTTGGAAAGTTAATTTCTAGCTGCAAAGAGCAAAGACATGCCACATGTCACTTGCTAATGCTTGGATACATGATGCCAAATTTGACATGTAGCTCAGTTCATCTATCTACAATTATATATATATTTCATCTCAACGGCCAAGATCTTGTAACTGTTAGAAGGTGAAACATTTCATCTTCCCCGTCAATTGTTCTTCCCTCTAGTAAGGGACAAGAACCGTGAAAATATTAAGTCTGACTTAGAGATAGGAGCTTTTGGAATTTGGAAGAGTGGAGTTGGCAAAGTGAGGGAAGCTTGCAAGGAAGTGAATGAGAGCAACTAGCAAAAGAGATTTCCAGAAATTTCTAAAGTCAAGAAAAGTGTAGAGTTTGTATTTGTAGTTCCAGCTTGAGAGTAGTGTAGAAGTGTGGTGTGCTTATGTATTTTTTTCAGATACTTGATGCATTGAGTTTTTTGGAAAAATTAATGAAGAATGTTATATTTACCATTTTGAATATATTCATGTTTTCGCTTGCATATTATGTATGTGCACTATGCTCAGTTAAGTGGTCGATGGCTGTTCAGTTCACCCTCTACCACACTATCATCTATCATATCAAAACTATAAATTGCAGTTGGTTCATACCATCATTTATGGTATCAAAGTAGGGTACAATCCTATATTGTTGACTTGAGAGAAGTTAAGGAGTAGGTTGAATCCTAATGTTGTACTGAAACGATTTGAGTAGTTGAGTGATATCAGTTTTGGTACCATAGAAGAAATTGAAGTTGAGTGATAACAGTTTTGGTACTTGTTGACAAATCTATCACAAAACAGATTTTTTCTTGCCACTTGGAAAGTTCTCGTCTCTAGCCAAGGAAGGAAGAATGCATTGTTTTCCTTTGTTGATTCTACGGACTCACTCAAAGGAAATTATCTACGGACTCACTCAGAGGAAATTATCTACAGACTCAAGCAGCAAATTATCTACGGACTCGCTCAGTCAAATTTTCTATGGACTCGCTCAGTCAAATTTTCTACAGACTCGCTCAGTCAAATTTTCTACGGACTCACTCAGTAAAGCACTTAGGAGGAAGAAGGGATATCCTTCGAACTTTTGTCCGAAGGAATTCCTTCGGACAAATAGTCCGAGGAAATTCGGAGGACCACAAGACGGAAAGCCCGCACAAAAGAAGCCAAGAATTTTTCAAAAAAAAAACAGTTTCAGGAGTTCCGAAGGGTAGGGTACCCTTCGGAAGGGTCACTTTCAAAAAGGCCGAAGGGCACCACCCTTTGGGCAGGCACAGAGACTAAATCACAGACTTTTGCAAAAAGCCCGAGTGCCCTCCAATTCTTCCGAAGGGCACTTGCGGAGGACACTTGGTCGGTGGCTGAAGGACACTTGGTCGGTGCCAAAGGGTACTTATCTCGCCGAAGGGCACATTGAAATAAGAGCAAAGGCAAACATATATCCTTCGGACTTTTTGTCCGAAGGAATTCCTTTGAACAAAAAGTCCGAAGGAATTTGGAAGGGGCAGGGAACAAGTCCAAAAACAAGACCAAGAGAAAAGACAAGATAAAGCTAAGTCAAGAGAAAATGAATTCTTTCGGACTTTTTGTCTGAAGGAATTCCTTCAGACAAAAATTCCGAAGAAATTCGGAAAAGCTTGCGCGGACATAAATCCGAAGAAAACAAGTCATAAGACAAAAGACAAAGGGAAAAAACTAAGGAAATGAATTCTTTCGGACTTTTGTCCGAAGAAATTCGGAAGCCGATAGAACAAAAAGGCCGCAGGAAAAAGCCCGAGCAAATAAGAGTAAAGGGAAATGACAGGAATAAACCCACAGAAATATAGCCAAAGGAAATACGACAGCTTCCGGTGACGTCCCGCAGGCCGTCAAATTTTTCCTACGGGAAGTAACCATTGAGACTAAGGAGATAACAAGAAATCCGAAATAAATGGAGGCCGACTGTGAAAAAAAAAGAATAGAAAATAGATAATCCGACGAAGAATTGAATACGGAATCCTGCCAGAAATAGACACAATCAAAATTAGAACGAAATACATGCAAGCAAGAGCTATTTTCGAACATAAGAGCTATTTTTGAATAAACGGTCAAAGTTTCAATTGACTGATTATTGAAGATCTGTTCGTCTCCATGCAGCCCATGCATCCGAAAGTCTAACTCAGCTTCAACAGGAGTTCCGAGTTCGAACGAGGAGTTGACTCTTCTAGATTTGGCGTTGACTAATTGATCAAACGCCGCATCCACTAGAAGATTTCCATGCAAAAGCAGGTGGGCGGTTCATAACAAAGATAAGTTCGCTTCATCAAGTCAATAAGCTTCATGCAAGGACAAAGAAAAAAATATATTTTATTGAAAGGCCAAGTAAAGCCTTGAGTTAACCAAAGTGAATCTTTCTTTTCAAGTTTATACGCCTATCTTTGGCCTCTTGTAATTTTCTATATAATGGCTTTCAGCCTTGATTAAAAATAATCCAATCTCTCTTGGTTAGACCAGACTCTGCCATTGGTGAGTTGTGTAACCTCTTCGATCAATAAGGACTGTACTTTCAGATTTCAAGCGTTGGCATAGTGTATACTTCTTCAGTAATTTGCATAAGTGGTAGAGTTCTCTCCCTTCCCAAATTCTGTTTCATACCTAGTTGCTATATTATCCTTGTGCAGGTCATGTTCAGTGTTCTTTATTGTCTTTTTCTAAAATTGTAAGTGGATGTTAGGTGGTAGCAAAGTGTCTTGTATCGGACCTCTCTCCATCGTTTTCCCTCAGGTTTTGGTTATTAGATCGAACCTCTGCATGAAATACTTATGCACAAGTGATTAATTGAAGTATAAGGTCTTCCTTCTCTCTTGTCCGTTCAGTGTTCAAGGTTCCACGCTGAGTAGGATCATAATTTTGGTGTATCACCCCTTTTAGGTAGGATTTCCCCTTTAAGTTTTCTTTCTCCCTTTTCCACGGTAGTCAGCAGCGTAGAGTAGGAATCTTCATTGATACATCATACAGGAACCAGCGTTCTCTGGAGGTTCTTCTCACTATTGAGGCACCCACCCTCGTGAGAAGATCCCATTGTTTCAGCCAGATAGAGGACCGGCCATTTCGCACACGTCCTCGAATCAGGGCACAGCTCCTGGTTGACAATAGTTTTTGGCACGCCCGGTGGGACACATTTTTCCTGGTTTTAATGAAATCGCAGTTACAGCAGTGTTCTTCAAGAAGTATTCGGTGACTCCAAGCTCAAGCAGTTGCTTCTAACAGTTCAAGACAGCTTCCATGTAAGTCTATTTTTATTATTGCAAATGAATTTTGATGGCTATGTATGGAGAGAATTCCTATGCTATGTTTCCTTATCAGCCCAATGATGGATCATTCCAGCCTGGTCATGATATCTATGAGCCTAATCAGCCTTATCAAGGTTACTATCAAAGCTATGTGGATCCTTATCAAGTTTCTCATAATCAGCCTTATCAGGAGCATGAATCTTACCTTCCTGGTAAGCCATATCAATCTCAAGATCAGATTTCATCTTTCCCATATGGCTATGATGTTGCATATGAGCAATATCGCTTTCAAAAAAAAAATGAATGAAATAGAGCTCAGAATACTAGCATATGCAAGAAAGGTTTGTTCTAACTCTCAATATGAGGAAGTGAATGGTCTATTTCAAAATGTGTCCAATGATCCAGAAGAGATAAATGGACTATGTATTCTTGCATTGGAAAAGATAGAGGCTTGGGAAAGACAAAAAATCGAGTTAAACCAATTGTCTACAAAAGGCTATGGTGCTTCTTATTCTCATGAAGTTCTTAAACATCCCCAATATGTGCCAAGGAAGCTTCCTAGTTGGAGTCAAGAGCCTGTTCAAGAGCCCATTCAAGAGCATATCCAAAAGCCTATTCAAGTGATTATTTATGAGACTAAACCTTCCTATAGTCCCATCATTACTTCACCAATCATCTCCCAAGCTAAGGTTGTCCAAAAGGACAAGCAGGTTCCAAACTTTGATGAGGTAATGGCCAAGTGGAAGGAACAGAATACAGAGGTTTTTAAGAATTTCTCTTTCCCTCCTCTCCAAAACTCCCTAAATAATTCCATTGCCCTCAAAATTCCAAGATCTGATCATGATCAACCTCCCATGCTTCATATTCCCTCTCAAATAGATGAATTTTATCACCCTCCCGCCATCACCCTTGAAGAAGACCCTGTCCTTTGGAGGATTGAGAAGGAGGTTACAGCTACAGGACAAGTTGTTGCAGAATGTATAGAGGATGCTTCAAAAGTGCCAGAAGAAGAATTTCCCATTGATACTATTGAGCATCCAGTTATAGCTGAGAATGAGAAGACTGATCTTGATGTAGATGAACTACAAAAGGCGTTGGTACAAATTGAAGTCATACATGAGTTACAGGGATCTCCTATTGAGAAGGATCCAGATAGCGTGAAAGTGGATTCAGTTCAAATAGACCAAAATGAGGAACAAAAATATGATTGGCAGTTGTACCTTGAGCCTCTACTAGAGATTGAGGAGCTTTGTACAGATATGTTGGCTATTGAAGAGCATGTTTATGAGAAGCTTGATCAAGAATCACCTATTCAAGATCCCAATACAGATTGGGTTGCATATTCAAAGCTCCTTGAAGAGCTGGATGAACTCGCAGCAGTCAACAAGGACGTGGTCACTCAAGAACCATGCATAAATGGGGTATCACTTGACATGGTGATAGATGACAAGCACTCTGAAAACAATCAGGAAATACTTGGTGAGTTTGTCTTTGTTGGTGACTGGCTTGTTGTTGATGACCCATTTGAGAAGATGCTAATACAGTTGGTCGACAAGGCAACTGCCTCATCAAAGGTTATGACTAATAAACATCCTGCTTTGCAAATTGTACCATCTCTCGAAAGGAGCGAGTTCAAGAATTTTACATTTGATCCAGGCGGATCGTGCCTTATCATGGTTAGCTAGGTCATTTAAGTTGTTTCTACTTTCCTCTAAGTGCTGCTCAAGCACACTAGTTTGCTTCAGTTTTGTTCAATAAGTGCTTGTTTGCACATTTGCTTTTTAGTTAGTTTTCCGCTTTCGTGTGTTTCCCTTCTTATTTTGAGGAAGGAGGTTACTACAGCCATGATCAGAGCAGATTTTCAATCAGAGATCGGGTTCACCATTTGGGAATTTGAATAATGTCTATACATGGTCTGAGTTCTCAAGCATAGCAGGCATGCTTCCTAGTTGAGTCGCCAGAATGTTGACAAATCTGTCACAAAACAGAATTTTTCTTGCCACCTGGAAAGTTCTCGTCTCTAGCCAAGGAAGGAAGAATGCATTGTTTTCCTTTGCTGATTCTACGGACTCACTCAGAGGAAATTATCTACGGACTCACACAGGGAAGTTTCTACGAACTCAAGCAGCAAATTATCTACGGACCCGCTCAGTCAAATTTTCTACGGAATCGCTCAGTCAAATTTTCTACGGACTCACTCAGTAAAGCACTTAGGAGGAAGAAGGGATACCCTTCGGACTTTTGTCCGAAGGAATTCCTTCGGACAAATAGTCCGAGGAAATTCGAAGGACCACAAGACGGAAAGCCCGCACAAAAGAAGCCAAGAATTTTTCAAAAAAAAAAAACAGTTTCAGGAGTTCCAAAGGGTAGGGTACCTTTAGAAGGGTCACTTTCAAAAAGGTCGAAGGGCACCACCCTTCGGGCAGGCACAGAGACTAAATCACAGACTTTTGCAAAAAGCCCGGGTGCCCTCCAATTCTTCCGAAGGGCACTTGCGGAGGACACTTGGTCGGTGGCTGAAGGACACTTGGTCGGTGCCAAAGGGTACTTATCTCGCCAAAGGGCACATTGAAATAAGAGCAAAGGCAAAGACATATCCTTCGGACTTTTTGTCCGAAGGAATTCCTTCGGACAAAAAGTCCGAAGGAATTCGGAAGGGGCAGGAGACAAGTCCGAAAACAAGACCAAGAGAAAAGACAAGATAAAGCTAAGTCAAGAGAAAATGAATTCTTTCGGACTTTTTGTCTGAAAGAATTCCTTCGGACAAAAAGTCCGAAGAAATTCGGAAAAGCTTGTGCGGACATAAATCCGAAGAAAACAAGTCATAAGACAAAAGACAAAGGGAAAAAACTAAGGAAATGAATTCTTTCGGACTTTTTGTCGGAAGGAATTTCTTCAGACAAAAAGTCCGAAGAAATTCAGAAGCTGACAGAACAAAAAGGCCGTGGGAAAAAGCCCGAGCAAATAAGAGTAAAGGGAAATGACAGGAATAAACCCGCAGAAATATAGCCGAAGGAAATACGACAGCTTCCGGTGACGTCCCGCAGGCCGTCTAATTTTTCTTGCGAGAAGTAACCATTGAGACTAAGGAGATAACAGGAAATCCGAAATAAATGGAGGCCGACTGTGCAAAAAAAGAATAGAAAATAGATAATCCGACAGAATTGAATACGGAATCCTGCCAGAAATAGACATGATCAAAATTAGAACAAAACACATGCAAGCAAGAGCTATTTTCGAACATAAGAGCTATTTTCGAATAAACGATCAAAGTTTCAGTTGACTGATTATTGAAGCCCTGTTCGTCTCCATGCAGCACATGCATCCGAAAGTCTAACTCAGCTTTAGCAGGAGTTCCGAGTTCGAACGAGGAGTTGACTATTCCATATTTAGAGTTGACTAATTGATCAAACGCCGCATCCACTAGAAGATTTCCATGCAAAAGGAGGTGAGCGGTTCATAACAAAGATAAGTTCGCTTCATCAAGTCAATAAGCTTCATGCAAGGACAAAAAAATATATATATTTTATTGAAAGGCCAAGTAAAGCCTTGAGTTAACCAAAGTGAATCTTTCTCTTCAAGTTTATACGCCTATCTTTGGCCTCTTGTAATTTTCTATATAATGGCTTTCAGCCTTGATTAAAAATAATCCAATCTCTCTTGGTTAGACCAGACTCTGCCATTGGTGAGTTGTGTAACCTCTTCGATCAATAAGGACTGTACTTTCAGATTTCAAGCGTTGGCATAGTGTATACTTCTTCAGTAATTTGCATAAGTGGTAGAGTTCTCTCCCTTCCCAAATTCTGTTTCATACCTAGTTGCTATATTATCCTTGTGCAGGTCATGTTCAGTGTTCTTTATTGTCTTTTTCTAAAATTGTAAGTGGATGTTAGGTGGTAGCAAAGTGTCTTGTATCGGACCTCTCTCCATCGTTTTCCCTCAGGTTTTGGTTATTAGATCGAACCTCTGCATGAAATACTTATGCACAAGTGATTAATTGAAGTATAAGGTCTTCCTTCTCTCTTGTCCGTTCAGTGTTCAAGGTTCCACGCTGAGTAGGATCATAATTTTGGTGTATCACCCCTTTTAGGTAGGATTTCCCCTTTAAGTTTTCTTTCTCCCTTTTCCACGATAGTCAGCAGCGTAGAGCAGGAATCTTCATTGATACATCATACAGGAACCAGCCTTCTCTGGAGGTTCTTCTCACTATTGAGGCACCCACCCTCGTGAGAAGATCCCATTGTTTCAGCCAGATAGAGGACCGGCCATTTCGCACATGTCCTCGAATCAGGGCACAGCTCCTGGTTGACAACAGTACCATTGAAGAAATTGAAGTTGGTTTGAAGAGTAGTGTGAGATTTGGTTCATAGAGGAATACATCTTGAAAGAGGAAGAAGAGGTTTACTACCAAGTGTAGTTGATCTTGTTGAGATAATAAGAGCCATGCAATCCAGATTGGATGCTATGGAAGTAAAACAACAAAGAGAATTTATTACAAAAACAGATGAAGAAAGTGATGATGAGGTGGAACGGGAAGTCCAAAATTTTGAAAAAAAGCTCAAACCTAGTAATCGCTCGTCATAGCCATTTCCAAAAATGGGAGGTAAATACAATTTTGATACTCCAACTTTTTTCTAGAAGTTCAAATACTAAGAAGTTGACAGATTGGATAACAAAGCAAGAAGAATATGTTGAGTATGAGGAAATAGAGGATTCCCATAGAGTTAAATTTGTGTGTAACAAGTTGAAAGGCCAAGCAAATTTTTGGTGGAAAGATGTGTAGTTAGAAAGAAATAGATAGGGAAAATAGAAAATAAAAACATGGAATAGGATGGTTTCAAAACTAAGGGGGAAATATTTTTCTTTTGGCTATCATTTGAGTTTGCTCATGAAGTTCCAAATATTTAAGCAGAACGAGTTGAGTGTAAGAGATCACAATCAGGAGTTTTACAAGTTGACCATTAGATCTGATCACATAGAAGAAGATGAAGAGAAATTCTGATGAATGTAAACGAACTTGAGGTTTCTATTCAAGATGAGTCGAATGTGCTTAAGTTATGTTCTACAGAAGAAGCTTATTAGATGGCTTTGGGGGTAGAAAGATTTTCAAGAAGACAAAAAAATGTAATACAAAGAGACAAGGCAGGTGAAAAAAAAACATTTAACAATTGAACGTCTAGAAGCGAAGAAGTGAGAAAAGAGCTCACGTAACTCAAGTAGAAGATGAACCAAAAAATGAAGAAGAGGTTTCATTTGAAGCTGAGGAAAGTAATAATTTAATGTTACCTAGAGTATTGTTGAAGCCAAAGGAAAATGAAGGTGCATGGTAGAGGAAGAGTATTTTTAAAACCAAGTGTAAGGCTGGTGGTATGTGTTGCTAGTTGATTGTAGATCGCAGTGGTACTAATAATTTGGTGTCTATGGAGATGAAGCAAATTTGGGTCTGAAATGTACCCCATACCCAAATCTTCCTCAGATTACATGGTTGTAGAAGGATCATCAAGCAGTGGTGATTGCACAGCGTCAGGGGAATTTCCATGTTGGGAAATTAGAAGGATGAAGTAGTGTGTGACATGATATCCATGGATGCATGCCATGTGTTGTTGGGAAGACCTTGGAAAAATAATAGAAGTGCAGTGCACGATGGGAGAAATAACATTTGCAAATTATCCAAGGATGGAAATAAGTTTGAATTGTTGCCCATGAAAGAAGTGGGAGAATGTAGCAAGTAGATATTAGTTTCAAAGAAAGAGTTACTAATGGAAGATAAAAGGTTAAAGCTTACTTAAAGGAAAGAATTTAAAATGCAAAAAGAGGCTCTAGTCAGAGTGGATCCATTGATGAGATCGAGTACATCAAAGAGAGCAAATGAGCAAGCGCAACACTTGAAGGATAACAATGTGACTAAGGAGGAAGAGAAGAATATTATTCTTCTTTTGAAGAGGTTGTGTAAAACACTAGGAGGATCCAAAAAGGATTAAAACCATCTTAAAATGGCTTAACTAGAAAAGTGTTGAAGAAGTGTAGCGTGGTGCACTTGGTGAAATAACCACTAGACTTGGGTTAAGCCAAGAAGAGAGGAGAAACACCTATGAAATTAATAATAAATTAAAACCTAGATGATGTACATGCAATACAAGGCTAACCTCCCAATATATACAACATCTAAAGCCATCTTGTTAATATAGTGTCATTCTATATATACCATAGTGTTGAGACTCGGCAAGTCTTGCCGAGGACTCACGGATCTGAACCCGAGTCGATTGAAATAAGACCCCGGCGAGTTTTTCACATACTCGGCGAGTCCTGAGATGGGACTCCCGAGTCTGGGCAGACTCGCAAATCCCATCCCAGGACTCACCAAGTATGTCAAAAAACTCGAAAAAATTAAAACATGCAAAAAAAAAAACACAATAAAGTGAAAAACATAAAATACAAACCTAATCCTAAAAGGCATTCTAACATCCTCAAACAACCATTCACTGATTCTAACTTTGTTTTCATGAGCCCATTCCATTTTTCATTTTCTTCACTTTCAAGGTTCACACACCAGTGTGATTGAATCATTCAGATTTGTTGTTTTTGCTTCAAAGAGGCTGATTGCTAGTATGCAAAGGTTGGTTTAGCGAAAAGTGAGTGTATTGTTGGAGCCTTGAAGGTTGGAGCTTCCAGGGATTGGCTGTTTTTTAGTGCATTGGCTGATCCAAAGCTTCAAGTCAAAGTGTGTGCACTGTGGATTGTGTGTGGTTCTGCATTGTTGGAGGCTTAGAGCTGACTGAAGTGTGCATGAATGGGTTGATCAGGCTAATCGCAAGGTAGAGCTTGTAGCATTGGGAGAGGAGTGAGCTCGTACATCTAGGGATAAAGATGTTGTGGTAGATACCACGAGGGCGGGTACAATGGCTGCAGCTGCTTCCTTGACGTACAAAAAACATAGTAGGCTCCAACATGTTGGAGTTTGTGTTGAGAGGACGAGCGATGCAAGCTCTTCTCAACCTTAGATGTATCTTTTTGTATTATGTTTTTGTTGATACCATCATCATGGATTTCTAAATCCATATTTTGTATGTAAAAAATAATTTGATGAATATAAAAACAACTCCTATTTAGTATTAGTGCTCAACTTTCAAGTTCAATTGTTCAACTGAAAACACTCAATATCGCATTATTTACTTACTTCTGTGTGTATACATGTGTATGTTAGATGCAATTGACTAGTTTTGAATGTATTTTTAAGTGGATTTGATATGGAATGCATTTTAATAGTTTTTCCTCCTAAAATTCACTATTTTTAATGATTTTTTAAAATTTGCCAAGTCAACCTAGTTTTTTTGCCGAGTCCGAGTCTCAATGGTATGATCTATACATATAATACCCATAAATCCCAACACAAAACCCTATTGACATCTTTGATAGAATCCAACTTGACTTGTGTATTTGCAAGAGGATAATTTAAGGAACCAAGGAAATTTAGAGTTTGAAAAGCTTAATATTTTCTGGAAAGGTAAATTCTTTGTGTTTCCAGGGTTTCAGGGTTTCAAACTTAGCCATATTTCAGGGTTTCAAGATTTCAAGGAGACATCATAGGAGGTATGAACGCTGCATGAAGGGATGTATGCGTGATAGAATAGTATGAGAATATCTTTCGCAAAGTGCCACAAGCCGATCCCACCCCATTCCCTGTGCACCCCTTAAGGCATGCACTCGTGAGATTCAATGCACCGATGAGCCCTTGTGAGAGAAAGTGTCAGTAAATGATAAAGTTGAAAAATAATGGGAGTGGCATTCATAATTTTGTGGACAATCGAGATGATTTATTCTAGATTTGAGTGTACATCTTGTCTTTGAAGTAATGAATGAATGAATATTATATATTTTTTAGTGTTTTATCATTTATAGACAAATATTTTCACACTTTGTAGTTTCAAGTGTTTTACTAAAAAAATGAGTAATATACAATATATATATATATATATATATATACACACACACACACACACACACACACACAGACGTACCCACGACGTATCCAAATCAAGGTTTTTGAAAAATGAGGTACCCGCGTACCCGAGACGTCCCCGTATCTGTACCTGTACCCGTACCCAAACAACATAGATTCAACATAATAGCAATTAACGCGATGGGCAAGTATCACTCAACAGACTGCTTCTACAAGTTCTATCTGCACTTCTAACAATAAAGGCTAATAAGATTGTTTCATGTTTTTCTGTTTAACAGTGTCTCCATCTCCCAGAGTGATGACACTTCAAATATGAAACACTAAGAAGGAAACAAACAGGAAAATTGTATGGCGCATACTTTCTGGGGGCTCTCTTACATGACTTCTCCCTGCATGGCTATTAGATATGATAGAGCCTCTAAAAAGATCTTACAAGATTCAACTGAAGCCCAAGTTACTCACTAAAACTTGCAATGAAACAAAGTTACAAAACATTCCAAAAGACACACCTTGCAATATGTGCTGTAGAGGCTCTTCAAACGCCCAGACAGTGTTACTTCCATTCCTGGAATGTATCTACAACACAGGCAGAAGCCAATAAGTTATTTGATTCCTTCCCCCACACAAGTATTTTCTTCCAAATTCTGCAGAGTGAAGGAGAAAAGAAAATGCAGACTACTGAATTCTATTTCTGTGTATGCAGCTGAATATCTTCATGTTATGTTAATTAGAAGCATAAGATCATCATTATACTCTAGAAAAAGTGTACTCCAGAATCTAAGCATACGATGTTGATATAACCAGCTCTTTTTCAATGGCCTCCTCACAAGCAGTGAGAGAAGCAACAGCAATTTCAGCATCGCGAACAACTTTAGGCTTTCTGCTCTCAGCATTAGCATTCTTTGCGAGGGTACTTAGAATGTGACTCCGCTTTCCTCGATCAAGTAATAATTCAAAAGGTTGAACTGCTTGTATAAGTTCCTGCAGATCACAAGAAGAAGGAAAACTAAGCCCTTAAACAGAAAACCAGGTTAGTTTGAAATAAAACATATATGGTAAACTTCAGAATAAGCATGCTGCATAATATTTAATACTACATAATCAGAAATAATATGTATGAAGCATAGAAATGAACGGGAAGGAAGATTTAGAATTAAATTTACTATTATCATTGCTCCTCTTTTGGGAGGCAGGCATAACTTTTCTAAAACTAAAGAATGGTTCTGTTACAAAGTCCTCCTTGCCAAGATAACATGCTATAACTCAAGAGTGCCTATAATATAGAACAAAATGACTTAAACTCCTGAAAACAACAATAAAAAGAGAATCCCACTCTTTTAACATCAAAATATAAATACTATAATGAAGGTATTGCAACAGAGGCATGGATAAAACAAAGGATCTCCACAGATAGTTTTTACACTTACTCCCCTTCCAAAACCGTGTATTCTCTCACACTCATCATAAATAAATTCACCAAATTGCAAAGAAAATTCTCAAAATACCATGTAGACATATACACTGCATTATTATCAATCAGATTTTGCATTTATGTTTGTTCTTAATGAAAAATTTGCTGCAATAACATTCAAACCTATAGCAACTCAACTTGGATTAAAAGTGGCTTTATGGACCACCAGAGACTATATAAACTAAAGAAAGAAGTTAATCCATACAAATTTTGTATTGATCCTTTCAGCATCTATTGCCACCAAAAATATGAAGCATTTGATTTGGCCCTCCAAAGCGTCCTGGAGATCTGAAATATGCCAATATATGATAATTTCTTTCTCTTTTCTTTGGACTAGGGAAAGCGCATCCTAATAACTTATTAGTTGGCCAAGTAAACTTCTGACAATAAATGCATCGTCATCAATACCTAAATATTTTCAGTTACTTATGACACATTGGCTGTTATAAAGCAATCCTTCTGTAATACTAATGACACACACCACCAACTAATAATAGAGCGATATGAGTGAATTTTCATTGCCTTTTCATTGAGAACATCCCTTGCCAGGACAACATGAGATGTTTGTCCTTAAAATACAGAACAATATCCAACAAACATAGCTCGTGCTCAAGCCTCTTTATGACCCACTTCAATTGTTCTTCCAATGAGGCTCTTTGATATAATAGATGTTTCAGGCTTGGTCTAAATGGGAGAGGAATATGAAAAGGTCATGAAAATTTTGGGGCAGGCAGAAGCAGATATGGCCAGGTATGATAAGTGCAGCCAGAATATAAAGCCAGAATGGTCAATATAAAATCTGTTGAATTTAAGATTTCCCAGCCCGAAGTTAACATGTGGAGGGCCCAACTTGAAGTAGCAGCAACATCCAAAGAAGAAAAACTCGAGACACATACTGAAAAAGGAGAAGTTAATGAAGTAGAACCGGAAGAAGATAATGTTCAGAATATAGACGATGATGAAGAAGAGCAGGAGGACTGACAGTTGTCCAGTCTCTAGCTAGTTGTATTTCTAACTAGCAGTTCCATAATTGGTTTTGTAAAATTGTATGAATACGAAAAGTTACGAAAGAAAATGAACTTTTAGCTGGACATATTTTTGTAAAGTTTTTTTCATAGTCCAAGTGTCTTTATTAATTGTTATTAGAAGCTTTGTCTTTTACGAGCTAAGAACTTTGTTTCTGTAGTAAAGTTGATACATTGAAGTTATGGGAAATCTAGATTATCTGTCTCAGAAATTGATGAATTCATTTTGGGTTTATGTGACTAGATTATGAGTTTGTGACATATGATCTAGGAAATTCATGATGCTTTTTTCATTTATCTGAATTCTGCAAATTTGATTTTGAATGTCATTTTGTTAAATTAAAGTCTTTTTTGCATGTTTTTAATAAGACTCGGTCTCTTCACTAATCATTGCAAATGTATCTTAATTTCTAATTATAAAAGTTTTGGTCACTGTGAGAAGTATGTCTTTCTCTTATAAAAATATTAAATATATCTTATTACTGTGCACATTGTAAATTTTAGATATCTTTGTCTATAGAGGTTGTGGCTTTGTATTCGCTAATTGAAGTTTGGTTTGTCTTAGTCTTGTTTAGAGTTTTAGGGAGCTCCCCCTTATAATAGCAGAGGGAATTCTGACTCATGTATACTGCCCCTAGAAATTGTTCCTTTGGTCCATTCCAAGGATAACACTACCCATTTAACCCCATACCATATACGACATAATATATGAACATAATTGATTTGGAGAGTTGAATCATTTCAAAAAAAGTCATTAAACAGTTCGTACAATAGTGCATTTTCCAGCTAATAGGGACTCATGGGACCAGCATAGTTCTATGCCCATCACCAACCATAACCTCTTATGCCATAAAATACATTCAGAGTTATATCCTCACCATCTTCATATCCATGAGTTTCATGGCTAATTCCCTAGACAAGGATCTATGGCTCACCTTAATCATGCATAGCATACATCCCCAAGATATAGTCACATCATTATCACAATTCCATCATAATCTATAGTAATATTTCATGATTCTGTAACAAATATGATATGGACTCACATTTCATGTAACATCATCAAAGGACAAAAATACATAATCCATCATTCTTTAGGATGATGAAACATAACTAATCAAGAAAGGTCCTAGTTCAACATGTGTGATTGGTTTGTCCTCATTGAAATCACCCTAACATATGTACATATACAACAGTCCTCGAATTCATAAATGCACCAAATCTGTTTTAGTAGGATAAGGAAGGTGCAAACATAACTTTTATAGAAAAATACTACCTCTAAAGCCAAGAGCCACCCTTCTTGAGAAAATGTAATGAAATATAAGGCCTCCCAAAGCAACCTACTTTTAATAGAGAACAATATCTGATTCCATTTCCATCAATTACTCAACAAGAGGAATGAAGCAATACGTTACAGGGATTAAAGGAGGGAGCAATCCTGATGTGTTTGCATTGATTTACGGTGAAAATTGGTAAAACATGGGACCATAAAGAGGTCTAGGTTGGATGGACAGGCTCTTTTATAATCACAGGTAACAAATTTTGCAGATGTTTGCCTAAATATGGTCTCCTGGTCTATTGGCTTCTTGACGTTACAATGAATCTGGATTTTTCACAATAAGGTGTCTCAATTTTTTCCAGTTCATGCTGTGATAGCGATTTCAAGCACTAACTTAATATGGATCCATAACTTTTATTGGCACAAGTAAAATTTAAGCATGGGGGTTTTATAGAGTACGTAAAATACATTAACACCCTTTAACTGGTGGTAAAATGGGATCACTTAAGATACTATATCTTGAAATATTCTACAATACACAAATATTTCAAAAATACAAATATTTAAAATTTGTCTGAAATAATTACCCAGCTAATGCAGCACCTATATATATAAAGAGCATTATCTAGTAACAAGAGTGACCTGCTCTCATAAATATTTGCTCATTTCATCAATTGAATAAACAATAGTATTCGGCGCGATTCGCCTCATTTCATCAGTTAAAACCAATTATAGTATTTGCATTATCTCATCATTCACTTCTGAATCTTGATATAAAAATTTCACATTTTGTAGCTTCAAAAGTTTCACAAACCCTATGCTGTTTAAAAGGAGATGCCATTTATTTTATATTTCCTTTGGATGTGGACCTGCTATTGCCCCATGTACAGAAAAAATAAATTCTAAATGCGCAAGTATACCAAATCCCCCACACAATGCAATCTTTCTCAAGAAGGCTGTACCTTCATAATTTGTCCATCCTCAGTATGGAAGTCATCTTTCTTTACCAAATTAGAATCTTCTTTAGTGTCATGCAAAGATCGTCTATGCCTGGCACTTTCAATGATCCTCCTAAGATATCTCTGTTCTTTACTTGGAGTCCACATTGCTGCTAGTTCAGCACGTAAATTTTGAAAAACCTGAGGCTGCAACAATCATTTTAGTTTCTCAAATTAGCAAGCCATATTGGGTCCAGCTATGTAGTTTACGAGAGAGAAATTTTGACATATGAGAGACAACTTACGGGGAAAAACAATGAAATAAAAGAGAATGGGTATAGCATTTCGATATTCTATTATAATAACTCTATCCAGACCAATTTATTCAAACATAACAACATATGAAATAAACAAGAAATAAAATTCAATTTGATGCAATCAGATTTTGAGTATGTGTCGATAAATGCTCCTTTAATACATAGTCTCCACTTATTTTAAAATAACAAAAAGATGTATAAATAATTACAAGATTGTTAGAAAATGATTAATTCTAGATGCTCTGAAAAATATATTTACTTTAGTAGAGATAAGGACTTTGACTTTGTTGATCTATTCCCATTACATAATGCTGTTATCTAGATATCTTCCCCTTCAACTACAAGTTATAGCTGTTGGAACGAGCATTCGAAAATTACCGACATTGGTTAGTAAACTATTTTGTAGCTTGTTCATGTGCTTCACATATAAAATGGTAAGAAAATTATTTCAATCAGAGATATATTAAAGGAGACCCCATGACAAAAATTGTATTGGAAAAAGAAATTATTTGCTTATTGGTAAGGATGAGATGCTGTAAGAAATAAAGTCCAATCAATTTTTCAATGACATTAACATCCACCTTTCTTGATCCTTGATCCATAGCATAGCTTTGTCCAAGGATGAGGGCATCTCTTTTAAAGCAATAGCAAACAATTTTCATAATCTGGGATCAAACTCGAAACCTTGAAGAGGAATCTCTGGTTGGGGAAGACGAAAGGTCATTCTCCATTAGAGTTATGTGAGCTTTGTCTTGGTTTGTATGCATTTGAATCGGGTTTGACTTTGCATGAGCTCCACATTGATGATCGAAATTTGAGATTTGAGGAGTTGAAAGACATCTACGTGCTTAGGAAATTGGCTTTAATATTTTAAAAGGCAGAAGGACTTTCATGGATAATTGCAAAGTTAATATTGGTGACGATTCCTAAAAATATTTTAATTTTATTGTGTTTTGCATCCCTCTTTTTGAATATCATTTGGGTGGAGCATGGAAATTGATATGATGGTAGGTGTGGAGGATGGGAGTAATAGCATAGTCACTGGGAAATTGGGGACATAAATCAAGGAGTGTATACAAAATGGAGAGAATCATTTGAGGTTTTCAGATAAGAAAACGCTTCTGAGAAAAAATAGAACTGTTCATAACATTGAAAATGCTTGTCAGAAATTGTTCTCGGAGCTTCTCAGAAGAGATGTGAGGGTATCCATGTAGGACAGGTTCGAAATTGAAATCCATGGATAGATGCAAGAAGCAGAGAGAGCCAGTAGGGCAGCATCCAATAAAGGTAGGATTTCTTTTTTGGTGCCTCAAAATGAAGAAATAGTAAAAATAATTGAAAGTATTGGCAATTGTTTTTGAAGGATTCATGCATTTTCCTTGTCTATTACAAGCCTTTTCCCTCTAGAATTTTTTTGGATGAGTGGGTGAAAAAAACAATGGTCGAATTTGGAATTCATGCCAAGTTTTTCAAAATGATTAAAGAGTCTTTGTGTTTGTTTTCAAATCTCCCGAGATATCAAAAAAGGTTCTTGAGAAAAAATTTTGGAAATTTTACAAGGAAAGTAAGAGTTTGATGAATAATTGCAAAGTTAGTATTGGTGAGGATTGCTAAAATTGTTTAATTTTATATTTTTATTGTGTTTTCAATCCCTCTTTTCGAAGATCATTTGGGTGGGGCATGGAAATTGATAGCGGGGGAAGTGAGGAGTATGGGAGTAATAACATTGTCCATGGAAAGTTGGGGATGGAAATTTGGGAAGGTATATGGGATGGACAGAACCATTTAGGGGTTTTAGGTGAGAAAGCGCTTCTGAAATAAGATACAATTGTTCATAACATTGAAAATACTTGTAAGAAATTGTTCTCGGAACTTGTCGAAGGAGATGCAAGGGGATTCATGCAAGGAAGGTTCGAAATTGAAATTCAAGGATAGATGCATGAAGAAGAGGAAGCTAGCAGGGAAACATCTGATAAAGGTCAGATCTATTTTCTGGTGTCTCCAAATGAAGAAATAGGAAAAACAATTGAAAGTAATGAAAATCATTTTTGAAGGATTCAAGCATTTTCCTTGTTTATTATGATCCTTTTCCCTCTAGAAATTTTTAGAAAAGTGGGTGCAAAAAAAAATGAGAATTAAATTTGGAATTCATGCAAGATTTTTAGAATGATTAAACAGGCTTCATGGCTATTTTAAAATCTTACGAGATGTCAAAAAAGGGTCTTGAGAAAACTGTTAGCATTGTGGGAAGCCTTTGTTCACAACCTTTCAATGGAACCCTGCAATAGATGTTAAACAAATTAGGTCTTCCAGGAAACCTATGTGCATTAGTACTCTTAACTTGCCACTGTGATTTTGGGAGATAATCCCAGAATTTTTAAAACCCTATGTGATGTCCTACAAATTTCCAATACCAACCCATTTTGCCTCATATGAAAGCTAGAATTCTCATTTCTCTAAAAGCATAGGATTTTTTCTAGATGATCATAAAATTGAGTGAAAGGGTACTATAAAACTTTGTAGGGTTATTGGATTTTGTCGGGGGTGGCGCGTGGGGGGGTTGAGGGGGGAAGGGGAGTGGGGATTGTCAGCCAACTTCATGTGTAAACAAAATGGGCCTGTCATTGAAAAAAACTGCTCTAAATTCCTAGATATTTGTAGACTTCATGAAGAAGCCAATGCAAAAAGAAATATAGGGGTCATAGTGGCCAAAGAAAAGGCCAAAACGAGATGACATCTTTAACCTCGGGAAAATCTTGACTCCTTAGATGCATCAAATGGAGTGATATTAGAGAAACCTAGTGTGGAGAAAGTTGTGGATTAATTCACTCAAACTGTTCATGGTTCAACGTTAGCTATTGATAAAATTCGTGATATGATCAAGGAGGCTTATAAAAAATATGAGAATAAAGGGGATAAGGCCTCAGGATTAGCTTTTGAATCAAAATTGGTGTCTCCAAATGCATTATGCAGATGGCATTGAGACAGCAGGTGGCATGTGTGAAGTTTGCCTTGATAATAAGGCTATTCTAGTGAACACGGAATCTCATTTGAAGGCTTTTAATAATGGGGCAAAGAAGGAAGATAAACCCATGATTTGTGATGACTTTTACAATAAGAGTTTTTGTTTTGAGAAAATTGTGTACAGAGAAGAACAAAAAATATGTTTTCTCTCTCCTTCGAAACCCATCATCAAGATGAGAATGATGAAAGGTTACTAATCCCGAGCTCCTTATATAGATAACTCTGCAACATGTGCATCAAGGCAGGAAATAACTTGTTCCAAAAATTAAATATCAAACCTAGGCCCCCTGGACATGTGAGTGAAAATACTAAATGACAACCCACTACAACAATGGTGGAGTTGATTACATTAAATGTGAACCCAAATAAAAATACTTTATAATACAGTGCTGAAGCCCTCTCTAAGTCTCTATATAATGGGTCTCCAAGGATACCCCAAGCCAAGACCATCATACCTGTTCAAGTTTGAGAACTGTTATAAAATGCGAAGTTCTACTACTATAATATTTATATCTTGTTGTGAATATTTCTCTGGTTTGATTGTGAATATTCAAACACCATGCTACAAGGGACTGCAAAGGGATTTGTCACAATGCATGCCTCAGTTGGTAGGGGTGGTTTAGAGAAGTTCTAATTTCAGTAAAAGCTCCAGTATCAGCAGTAAGGAACGTCATTTCACTGTAACTCGAGAGATTGATTGTTGAAAGAACAATCTGATCGAAGAATGTCTGTTGCTCTAGAGCTTGAAAGGACGTTTTCTTCCTTAGTGGCCTGTTTTACAGTATACTAAGTGTTTTTCCTCCATGGTTCCCCTTCTGCATCCTAGAAAGCACCAGTAGTGAACATGAGAAAGACAAATGCAGATTCTGGAGCAGAGTGGGAAGCGCAAATAGTTCTAAGCATGTGAAAAATGGTGGATGAGTGTGGAAACAGTTCTAAGCAATTAGGCTTTGTTATCATGTTATCCCAGTGTCTTGTCATTGTGGGCTGGAAATAACTTTCCAGTACGGGGAATAGGAAGAAGTTGAAGGTGACAATTGTTGGTAAAGCTTCTGGTTCCTCTATGAGTCTATAGACATGTATTTCCAAAATCAGAACTCTACAGATGTTAGCAGTGATGCAGAGTTAGTTTTGGAGGCAGCAGGAGAAAGGTCCCCTTGATGGTTCATATCATGCAGCAGATGCATTGGATGACAACAAAGATCATTTATGATTCTTAAGACAACCAATTTTGATGTGTTACAATGACTTTTGAATGTGTAATGGGAACTGTTTTATTTGATTAAGAAATTGACAATAGTTGTGTGTATTTATCTGTGTAAATGGTTTGATAGAATATTTCATAGATAGATGGATATTCAGCTCTCAGAACTGAGATTTTGTCGTCGATGACGGGCCTGGTTTAATCTTTTGATGTAGTTTGTATCCCCAGATAGGGCATGTTAGTTAACTTTTTAGTTAAGTATAAAAAACAAATCATAAGATGGGGTTCACTACTGTACTCAATGATATAAAGGTTGTCGAATAAATGGAATTCAGGAAAAGACTGTTCTTTTGATTGGGAAAAACATACTAGAAAACTGATGCTGTAGATCATCGTTCATGGGTTTCACTCATTTCTTATAATTTTCTTCCAGGTACCTCCACGCATCCAATACAATATCCATGCTGGCTGCATGCTTATGACGCCTTAATCTTTAAATTTTCGATTTTAAATACCAAGGCCCTTTTTACCGTGTTAGTTCTTATTTTGAGAACATAAATCCTCCTTATGTAAGGACCTCTTGACTTTCATTTGGGTTCATTCTCCAAACTTGATACCTTTCTCTGCTCAAACTCAACTAAAAATGTGAAAAAATTACATTTTATATCCAATAATTGAACAAGTTCGATGGATCACAAGAAATCAATCAAGCATTGGCCTGAGCTAATGGGAAAAACCTGATTCTCTCTACTCCACTTTGAGAAAAACATCGTTACGGTTCCATCTTCCAACATTACTCATAAGAAATTTAAGGATTAAAGTAACTCAAATAGTTTTGAAGGCTGAAAAAAAAATTGTCTCAAAGTTGTCCATTCTAGAAAACCATAGGAAACCAACAAACAAGAAACCAAAAGCATGACTCTTTAATGTTTAATGTCTTGAATCAGAGGTTTTCAACAAGATACGTTCAGGATAAATGAAAGAACAGAACAAAAAAGCAAGCCTTAAAAATTATATTTCATGAAGAAGGATCCCAAATGTGCATAAGCAAGTTCCCTCAATAAATAATTAAACTCATCAGATAAGAAAAGGAATTGAGAATGCTCAAAACGTGAACTAGTTGAAAAGTTTGGTCGTCCTGATTTGATGGCAAAGGTGGTGGATCAGCAAATCAAGTATGGGTATGGTCAATAAGACTGTATATTGAATCTTTTGACAATAACTATAACTACAAGATTACTCTAGTTCTTTTTCACCTAAAAAGCTTGAAAACAGAATCGTAGAATGGATTCCAGATCATGGCCAAAGCAAAAGTTATGGAATCCATTCAAAAGGAAGAGTAAACCACGGCATCTATGGGAACAAATTATCAATTTGAAAGATGATTATAACCATCTGACCACTACGTGGAAGAACTCTGAAGTAAAATGGTTGTGTCAATAGCACACCGAATGGATCTAAGAGAGAAGTGCAAGGTACATCACCTTTAGGCAAGTTTAAATCCACATCTAAAGGGCACACTAGCAACAGTTGTACCCCTCAAAATAGAAAACATTCTCACACTAACAGCAGTTGCAACTCACAATAAATTATAATACATGTTGAAAATAAAAATATGTTAGTTCAACTGTGGGATTTCTATGGAAATGAACTCCTGATCTTAGAAGGACAAATATTCAAATTTTGAATCAACCCTACTACAGTTCTTCCGCTTGTGAGTGTTCTTGGAGTTGAACATTTACATGTCCATACATCTTTGGGGAATTTATTTGTATAAAGCTCACTATCATGTCCTGGGAATCTTGTCAAGTGCCATTTCAACCGATTTATCCACCACTCAACTCGTTCCCATAAAAAATGCATTTTAGTTTTTCATTGTATTGGGTATGGATTTGGAACATGTCCACGCAAAGTCCTTCGCCCACAGCTTTGTTAGCTAAAATCCCAAAATTCAAATAAAATATTTATGATTAGGGTTAATATAGAGCTATTTTGCTTTCAAGGTTTACATTAAAAAAAAGGGCTGGCCCTAAACTAGTAGGCTATGGTCAACAGCCTACTATTTTCAGGCCATCCCTTTGTTTTTTACATAAACCCTCATTAGAGTTTAAAATTTAAAAGTTAATAAAACTAGATTCCAGGTACTAAAGGGTTAGTAGGAAATAGGCCTATAGGGTTTATAGTTATACAATTAAAAAGAGTTAGGGTTGGCTTACAAAGTTACAATTTAAACTTGCCCTTCTATTATTTTATAAAAATTCTGGTTAGTGTTTAAAACTTTAAACTCGTTAGTTTAAAACCTAAAAACAAAACTTCAATTGTTACCTATTTTCTGATGACTGAATCTGAAAGAGTGAGTCAACTACCAATGATATGCTCAGGAAACCAAAAAACAGCATGCCCTAGTGGAGATTGGTGTGCCCTAATCAATTTTAAAGATTTTTCAAGCCAATATTGGTATGTGCTGTGCATTTTGTTTGCATGAGCTCTAAAGTTTGAGTGAGAACAATATGACTGAAAAAAACATTTTGGGATGCTTATATAATTGAAAAAACTGACGTCTTGTTAGAAAAAACCATGAGTTTTTATTAAATGCATGTTAATCACGTTGTTTTTTAGAATAACTCACGAGTTTGACTGGGTAATTCCCAGGTTTGACCTCCATACCATTCAGTAGGTGATACCAGCATGGGAAAACTGGTATTCATGTTTTAAACACGATTACTCGCATATAGTTTCCGAGTAATGCTACTATGTTCAAGATTCCCATTGTTATGAAACTACTCATTTCTTTAAGTATCGTGTATCCTTTGGTTACCTGGGATTGAGTTTCTTTAACTGTACGTTCCTTTTTTTATGTTAATAGATTCCTCCTCATTTGCATTGGATGCTTTGTTAGTATTGCTTGTTCATCCAATGAGGCATATGGCCACTGTTTTGAAATTTACCATACAAAAATTCTCTCCTTGTCTGCTATCTTGACCAATAAAAGAGTTTAAATATGCACTAAAGTTAAAAATCAGAAAAAATTTATTTATTAAGAGTTTCAAAAATAAATAAAATAAATTGAAAATTAGAGTCTATTATTATATTAAAAGAATAAAAAAAGAATGGAATAATGCTTACTTGCACATATGAATAAACATGATCGAAAGTATCGCTACTCACTTGAAGGACGGCAAAACAAAGGTCTTCTAACTCAGCTTCTACAGCCCAAAGTCCCAATCTAGAGGCAAGTGAGCACCATATAGCTAGAGTCTCCTGGGCAACAGCTCGAGCTTTTGCTGGTGGAAGTGCATAACTGGAAATAAAAAAGTACATGGGTGAAGTCATAATTATAGATGCGAACAAGGAAATGTATAAAGAAAGACAAATAGTACATTTATGTCGACAATCAGACTGCTGAAAACGTCTCATACAATACATCAAAAGAGAGTGTTGACGTTTCAAGTCGACAAGCCTCTAAATTTGAAGAATTATGGGAATTTAAAACACCAGTTTCTGTGCTTATCCCTGAAATTCTGAAACGGAGTGGTTCTTGTGAAATTTAAAGTGAAATATTGATACTATTAGATGAAATAATGCTCACCAAAATTGTATTTACAAATGTACATTGTAGTATGAAAAAAAAAATTGAAATTTCAATAGTGCTTTACGGAGAAAGACAAATCTTACTTAAAAAAGAAAATCTCACCACAAGACAAATCTTACTAACTTTCAAGAGAATTTCCGGGTAAAATAGTGTAACTAAATTTACCCAGAATAGAAACAGGCATGCTCATATTACAGTAAAATGATGGAACAAAATAATAAAATCAAGATCACCGATGATTCAAAAAAATTATTATAACATAGCAAATCCTTTATTCTTATATGATTCTACCAAAAAATAATTGCTTAAACTGTCCAAATTAGTACAAAATCTTGTATCCCAAGGAAGGAAGTTGGGATCAGGTATGATAAGATTAGAATAATGTAGGGTGGAAGTTCCAATAAAGATAATCAAACTGACAGAGCCTGAGCAAGCACACCTGGAAAAAAATAGAACAGACTTAGAAATGGACTTGAAAGATCCAACTAAAAAGTAAACAAAACTTCTAGAACAAGCATGTACCCTTAAGCTGCCAAATAGTCATCTTTCTTTTAGTGGATGGAATATCTGCATGGAACCGTCAGCAATTGACTTTAACTGCTCCAAGGAGGATAAAATCATCCTACGCTAACATGTAAGTTAGGGTCCCTCTGAGTTTATCAGCCACTGCATAATTATAGAGAAAGTCCACAACAGCTATTGACTTAGAAATATGTGTTATTGTATCTTGATAAATCAATTTTGGTTCTGAATAGTTTTCTTTTAAAAACTCCTGCAGCTCCCAACCAATCAAATATCTTCTAAACAAACTTTAAGAATAGTTGGGTTGCTGAATACGTAGGAATTGCAGGGCTACATTTTCTTCAACAGAATTGATGAATGTGACATAAGCCTTTGGTCATCAACTTTCATCACTTTTTGGAATAAGGAAATCACCCTTTGTAAGAAATATTTTCAGCTTCTGTAGAAGTTCTTGTTGTCAACCTGGAGCTGCACCCTGAATCGAAGACGTGCATGAAATGGCCAATCCTCTATCCAGTTGAAACAATGGGATCTTCTCATGAGGGTGGGCACCTCAATGGTGAGAAGAACCTCCAGAGAACGCTGGTTCCTGTAAGATGTATCAATGAAGATCTCTACTCTATGCTGCGGACTACCATGGAAAAGAAAGACCTTTGATTTCAATCAATCACTTATGCATAAATATTTCATGAAGAGGTTCGATCCAATGACCAAAACATGGGGGCAAACGATGGAGAGAGGTCTGATACAAGACACTTTGCAGCCACCTAACATCCACTCACAGCTTCAGCAAAAGACATAAAAAACACTTAACATGACCTGCATAATACGATAAGCTAGCAACTAAGTATGAATCAGAATTTGGGAAGGGAGAGAAATCTACCACATATGCAAATTGCTAAATGAATATACACTATGCCAACACTTGAAATCTGAAAGTACAGTCATTCTATTGATCGAAGAGGTTACACAACTCACCAATGGCAGAGTCTAGTCTTGCCAAGAGAGGGATCTTTTTAATCAAGGCTGAAAGCCATTTTATAGAGAATTACAAAAGCCAAAGATTGGCATTGAAAAATTGAAGAGAAGGATTAACTTAGATTAACTCAACGCTGACTTGGCCTTTCAATAAAATATGTTTTCTTTTGTCTTTGCATGAAGCTTCTTGCGCTTGAGGAAGTGAACTTGTCTTTTGTTTATTGAACCGCCCACCTCTTTGCGTGGAAATCCATGCCAATGTCAATTTTAGAACTCTACGTGAGCTGCTGGAACGTTTGAAAGCTTGAGATGATAATATCATTGCATGAAATCCAACGCCAATGTCAATTTTAGAACTCTACGTGAGCTGCTAGAACGTTTGAGATGATCGTCTAAAACGCTGAGTTGACCGTTTGATACGCTGAGTTCGACGAAGAGATCATTCTCCTTTGCATGGAAAACTCCTGGTAGATGTGGCGTTTAACAATTAGTCAACTCTAAATCTAGAACAGTCAACTCAACATTCGAATTTGGAACTCCGGTTGAAGCTGAGCTGGACCTTCGGATGCATGAGTTGATCTGGAGATGAGTAGGACTTCAACAACCAGTCAACTGAAGCTTTGACCGGTCAATCGAAAATAGCCCTTGCTTGCATGTATTTTATCCTATTTTGGTCTGCCTGTTCATGTCTATTTTTGGTGGAATTCTATATTTGGATGTATTTTGTCTATAGTAGTCTATATTTCCTCAGATATTCTGTTTTCAATTTCCCGTCGCTTAATTTGAGGTCAACTTCCCGTGGTTTAATTCTTTCAGAATTCTGGCTTTACCTTTGTTTTTTTCTTTTCTTTTTTTTTCGGATTTTATGTCCTTCGGATTTTTCTGTTGACTTTATGTTCATCCCCTTAGTCTTCTTATTTCCTTTGAAATTCTTGTTGACTTTACCTTTGATTTCCTTCGGCTTTCTTGGCTATATTATATCTTGCCCCTAGCCTTTGGATCTCCTTGGGACTTTATGATTTTTTTCTTAGCTTCATCTTTTGCCTTATTTCCTTCGAGATTCTTTGCCGCATTAATCCTTCGGACTTTTGTCTGAAGGTTTCCTTTGTTTTTTCTCGTCTACCTTTTGTTATTGGCTGTATTTGCCTCGGGTTTATTTCCTCGGGCTTGTCTATGCACTTTTCCGCGGCTACTTCTCCGAAGGGATCCTTTAGACTTATGGCTCCACACCTTTCCTTTGGCTTTATTTCCCTACTCGGACCTTGCCTTTGGCTTTACCCTCCGAAGGATTTCTTCAGACAAATTGTATGCTTGAATTGTCTTGACTGGCGTTGGTCATTTTGAATTTCCGCGGGCTTTTCCCATTTGAACGTTCTTTTTCCCGAATTAATCCTTTGGACAAAAAGTCCAAAGGAATTCCTTCGGATTTTTGTCTGAAGGATATCTTTCCTTTGTTATTTCCTTTGCTTTGTTTTATTATGTCGGGTTTTTTTTTTTTTTTTTTTGGGTCTTTTGAACACTCCGAATTTCTTCGGACTTTTTGTCCGAAGGAATTCCTTCAGACAAAAAGTCCGAAGGAATTACTTCCTTGTCTTTTGTCTTCGATTGCATCTTCAAAATGCCCTTCAGAAAAATTGCCATGGTCCAGGCACCGACCAAGTGCCCTCCTCAAGGGCTCGTGGCTCTCCCTGTGCCCTTCGGGAAAGTTGCAATGGTCCTGTAGCCGACCAAGTGCCCTCCGCAAGGGCTTCTGTCTTTCGTCTGTGCCTTTTTCGAAAAAATTGTAGGGCACTCGATTTTTTTCAGAGGTCTTGAATTTGACGTGTACCTTCTCGAAGGGTAGGTGCCCTTCGGGATTGTTGATAATGACCCTTCTGAAGGGTACCTTGCCCTTCGGGTTTCTTGTTTTGCCCTTCTCTGCCTTCCAAAGACACCCCTTGCAATTCCACGGACTTATAACAAGGCTCATTCCTTCGGATCTTTTGAAGGAATTCTAAATTTTTGCAATGGTCTTTTGAACTTTTCGGAAGCAATGTGAAAACAAGCCTTCTTTGATGAACCATTCCTTCGGACAAAAGTCCGAAGGAATCCCTCTTGTAGCAAAGGCCCTCACAAAGAAAACAATGTATTATTTCCCAATGTATTCTTTCTTTCTTGGATGGAGATGTGAATTTTCCGAATGGCAAGAGACAATCTGTCCTGTGGAAGAATCGTCAACAGTTCTTGTTAACCAGAATTGGTCTCCTTCAGAGAAGTTGAGAACTGTAAGCTCAGATGTAGCATGCCGTTTATACTGAACTGCCAACAACTGTCAAATAAGAGTATAATAGTTACAAAGGCCTAACTGCAAAAAAAATTGAAAGATTTCAGAACATCGGCTGCTTTAATCCTTTGCTTTTCCTCTTTTGTGCTTCAGCATTGCTCTGGTATGGCTTTTTGATTTGGTACCTTAACCACATGAGTTAGGCTTTACTGCTTTGGGTTTACACCCACCTTCCCTGCCCCCTTGTTTATTTTCATTGCTTCAGTCCTTTATATTTAGTTAGTTTTTGATCTTAGGGTCCTTTTACTCTAGCACTTTTGATTGTAATTGTACTCTCAAATCCCATTGACTTAATTTTGATCAATCATGGACATTAATATAATTTCTTTCTTTCTTTCTGAAACTCTTCAAGTAACTGCTCATTCAAAACTATCTTGTTGCAAAGCCCCAAACCATTTTTGCTAATTTTATTTTCTTCACAAAGCTAAGAACAAATTTCTGGAATCAAATGACCTATGTGAGTTCTAGTATTTTCTCTCATAGTTGCTTGATCTATCATTTTTGCATCCCTGTCCAGAATTAACTGATAATTTGGTGGGAAACACACTAAACTGCACAAATTTAATGTTTTGTGAATGCAATGAATCGAAGCAAAGGAAATGAACCAATAAACACATTTGATATTACAATGTAAATGAAAGCTTTATTGAAAATAAGAGTAATTTACAAAAAGGTCGCAATCTTAGAGAAGAGACATGAGGTAACAACACTTTTATTTTTACATTCAGACGGCAATTCCTTATATAGTGATTTTTAGCATGGAATGAAAAGTCTTAAAATAGAAAGTGAAGCAATTCTCCCTGAAATATGAAAAGTAATGCGACAAGCGCTCCCCTAAGAAGTTGAGATGATATGTCGCAACATGAAATTCATCAAAACAAAAAAAATGGGTTTTCAAAAATTTTGGATTTTTTTAGATTTTTTGTATTTTTCAATTTTCAAGCATTTTTGAGTGGTTTTTGAGGGTCAAACTTTGTCTAAAGTATTTTGCATCATTTCATCGTGTCATACATGTCCTAGGCTTTCTAAAGGTGACACATTAATTTCTAGTATTTTTCCAAAGCTTTGTCTCAAGCTGCTACCTAGATCAGTCATGCCTCCTTGAGAAGCAATGTAGTTTGATCATTTTCCGAAGTTTTGTCCTAGACTGCCACCTAGATCAGTCGTCCCTCCTTAGGAAGTAATGGGCCCCACTGTTTCTAGTTTTGATTTCTGATGAACATAAGAGCTTTTGAGTGGTTTTCAAGGGGCAAACTTTGCCTAAAGGAGTTTCGCACCCTTTCATCATATTGCACGTGTCCTAAGCTTACCAACACATTAAACAGTTTTACATTATAGTCACTGGTGAAGGATTTATGCCCCCAACAATGTATCATACTAATTTTTGGCATTTTTCCAAAGTTTTGTCCAGAACTGCTACCTGGATCAGTCACCACTCCTTCGGAAGTAGTGCACTCCATTGCTTCTAGTTTTGATTTTTGATGAACATAAGCACTTTTTAATGCAACAATGACTCTCTTACACTTGTATGGGACAATCCATCCATTATTGTTTTTCGTGTTGGTTAATTTTTAATTAGTTGGCAACCTTTGAAAACAAATTGCAGGTCAGCAGCACCAAAACAATGCAACAGAAAATAAAAAACTTTGGAGAAGATATGATATAGATTTTTAAAATATTTAAAAGACTTTGCAGCAGGAAATCACAAGTAGAGAAGATAGAACAAGGGCAAACAAAAATCAGCATTAAATTAGTTTTATTTTTAATTTCAATGAATGCCAAAACCAATAGCCAGCACGCCTACCTTGTTATTCAATCCAAACCGCACACCTCAGTTGCTGCTTGAATACTCCCTTTCGTTGCTCGAACACCTCAGTTGCTGCTTGAAGAGCTCCCTTCTTTGATTGAAATTGTTCCTTGAACTTTCCATTTGCTGGTGGCTTTAGGGAACGGCTGCCACAGAAGTGCTTTAGAGTTTTTTAAGACTTTTAACTGTTTAGGGTTTTGTCATTAACAAGCATATGGTTTTTTTAATTTTTTGAAGCCATGACGGGGATATGATTGTGGATGGCTTGGATACTCTATTTGGCCGTATCCATTGGGCTCATATTTGGGTACGGGTGGATGGTATCCGGACCATACTGTATCTGTACCCATATTTGGCACGGCGAAATGAGTTCCCAAGTAGACTGAGGTGTACCCTAAAATGCTGATTAAAAAATTATTTTTTAAATTTCAATTTTAAGATAAGATCAGAACTCTAGTGGTTTCACCATTATTGGAGATTATCTTAACTAGACTAGCTCTCATCTCCATTCTAATTATCACTTTCACCCAAGTAGACTAGTTGTAACTCAATTTCAAGTTTAAGTTAACTAGTGTGCCACATGGTCTGTCTCCAAACACTTCAGGTCATCTCGAACATCTAAGACGTCTTGCAGTTGCAAACTAAACGTCCACCTCCCGTTCGCCCCCATTTTCTTTCTCCAATGGAAGGTCTTTGAGGTTCTCCAACATTCCTGGGGACGTTTCCCCATTTCAAAGTTTTATATGGGGACGTGCAAACATTCCCAAGACACCTAAGAATGTCCCTTGACCATACCAAGGACGTCCCTTGACCGTTCCCAAGGATATTTTCACGTCCTTGCTCACAAGGATATTCGAAAAAATAATAAAAAATGCTTTAAAAACATTGATAAAAAACCTAAAAGGTGGGCCCACCAAGGCCATTAGTCCTAATACAACTTCCCAAACCCAAAAACATTCATTTTGCAAATTTGGAAAAGAGAGGAAATGGGAGAACGTGGAAAAAAGATGAGAGGAAGAGGAACAAGAAGTGGAAGGAGGGATTTGCAGCCATGGGAGAGCAACACATTGTAAATGTTGACCATTTTTTGGTCCTGCAGGACAAAAATTGGGCACCCCTCTTCTTTTTTATTGCAAGAGTCATTCAATCCAGGTTCTGGCTAGTTCATCCCTCAGCTGTCTCGTGCAAAATTTTCTTTGTCAGGGCATTTCCCATGAAAAAACCAAGTGTTTTCCTCTTTTGCTTGCCAAGTGCATTTCGGGTTGGACGGGTGACTTGTAAAAAATTCATAAGTAAAGCCACTTGCAAACCTCGATTTGGTCTTTGCTGCTTCGAAAGACAATTGAATTACTTCGGAGGGCTTTTCATCGGCAAAATGAACCAAGTGGAAAAGCCAAAGGGTCGTTTGCAAGATTCTCGAAGGGTATGTGCCCTTGCGGAGGGCACTTAGGCGGCAAACGGGGTCTTTGCAATTCTTTCGAAAGGCAACTTTGGAGGCCAAGGAGCCCTTGTGGGGGGAAAGCGATGAACCTCTTTTCAAAAGTCCGAAGGGTAACTTTGGGCTCGAATTGCCCTTGCGGAGGGCAGCCGGTTGGAGCAAAGGAAAGTCAAGAGGTAACAAGCCCGAAAGGAACTTGCCCTTCGGAAAAAGTGACAAGCCAAAAGAGAATTCCTTCGGACAAGAAAACCAAGGAAGAAAAACCAAGAAAAGCCAAGGAAGAATTCTTTCAGACAAAATGTCCGAAGGAATTCCTTCAAATATCTTGTCCAAAGAAATTCGACAGTCACAAAAGATCCGAAAAAAATCGAAAGACAAGAAGTCTGAAGGGTAGGTGTCTTTGCGGGGGGGCACTTGGTTATGAAAGTGCACCATTTCCATTTTTTCGAAGGGTCACTTTCCTGTCAAAGAGGACCATTTCAATCTTTCCGAAGGGTCACTTTCCCTTCAAAAAAGTTTGTTTGCAAAAATGCCGAAGGAATTGTCCTAGCAGGTGACGGGCCCATGAACGTCAAATTCAGGGCAATAAGCTAGCCATTGGGATTCAAATGTCTGATGACGGGCCCGTGAACATCAAATTCAGGGAAGTAAGCTAGCCATTGAAAAAAAAAAAAAAGGCGAATTTCCTTTGGACATTTTGTCCGAAGGAACTCAGAAAAGGAAGGCCCGCCAAAGGAAAGTCAAGAGGTAACAAGCCCAAAAAGAACTTGCCCTTCGGAAAAAGTGACAAGCCAAAAGAGAATTCCTTCGGAATGTTTGTCCGAAGGAAAACCAAGGAAGAAAAACCAAGGAAGAAAAGTCAAGGAAGAATTCTTTCGGACAAAATGTCTGATGGAATTCCTTCAAACATTTTGTCCAAAGAAATTCAACAGTCACAAAAGGTCCGAAAATTTTTGAAAGACAAGAAGTCCGAAGGGTAGGTGTCTTTGCGAGGGGCACTTGGTTATGAAAGTGGACCATTTCCATTTTTTTGAAGGGTCACTTTCCTGTCAAAGAGGACCATTTCAATCTTTCTAAAGGGTAACTTTCCCTTCGGAAAAGTTTGTTTGCAAAAATGCCAAAGGAATTGTCCTAGCAGGTGACGGGCCCATGAACATCAAATTCAAGACAGTAAGCTAGTCGTTGGGATTCAAATGTCCGATGACGGGCCCATGAACATGAAATTCAAGGAAGTAAGCTAGCCGTTGAAAAAAAATCAAAGGAGAATTCCTTCAGACACTTTGTCCGAAGGAACTCAGAAAAGGAAGGCCCGCCAAAGGAAAGTCAAGAGGTAACAAGCCCAAAGGAGAATTCCTTCGGACAAAATGTCCGAAGGAATTCAAAGCTCAAGACCCCGGAGAACGAATGAGCGAACAAGCAAAGAAAAGAGCCCAGAAGAGAATAATAAGCGCCGAGAGCCCGAATTGCCAGGACAAAAGGGAAATAGCAGAGTAAGAGAAAACAAGGCGGGTAACCTAGAACGCGGCCACGTGCACATAAAACAAAAGCTCAAAACGCTCCAGATAGCATGATAAGTCAAAGTGCAGACCCAAAGATGAACCAAACCAAGGTAGGTGGCACAGGTGTTGTCAGCAGGAGGAGTAAATGCACTTAGGTGAAATAGTCTCCACCGAAAACCAATAAAAGGATTGGTTACGAACATTGAAGAGAGCGGCCCGTGTTTTCTTGTTTTGCCATTAATGAACAGCCAGTTGCGCTTAGCACTGAAGAGAGCATGGCCTAATCAACACAACATGAGGATGGCCTTGTCAGTTACTAGAAGAAATATCCCATGCTTCTGCAAGCCCAAGACAGTATGGGCAGCGACTTGAGCACCTACAACATGGCTCTCTCATACGCAATAGCGAGGAGACAGCAGCAACATAGGCTTGTGATCGCTGCAAAAGTGTTTAATACAGCATGGGTTTCCATCCCTTGACTAGTCAATTGTCTGTTTCTAAGCTTTCTATATATATTTGTAACTTCTCATTTGGGAGGGATCTCTCAGCATTGTATGGCGAAGCCCTGAAGAATTTACTTTGAATCAAAAGAAGCATTTTATCTCCCTTTGAGCTTGCACTTTTGCATATGTCTATGGTCTTATCTTATGTTCAGTCATTTCCTTTAATGCTTTCATAAGTTTATACCAGCATATCTAGTGTATTGTGAATTCTTCTCTGCTGGTCAACAAGAAGTGTCCAACTCAGAGTATAGGCGCAGGTGAACAGACTGTCCAATAGTGTGTCTTAGAACACCTCTAGTAGTTTCTTCCTCTCTGTATCTCCATAGGATCCCCTGTTGGAACACTAATGCAGGAAAGGTTCTCATTCGAATGAAGTGTATGTTTGCTTCTCTCTGGTGTAATGTGTAGGTCAAGGCTGAGTAGACCAACCAATTTGGTGCATCACCACATTAGTTAGGTTCTGTTTTTCAGTATCTCTCTCTTTTCACCCCCCCCCCCATTATTTGCAGTAGGAAATCCAGAGCCTTAAGGTGCATCAAGGGGAGCTAGCCCCTAAGCAAGAGATTCATCCCTCAAGTTTGCCACCCACAGCAAGAGGAATGTCTCCATTGTGCCGCATGAAGGAAAGGAGCTAAGTCTCCTTTCAAAGGGTGCAATCCACAGTGTCAACAGTGATTGTTTGACAAAAGGAATTTAAAATTTCCTTTTATTCTTTTGAATTGTTTTTTAAATAGAAAATGTAAATTTCATTGTTCATTGGTTCAATGTGTAGAAAAAATCAGATTTCTCATTTCATTTTAATTTTTCTTTTGTTTCCCGAGTTTGCATGTGCCGAAAATCATATTTTAATGTTTTTGTTTATTTTTTCCATTGTATTATTTATTTCATATGAAAAAAAAGTTTTTTTGTTTTTGTTTTTGTTTTCCAACAATAGCGAGGGCAAGATGAGTTCCAGTAGTTATGAGGATCGAATGAGAGAAATAGAGTGGAAGTGGGCGAGAGGAAGGAGGTAGTGTCACTCAAACTAAAAGTAGTTGGGACTCGGGAGTGCTCTCGACTTTGATTGTCCATCAAAGAATTTCGTAGAATGGGCAAAGGGGTCATTCAAAGCAATGAATCTCTTGTGCTAGGTTGCAGTGCTTCTTCACACAAACAAGAAGAGAATCAGGGGGAGGACGGGGGGCGGGACGGGAAGGATCGGCATTGGAAATCGGGGTTGATTAGAAGGGAAGCATTACTAGGGTTAATGCACACCTATTGCACTTGACATGTAAAGGGGTTGGTGTTTGTCTTATATTTACACTTGAGGAAAAAATTTGAATACCAAGTTTCTAAAGTGGGGATCTTTCTGCTCATACATCTACTACTAGACTCAACCCTTCGTCTAGGACTTCTAGACATGATTCTCGGGATCCTTCTCCGGCTCCATAGGTTCCAAATTTTTAGGTAGATGTGGGGGAACCCATGGTAAAAGGGAAGGTCATGGGTTTAACTTTAAATCTAGTAGAAAAAATATTCAATATACAAGCACAAGAGGAGGTAGATGATGCCAATGGAAAATTATTCTTTTTCAATGGTATCCCCCCTTTCATATTGCTTGGTCTCCTTATTACAAGACGGCATTTGATAAGGCAAGGCAAGGCAAGTTCATCTCATGTGCCTCCTAAGGAAACAAAATTGAGAACCACTATTCTGGACAAAAAATATTCAAAAGTTAATTTGTTAATGGAGGTGATGAAGGCAAAATGGGTGACACAAAGGCGCTCTAATATTATGGATGGATATATGGATATTAGGCACCACCCAATCATCAATGTTACTATCACATTTTTGTTTGGGCATCTTTTGTTGTAGTCTGCTTCGGCTGCAACCCTTCAAATTCTATTTGCAAATCGATCAACATTTCTTTCTTGGCATCCAATTCTTCATCGAGCTTCTACATCTTTCCTCTCTTCCAACACAATCCTTCGACAAGAAGTTTTCCGAACTAGGAAAGATTCTTTTCATTTCTAATTTGCTCAATGATAAGACTAAGTTTGTCCTATAACCGTTGGTTGCTATCCCTAAAGTGTTGATTTTATTCTAGGAGTAACTCATGCTCATCATAAAAATTGTTAAGGGGCTGGTTTTGTTGCACATAGCAGCAAAAAGAAAATAGGACAGCAGCTGTCATTTTAATTTCTTCACAAAATTCAGAAATGGCAGTGATATAGGGGCTGGAATCAACCATATAATGACTGAAAATGTCTTCTTGTATCTCCAAAGGTCGCCCGGATCCCAAACTTTCTTGTACAAGCAATTCGAAACTTGTATGTAAGGACCTATGTGCCTTTTGCCACTCAAAGTGTTCATCACTTTATTATCATTTTTGCTATGTTGTCCTTGATAACAATAAATCTAAAATGGCCCAGTATGAAACAACAAACCTGAAATATGAGTTTTATTTTCATACCTTGGACTGGAATCCACTTGTTTACTTCTTTTATCAGATTTAGAAGTAGGAGCTTTTGAGGGACTTACCTTAGCACAACAATCTTTGTGTTTATCAAGAACCATACATGTTTCTATTGAAGGTTCTCCACTTTCCACTTGCATGGTGGATTCCTTTATGGGTTGCTCATTAACTTCTTAAGATCTGAATTCTCTTGCTCCTTGATTTCCTCCTTGGAATTCTCATGAGGATTTGACTTTCCATCATTTTCCTTCAAAATTATTTGCAGCTCAGATTTTTCTTCATTCTCCCTTCTTACAATTTGGAAATTCTTTTCCTCTTCCTTTCTCAAGACGTGCTGAATATCTCTTGGATTGTTCCTTGGTTTATGACCAGCCCTAGAACCATACTTGTCTTTCTTCAATGCCACGAAATCTGCAAGGCTCATTTCTTCTCTGATTGTCAATGGAAAGTCATATATTCCTCATAGTTTGCAGCCACATCATTCTGTATAGAAGGTTGTTCCTCCCTTTCTGGAATGACTTGCTCCCTACGAAGGATGTTGGGTTGATTAGGCCTTCATGTAGTCCAACCGTCACCCTAGGTGGAGGGGGAGGGTTGTTCTATGTACTTGAAGTGTTGCCTTCACCATAGTGTGGCTTGAGTCTATTCATATCCTTCATGGTTGGATGAATTCAGCCATCATTTCTATCAACCGCTCTTGAATTTGGGTGAATCTTTCAAAACTAGTCTTATCTGGGTCATCCACATTACTCCGCCTTGGTTGTTTCAAGTTTGTCTTGGCTGTTCCAAATTTTTCTTTTGTAGTACCTCACTTCCCCATCATTGTTTGGCATGAAGCCAACTCAAAACCCCACAACTAACCAAGAATTTCGCTCTAATACCATTGTAATATCCCCTTTAGTGTATATTATGCAATTCTGAAAATTAGCCACAAACCCTAACACAACAATAGCAATTTCTAATTTTTTTATAACAAGCCCTAACTAAAAATTCTAAATTCTAGAAATATGAAACTAGGGCACAAATTGCAATATTTTACCATTAAATAATTACCAAAAATTTCAGAATAATTACAGCCCACAAAATCTCTTCAAATCTGATATTTGCATGCACATATAGCTCTGAAAATTCATGAATAAATACTAGATTATTGTTTGATTACAGAAATATCCAAATATCAATAATATGCGCAGTAACATGCAAATTTTCCTCCCAAGGTGGGTCACCACCCTTGGAAAGGCCTTCAAATGGTTCGTTGACTTCAAACAGCGCTTCAAAGTGAATCACCTTCGGAATTTCTTTTCAAACCCTAAACACATGAAAATTGCAGAATTCTAAAAGTGACAATTGAGGGCATGAAAACAATATTTAATTCCTCAAATAATTACCCAAAATTAGAAAATATTACAACCAATCATTATCCGTTCAAATCTGATTTTTAGCCCAATTATATGGCTAGAAAAATATGATAAAAAATACTAGTTTGGCGAAGGTATGAACAAATATCAAATAAGGCCTCAAAACGACTTCAAAAGCACCTTGAAACCCTCCAAGTGGGTTTTCTGCCCTAGGAGAGGGCTCCAAAACAGTTTTTTGCCCTAGGAGAGGATCAAAACAAGGGGTGGCTGCCCCAAACTGTTGCACCACCCTTCAAGATGTTGCCTAACTGTTGTGCCCTACCTAGAATGATGAATAGACACCACCAATTACCCGTTTCTTCCCAATATGACCTCTAAACTGAAGCCACCAGCTGAAGGTTGAAGGTTTTCATCTTTAACTTCACATTACCATAGAAGGATTTCGTCCTCTAAGGTTGAAAGTAAGCAAGCATGCTCAAACTCATAATTTCAATTCATAAACATAGCATGAGTCCCAAAAAAAACTCTTTTTTTCCTTTTATATCCCTCCCCAAAGGGATGCGTTCCACTTGGAGGGAAAATTCAAATAATCAAAAAGCAACTTCCTTATAAATTCACTTAAAGGCTAATCTTACCCATGACCTTTAAAAGTCCCCTTCTTAAGTCAAAAATAGAAAGAAGTTGTCGACATATTCACTTTTGGCAACTAAGGCATATTATTATTGTTATTTAAAGTATTTAAAAATTCTTTTTATTTTAATGATAATATTATTTTATTTTTAGAAAATGGGACATTACGTGGAACCATTTCATTGTATGTGATATTAGACCCCAAAGTAGTACCTATTATTTTTCATGGCATTCCTGATCAGCGACATTATAGCTTACTTTTGGGACGACCATGGATATATGCTATGGAGGCAGTACCATCAACGTTACACAAATATATCAAATATACGCATGAAGGCTATTCTCATTCAGAAGCAATATATGAAGATCCATTTAGATATTGCAAATTCATTCAATCTACTCCTAAGGACCAATCATGATCACAATTGGAAGATCATACCATTATTGTTCCATTATAGACCATTCCAATATCTCAAATGCATACATATGAGGTGGGTGAATCAAATATAGAAAAAAGTAAGGAACCAATTGTAATACAACAAACCATGGCACAACAAGAATCACAGGTTAATTCAGAACAGCCACAACCTATTCCTAACTCCCTTTATTGGTGAACTCAAAACAACAAGATGGAATAGTTACAGATTATTACGATAGTGATGACAAAGTTATCAACATGGCAGATATGACAGAGGATCGGATACGAAAGTTAAACTTTAATCCCTCGAAAGAATACTTATTTCATACCTTATTCACATATCTGGGAGTGGGAACATATCATGATAATTCATACATAACAAAGAAAGACAAATCAGAAACTACTACAAACACACATTCTTTTTTAGATAAAGGCAAAAATGACAAATCATGAGCATATCCTAAATGCAAAACATAGTTGCAATGCCATCACCAAGCCTTGGACAAAGAAAGAGCAATAAAAAATAGTAAATAATCTGGAATTAGCAGATTCTAAGGTTCCAAAGTTACTACAGATAACAACACTCCAAGATACACCAAATGCAGTACTACAGTTGCTACTTGACCACTATCTTATCATATTACCGTCTACTTGGCATCGAACCATTAGGCGTCTTTTAAATTAAAAAAGGTGAGCTTTTGTGAGTATCATATAATCATGGGACACAAGACTTTTGAACACACTATCTACTGAGAGGGGGGTGAATCAGTAGATGAGCTAAAACCTGGTTCTTAAAACTTTTAAACAAGATATAGAATGTATATGCAAAGTAGAGAACAAAAACAGAGATCATACACACATAAGAATGCTCAACACCAGATTTTTACGTGGAAACCCAAAGGGAAAAACCACGGTGAGAAAAGCTACTAGAAACTACTATTTTAATTCAGCCTCACAAAAAAGATGTCTCAAAGACAAACCTCAATGGTTACATTCAAGAGCACCCACTCTAAGGAAGCATCAACTTCCTAACTAAGCACCAACTCAGTTTTTCTGATGGCACCAACCTATCAAGAAAATGAAACTACAACTTCAGAATACAAAAGAGATTCAGAATGAATCTTGTTCAGTTTTCTGTTACAAGTCTTGTCTGTAACTGCACCTTCACACTATGTGCCTTCTCGTCTTATCTACCTCTATCTCCTTGTGTTTGGATATCTTCTATTTTGACACACTTTATTTGTTGTCTTTTTACGCCATCTGCATATGTCCTTACTCGACAATTTTTGAGTTAACACTAATTATTATCGCAGTAGCAGCAAAAGACTCTTTCAAATGTTTTGTTCATAGCATATATAGACAAATGCATTTTAAGGTTTCTATCTGTAAAGTGTTCACACTTCAACTGCTCTTAACTGGTTCAAGCTTCTAATCTGCATTCAATGTGACTTTTACTTCATGTCTCGATTCATGCTTCAAATGACAACGTTCAAATGTCTTTACTATCTTTGGCATGTGCACTCCTACTGTTCTTAACTGCGCCGCTTCCTAGATCAATTAGATTGATTAATCTCGAGCTCCGTGAAGAGATATCGAGTTCATCACATGTTCCAGTTGTTCCTTTACAAACAATTAGAAGACATTAAATGCGGGCTTTTTATTTCTTTCGTCGCGCCAAGTTCACTTCTTTTCTTTGTTGGATCTTTCCTTATGACCTCTTGACACTTGTCAAATGCGCGTGCACTCGGAGGATAATCTGGCTTTGCTTCGCACCATTGGATCTAATGCACCGATCAAACATGAGCCATTGATCTTTTAAAGCAGCATGAATTTTAATTCTTGCTTTGCCATTAACCATCGAGCTTCTTTTCTTCCCTTTTCGCATCTCGCTGCTTTCTATATCATGGGTTCGCTTCTGCTCCTTTCGATTGTCCTTGATATACTCGATCTTTACCCATTGTATTGTGCGTTAAACTTCGGCATGTTGGCGTGATCTTATTTCCTTAGGCATTCTTGTAACGCTCCTTGCAACATCGATCCCTGAAGACTTGCTCGTCTTTTAACCTTGCTTTAATTCCTTCGGAAAGTTCCTTTATACAAATTGTTGCGGGCCTTTGTGTCTTCGAGATAATTTCTGCGAACTTTTTGTCCGGGTCCATTTCATCCTGAAGTGTCCTCCAATTTCTCCGATAGAATTCGTCATTGGCTTCTATTCAGAAGTGTCCTTCGGAAATCTTCCAACGGTCCTCATACCTTTCGAATTCTCTACAATTTACCCTTCGGCTTTTCTGCAAGTGTCCACATACCCTTTGCAACGTTCAAAAGATACCCTTCGGACTTTTTGAAAAGGTTCACTTGCCCTTCGAAACGTTCAAAAGATACCCTTCGGACTTTTTGAAAAGGTCCACTTGCCCTTCGGAACATTCAAAAGATACCCTTCGGACTTTTTGAAAAGGTCCACTTGCCCTTCGAAACGTTCAAAAGACACCCTTCAGACTTTTTGAATATACCCTTTGGACTTTTGTTAAGGGACAATTTTCCGAAAAGGACTTGACAATTTTTTTGAAAGAATTGTCCTTGCCATTTTTCCGAAAGAATTCCTCCGAAGGAATTCTTCAAGACTATTTTGGGTTTTCCATCCTTCTTGACTTATCCCGATTGCCTCTTCTAGACCCTTTCAGGTCTTTGACATTACTTGACTTATCAACTTGAGAGAAGCAGTCCCTCTTCAAAATCCCGATTATTTCGTCTAGACCCTTTCGGGTTTTTACCTTTACTTTGCTTACCAACATAAAGAAGTAACGTGCTTGCAAATTCCCGATTACCTCTCCGTTGGACCCTTTCGGGTTTTCCAAAAAGCTTAGCTTATAGACATAGAAGAAGTAAAGCTACCCTGGAAACCCGATAACCCCCACTTAGACCAACTCGGGATCTTAACATTACTTTACTTATAAAGCATACAGAAGTAAAGTCGTTCCAGAATCCCGACCAAGTAAAGTCACTTCAAAACCCCGAATAACTCCTCTAAACCACTTCAGGTTTTCGACTTTGCTTTACTTAAAAACATGAAAGAAGTAAAGTCATTCCATAAACCCGACCAACTTTATTAGACCAGTTTGGAGTTTCGAGACTGCTTTACTTATTTTATAAGAGCACTTACAAATCCAATTTACTCCACAAGTCTGTTCAACTCAACCTTTGACATTAACGCATGATTAGATTCAATCTCAATGACATTAATGACATCAACCTTTGACATTAATGCCTTAGATGGGAATGACAATTCTTCAATGCTCAGACTGCTTTCTGGATCATGATATTCAAACTGTCAACTGTCTCCTTGCTCAAACTGCCAACAAATACACATCATTGTGAAACATTGCAAAAACAAATTCAAAAATACAAGGATAAAGGCATTATCAGGGTTTTACAAAAGCAACAAGAACAAAGAGTATCAAATCCTATAGAGGTGAAAACTACAATACCAAGGATTAGAAAGCGCCCCCGACAAGAAACACTATTACCATATTCATGGAGGATGAATATTACAAAAATGTTCATATTGATGATAACTGACAACATGCCATATGCAGTGTAAGAGGTTTACAACAGTTGGGACATGACATTATAGAGTTACAGCATAACACCCAGTGACCAAGACCCCTTTGATATATCCTTCTACCAATAGCTTGTAGGCCAAAGGTGGTCAATACACCCATATGGGTCATGCCTTCTAAATATAGAGTGCCATTCACATTAGGACAACATTAGTTACAACACATGCAGACTATAGTAGATTTGACCAACCAGCATATCACATTCTCACATGAAGAAAGAGTGATTATAATCCGACATGATGATGATGCATACAATATAAAGGCACAATCTTTGGAATCAATAGAAGACATATCAGTAGACCAGTCAGAACCAAAGGAAAAACAATGTGATTACATAACCTCAAGGACAAACCAGGATATGACGATTTCAATCTTGACGAAAATGACCTACTTTAAAATAGATAATTTCAAATTCCAAATATCCCAAAAAATACCAAAAAAATCAATAATCAAAAAATGAAAAAACATTCAAACATTCAAATATCAAAAAACAGGTTCTAAGCATGACATGATGACTAGTTTACAATTTTACATGTGTTATTTATCACATGTTTTGGTAGATAGCATATTCTTTACATACACATGCATTTCACAGTATCTGACTACTATGCAGGGCATACAAGTTGCACATGGATATACAGATGTTGGTTTTCCCTCCACCCAGTGGTCAAATTGGAGGCATCTTATTCCACATATCTCATTATTACAGGTTTTATCTTTTTATGACCTTTGTGCCATGTTGAGCCACCTATATTGCTTACACATGCCTTGCTAGTTACTCATTTCTTAAAAAGTGACACATGAAATGTTATTTTACAGCGACATGACATTGATACATATGAATCGTGTTGCTCCATTGATGCTATTGCTCTTTTACATATTGATTACTCTGTATGTGACTATTGTGTGTGGCCCTTGGGCTTGCCTATTTTGACATCCATTGATGTCCCTTGTTTGCAACATTTGCTATGTCGTCCTGTGTGTGGCCTTTAGCCTTGATTATGGGGCATCTTTATGTCACTTGTATGTAGCTCTTTGGCCTATGTGTGACAACTAACTCTTGAGCTTGTAGAACTTGTTGCATTTGTTGAGCTTGTTGAGCTTGTTGCACTTGCTGAGCTCGCTGACATTGACAGGGGAAATGATCTATAGCATGCACTATTACTACGTAGTCTTATTCAGAGTTACTTATACTGCATACTCCACTGATACATTTCTGTAGACATGACACTTACATGCCCTACATTCCATATGTTACATGCATGCCTTGATTGATGTGTGCATTACTATGATGGTATACTCTCAACATGATCCAATAATATTACATGATGTTATTTTTAAAGATGAGTGACTTGCAAGATACATCCCTCATCTCAAAAGGGGGGCATCACAGTGGGCTTGTCTTAGAGACATAAGCCTCCATAAGCAAAAAAACAAAACAAAGTATAAGTTTCACAGATTTCAAAGATTCAAATGGTTCATATATTAGAATGTTTTGGATACATGACAAATATTGGCATATTGATAAAAAGTACAAGGGACATATGCATGAACATGTGCACAACGGTTTACATGAACAAAATTTAGATTTATACATTCACATTACATTTGGGATACAGAATATCAGATTCAACATAGAGATTTAGGGGCCATGATACTAGTTCATGCACATATACAATACAGTTATAGTTGAATGGTAAATGGTTGTCATACCACTTCATTTTTATCAAACCCTGCGTACATAATGGGGGCATGAACATTGTTCATTCCCTTGTAATCAGGGTTTGTTGTTTTTTTGCATGCATTGAACTTGATCGAACTGGAGTGGAAAATTACATTTGAATCGAGAAGCCATATTTTGTGGTGGATTCATTTATGAACGAACCTTGCTTGATTAGTTCTTTCATTTACCTGTGAAGTATTTTCTTTTGGAGTTGAACCTAGCCACATGGTTCTCTCTATCTTTTTCCTGCATGGTTATTTGGGTTAGAACATTGTGTACTTTTCTCCACATACATGAGGGTTGGGGCATATTTCCTTCCCAACTCAAGACCCTGCATAGTTACACAAATTTGGGGCATGATCACCCCCAACTCTCCAATGTTTTAATGAGGAAGCATCATCTCCAACAATTTGCGAAAGCAACAATGATTTGCACCACAACATAGTGGTACTCTGTACTATTCCTAATTGGAATATTATACAAGAATTTGGTTTGCTCGGAAATTTTTTGAAATATTATTTTGTAAATGTAAACTTATACTTGAATAATATTTTAAATAATAAAAATGTAATTGTATTAATATTAAAATATAAATCCTCAAGGGATTTCATCCTTGAGATATAATGATTACAAGGGTTTTCGTCCTTGCAATCAAATTATACAATTAAGGGATTTTGTCCTTGCAATCAAATTATACAATTAAGGGATTTTGTCCTTGAAAATGGTTGTAAAGCATGATGCTTGTACAAATTGAATGTTTGAATGTATATGATTAAATGATTTCCTTCTCATCAATTTGCTGAATATAAATACCTTTATCTCTTCCCATTCATACGACATGTCTTCTCCAAGGATTCTAACCCTCCGTTAAATAAACGCTTAATGACTAATTAATTAATTAATCAATAATAATGTTGTTAATGACTTTAATGACTATTGTTTGTAATATATAACTATTGTGGTAAGCACTCCATCCAAGGGTGATTTGCTTAATAATTGGCAGCGCTCCTTACATGGCGATACGCTTAGTAAAATAGCAGCGCTCTCTTCTCAATTGGGATCAAGGATTTAGTGGAGGGGATATTACGGTCCTTCCTTCCCGATATTGCTTGTTCTTAAGCAATTGTAAGTTGGGACGCTCTAAAATGGTCGCTCCTTCCCATGTGGCGTTCTCAACCGGCAAATTTTCCCAACGGATCAAGTATTCTTTGATACTTCAGTTTCTTAACTTCCTTCACGAACCTCAAAGATGTCTTTTTAAGATCAACTTGCCTTCTTCATCTAATGGAGGTAGCTCTATAGAAGGGGTAATACATTGTCCAAGTACCCTTTTTAGGCATGAAACATGGAACACATTATGTATTCAACTACATCCGGGTAATTCTAATTCATAAGCAACCTCCCCTACTCTCATGATTTTATATGGATCGTAGAATCGAGGTTTGAGTTTCTCAACTCCACTTTGCTTGATCAAAGATTGCCTATAGGGCTGCAATCGCAAATATACCATGTCCCCTACTTCAAATTTTCTTTCCGTTCTATGTTGATCGGCATACAACTTTTGTTGATTTTGTGCATGCTAAAGATTGTCCTTGAGAGTTCTAAGGACATCTTGACTTTGTTGGATCAAGGTTTTAGCTCTCAGAACTTTACTATCAGGAATGACCAAATCCACAAAAGACATTGCATCGTACCCATACAAGGCTTTGAAAGGTGTCATTACGATTGACATGTGATAAGAAGTATTATATCAGAATTCTCCTAAATGCAAGCATTTGATTTATGCATTTTGTTGCTCCGAAATATAACTCCTTAGATACCCTTCAATCCACTTATTGACGGATTTTGATTGACCATCCGTTTAGGGATGATAACTTGTATTCGGGGTCAATTTGGTGCCTACTAGGTGAAAGAGTTCTTGATAAAACGAACTCATAAATCTGTTATCTTTGTCACTACAAATGTTCTTTGGAAGCCCATGTAATTTAAAGATTTCTGTAAAAAATATTTTTAGCTACCAAGGGGGCATCATAATTAGTGGAGAGTGGAAAGAAATGAGCATACTTTGTCAAAAAATCAACAACTACAAAGAGGCAGCTCTTTCCTTGAAACATGGGAAACCTCGTAACAAAATCCATTAAATACCTTCCCATTTTTGAGTTGGAATGGGAAAGGGGCTGCAACAATCTGCAGGAAATTCGTGCTCTATTTTGTTTCGTTGGCAAGTAGGACACTCCTGAATGTACTTAAGAATTTTACTTTTAAACCCTTTCCAAAAGAACATTTCTCTTACTTGCTTATATGTCTTAAAATAGCTTGGGTGGCTCGCCAATGGGCTGTCATGAATAGATTTTAACATTTTATTCTGGTACCAAGATTCTATTTTTATACAAAATGAGACCTTCTACTACCTTGTAATGTTCGTCCCCGATCTTTCCTTCTAAAACTACATTAGCAAGCTCATTTTTTGCATACTCGGATGTTGTGAAAGCCTTCCAATCAGCGGCAATCATAGATATGGAGCACAAAGATGGTTTTCTCAATAATACATTTGCCACAATATTATTTTTCCCTTCACATATTCAATGTCGAAATCAAAAGCTTGAACCTTGCTCAACCATTTTTGTTGTCTATCGTTTAGATCTTTATGACTTAAAAAAAAAAATAGACTATTACGATATGTTTGTACGATGAATTTTCCACATACCAAGTATTGGCAAAACTTGGCCAACTCATGCATCATTGCTAACATTTCTTTGTCATATATAGAGTACTTGCACTCATTTCTTTAAGCTTCCGACTTTCGAATTCAATTGGATGACCTTGCTCCATTAGAACAACACCAATTCCTTCACTTGACACATCGCATTCCAACACAAAGGGTAATGAAAAGTTTGGTAGAGCCAAAACTGGACATTAACTCATTTCTTGTTTAAATTTCTCAAATGTTGATTGAGCAATGTCCGACCAATGAAAGGCTCCTCTTTTTGTCAAATTAGTTGAAGGGATAGCTATTCGAGAGAACCCTTTAACGAACCGTTGATAATAAGTGCATAACCCCAAGAACCCTCTCAATTGAGTCATGGTAGTAGGTGGAGGCCAATCTAATATAGCTTGGATTCTTTCTTGATCAACATGCACTCCCTGCCTATTGATGACATGCCCCAAGTATAAAATCTCCAACATTTCGAACTCGCATTTAGACATTTTCGCAAAAAGTGATTGCTGCTCTAGTAGTTATAACGCTATATCTAAATGTTTCAAGTGTTCCTCACATGACATACTATAGATCAATATATCATCGGAGAAAACCAAAACAAATTTCGCAAATGCTTACTAAATATGTAATTCCTGCAAGACTAAAAGGTGGCTGGAGCGTTGGTCAATCTGAAAGGCATAACCAAGAACTCAAAATGTTCTTAATGACATCTAAATGCCATTTTCTGAACATCTTCGTCTGGCATTTGGATTTGACGATAACCTAATTTTAAATCGATTTTGGAGAAAATAGCTCCATGGAGCTCATTGATTAGTTCATCAATTCATGGTATCGGATATCTATTCTTAATAGTCTTCTTGATCAATTGTCGATGGACTATGCACATTCTCAATGTGCCATCTTTCTACTTGACTAGGACTACGGATGAAACAAAAGGGCTTGAACTTGGCCTAATATGCCCCATTTCTAGCAATTCTTTGATAGCCTTTTCAATCTCTTCTTTATAGATTCTAGGGTGGTGGTATGGTGTGATTATTATCGGCTTAAAAATATGTTGAAGCCCTCTATCTAGGGGCAACCCATGTGAATATTCTCAAAAACCTTAGCATGTTTATTATGGGTTGAATATCGTCATGATGTCTTTGCAGCTCCGTTTTTGTAGATCTCACAAAACATTGTGCCGCCCATGAAACTTGGCCTTTCCTGAAAGTTCTTTCCATCCTCTTGGTTGTAATCACTTGGAGGGCTCCATTAGCCATACCCTTAAGCACCACTTCTTTCCCATCTACTTTAAATTTTAATTCCATGATTTGATAGTTTTGGGTAAATTCCCCCAAAGAATGTAGCCATTGAACACCTAACACCAAATCTATTTCACCAATGTCAATGACATAGAAATCATCATTTATTTGATGTCTTCCCAATGTGAGACGGAGTTGTTGAATTTTCCGAGTGCATGGAATGGTAAAACCATCAGCAACTATCACCTTAAAACCTTGAAATTCTTTGGCTTTGAAACCCATTTTTGTTACCAATCCTTCATCAATGAAATTGTGGGTGGCCCCACTATCTACCAACACGATGATTTTCTACCCTTGCAGACTCCCTCTTACTCTAAAGGGATGGTATCCATCATCAATGAAATTGTGGGTGACCCCACTATCTACCAACATGGTGATTTTCTGCCCTTGCAGACTCCCTCTTACATTAAAAGGATGGTATCTCGGAGCTCCTGATAAAGTCGCAAGGGTACTCGCCAACGTCTTTTCCACTTCTTCTAGTTCACGTATTGTTTCTTCAACTTTAACTTCTTCGTCATTGGGTTCACCATCGGAAACAACTTCGATGTAATGGGCTTGCCCCTTTCTCAAACAACAATGACCTGGTACCCAAGGGTCCTTACAAGTGAAGCATAAGTTTTTCCTCATCTAATTTCTTGTTTCCATCTCTTTACCTGATTTAGGTGGATCCCTTGGTTGGAAGCCCCCTGACTAAAAGGGTATTCTTTGTTGGCTATATGGTGTTGTCTCTTGTTGCCCTAAAGGCATGGTCCGTGGCTGACCGCTATTGGTTATTCTCGGCTATATAAATGGCACCGTTTTATTTCTCGTAGTTAATGTCTCCAAATCCAATGTCTTTTTGATTGTTTCTTGGAGGGAGGAGGGATTAAAGGCTTTGACTAAACCCTTGAGTGGCTCAATCAATCCTTCCATGAACAATACTATGAGTCGTCTTTCAGTGATGTCCGAAACCATCACGACAATTCTTTGAAACTCTGCCAAATAGTCTTTCACGTTGCTATTTTGTTTTAAGAGGGCCAATTCCCGAAAATGAATTTTGGGCTCAATTCTATCGAACATTTCAATCAATCTCTTAGTAAATTCATCGTATGATCTAATGAGATCATGCCCTTATGTAATCCACCCATGATACCACCATTCATGAGTTATTCCTTCAAGATGAAGGATTGCGAATTTGATCGCTTCTTCTTCTATCATATGTCGAAGAGATAAATAGGTATCCAATTTTTGTATCTATGCACGTGTCATGCATTTGTTAGAGCCATCGAAAGGTGACAAGTTCAATTTACCCAACCCATGTTGCAGATCTCTTTGAGTATTTTGGGGTCTATGGTCCGTTCTGGTACCATTTTGATGGCTTTTCATTTCCATGAATTTTGTGAGTGGTACTTCCCTTTGCATTTCATCTGAAAAGTCTTGATATTCTTCAAAACAAGATGTAAGGTCCTCTCCCAATAAATTTTGGGTTTCTTCTTCCATAATCGATGTGTTTCTTGAAATAAATTTAGGTTGAAAAGGTCTATTTGAAGAACTCATGGTTGTTTTGGGCGGAATTTGATTATGGCTAGTATTAGAATGGCTATATTCACCATTTTGCTATCTAGGATTTGTCATAGTTTGTATTGCAAGAGCTAATTGAGTCATTGTATTAGCCAGCTGTTTTTGACCTTGGATAAGCCTATCCATCCATTAATCATCTCAGTCCTCTCCCATTTTTACCCTTTTGTCTCCCTTTTTCAGTTTCTTCTTGTTGTTGATCGGAACACTTAGTTTTATTTTTTAAATAATATTGGATTTCTTTATCCTCACCTTGCATGAAGTTTTTGTTCCACGGGTTGGCAGGGTAGAGAGCTCTGATACCACTGTAATATTCCTAATCGGAATATTATACAAGAATTTGGTTTGCTCGAAAATTCCTTGAAATATTATTTTATAAATGTAAACTTGTACTCGAATAATATTTTAAATAATAAAAATGTAATTATATTAATAATAAAATATAAATCCTCAAAAGGTTTTGTCCTTAGGATATAATGATTATAAGGGTTTTTGTCCTTGCAATCAAATTACACGATTAAAGGATTTCGTCTTTAAAAGTGGTTGTAAAGCATGATGTTTGTACAAATTGAATGTTTGAATGTATATGATTGAATGATTTCCTTCTCATCAATTTGTTGAATATAAATACCTTCATCTCTTCCCATTCAAACGACATGTCTTCAACAAGGATTGTGACCCTTCGTTAAATGAATGCTTAATAACTAATTAATTAATTAATAAATAATAATTTTGTTAATGACTTTAATGACTGTTGTTTGAAATATATAACTATTGTGGTAAGCGCTCCATCCAAAGGCAATTTGCTTATTAATTGGCAGCGTTCCTTCCATGGTGATTACCTTAGTAAAATAGCAGCACTCTCTTCTCAATTGGGATCAGCGATTTAGTGGAGGGGATATTACGTACTCTAACCCTTACTCTTTCAATTTTCATATTTCAGATTTCATATATGAATATTGACTACTTTGTTATCATTTCAGGTTCTATGGAGCAAAACTACACATTTGGAACTATCTCCCAAAAAGGCAAAGTGTGTTGTACACACTCAAGTATACTTTATCCTTTTACTCTGGAAATTTCATACTAAAATAAAAGGGAGGCATTTGTAGATACTAAAATCTGGTCTTCAGTATCTGACAATGACAAGCTTGACACACATTTACCATGCATGACTTGAGCAACCAAACAAAGCCCTAATTTGCCATCCTCTCACAGGGGCATGCTATTTTATGAGTCGACCCTTCCAATCTGCTAATAAACACTTACATGAACCTCCTTGTCTATTTCAAATTTGTTAAATATCATGCAGAAACGTCTCTAGACTCTCAAAGTAATCCCCCTATGCATGGGTCAATTTTGATGGTATGATCATTATTGTCAGTCAATAATGCCCTGGCTCGTAAGCCACTCCCAACAATGGCTATCTTATAAAATCAAACCCATCCTTAGGGTCAGCCCATTACCCTAGTGTGTTGGTGGTATGAAGAATTATTCTAAAGGATCCATATATAAACAAATCAAGGCCTCATTCAAATCCATCTGACATTTATCTATTGCACATCTATACACTACTACACATTGAACAAATATGTCATTCTTCCCAATTTGCATATTATTCACTAAGAACAGTCACAAGCCAAGTCTGAAGCACTCAACATCAGGTCAAATCAAATATTCTCAAGTACCAAGGCCAATCATTAGTTGCGTTCACATAGCGAAGGAGCACAATTGTACAATCACACTAGGTGGGAGAACTACGTGTCACTTGATTTTCCTCCTTAGAGTATTGGATACATAGGCAATGGTTAATCACCACGCAAAAGTGATTGGGGTCAGCTTAGCCCATTACACTTTCCCTTTTTTTGTAGGTTTTTAGCCCTCATAAGCACATATAAGGTTTTAAGGCAAAATAAGCTAAATTATGGATTTGCACGCATCATCAGGGTTCAGAGTCGTAAAGACAGTCACAAGTGACCGTACAGTCACTATGTCGTACTTCCATACAAGTCAGTTTTGACTAACAGGTCAACATCGACCTATGATATTGACTCAATCCTATAGAACTGACCCAACGAAGGCAACAGATCAGTTCCAGAACCGAACGAACCAGAGTCATGCTTATTCCTATGTTCCATTTCGAATATACAATCACAATCAGACAACCAACCAGAAAAACTAAGTATCATGATATTTTTAGTAGTTTCCATATTTAGCATATGCCCTAATCAAATCAAAAGAATTAATTATCAATCATATACACTCAAATTGTATGCTTAAATGTCATATCTTATATCTCGAATTCTCTTTCAAAGTTCTATCTTAATTAAATTAATCTATCTTAATTAAATTAATCTTACCCATTAATCCAAATTAGGGTAAAACAATGCAAGTTTGGTCATATTAAAGATTCGTCCATACAACATATTCTACCCTGCACATCCGCAAAGCAAAGGTACAGTCACAATCAGGTTGATACAACACAAAGGCACCATAAAGCCTATACTGCAAAACCCCATAGGGACACACCCGGCAACACAAAGATGCACCTAGAGGCACATAGATAGGAATGAAGCAGTCAATCTTGTTGCGGCAAATCTTGTATAGGATAGACACGTACAAGTACGAGTTCATCTCAGAGCAGTGCGTAGGTTTCGAAATTTAGAAGCAAGTCAAGTACAGTTAAAACAATCGGAGTACAGAGTCAAATTTACATAACAGTTAAGGTGTGTTCATTTCTTAACCTCATTGTCAATTCATTGTTTTGCTTTAGTTTTCATTTGCGACACTTGGGATAGTTCCCGTTACTTAGCCTCTTAGATAGATCTGAAGTCTATAATTCAATTGTATATATTTAGATCCATTTAATTGCAGCTTGTTTCTCCTTATTTTGTGTAAAAATTAGAATCAGGGTAAACATAAATAGTGAACCCTGACACTTTCCAACACTCAACCTAGGGTTTCATACAATCCTCTTTCCTAATTTCATACTTGATTTCAAATCTAATTTTCATATCTAATATCCTTCGATGCTTGCTTTATCCCAAACCCTAATTGATATTTAGGTACCTACATCATGCTGATCTTACCTAAGGTTTGATTCTTACTTACATTCAACATAGAGTTTTACAAACCCACATCCTATTAGGGTTTGGTCAATCATTTTCAAATTTGATTTCTAGATTTTCACCCTGGGTTATACTCATCCATTTCATCCATAAATTCCTTATTTTGTTAAGTTTTCATTGACTGGTTGTCATAGACCACATTCCCAAAATTACGAAAAGTAATGACATACGACACCACTTGAAATTTTCAGATAATGAAAGGGTTAATCAACACCTTATTCAATACATGAAGGCAACCCCCAATGTTTTCCTCAATTCATTCAAAAACTAACAAAATATTGGCTGCATATGTTCCTCATGTGCCTCCTTCTAGGGATTGTACTCATGATCCTACAACTTCTATGCCTTGCATGGAATGTTTACTTTCTATCCTAAAAATAAATCCAATCTTTTCCAAAATAGTCCACCTATACAAAATAATATACCTTCATCTACCATCAGTGATGTAATTCGACGTCTAAATGAGCTCATTGAGGGCATCACCATTCCAATGCCCAAGTTAGACACTATGAAACATACTATAGGTGAACTACAAAGGCAAATGTGTACTTTACAATTGGAACAAGAAAGCTTCATGGGTAACACTAAAAGCAACATAGAACGAAGGCATCCTATTCAAAAAAACATTTTAGATATGCCTTTTTTGCATGACATGGTCAATCCGACATTTCAATTATTCAATGGTCATGGGGATCCTCAAGCACACCTTTACACAACCTTGACTTCTATAGGTGATTGTGAGGACCATCCTTTGACGATGCTTAAGTTGTTTCCTAGAACCTTGCTTTGTGACGCATTAAATTAGTTATATTCTTCTCCTAGTGGTTCGTTGGATTCCATGGGACATTTGCAAAAAGCCTTCATCAACAAATATGTTGCTAATAATGGATAGTGATATTTTTATGCAGTTGACTCCAGAAGAATCTGTCATGTCTCCCTTTTGGAAATAAGCAAAAGAAGACCCTTAGACTTTTTTTTCTGTATTTCCCATAGGCTAAGGTAAAGAATTGAAAATGGGAGCACTACACACCCTCTTCACTTGGTAAACAGGTACTTTTTGGTTAAGTTGTTCTAATTTTGAGTTGAGGGGCCCTTTTGAGTTCATGGGCTAAATTTAGCCCTTAAGTGATTTTTTTTTTTTTTAAACAAGCCTTCATTATATTAGATATAAAACAAATTTAAAAATTCTACTATGTCGGGCTTGAAAATTATTTGACCAAAACTGTGCAGTATACAAAAAAGGACCAATTGAAATACTCATTTAACAAAATCTAACTTTAAAATATTCCTTAGTCTTCATGAATCTTGCTAGACCACCATATGGGTGGCAGACCATAGCATAGAATATTATGGTTATCAAGGGCCCAATTAGCCAACATATCCGCTACTTGATTTCGTTCACGAGGAATATGACTAAAATGCACCTCTTGAAATTGTTTTTGTATTCTTCTTATTTTCCAAACCTCTCTTGCCATACTCCAATTTGGACTTTGACCCTCTTCCTAATTAGATAATAGTCTAACAATCACTTTAGAGTCGATTCAATTTGAATATTGTGCCACCCATTTTTCAAAGTCTCTTGCATGCCTTTGTACACAACCTTGATCTCTACTAGATTATAGTTGTGGTTCCGAAATTTTCTGTGAAGAAGAACACCACAAATCCATCAGAGGTTCTACCAATTTTTCCCATAGTTGTAGGACCTGGATTACCCCTAGAAGCTCCATCAATATTAAATTTCCCAAACCCCATAGAAGGGGCAATCCATTGGCCATCCCTCATCGACAATTTTTTTTTCTGAAAAGTTGGCATGGTAGAATGTTCAAGGTTCACAGATAGTTGTTTACAAATATGCTCCTATTCCAGGGTAAGAATAGGAGGCAAAGAAATCTTATGTTTAATACTTTCATCCACATTGATTTTAGTTTTTTTCCAAACATAGGAAGTATCTCTCTTAACTTGCTGGAAAATTCTACTATTTCTTTCCTTCCAGATATTCCACAAGAGAAGTGAAATGCTGGACAAGAGAACTGAAAGTAAATTTTCGCTTTTTGAAAGGTGTCCTATCTGTTGTCCCCCAAAAATATCACTCATTTTTGGGACAACATTTGAACTATTTTGGTCCTACAGACCAAAATTGTCTCTTCCATTTTCGAAATTTGTTCTGAGCATTCAAATTCCTCATTTTTCAAGCTTCTCAGAAATCTACGGACTCTGCAGGCTTGAATCTACGGACTCTGCAGGAAGAAATCTACGGACTCTGCAAGCTTAAAACTACGAACTCCGCAGGCTCATTTCTATGGACTCTTTCAAGGCTCGAGAGAAAACTACGGGCTTCACAAGTTGATTTCTACGGACTCTACAGGAAAGAAGCAAGCTCTCAACACTCAGGTGATTTCAAGGTTGGTTCAACGACAAGGTTCAACCAAAATGTCCATCGGCAAGCTTATAAGCAAAGATTGAACCGTTGAACCTTGAACCTTTTGGTTCAAGGGTTCAATGGGTTCAAGGTTCAACGCCATCAGCAAGAGTTAGCGCTTCAGCAAAGTTTCAACGGGTTCAATGGTTCAACAGGTCCAACGACCAAAAGGTTCAACGAGTTCACAGGTCCAAAGGTTCGACCAGTGCGATGAAGATCAAAGAGCTTAGAAAGGAAGCAATGATTGAACGAGACACAGAATGAGCCGATGAACCGATTGAACCTTGAACCAAAAGAGTTCAAAGTTCAATGGTTCATAGGTTCAAAGGTTCAAATGCGGCCTCAGTCAAGGGAAAAAGCAGCAAACAGATGGCTCAACGGATGGTTCAACCAAGAAGCGGGAAAGCGATTGAACCAGGAAGCGATGGAACAAAAGAGACAGAATGAACCAATGAACCAATGAACTTTCATAGATTCACAGGTTCAAGGTTCAACATGGTTCAAGCCGCTGGCGACCATTGACGGTCCCGCGGACGTCAAATTTAAAGTAAAGAAATATCCGTGGAAATTCAAATAAAGCGCGGAATTTAAAGGAAGAACCAAGCGACTGACCAAAAAGATAGCCCGATAGCTCAAATCGCAGCAGGAAGAGACAAAGCTGGAAAAGACAAAAGCAGGAGGGAAAAGCCCGAAATATCTGCGCAGAAGTAATTTCAGTAAGTGAAATAGTCCACTAAGCAGGTATTTTGGCTTGCAAATTAAAGACGCAACCTATTTTTCCTTCCATGAAGTAAAGACAAAGGGACAGCTACGCAAACATCAGAGGGGACAGACCAGACAGTCCAGACCAAGGAAAAGACATATTAGATGAATAGACACGCCATAGTTAAGGCAATGCACTGTTCCAGGCATGGTCCCTCCAGACAGAACTGAAGGCGCATTGAAGGCCTTGACTGCAGCATGGGCCGTTCTATGGAACAAAGCGCCAAGTTTTTCTTGGCTGCTATATATTGTAATCTCTTTTATTGTTTTAGGGAGATCTTCCCGTTACCAGAAGCAAAACTCTGCCCAAATTGAAAGGCGAATACTGAGACTTTGAGCTCAGATTGTTGTTCATATCATTTTATCTGAATGAGAAAGCAAGTTGTTTGCAGCCTTTGTGCTGTCATAGCTTGTATCATTTTAGGAGATTGTTCTTATGTCTGTCTTCTGAATGTGTTCTTGTTTATTTAATTTGGCAAACAAAACTAGTCTAAGTAATCAAGGAGGTGTCTTGAAGCCAACTACTTTCAGACTTTGTGCTGTCATAGTTATCTTCAGTGTGTTTATTTTTTGTTTCTGTGTAAAGGAACTTGGGACGACTTTGTGCCCCCATTGTTCTTCGTATCTCACTCTTGGGCAGTTGAGGTGGAAACTTTGTGTTCTGTTTCATACTACTGGTTACTGCGCCCTTTTGTCCCCTGTTACCAGAAAAATACCTGTTGCCTGCAAGAACAAGCATTTCTGAAAAAAGAGAAGTGTCTTCTGACGCTTCACCAAGATTTCTACTATTCAGGAAGGGATCTAGCTCTTAGTTGAATGTTACTTCTGAAAGAAGAGAAGTACCTTCACAATCACCTAGGATTTCTCCTCTGTTTGTTAGCATCATCTCTGAAAGAATAGAGATGGATGGTTTATCCTACCCCCGTGTCTTACTTTCTGCTTATATATATAGTGTATAGTCTCCGTATATTTAATAGGGAACCTCCCCTTGATGAGAAGAGAGATTTGTCCCCTTTGGATGTAGTAAACCTGCAACATTGGACGACCAATCTCCCTATTCTGTGGTGATAGGAACTATTTTGGTCACCAGTTAGCTGGCTGACAAAATATTCACCCAACAGTTTTTGGTGACTCCACTGGGGACAGTAATTTTGTGCAATTTGGAACCTCAAGTTTCAGATTGAAACATCCCCTGTGTCTTACCCATTATCATTATACCCTTATCCATTACATATTCTGGCGACTCCGTTCCATGTCTTACCCATTATCATTATAGCCTTACCATTTTCCTCCATCTCCATTATTTTATCTGGTCTGCAAAACCAGAGCTGCTGGGAAAGAGTGCGCAGTTTGAAGCCTCAAGCTGAAGCAGAGCCAGTTCTTTTTCATTTTTGTTTTGCAATCTGGCCACTCCACCCAGATTTGTTATCCCTATTTTTCATAATTAAATCATGGCAGTTCGAGGCCCCTAGGGTAACTCTTTTGGCCCACTCAACTTGACTCCACCTTTGCATGAACTCCCACGTAGTTCAAGAAAGAATTTCCCCAAATTCTTTGGTGATGGGATAGTTCACCCTGATGAACACATTGCAGCCTTCAGCATAGCCTATGGTGTGATAGGGGTGGAATTCGAAGACGTGGCAGTCAAGCTTTTTGTAGAGACACTACAAGGTGCTACTGCAGACTAGTTCTACCATCTGCAAGCTGGATCAATGACTGACTGGGATACACTCAAAGCCAAATTTGAAGCCAGGTTCAAGCCTGCAGACGATGCACATGCTTTGCTGGCCCAGCTCACTCAGATGAAGAAGGAACCTCATGAGCCTATGAGGGATTTTATTGCCAGGTTCAACAAGCTGAGGCACAGAATTCACAGAGTTGCCCAGTCGACACCTCAGAATCTCAAATGCTTCTTCATCAACTCACAGCTCCCTGAAGTGAGTTTTCTGTTGAGACGGGCTAGACACATAGACCTTGACGCTGCTCAGGACTTGGCTACTGAGCTAGAAGATGACCTTATCTTGGCAGCGAAGATAAGAAGAGATCCTAACAGAGGCAAACCCTCTTTATTTTCTGAATACTCACCCACAGCCACCACTGACCCAATGGTGCAAAAGCTGACAAATGAACTGCCAGCCTTGAAAAAGGAAATGGCACAAGGTATGTCTTCTGCTCCTCTATATAGAGATGTACCAAGGAGGACATTCCCCAATCAGTCATATCAAAGCAACGCTGCCAAAAGTCAAGGGCAACCAAATCGTCTTCCTCCCCCACAGAGGAACCTTGCCCTTGAAGCACCTCCAACCAACTCAGCAGTTGGATATCTGGAAACAGAACATGTTTCCTCTTCCAACCTGAGTTTGAGCAAGAAAATGGCGCTGATCTCTTCAGGGAGGATCTAGAAGAATTAGCTATCGACTCCCACATTGGTTTCCTGAATTACCAGGATGAACCCAGAAGTGAAAGTGAAGCAGTCGAAGGATCATACGCAGTATTCACTCGGTCCGAAAATCAGTCAGTCCAGCAAGCTGATAAAGAAAGAACAGAAGAGCGAGCTCAGCCTGCAATCTCAATTGCTGAGCAGAGAACCCCTCTTCCTTTCCAGAGAGACAAGCAAGTACCCGTGTGTTGTATGATTTCTAAAACTAAACATGCAATGTATCATAGAAAACCCGTTCTATTGCAAGATATTGCACAAATATCTAAATCATACTCATGAAATGATAATGCTTCACTAAACATACTTTGGCCCAAAGTTTTAAGAATAATAAATAAGAGCAATCTATAGATCAATCAAATTCATACACACCACTTTATCGGATTGTCTCCATCTAACATTGCAACACTAATAAGCCAATGAAGTCCGTCTCACTCCTTACTCAGTATCAGCAATGCAAGATTGGTCAAACATAATTTAACCACAAGATTCATACAATTTACATCCTACTAGCATTCATATCACATAACATGCTAAACATAAAAGTAATCAAAACATATATTTATTATGTCAAACATATGAATGAATCTTACATTATTATCTATCCCATACTAAAAATAATGACTACAGTTTATATCATCGGGGTAAAATACACATTTAATTGCAAATTCTAATTACCATAATTTATTTCCAAACATACATCCTATGATAACTCAAATCAAATTTGTTAACTATAGATATCCATGGATAATCAAATAGTTTGTTTAGCGAGAAATCGGGATGTAACAAATTTGGGAAGGATTTCCATCATTTTGGGCAAATTACAAGGAAAAGGCAACAACTTCATCTCTAGGTGTGGTGACTAGGGTTTGAAGCCCAATAATAGGGCAGCACAGGGCATTGAAGGCAGCTGATTGCAGTTAGGGATGTGTTTGTTTTGGAAGGCAGCAATCTGCCTTTTTGAGGGTTGGCAACTCCCTTGTAGGGTCTGATTTTGCATTTGGAAGGGCTAATTTATGCCTAATTTCCTATACAAAGGTCTGAATAATAAAATATTATTTATTTGAAATTTTCCATCCATCTATTGGTTCAGAAAAATCAAAATTTGAAGTATTATTCATAGTTGTGACATTCTGAAATTTGTGGTGAATATTTAATGCAAAATGTTGATAATTGTGCCCTAGATGTTTATTTTCAAAATTCTGAATTTTTTATTTGCTTAAGGTTTGAATCAAAAAAATCAGAATTGTATGTGTTTATAATAGGGTTTGTTGGCAAACCCCTTTGGTTCTAATTCTGCCCAAAAAGGGACATTACAATGGTATCAGAGCCATTTTCTAGCCAGTTGTGGGAAGCAAGTTGTTTGCATACTCTTCTTCATGTAGGGCAATGATAGAAAGATGAAGACGACACTAGAATCTATGGAAGAGATGTTGCAAGCTATGCAAGAATCTCAAAGAGAACTAAAGGCAATGGGTCCCAAGGCATGGATGAAGTTTGTAGGGTTATGCCCTAGACCTCCTAAGTCTCCCTTAGAAGCAGAAAAAGAACTAGTAGAACTGATGAATATTCTTCACTACAAAAGATCACGCTGCGCATAGAGGAATCCACCATGCAAATTGAAAATGAAGAGCCCTCCAAAGGAAAAGATATGAATTCGAATGTACAAAGTGTTAGGGTAGAGGAAAAGTAAACAGAAAAGTCAATCTAAATTCCAAAAACCTACAAAAGAGCAAACGAATGAGGAAGCCAAGGAAGCAATCTTGAAAAAGAAAACGACTAAATTATTTTTCCTAGCATATGGTGCTTTTAAAGTGATTTTTTTGAGATGTGTGATTGCAGCAACAGGATTTTCATCTCTCACCTCAAAAGGGGATTTTATAAAGGCATCTTAAAAATTTAAGATGAAACAAAATGATTGAAGATGAGCTAATTTATCCATTTCCTTGATCAATAAGTGGATTTGGTGTTGGCGACTCCTAGAAAAGTGTCTTGGCTATGTTTCAAGCACTTTTCAAAAGTATAGGATGTTGTTGTTGTCAACCTGGAGCTGCGCCCTGATTCGAAGACGTGCGCGAGACGGCTAGTCCTCTATCTGGTTGAAACAATGGGATCTTCTCATGAGGGTGGGTGCCTCAATAGTGAGAAGAACCTCCAGAGAAGGCTGGTTCATGTATGATGTATCAATTAGGACCTCTACTCTACGCTGCGGACTACCGTGGAAAAGGGAGAAGGGAAACTTAAAGGGAAAATCCTACCTAAAAGGGGTGATACACCAGAATTTTGATCCACTCAACTTGGAACCTTGAACACTGAACGAACAAGGGAGAAGGAAGACCTTAGACTCCAATTGATCACTTGTGCATAAGTATTTCATGCAGAGGTTCGATCTAATAACTAAAACCTGAGGGAAAACGATGGAGAGAGGTTTGATAAAAGACACTTTGCGGCCTCCTAACATCCACTTAAAGTTTCAGCAAAAGACAATAAAGAACACTTTAACATGACCTGCACAAGGATAATATAGCAACTAGGTATGAAACAGAATTTGGGAAGGGAGAGAACTCTACCACTTATGCAAATTGCTAAAGAAATATACACTATGCCAATGCTTGAAATCTGAAAGTACAATCCTTCTTATTGATCGAAGAGGTTGATTTCAAGCACAATCCTTCTTATTGATCGAAGAGGTTACACAACTCACCAATGGCAGAGTCTGGTCTAACCAAGAGAGATTGGATGATCCTTTTAATCAAGGCTGAAAGCCATTATATAGAGAGAATTACAAAAAAGCCAAAGATTGGCGTAGAACTTGAAGAGAAAGATTCACTTTTGTTAACTCCAATCTTTAATTGGCCTTTCAATAAAATATAATTTCCTTTTTGTCCTTGCATGAAGCTTCTTCGTTTGATGATGTGAAGTTATCTTTGTCATGAGCCGCCCACCTCTTTTTTGCATGAAGATTCCCGCAGATGTCAATTTTAGAACTCCACGTGAGTTGCTTGATGCCAAGTTGTAGTGTTTGAAAGCTAGAGTTACATGTTATTTAAGCCGAGTTGGACGAAGAGATCATTCTCTTTCACATGGACAGCTTCTAGTGGATGTGGCATTTACTTAATTAGTCAACTCTAAATCAGGAACAGTCGACTTGTCGTTCAAATTTGGAACACCTGCTGACGCTGAGTTAGACTTTCGGATGCATGAGCTGGCTGGAGATGAACAAGTCTTTAATAATCAGTCAATTGAAGCTTTGACTAATTATTCGAAAATAGCTCCAATGTTTGCATGTATTTCGTTTTATTCTGGTCTTCCTGTTCGTATCTATTTCTGGCAGGATTCTGTATATTTGGATGGTGTTAGTCTAATTATACTCGGTTTATATTTTCTCGCGGAATTTTGGCTTTATCCCTGTTCCAACGGTCACTTCCCACAGGCAAAATTTGATGGCCTGTGGGTCGTCACCCTCAGTTTTCTTATTCCCTTCGGATTTCTCTCACCTCTTTCCCGCGGACAAAAAGTCCGCAAGAATTATCTTAGTCTTTGGCCTTCGGAATTCTTTCGGGTTTTTTTGGTCGGTCTTTTCCCCAAATTCCTTCGGACTTTTTGTCCGAAGGAATTCCTTCGGACAAAAAGTCCGAAGGATATCTTTCTTCCTTTGCTTCTTGTCTTTCTTTATCTTTTAGCCTCCGTGGACACTTCCAAATTTCTTCGGACTTTTTGTCCGAAGGAAATCCTTCGGACAAAAAGTTCCAAAGATTTCGAATTGTTGTCTCTGCTCTTTGAAATGTCCTTGGTCTTCTTTGTATATATATTTCCGAATTCCTTCGGACTTTTGTCCGAAGGAATTCCTTCGGACAAAAAGTCCAAAGGATTCTTTTCGTTGCCTTTCCCTCCGAAATGTGCCTTTCAGGATTTCAAATGTGCCCTTTGGCAACCGACCAAGTGTCCTCCGCCCGTCCAAGTGTCCTCCGCCAGTGCCCTTCAAAAAAATTGGAGGGCACCCGGGCTTTTTGCAAAGCTCTGTGAATTTGGTCTCCTCTTGCCCGAAGGGTAGGTGCCTTTCGGGAATATTGAAAGTGACCCTTCCGAAGGGTACCCTGCCCTTTGGAAAAATTGGAAATGCCCCTTTTTCCAAATTAATCTTCGGCTTGCCTTTTGCGGACTTTCTTTGTCTGTGGTCTTCCGAATTTCTTCGGACTTTTTGTCCGAAGGAATTCCTTCAGACAAAAGTCCCGAAGGTTTTCCTTATCTGATTGACTCCGTAGAAAATTCCCTGCTTGAATCCGTAGAGATTTTATGCTTGAGTCCGTAGAAATTTTCTGCTTGCAAGAGAAAATCTGATTTGTGGAAGATTTGTCAACAGTTGCATCAAGTGCTAGTGACTACCATGAGAAAGTGTTCGGCTATGTTTCCAACACCTATCGAAATTCTGGTAATAGAACAATTATGGTGGCATTTGGGGCCAATATTCTTTCATATGCTTCATTCCAATTTCGAGAACTAATTTCAAATATTTGAGAATTTCCAAAATATATATATACATATGATAAGCAAATTAATTACCTATAACAATTGGCACTTATTTCAAGTATATCAACTAATCAAGTGTGGATGGAAACATAGTGAGAGCAAGGTCAAAACCCTTCATTCTTCCCAAGGCAATTGAAGGTGCATATTTCAAATTATTTACATGTATACTTTGATGGCCACATGCATTTCACTCACATACGTCAAAGTGGGGATGTTATGTAAACACCCAAATTTAGCACAAAACCCTTGCTCCCATGTTTTATTCCTAATTTAACTTATTTGGAAAGCTTGTACATTTTAACATGTTTCTAAGATGGCCCAAACCCCACATAAGTCCTATATTTCATCCATAGAACTTAAAAAATCTCAATGCTTTTCCAAAAGGTATCCGTTAGTACGTTTGGACTACATCTTATCCATAAGCCAACCCTACCTCAAAGGCAAAAACTGACTTATCTCCTAGCTAAGTTACCAATTCAAGTTTGGTTTGGGTTCGAGATCCAAGAACTGGGTTTGTTGGTACAACAATATTTTTTGCTTTTGGTACATGTGGGTTTGGCCCTACAAAAAATATATAAAAATTTAAAAATATGAAAATTCTATCCAAATAAATAGGCAATTTACAATGAAAGGTAAGTATGCAATGAAAATGAGAGGTAAGTGCTTTTGATTTTATCATGTGTTCTTTTTATCTTATGTTTATGTGTTTTGCTCAAATTTTAGGGTTTACCATGCATTTATTATTATTTTTTATTGTTGTTTTATGTTAATTTTGAGAAAAAAATTTAAAATGTTTTTGCCTTGAATTATGCTTGGGTTTTGCTCGGGTTCTACCTAGATTCGTCCTGGGCAACTTGGGTTCGCTCGAGTTCTTCTATAGAAAAACCCAAGACGAACCCCGGTTGTCTAGGATGAACTCGGGTCATTTCCCAACAAAACCGGACCCTTACCAGGACTAGGTACATACCGAGGCAAGATTCCTCTGCATATTTGAACAAATTGGTATCTTAGTGACTCCTAGACAAACCCGTACCCGTACGGCTCCATCCTGGACAAACCCATACCCATACAGGTTTGTCTCTTTTAACTTTGTGGATCTCTCTTTATTACCATCAGTCATGAGCCTTGACCCTTCCCATTTGTATTTTTTGAAGTTGGCCCACGCGAATTAATTATCTTAGATTATCCTATAAATACAAGGTCTTTCCAAGCCATTTGATGATTTAAGTAAATTAGAATCAAGATAGAGATAAAGATAAATATATTAATGTCCAACTAATGACCACAAAAGTAGGTCAAAGAGACTACAAATTAAAGAAATGTGTCGGGAAAAAGCGGGAAACCAAAAAGGTCTCCAAAAACAAGAAAAACAATGCTGAAAGAAATAGTATAAAACATGGTAAATAGCAACCACGCTCAAGAGTCAAAGAACCAAAGGACCACAAAGCCACGACCAACCACACTCAGGTCCAAAGAAAGGAGCAAAAGAAATGAGCAACCCCAAAGAATCTTTAAATATTGGGAGCATGAGAATGAACCCTAAAAAAGAACCAAGAGGGAACCCATCAAGAGTTCAATCCAACTCTCCTAGCATCCAAGGCCGACGCAAAGAAGCTCCAAATAGAAGTATCACTTGAAGAAGGGGAAGTATGATGTCTGGTTTGTCCTCCAATCCTCTACCTAGAAGGAAAAATCCTTTGTGAAGATCTAGTGGATCTAGTCTGTCTCTTGATGTCGGGTCTGAAGTGAATATGCTGATGAAAACTCAAGGAACTGTGAGTAGTGTCTCTAAGCTGCACTGATCTGGAATTTGAGGTTGTACTAATGTCAATCTGTCACTTAATGCCTCTCGTCGAATGTAGCACCATGAAAAAGGAAGTAATTTGTTGAGTTGAGACTAGTCTAGTGGGTCTCTGAACAAAATGATTACAAAGCTCAAGAGCTTCTTGTATATATAAAGCCAAATATCTCTGGTCTTCATATCTGAAGAAGTCAGAGAGAGTCTGTGTCCTCTTAAATAGGCATTGAAATCTCCCCCTGATCTCATAGTATATGGGACAATAGAAGATGAAGTGTTCCTCAGAGTCCGTCTCTTGGATGTTGCATAATTAACAAATCCTGTCTACTCAATCCATCTGGTGGTCTGTCTCAATCCCAACCCTGTGGGAACCCACTCGAAACTGTCCTAATGGGATGCGAAGAGTGCATCCAGTGGTGGAATGTATATTGTGGACGAATGATAAGCCCGTCACTCAACTCCAAGAAGTGTTGTGCATAAAATGCCATCTTTGGGTGTAACCCCCAAAGAGGGTTTACCCAAGTAGTATGAATAAAATGTTTGTAAATATCATCCCTAATAATCTAGCTTAGCTCATGTCTAGTGGGTAGAAGATGAGTCGGCGCATCCAAGGAGTACCTAAATGGAGGAAGTATGTTCATCTTGATTCCCACAGGCTCCAATAGATCAAAAACCCCTGTATACTAATAATGTCCACAGGTCGAGGGAGCTGAGAGAGCAAGATTCTCTAAGAATAGTATGCTAAGTAGGGATATCTGTCACACCCACTCGTAGAATCATCAAACCTTTGTATGTGATGTATGAGAGAGATCAGATCAAATATAGTCTCTAGTCGGAAGTGTCGAGCTCCAAACTCTGCAAGGATAATGTGTTGGGGAACTGTCTGCTTGCATCTAATAATGCGGTGAAGGAGAAATGTCTGGGCCCTCTCAACAGCAGCCCAATCACCCTCAAGTAAAGAGGGCCCCCAAACTACAGATCCATAGACAACTGTGGGTCTGATAAGTGTATCCATGAGTGACATCTTGGATGAGATACCCTGAAAGTAATGCCAAAAACACTGTCATTCAAGGAGAGCTAAAGAACCATAACCTTTGTTTTTTCTAGGCTGGAGTGCCTACCTCAAGTTGAAACATGGACCAGAAAATTGCACTCCCAGGTAAGTATAGGAAGTGTTAATCTCAACCTCCTTTTCTCTGAAAAAGAAATGGAGGCGAGAGGTCTTAAAGCCATTAAACACCATGACCTTGGTTTTCCCCAAATTAACCATCAACTGCCAAAGATCACAAAAGAGAGCCAAAGCATCCAACTGTCGTTGTAATCCCTCGAGAAAGGAGGCTAGGAGAACCACATTGTCTGCAAATAAGAGGATAGAAATCAGAACCTGGTGAAGAAGACACCCATCACTAACCTAAATATGTTCATGAAGAAAGGTCTCTAACTCATCAATGTATATCCCAAATAAGGATGGGGACAAAGGGCATCCCTGCTTGACCCCAATGGTACTCCTAATAAAGTTTGAAATCCCATGAACCGTGTGGAGACGACCAACGACATTCTCGTATAATCTCATAATGGCTGCCAAGAGGGTCTCAAAAATGCCAATATTCCTAAGTCTCTGCAAAAGTGCCTCTCTCGGAATAGAATAAAATGCTTTCCTAGAGTCTACAAAACAACAATAGACTTTGGATGAGCGATGACGTGCCTCCTCAATAATGGCCCAGAGTGTGAAAATATGATCAATGGTCTGATGGATTGGTCTAAACCCTGCCTATCCCCTAGCTCTGAGGTGTCTCTACTCTAGTTCTTGTTGACAAATCTTCCACAAGTCAGATTTTCTCTTGCCACTTGGAAAGTTCTCATCTCTAGCCAAGGAAGGAAGAATACATGGTTTTCCTTGACCAAAATAGATCATTTCTACGGACTCTGCAGGTCATTTCTACGGACTCTCCCGACACTTAGGCAATTTTTAGAAGTCAAACAGCCCTTGCGGAGGGCAGAAAAGACAGAAAGAGCCAATGACAAAGTCCGAAAAAAATCAGAAAAGTTGCAAAAAGCAAGGAAAAGTCCATTTCAAGAATTCCAAAGGACAGGGTACCCTTCGGAAGGGTCACGGTTAAAAAGCCAAAGGGCACCTACCCTTCGAGCAGGCACAAGACCAAATTCATAGACCGTTGCAAAAAGCCCGGGTGCCCTCCAATTTTTTCGAAGGGCACTGGAAAAGGACACTTGGTCGGTTGCCGAAGGGCACTTGGTCGGCGGAAGGGCATGTTTTAAATCCCGAAGGGCAAATAAGAGCAAAGGCAAAGACATTCCTTCGGACATTTTGTCCAAAGGAATTCGGAAGGGGCAGGAGACAAGTCCGAAGACAAAGCCGACGAGAAAAGACAAGAAAAAGCTAAGTCAAAAGAAAATGAATTCTTTCGGACTTTTTGTCCGAAGGAATTCCTTCGGACAAAAAGTCTGAAGAAATTCGGAAAGGCTTGGAGCAGACATAAATCCGAAGAAAACAAGTCCTAAGACAAAAGACAAAGGCAAAAACTAAGGAAATGAATTCTTTCGGACTTTTTGTTTGAAGGAATTCCTTCGGACAAAAAGCCTGAAGAAATTCTGAAGGCCACAAAGCAGAGAAGTCCGAAATAAGAAAACCAATTGTCTACAAAAGGCTATGGTGCTTCTTATTCTCATGAAGTTCTTAAACATCCCTAGTATGCGCCAAGGGAGCTTACTAGTTGGAGTCAAAAGCCTATTCAAAAGCCTATTCAGGAGCCTATTCAAGTGACTATTTATGAGACTAAACCTTCTTATAGTCCCCTTCCCTCACCAATCATTCCTCAATCTCAGGTTATCCAGGAAGACAAGCAGGTTTCAGACTTTGATGAGGTAATGGCCAAGTGGAAGGAACAGAATACAAAGGTCTTTAAGAGTTTCTCTTTCCCTCCTCTCCAAAACTCCTTAGAGAATTCCTTTTCCCTCAAGATTCCAAAATCCGATCATGATCAACCTCCCATGCTTTATATTCCCTCTCAAACAAATGAATTTCATCACCCTCCCACCATCCCCCTTGCTCAAGAGGATCCTGTTCTGTGGAGTATTGAGAAAGAGGTTGCAGCTACTAAACAAGTTCTTGCAGAATGTATAGAGGATGCTTCAGAAGTGTCTAAAGAAGAATTTCCTACTGACACTTCTCTTGAGGTTGTAATTGAGCATCCAGTTATAGCTGAGAGTGGGAAGACTAATCTTGATGTAAATGAACTCCAAGAGGCGCTAGTACAAATTGAAGTCATACATGAGTTACTATTATCTCCTATTGAAAAGGATCCAGATAGCGTGACAGTGGATTCAGTTCAAATAGATCAAAATGAGGAACAAAAAGATGATTGGCAGTTGTACCTTGAATCTCTACAAGAGATTGAAGAGCTTTGTATGGATATAGTGGCTATTAAAGAGCATGTTTATGAGAAATTTGATCAAGAATCACCTATTCAAGATCCCAGTACAGATTGGGTTGCATATTCAAAGCTCCTTGAAGAGTTGGATGAACTCGCAGCAGTCAATAAGAAGGATGTGGTCACTCAAGAACCATGCATAAATGGGATATCACTTGACAAGTTGGTAGAAAACAAGCAATCTGAAATCAATCAGGAAATACTTGGTGAGTTTGTCTTTTTTGGTGACTGGTTTGCTATTGATGACCCATTTGAGAAGATGCTAGTACAGTTGGTCGACAAGGCAAATGCCTCATCAAAGGTTATGACTAATAAACATCCTACCTTGCAACTTGTACCATCTCTCGGAAGGAGTGAGTTCAAGAATTTCCCATTTGATCCAGGCGGATCATGCTTCATCATGGTTAGGTAGGTTATTTAGTTGTTTTTGCTTTCTTCCAAGTGCTGCTCAAGCACACTAATTTGGTTCAGTTTTGTTCAATAACTGCTTGTTTGCACATTTGCTTTTTAGTTAGTTTTCCGCTTTCGTGTGTTTCCCTTCTTCTTTGAAGGAGGTTACTACAGCCATGATCAGAGCAGATTTTCAATCAGATATCAGATTAACCATCTGGGAATTTGAATAACGTCTATACATGGTCTGAGTTCTCAAGCATAGCAGGCATGCTTCCCAGTTGAGTCGCCAGAATGTTGACAAATCTTCCACAAATCAGATTTTCTCTTGCCACTTGGAAAGTTCTCGTCTCTAGCCAAGGAAGCAAGAATACATGGTTTTCCTTGACCAAAATAGGTCATTTCTACAGACTCTGCCATTGGTGAGTTGTGTAACCTCTTCGATCCATAGAAGGACTGTACTTTCAAATTTCAAGCGTTGGCATAGTGTATATTTCTTCAACAATTTGCATAAGTGGTAGAGTTCTCTCCCTTCCCAAATTTTGTTTCATACCTAGTTGCTATATTATCCTTGTGCAGATCATGTTAAAGTGTTCTTTATTGTCTTTTGCTGAAATTGTAAGTGGATGTTAGGTGGCTGCAAAGTGTCTTGTATCGGACCTCTCTCCATCTTTTTCCTTCAGGTTTTAGTTATTGGATCGAACCTCTGCATGAAATACTTTTGCATAAGTGATTAATTTGAAGTCTAAGGTCTTCCTTCTCCCTTGTTCGTTCAGTGTTCAAGGTTCCAAATTGAGTGGATCAAAATCTTGGTGTATCACCCCTTTTAGGTAGGATTTCCCATTTAAGTTTTCTTTCTCCCTTTTCCACGGTAGTCAGCAACGTAGAGTAGGAATCTTCATTGATACATCATATAGGAACCAACGTTCTCTGGAGGTTCTCACTATTGAGGCACCCACCCTCGTGAGAAGATCCCATTGATTCAGCCGGATAGAGGATTGGCAGTTTCGCGCACGTCCTCGAATCAGGGCGCTGCTCCAGGTTGACAACAGTTTTTGGCATGCCCAGTGGGACCCATTTTTCCTAGTTTTGATAAAATTGCAGTTATAGCAGTGTTCTTCAAGAAGTATTTGGTGACTCCAAGCTCAAGCAGTTGCTTCTAATAGTTCAGGACAACTTCCATGTAAGTCTATTTTTATTGAATTATCGTGAATGAATTTTGATGGCTGTGTATGGAGAGACTTCCTATGCTATATTTCCTTATCAGCCTAATGATGGATCATACCAGCCTGGTCATGATACCTATGAGCCTCTTTATGAGTCTGATCAGCCTTATCAAGGGTATTATCAAAGCTATGTTGAGCCTTATCAAGTTTATCATGATCCTTATTATCAAGAGCGTGAATCTTACCTTCCTTGTGAGCCATATTAGTCTCAAGGCCGGATTTCATCTTCCCCATATGGCTATGATGTTGCATATGAGCAGTACTGCCTTCAAGAAAAAATGAATGAAATAGAGCTCAGAATATTAGCATATGCAAGAAAGGTTTGTTCTAACTCTCAGTATGAGGAAGTGAATGGTCTATTTCGAAATGTTTCCAATGATCCAGAAGAGATAAATGGACTATGTATTCTTGCATTAGAAAAGATGGAGGCTTGGGAAAGACAAAAAATCGAGTTAAACTAATTGTCTACAAAGGGCTATTGTGCTCCTTATTCTTATGAAGTTCTTAACCATGCCCAGTGTGTGCCAAGGGAGCTTCCTAGTTGGAGTCAAGAGCCTATTCAAGAACATATCCAAGAGCCTATTCAAGTGACTATTCATGAGACTAGACCTTCCTATAGTCCCATTACCTCACCAATCATCTCTCAAGCTCAGGTTGTCTAGGAGGACAAGCAGGTTCCAGACTTTGATGAGGTAATGGCCAAAAGGAAGGAACAAAATACAGAGGTCTTTAAGAATTTCTCTTTCCCTCCCCTCCAAAACTCCCCACATAATTCCATTGCCCTCAAGATTCCAAAATCTGATCATGATCGACCTCCCATGATTCATTTTCCCTCTCAAACAAATGAATTTCATCACCCTCCCACCATCCCCCTTCCTCAGGAGGATCCTGTTCTTTGGAGAATTGAGAAAGAGGTTGCAGCTACAAGTCAAGTTCTTGCAGAATCTGTATAGGATGCTTCAGAAGTGTTTGAGAAAGAATTTCCTATTAATACTTCTCTTGAGGTTGTAATTGAACATCCAGTTATAGCTGAGAGTGGGAAGACTGATCTTGATATAGAGGAACTTCAAGAGGAGCCGATACAGATTGAAGTCATACATGAGTTACAGGTATCTCCTATTGAGAAGGATCCAAATAGCATTATCGCTGATTCAGTTCAAATAGATCAAAATGAGGAACATAAAAATAATTGGCTACTGCACCTTGATTCTCCACAAGAGATTGAAGAGATGGATGAACTCGCAACAGCCAATAAGAAGGATATGGTCACCAAAAAAACATGCATAAATGAGGTATCACTTGACATGGTGGTAGATGACAAGCAATCTGAAAACGATCAAGAAATACTTGGTAAGTTCGTCTTTGTTGGTGACTGGTTTGTTGTTGATGACTCATTCAAGAAGATGCTAATACAATTCATAGACGAGGAAAATGTCTCATCTAAGGTTATGACTAATAAACATCCTGCTTTGCAAATTGTACCATCTCTCGGAAGGAGTGAGTTCAAGAATTTCCCATTTGATCCAGGCAGATCATGCCTTATCATGGTTAACTAGGTTATTTAAGTTGTGTTTACTTTCCTCTAAGTGTTGTTCAAGCACAGTAGTTTGTTCCAATAAGTGCTTGTTTGCACATTTGCTTTTTAGTTAGTTTTCCGCTTCCGTGTATTTCCCTTCTTATTTTGAAGGAGGTTACTACAGCAATGATCAGAGCAGATTTTCAATCAAAAATCAAGTTCACCATTTGGGAATTCGAATAACGTCTATACATGGTCTCAGTTCTCAAGCATAGCAGGCATGCTTCCCAATTGAGTCGCCAAAATGTTGACAAATCTTCCACAAGTCAGATTTTCTCTTGCCACTTGGAAAGTTCTCGTCTCTAGCCAAGGAAGGAAGAATACATGGTTTTCCTTGACCAAAATAGGTCATTTCTACGGACTCTGCAGGTCATTTCTACGGACTCTCCCGACACTTAGGCAATTTTTAGAAGTCAAACAGCGCTTGCAGAGGGCAGAAAAGATAGAAAGAGCCAATGACAGTCCGAAAAAATTCGAAAAAGTTGCAAAAAGCAAGGAAAAGTCCATTTCAAGAATTCCGAAGGACAGGGTACCCTTCGGAAGGGTCATGGTTAAAAAGCTGAAGGGCACCTACCCTTCAGGCAAGCACAAGACCAAATTCAAAGACCGTTGCAAAAAGCCCGGGTGCCCTCCAATTTTTCCGAAGGGCACTGGCAAAGGACACTTGGTCGGTTGCCAAAGGGCACTTGGTCGGCGGAAGGGCATGTTTTAAATCCCGAAGGGCACAAATAAGGGCAAAGGCAAAGACATTCCTTCGGACTTTTTGTCCGAAGGAATTCCTTTAGACAAAAAGTCCGAAGGAATTCGGAAGGGGCAAAAGACAAGTCCGAAGACAAAGCCAACGAGAAAAGACAAGAAAAAGCTAAGTCAAGAGAAAATGAATTCTTTCGGACTTTTTGTCCGAAGGAATTCCTTCGGACAAAAACTCTGAAGAAATTTGGAAAGGCTTGGAGCAAACATAAATCCGAAGAAAACAAGTCCTAAGACAAAAGACAAAGGCAAAAACTAAGGAAATGAATTATTTCGGACTTTTTGTCCGAAGGAATTCCTTCGGACAAAAAGTCCAAAGAAATTCTGAAGGCCACAAAGCAGAGAAGTCCGAAATAAGAAAACTAAGGGTGATGTCCCATAGGCCGTCAAATTTTGACCACGGGAAGTAACCGTTGGAACAGAGATAAAGCCAGAATTCCGAAAGATAAGGCCAAACGGGTAAAAATATAGACATATATCCGAATATAGAATCCCGCCAGAAATAGATACGAACAGCAGACCAGAAGAGAACGAAATACATGCAAACATTGGAGCTATTTTCGAATATCAGAGCTATTTTTCGAACAATTAGTCAAAGCTTCAGTTGACTGATTATTAAAGTCATGTTCATCTCCAGCCAGCTCATGCATCCGAAAATCTAAATCAGCTCCAACAGGTGTTCCAAATTCGAACGACAAGTTGACTATTCGGATTTAGAGTGAACTAATTGATTAAAACGCCGCATCCACTAGAAGCTTTCCATGCGAAGGAGAATGATCTCTTCGTCTAACTCAGTTTTCAAACGCTACAACTTGGCAATCAAGCAGCTCACGTGGAGTTCTAAAATTGACATTTGCGTGGATCTTCATGCAAAAAAGAGGTGGGCGGCTCATGACAAAGATAACTTCGCGTCATCAAACGAAGAAGCCTCATGCAAGGACAAAAGGGAATATATATTTTATTGAAAGGCCAAGTAAAGCTTGGAGTTAACAAAAGTGAATCTTTCTCTTCAAGTTCTACGCCAATCTTTGGCTTTTTTGTAATTCTCTCTATATAATGGCTTTCAGCCTTGACTAAAAAAACATCCAATCTCTCTTGGTTAAACCAGACTCTGCCATTGGTGAGTTGTGTAACCTCTTCGATCAATAGAAGGACTGTACTTTCAGATTTCAAGCATTGGCTTAGTGTATATTTCTTCAGCAATTTGCATAAGTGGTAGAGTTCTCTCCCTTCCCAAATTTTGTTTCATACCTAGTTGCTATATTATCCTTGTGCAGGTCATGTTAAAGTGTTCTTTATTGTCTTTTGCTGAAACTGTAAGTGGATGTTAGGTGGCCACAAAGTGTCTTTTATCAGACCTCTCTCCATCGTTTTCCCTCAGGTTTGAGTTATTGGATCGAACCTCTGCATGAAATACTTATGCATAAGTGATTAATTGAAGTCTAAGGTCTTCCTTCTCCCTTGTTCGTTCAGTGTTCAAGGTTCCAAATTGAGTGGATCAAAATCTTGGTGTATCACCCCCTTTAGGTAGGATTTCCCCTTTAAGTTTTCTCTCCCTTTTCCACGGTAGTCAGCAGCATAGAATAGGAATCTTCAGTGATACATCATACAGGAACCAGCCTTCTCTGGAGGTTCTTCTCACTATTGAGGCACCCACCCTCGTGAGAAGATCCCATTGTTTCAACCAGATAGAGGACTGGCAGTTTCGCGCACGTGCTCGAATCAAGGCGCAGCTTGAGGTTGACAACAGTTCTCTCGAAAACTACATGTGTAATATAGTAGCATACAATTTTGAAAATGTGTCCAACCATGATCGTCCTATAATTATTAGGATCTGAACAAGACCCTGATTTGTGTATCGGGTGAATAATGTGATGTGACCAAGAGGGCTGGAAACCCGAACAAATCACATGGTTGAAAAGATCAACCAAATACCTTCCAAAAGCTCTAAGACCATGTTTGAAGAACTCGCTTGGAAACCTTCTTCATCCGCTGCCTTGCTACTATTCATCACCTTCACCGCCTCTCTAACATTCTTGTATGTGAATAAGTGAGAAGAAGATGGTGGAGAAGCAACATGGATTTGCGTTTGGCCGGGAATATCACAAAGATTGGAGGTATGGGAAATCATGGATGTGGGATTAAGCTCAGTGTGGGAGGGAGAATGTCATGGGAGGATGGTACGCCAAAAGAGTTTGAGGGAGTGAATGTAGGAAGCCCGTAAGATCCATCTCCTTTGAGAAATAAAAAGGCGTTTCTTACGTCAGAGAAGGCAACGATATGATGGTTTTAAGGCTGGGTAAGAGAGGTGAGAATGGAGGAAGACATACCGAAGCTGGCGGTGGAGAGCCTTGCAATCATCATCATACCATTTATTCATGGGGCAAGATCTTTTAGATTGATGGGAAGTAAACGTAGATCTGGTGTAGCTAGGAAAAGATTTGAGGGCAGCTTCCCAAATAATGGAGGAAAGACGTGTATTTGAAATTAACACAACCAAGTGAGAAGAACTAGGAATCTGGAGGTAGAAGCTGACAGATGTGAGAAAGGAAATTGTCAAAGTCCCCATCATCAATCTGAAAAATGGTATGTGGTATACCGAAAGAGGAAGTTGTAACAAGAGGGGAGAAATCAGCCCGGAGGGAAAAAGAGAGAGAGAGAAAGGAGGAGAACATTCAACACTTCACCAAGGGTCAATCCTCGAGCCAAGCTTCTCCATTCAAGTGGTGCTTCATTGAATCAAATCCTACACACTTGCAACACTTATCTATCTTGCTCTCTCTACAAATTCCCTTGTGTCAAAGGAGGGTAATTAGACTGTAGTAGTTGCAGTGACTAGGGAAGAGGACGTTGAAACCCGTACTAGAACTATTCCATTCACACACCACATAACTATGTGGAAGTTGATTCCAAGCTTGCTAGATAAGTAGTTTGCAACACTACTTTAATGGTTGCCAAACTAAATTACTTTTGTTTTGTTTTGAAGTGTGCAAGCTAGGTCAAAGTGAAGATTCAGCCATACAACATATTCTGCTTTACACATCTACAAAACAAAGGTACAATCGCAATCAAGAAGACACGACGTAGAAGCACCAAAAAACCTAGATTGTGAAACCCCACATGGACACACATGACGACAGAGGGACAAGAAGGAAGCAATTGGGCTTGTTGTTGCTGGTCTTGTACAGGTGCAAGTTCATCTCAGAGGAGTGCACAAGCCCAAAAACTCGATCAAGTCAAGTACAATCAAAGTACAGACTCAAATTTACAAAACAATAAATGTGTGATCATTTCTTAACCTCTTTGTCAATTCATTGCTTTGCTTTAGTTTTCATTTGCAACACTTGGGCTTCTTTCTATTAGGTACCCTCTTAGATAAATCTGAATTTTGTATTTCATTTGCATATACTTAGATCTGTTTAATTGCTGCTTGTTTATACCTATTTTATATAAAAACCAGAATTAGGGTAAACAGTATGTCTACTTTGTCTGCATCAATTTTTCCTTCAAACTGAAGGATATCGAAATTCACTTGTACCTTAAAGGGTGTTGGACTCCTGAAGGCTCTGCCTAAAGAGGAGATGGATGTTACAAGCACGATTTGTGAAAAAATATTGGTGAATTGTTCCATCATCCCCCTCCTTTTCTTCTCAAGGGCTTCGTCGAGCAACGATTTTAAAGGATCTCTTGTTCCCTATTTGTTTTCCATCTGAGGTCATTTGAACCAACAACAAAGATAATCTAAAGGCTCGTGTATCTCAAAACCGTGTTTTCTATAGTCTGACCTTAATCAATGGGCCATAGAAATACAGAACAAATTGCTTTGACACCAATAATAGAGATTTAATAGGCAATCAGGTGGACAGCACACTAAATTGTAAAAACATAATGTGTCATTAAAGAAATGAACCAAAAAACACATAGAATACTCCAAATAATATGAAATCTTTATTTAAAATGAGAGTAATTTACAGGAAGGTATGTTGAACAACTGAAAATATTTGATCTCCTATGTCGAAGTTGTTGATTCTGCAGCATTTTGTAGATTTGTATGATTTAAACACATAAAGAATAAAATTTCTAATGTAGCATGGAATTGATTAGGATTAGGTAAATCAAAGTTGGCAATCTGTCCAAAGTTTTAATATTTTATACATTTATTAAAATACTTCCTTTCCTTGCCAAAATAAAAATATACATATACGTAGATAAATTTTAATCAATATTCCTCAAAAAATAACCTGGTAAACCAAATGATAATATGTATATGAAAATTTTAACTGCTAAATATGTTTCAAGTATTACATTGTTCGCATATTGTGCAAACGGTCTGCTAGCTTTATGAGGACCACACGGGGATCATTGACCATACCAAGAAGCATAACTCGTAGATTGTCTACCTGCAATACCAAAACCAGCAGAAACAATTAGTGACAAAAATATGTGGACTGCTAATCCATCAGAGCACCATCTGTCAGAGTATCATCCACTATGCTCAGTTTTAACCATACAGAAAGCATCTAAGAACCAAAGACTATTAGAAGTAGTGCTTGTTCCCAGCTAACAATTCAATAGCTAACATCTTTAAAAAGGAGATCTATTTTTTTGCACGCATGTTTAAATCTCCATAACTATCATATCACTGCAATAGAGCATAGTCACAAGGTTCGGAAATCCGGAAAGGTTCGGAAGGGGGAAAAAATGCGGAATCCGGAATTTTTTGAAAAGGTTTGGAAAAAATCCGGAAAAAATCGGTTATATATATATATATATATATATATATATGTATGTATAAATGCAAAATATTTAAGTCTACTAAAGAATGAACATTAATTTGACACTTGCAAAATTGAGAAACGCATGAGTTTCAAAATTGAATTACATTAAAAGATGGCAAAATATAATATAAAATAAAATAATGACTTGTATAATATAAATAAAATCTGAGTATGACTTATATAATAAAATTTAAATTTGAAAAATATATATATATATATATATATATTAATTATAATCTATAAAAGATAAATATAAATATTATATAATAAAATATAAATTTTAAAAAATACAAAAAATAAAAATATTTATTATAATTATAATTTATAAAAGATAAATCTAAATAACTAAATATTATATAATAAAATTTAGATTTTAAAATATATATAAAAATAAATATATTCATTATAATTATAATTTATAAAATATAAACCTAAATATAGTTTAAATTTATTATAAAGATATATAATACAAGTTAAAAAAATAAAAAATAATTTTTTTAATATTAAGATTATAAAATATAAATCATATTTGTACTAAAAATATTTAATAAAATTTAAATTTAAAAAAAATTAAAAATATTTAAAATTAATATTATAAAATAAAAATGCTATTTACATTTATATTTTATTAATTATAAATGAAAAATATTAATACAAAATAAATAATATTAAATATAAAAATAAATATTAAATAATACATTTAGTATTTCGTAATAATAAAAAAATGTAAAATATGAAATAAATAATTTAAAATATATTAATAAAAATAAAAATAAAATAATAAAAAATATTAAATAATTATAATAATAACATAAAGTTAAACGGTAAACCTAAAGCTAAATGCGGCAATCATTAACTGGTAAACCCTAATGCTAAACAGCGGAGAACAGACCCTACCTGGCTACCTCCCGGCGGCGGTCACGACTGGTGTGATTCGGCCTTTCGCTCAGCCGCTCAGCCGCTCGTCGGATGTCTCCGGGCTCCCTCGTTCAGCCGCTTGTCAGACGTCGTCGGGCTCCCTCTTTCAGCCGCTCAGCCGCAAAAAGCAAAAAGCTTTCAATCTTCTGCCGCGCACGCACTGCTTTCAATCTTCTGCCGCACTCACTACACTCAGTCTCTCACTTCTTTCAATCTTTTGTTGCTCGAAATCGCGCTTTTTAGGGTTCGCGAGGGAGACGAGGCCGCGTTTTTTAGGGTTCTGTGAAAGTCTTTTTAAAATATTTATTTTTTAATAATAAAATGGCCCGAACCCAGCGGATTAATCCGGACGACCGAAAAAATGCAGATCGTTCTGGATTTGGCCGAGATTCGGCCGAACCTTGTGACTATGCAATAGAGTATTGAGCATTGATACCCATCATCACTATGATGATTGAGTGCAATCAATATAATATAATCATGACTATTGTTCTAAAGGACTCCTTGATGAAGACCACATAGCACCAGTTTATGCATAATGGGAGATGTTTGCATCTTTAGTAATCATTTTCCCAGCGATGTCCACCTTTCTGAAAGTAGTTTACACACAATACAGTAAGTTTTTTATCAACACACAACCATCTCACAAAAGACTAAACTTTCCAACTCTAAACTTAAAAGATAGTCCCCTTTGTATTCATTATCTTGGCGGAGTGCCTTCAAAGACTGGTAACTACAGCTTCTTAGGAACACAAGATCAATGGTATTAAATTGGCTAAAGGAACCCATCCTCTCACTCAGTTATAGTTTGTGGATGATTCTACGATTCTGGACAAAGCCACTTGCTTGGAGGATCAACAGTTGCAGAAACTTCTTCCGATGTTTTCTAGAGCTACGGGTTAGTTGATTAACCAGACTAAATCTAGCATTATATTCTTTCATCGTTCTAGTAGACAGGAAGAACAAATTCTTAACATCCTCCAATTTAGACGAGGCTCTTTTCCACTTCAATATTTGGGGGTCCCTCTTTCAGCTAAATAGATCAGAGACTGGCATTGGATTACAAATAAAGCAAAAATGAAACTTTATAAGAGGACTAATAAATGGCTTTCAACAGGAGGAAGAATGGTATTGGTTAAGGTAGTTCTCCAATCCTTGGCAATCTCTATCTCCTCTATTTTGAACATTCCAGGTAGAATTCTAAAGCAATTGGATTCACTTTGCTAGAAATTTTTGTGGAGTGGTTTGCAGCAAAAAAGAAAGTGGTCTCTAGTTAAGTGGGAGATTCTTTGCCTACCCAAACAAGAAGGTGGCTTGGGATTCCATTCCTCTTCCAAGCACAATAAGGCTTTAGCAGCCAACTCTACCGGAGATTCCTAATGGGTCCAACTAAGTTGTGGGTTGCCAATATTAGAGCCAAATATGCTAAAAACAATCCTCCGAAAAGTATTATTAGGTTATCCCTTCCTCCTAAAGGATCACCTATCCTTGCAGTTCTAAAGGTGGGGGAAGATTTTATAAAAAAGCATTTGTTTTGGATTGTTAATGATGGTCAAAATGCCAACTTCTAGGTTGATTCATGGGATGGGTATCCGCCAATCATCACTCCGTACCTACAATTAAAGACAATGATGGAGGCGATGCATGAAAAGGGATGGATTAAGATTGCTCATCACTGTAAGGTAACTAATCACCCCTAGGAGATTGGAAAATGTTAGAAACCTACTCTTGAATGGCCAATTCAAATTGGAGAGGAACAACTATCACTGATTAATTATATTATTTTGGCACACCCTCTTTCAATATCCCCAATCCCTGATGCCTTGACCTAGGGAAAAATTCTATAGGTGTCTATACGGTTTCTTCAGTATTCGCTTCTCTAACTAGGCGTACTTCTCATCCTCTTAAGGATAACTTTAGCCATATTTGCCAGCCTTCTTTATGGCCCAAGATGAGCTTCTTTGTATGATTGGTTTTAAAGAGGAGAGTCATAATTGAAGAGAGCCTCATGAGACATGGCTTTTATGGCCCCTTTCGATGTGTTTTGTGCTTGGATATGAGGAAACTATCTCTCGTCTTTTCTTCCAATGTTCATTGGTGGTCTACTTATGGCAACTCTTATCCAAATTGTTTAATCTTCCCTGGGTGAATATTCAGTCATTAGAACAAATAATTAGAGAATGGCAAAGCCACTTGCCCAAAGGTCAAAACCTCCTTCAGCTTTGTGGTCTGGCATCACTCTTTTGCTTTGGAATATTTGGAAGGAACGGAATTGCATAATTTTCCAGGAGGATAGAAGGGATATAAATTATGTTTGGGAGAAGATCAAAACCAATATTGCAGAATCTATCAAGCATAAGATTTGCTTGCCTCAAATTCTAACACCAGAATGGGACCACTTATGCCATCAGCTCTCTTTGCAACCTAGGACTTCAACAAGGACTGCTTATCGACCAAAAAAGAAAGTTCAGATGGATAGACATTGGACAGCCCCTCCAACTGGGTATGGGAAGTTGAACATGGATGGTGCATTAAGAGGTAACCCTGATCAGGCTAGTATTGGAAGCATTGGTAAATTGTCTGATGGGTTTGTAGCCTTGTTTTTTGCTGAGAAGGTGGGATATATAACTAATAACTTAGCATAAATCAAAGTTGTTTAAAAAGGGATGCAAGAAGCTTTGAAAATTGGGTGGCAAAAACTCCAAATTGAATCTAACTCCAAGTTTATTGTTGGCTTGTTATCTGATCCAGAGGGAAATCCTAGCAAAAATTGGCAAATAGCTAGAGAAATGGGGTAAATTTGTAGGTTGCAGGATAAGTTTCAGGAGGTTCAATTCAGCCATGTTCCCAGAGAAAGCAATAAAGTAGCAGAGGGATTGGCCAACTGGGCTCTTGACAACCACAACCTTATTTGTTATGGTTTGCCTCCTTTCTGGTGATAATCTAAGCTACAAGGAGATTTAAGAAGATTCTCTATTTGGATTTGTACCAATGAATGCTCATATGTCTTCTTTTATGTTTGTTGCACAGGCTTGGACTATTAGCTTTCAAGCTTGGTATATTAGAATATGTACTCTTTGAATTTTCTATAATATAACTTCTTTTTTTAATATAAAAAAAAACTTAAAAGATAGAAGCAAAAATATCTTCACATACAAATTAGGTCACACTCTCACAACGTCAAAAGCATTTGGCATGCCATCCAAACAACTTGAGTACAGCAGTAAATGAAATGTGTATGCAATTATTTACAATGTAATTCAATGAAGATAATATTTGCTTAGAGTTAGCAACAAAATAATCATTCACTTATATAAAAATTAGGTCACACTTTCACAACGTCGAAAGCATTTGGCATGCCATCCAAACAACTTGGGTACAGCAGTAAAAAGAAATGTGTATGCAATTATTTATGATGTAATTCAATGAAGATATTATCTGCTTAGAGTTAGCAACAAAATAATCAATCACTTCTTATATAATAAGTTATTCCAATATATCAAAACAAAAAACAAATTGGGTAATGGGTGTCATACTTCTAGCAGGTTCAGTCATTGAAAATAAGAAAGTACTCATGAACAGGGTAGCAAGCTTTCCATACAAACCTATTCCACTTAATCTTTCATTAAGCATCTAATTGATTTTTATTTTACAGAATAGAAATGAAAATACGTTGACAACATATACTTTTGTGAAGATTGTGACCAGCTAAGATTTGTCCCAATGGCTCAGGGAAAGAAATTTCATCTCGAGGATGCCAAACAGGTACCCCCTAAGTACTTTGTGGCATGGAGAGAAGTTTACGAGGCAACCCATTTCAAAATTGTAGGATACTTCGATTTTGAGAAGACCATTGTCAAATTGAAAATATATTTCTATTAGAAAATAATCTTAAGAATGGACAATATGAATTCAATGATATTTATATATCCAAGTTGGGTGATAGGAATGAAGGATATATCTACCACTTCCAATTCCCATCCAAACATGGAAGTTCATTTTAATGGATTTCATAGGCGGCCAGTCAAGTAAAACAAGATCACATGGTTTTTTTTTTTATGGCAATTAATATATTTAGTAAGATGGTGCTTAATCTCGTACAATAAGACTGTCAAAACATATAGACAACAGCCAAACTATTCTTTCATTATGCATAGGAAAATCGTGGAATGCCATCCTATATTGCATGTGAGCATGACTTTGTCATATCCTTAGTCCCAACCCACAATCAAATAGGTAAGAATTAGTTCAGTTTGAATAAGGTCATTTGATATGACTGCTTTCAATGATTGCTTAATTTAGTTCTTGTTGGAGTATGCATTCGTCATTGACTTATAGTCAATTGTGCACGTTGATCTTATTTCATTAAGCAACTTATTGGTAACGGTTTGATAAGTCACATTGCTTCAATACATCTTGCTTACCCTATAAGTAGCATGGTTACACTTTTGGTGTTAGCTACTTATATTGTTTTGTAATTGTTAAGGTCTTAGGCTAGGACTTGGTCCCAAATGCAAAAGGTTTGTTATTTGCATATTTTTAATAAGCTTGACTTAGTCATGAATGTGTTTTTGCTTCTAAATCACGGTGAAAGTCAACAGGTTCATCATTTAGTAGTTGACCATACTTAGCATTCTTTGTTATTGGATAAATTAGTGCACAGTGTAACATTGGGGTTCCTCATTTTATTGGCACAAACTTGTTTAAATGAACTAACATGATTTTGGCAAGATATAAGCTTTTGGCAATGTTTCGACTTGTCGAATGGCTATGATCTAAGGTAAGGTCACCACCATAGTCATTTTTATTCCCACTTGTGTTCGTAATTGAGATATTGTGATTATCGAGTTCACCATGTTGTTTTATTAATATTTAAAGCCGTCATTGACACTAGGCCAATTGTGTCTTTCAGATCCTTCATTATTCGATCTTGAATACTATCATTTGCTTCAAAAAACAATTCCAGGACTATATTACTTTTGGAGTAATGTTGTCATTTGCAAGATTCAGCAATACCTTTTCTGTATGTTAAAAGGACTTAATGGGGTTTTATATTTTTGTGCTTGATTTCATCATCTAGCCCTACTTGTAATATTATCAAGATGCATCTTGGACCTTGGCTTAATATTCAAAAGTCAAGTAGACTTTACCCTTGGCATTGGACTTAAGTTATGATTAAAACCATGGTCTTTAGGGGCTTTGTTTTGGTAATAATTAAATAATTATTTATTTTTAAAATGCATAGTTGACTTGGGTGAACAATAAATCATTGGGTGATATTCTAGAAGGCATTTGATGCTCTCCTGAGCGCTCAGCATTTGTTTGGGGCTGCCATGTCAATTGTAAAAGTTGTGGCAGTTCTATAGAGGAGATTTGGGGTTATTACAGCAGTTCAGTTGAAATCTTGTTAAGGAATTTAATTAACTCCTTGTTTCAAGGCGCTTTCACTACCTAATCGGAATCCTACACCTTGAATGGATTTGCTTGGGTTATAAGAGGACGCTTTGGCACGAAATCTGGTCTTGGCAAGCTGAGTTGTAGCTGAATGAAGCTTGGGAAGAAAATCTAGGGTCGTGGAAGAAGTTAGCGCCTTGTTCTACAGGGAAGTCACTCTTCCTTCTTGCAAAAGAATCTTGCATTTTAATTATTTGGCATTATGGCAAGTTCTTGTGGCTCCATTTTGGGGTATAGGGCCATATATGCATACTTAGGTATGCATATACGAGCCTATGCCACAAGCTGGGCAGATAGTGTATGTTTTTTAGGGCCTTGCATACTGGGTTTTTACTGGGTAGTTTCCTCCTTGGTGTAATGGCTGATTTGAAATATTATGGTGACATTGTGTTTGTGTGTTTGATAATTAAAAAAATCAAACCCTAGTTGCTAGGGCAAGCTCATTGATGTTATGTATGTGCTTTTGGCTACCCGATGGTGTAGGGGTTGCAATTTTTGGGTTTAGTGAAGAGAATTGCGAACTGCTGTAATAATGCATTTCCCATTTTTGTTTAAACCCTGGGTAGAGCCTCTTAGCTGAAAAAATATAGTTGTAGAAATTTCTATAACTATCCTGTTAAGCTATGATGAGATTAGAGCATTATGTTGACTATGTTGTTTGTTGGATACATCATTCTCCGAGTTGTTGACTTTGGGTTTATGGTTATTTAGCATAATGAAATGACCTTGGGTGATGAGCAAATTGTTAATATTTTTTTTATTATCATCAGGTGTATGGTTTCCTTAGGGAAAACTAAATACAATCCCCCGGCACTGGTTGATTTTGCTAATGGGTTCTTAAGCTTTTGTTTATCTTGTTTCCAAATGGAAAAGAACTCTTGAACAGGACAATAATCCTTAAACAAAGTTAAGTGGTGTTTAAATGTTTTGCCTTAGCTATTTAACACTTTTCTTAAATTCTCCTTTGGGTAGGATACATGATTGTTCTTAACATGTTGGAATCCAAGTTGTTTAAGTGGATAATGATATAGTGTGTAAAATTAAATGTCCTCAGAGTTAAGAGGCAATTTGCAGGATCTTCATTATCCAATTAAATGTTGAAGTATGTTTTATACCTACGTTGTCGATACGGATACAGGTATGAGAATCGGATATGGGGAATTTTTTTGGCAGTTTGGATACGTTTAGATACGACCGTACAAAAATATATATAAAAAATTAAAAATATAAAATATAGCCATATATGCAAAATCAACCACATAATATGTGTAGAGGAAACAAAATAAGTTAAATAACCACAATATACTCATAATTCAATGACAAATATCATAATAATCAATGGTCAAACTTAGATTAGTTTTATAACAAGTACATGGTGCAAATGTTACAATGTATGAACAAAAATAAAGATAAATCAGCATATTCATGATTCACTATATTCATTTTCGCCTTCGGCTGCAATTTCTTCATCATCATGTGGTTCACTAGAACCACAAGCAGCAACAGTGCGATTCCCACTAGCTCCACTATGCAGGTTGTGTGAAGCACCGTCTAGCTCCATGTCACGCAATGAAAGGTAGGCAACGAAGACATCCAAGTCATCAGTCTCTGGGTTCACATCCCAACACTTTGTTGCCCCTGCCTTACAATGAGTGATGAATCCAAAATATGGCTCATTGTTACTACCAGTTCTCCTTGTTCTTTTTCCATTATCTCCTCTAGATTGAGCAATGCAAGGATCTTAGGCTTGTATCTAATCTTAGTGTAGTAAATAGGATGTTTTATCTTACTTAATGTAACTAAAGCCTAAATGATTAACTCTGCTATTTAATTCTAACTCTTTGCATGTTTAGTCTCTCAATTTTGTGTATATATAGAAATACAATTGTCTATAAGGAATAAAGACCTTTTTGTTGATCTTCCAAGGCGACCTATCGAAAAGATTCTGACATTTTGGCGACCTATAGTATTCTCCAGACCAAGCTTTGAAATTGTTCAGAAGCTACGGACTCTCATAGTTCGTTGCTTCAGAGTCACCCAATCCGTAGCTATAGACTCATTCAAAGATCTGATTTCATTTAGCAAAGCATTCCACCTAGCTTAGCAGTTTCATTATGAACCTCTTCAAACATTCAAGTTTCTTGAAACAAGTTACTACGGAGTTGCTTCGGACTCCATCAAAAGTTGTTACGAAATTGCTTCGAACTCCACCAGATTGCTTCGGACTCCACCAAACTACTTCAGACTTCATCGGAATCACTCTAGACTCTTCCAGTCCAGCTTTTGAGCATGCAAAACTAAAGATCTATACTTGGAGATTGTTTTGGTCACTTACTATTTATAGAACTACTATAAATAGTAAAGCTATAAATAGGCTTTTTATGTGTGTGTGTGTGTATAACACACACATATATAACTATCTATGTAAATATGTTCATAGTCTTGAATAAGTAAATCGATCTAGTAGATCTATGTAGCCATTCTTAGTAGATATGCAGTAGATTTTGTAACTAACAGATCTTCCTATTCCAGAACGTCAAATGTCTATTTTGAAGACCCGCTGAAATTAGGAGATTTATCTTAATAAAAGGAGATTGACTACTAAGATCTAGGGATCTTCTGTTACAACATTATATAAGTAGATCTTCATATATTGATGAAGAGAGACATAGAGAGATATTGAGAAATAGATAATATATTTGTTCAATTAATATTCCAACGTAGTTACTATTGCATTTATGTAATCTGTTTTGATTAATGAAGAAAGCTTCAATTTCTAAGTATTGAGTCTTCTTTCATTCATGCTCCCAAGACGAGCAAGGTCCCACTCTCCTCAAAAATCAAAAACTTATTTTATATGGTATTTTATATATTTACAATTTTCAGTAATTATAAATTCATTTCATGTTTACAACAGTAATTATAAATAAACTTTAAAACCTGTAGGAAGTTATCTTCTAAGAGTCAATTCAAGATTTCAAATCAGTGTATTTATTTTCAGTAGATTGTTTATTTCTAACGTGTTTATTTTCAGCAGATTGTCTATTTCCAGCAAGTGTGTTTATTTTCAGCAGATTATTTATTTCCAACAAGTATGTTTATTCCAACAAGTGTGTTTATTTCAGCAAGTTAAATTACAGAGTCAAGTATGTTATTTTATTGCATAAACAAACACTTTCTAGGTTAGATTAAATTAGACATTTAGAAAGACAACCCCCCATCATATCTGTAAGACCTACAACCATAAGCCTTGCTGCAAACAGCTTTGGACACTGAGCATGGTTTGAATGACATCAACAAATCAAGTTGATTAAATGAAGGGATTAACGACACCCATCATTTTTGGCGCCGTTGTCAGAGATTGTAGGTGTTAGTAAGGTGATCCTTATTGGTCTACAGTAAAAAGCCAAAAACATTGAAAAAACAATCAGAAATCACAAAAATAATTTATGAACCGACCTAGAGACGCTAAAGGAAGGTTCATCTCCAAAGATCCTGAATTAGGACCAGAGGGGTTAAGAATAAAAGTTCACTGAAAGATCTGAAAGTATAAGAAAAATATTTGAATCGCGCTTAGATTCATCACCAGAACCAGAATCATCTTCACAACAAAATCTTGTAAGAAGACTCACATTTAAGAGATCTCCTATAGGAAGAATTAATCCTACGGATCCTTTCTATGGAATAGTAGGCCCTGAACCTCAATCTTTGCAAGATCAAGAAAAAACAATAAATTGGATCTCTAACACCGGTTGGAAAAAAACAAAAACCATGACTAATAACCAAGGAAATATAGAAAATCCTGAAGAAAACAGAATGCAATTACAAGACAAAACCTTCTCTTTTCCTATAGTCATAGATCTGACAAATCAAACCTCAATGAAAAACATCTATCCAATTCTGCCAACTTTTAGGGGTAAATCTTCAAAAGATCCAAATCAATTTTTGTTTGAATTCAAAGTGTTATGCCAAACTTATGATTACACAACTGACAGTCAGAAACTCAAACTGTTCCGTTCTAAACTTAAGGAGGCAGCCATGAGATGGTTCATGGGCCTTCCAAGTGACTCTATCAATACATAGAGAGACATGAAAACTACATTTCTTGATAAATACCAAGATTATTATAGAGTAAGGGACAGAAAAGAAGATTTCTTCAAAATCAAACAAAATGAAGAAGAAAGTTTGGAAGATTATCTGAATAGATTCGCATTTGCCCACAAACGCAATGGTTATCCACTATAAAAGTAGTAAAAATGGTTTATCTTAAGGAATTAGATGATGAATTCAAGGATGCTTTAAATCTGATGGAAAAAAAAGATATTGTCAAATTAACATTCCATCAAATTTCAGATCTATGTACTAATTATTCCAGAACAAAACCAAGCATCATGAAAGAAAAATTAGGCAAATCCAATGAAGTAAGTCGACTGATGGAAGAATTTGTCAATCTAAAAACTAACATTTTAGTCCAATTAAATACTACATTAGATGGTCTTCAATCAAAAGCCAACTCTACCATAGAAACTTTAGCCATCTATTGTCCAAAATGTAAATTGAAACATGCTCTCAAAGATTGTCCATTGGATAAAACAGAAATATGTGGGATATGTGATAGTAAAGAACATGACACAAATCATTGTAGTCATCTTTATGTTTTGAAAAATCAATTATAACAAAATACATAGCCCATAGAAGAATTGAATTATGTCTAGAGACAAAATCTATTTCAACAAAATCAGACCCAAAGTCAGTTCGGTCCACGAAATCCCATTAATCCATGGATGACGCCTTGGATTACTCGGGCACCTCAACCTATGTGGGGACAAACACAATCACAATGGGTTAATCAAGAATGGAAGATGTCTCAACCTTGGATGATACCTTAACAATCATGGATACCCCAACCACGATCACAACAATGGAGAAATACACAGTGGAATATCAATCCACAGTTTAACCCCCACAGAAGGTTTCCACCACAGCAAGCTTTAATGGCACCTCCTGCAGAACAAGTTAATCAGCCTCAATTGCCTGCTCAACTGGTGGCTAACCCCAAGAATAAACTATCAGCCCCTGTCTATGTAAATGAACAAGGAGAAACCATGAATGTAGAAGCTACTGAACTTGCAAACATTCAACTGAGATCAGGGAGAACAATTCAAGAACCTCCTATCACCATTTCTGAATTGTCCAATGAAAAGCCAAAAAATAGATACACATCAATCCTCAGTCAGAAAAAAGGAACCTGAAAAAGTGTTAGAAAAGCTAGAGGAACATATTACTGCTCCTCCACTTGTTCCTTTTCCTAACAGACTAAAAAACATTAAAACCAAGCAAGAATCTAATTTGATTCAAGAATTAAGAAAATTGAACATTGAAGTACCCTCATTACAAGCCATCGGGGATATTCTGAATTAAACAAAGTCATTAAAAGCCTATATATCAAGACACAGGAAGTCCAGTCATAACAGTTACCATAAGAAAGAAATAAATACCCAATGTTACGGTAGATTTGGGTGTAGCAATCAATGTGATGACAACTGAAACTCCCCAGATAGTCTCTTCTAGGAATGCAACCTACCTCCACCATTCTTCAAATAGCTAATCAGTCAGTTACTAAACCAAAAGGTACTATAGAAGATGTGGTTGTAATGATTGAATCATGAGAATATCAGTAGATTTTATGGTGTTGTAACCTAAAACCAAGAAGTTAGGATACCCCCTCATTTTGAAAAGACCTTAGTTACTGTAGTAGCATTAATTGATTGCAGATCAGCAAATATGACTATTTCAAATGGTCTAAAAGCAAAACGAATATCTTTAATTCTCCTGCAAAACCATCACCAAATTACACTGGAACACTATGGGTAGATGAACCACAACAAAATAAAAATAGTGTTTCATCCTTGGCCATGATAACTATACAAGGACACATGCAAGAATTAACTGATGAGTTAATACAGGATCTAGAAGAAACTACTGACCTCATGAGCCTAGCTTTGGACCCTATCAGTCAATCCGCTTCGAACTGTTAGTCGATTCGCTTTGGACTCTGTCAGTCGATCTATTAAGGACTATCCCAGTCTATCCACTTCGAACTCTCCCAGTTTGTCTGCTACAGACTCTATCTAATCCTTGGCTATGGACTCTGCCAATTTCTCAGCTACGGACTCCACCAGACTTGTTACTACAGACTCAATCCTTGAACATTCAACATATGACCATAGACCAGTGCAAGAAAGTATTTGGAGTTGGGCGAAAAACACACCAATTAATTTTTTAATTGCATTCCATTGTCCATTAGCCGGAATCATTCCTCCAAGAGATGGATTTGTAAAAAATTAACTATGTTTCATCTGTTATTACCACATCCATGTCCTCTTAATTCTTTGATGAGTGAATTTAAACAAGTAGAATCTGTCCATCCTGACATTAAACAGAATGGTACTACCAAGAAAAACATTGAATATAAATAACCGGTTAACCCATGATCAAGAAATCATAGTCTTTGATGTCATAGAAAAATATACCAAAGCATTTGCTTGGGATTATACAAATATGAGAGGAATTCATCGAAGTGTGTGTACCCAACACATTTACACAAGTCAGGACAAACCAATCAGACAACCACAAAGACAAATAAATCTAGGATTAAGGGATATAGTATAAATTCAAATTGAAAAATTGTTGGACGTAGGATTCATTTACCCTATTTCAAATAGCTAATGGGTTTCTCCACTGGTAATTGTACCAAAGAAAAATGGGGAATGGAGAGTGTGTGTGGATTACCAACTTAGAGATGAAAACTTTAGCTCCTTAGATTTGTGCTTCTGTAGTAACTCGTCAATGGAATGCAACTCTTCTATCTCCATAACCATGTGAGTTCTCATAACATAAAATTCATTCCATACCTTATTCCCACCCATGGTTTATATTAAGTTGTCTACTTATCAGGGTGCATGGAATGGTGAATATATCTACAACTATGATATTAAAGCCATCAAACATTTCAGGCTTCATGTGTTTCTCAATATCTTCTTTTTGTAGCTCTTTGTTTATAACACCAAAATCCCACACAATCATACATGAACGATCTTGGATTTGAGAGAAAATATCCTCTTTCCATTTTGTACCCTTCATCTTTTCACCAATTTCTTGGTACTTCTCATGATGACAAGAATCTTGCCACAAACTTTTGCTATAATCATGAAGATAATCAAATTGTTTATCTTCTTCTTTCAGTGCCTTAGAGAAATTTGCATCAACTCTACTATATTGAAGACTCGAAAATTTGGCATTAACCAAAAAATTCTCCAAATTCTTGCAAATCTGATTTTTCTTCATGTTCCACCATTACAATTGGATAATTTTTTCCTTTAATTTTCTATAGGTGTTGTTTTGCTTGAGTAGCTATCAACTTAGCTTCCTTATCTCTTCTTAGCCATTCATCACGCATTTTTTGGGTCCTAATTACATCCTCTGCACTTGTCTGCAAAGTGGTTAGTTTATTTTTAACCAGATTCTCTGGTTCCTTTTTAGATAAGATCTCCTTACCTTTGACTTGCATGCTAAATTCCTTTTGCTCTGTAGATTTTTTAGGCTCAGATTTTGACCTTTCCATCTTTATTTCTATCAATGCCTTTAGATCCTTCTAATATTTTTGCATAACTTGCAACATCTCTAACATGGAATCTTGCATTGTCCTCATGATTCATAGGCTAGCAAGAACACAACTCTGATACCACTATAATGTCCCTAAACGGACGTTTTTAAATAATTTTGGATTCATATGAAACTCTAAGGCAGAATTAATAAAAACTGATTTTTATTGCAAAACCCTTACGGCAAAAATTACAAATACTGGAAAATGATAGAAATAATTTCTAAACCTTAAAACAAATCCGGATTTGTTGCAAATAATGACAGTCATCTCATAAACACTGAAATCAGGGTTTTTAATTTATTTTTCAACACTAAAAATCAAAAAAAATACCAGTTGGATGTATACATCAATTTTCTGACCAATGGCATGCCATATAGATGGAATAAACCAAATGATGGCCCTGCAAACTGAAAGAAGTAACAGCAGCCAACTATAGGTGATGTCAGCGCTAAAATAATGCCCTTAATGTGACATCAGCGCTTGGGATGATAACATCAGCCCTTGAGATGATTCCTTAGCTGTTGTAGATGATGCCCAACGCAGAAATCCTTGCAATGACACCAAATACATGTCATACCTGATAAATTTGAATTGAAAACTGCAAATCTTTGATTGGATGCACAAATGCAACTCCTGGATGGTGTAACCACTAAAGATTGAAGGGTTTTCATCCCCAAATCTGGTTGCAATGGAGGGTTTTCATCCTCAAAAGCAGAAGTTGAAACAACAACTCAAACTCTTAATGTTAAAATAGATAACGCCAAAAAGATGATTTCCAAATGACCTCGCAAGACCTTTTTATAAGTTCACTTGACACTTTTCCCAAGGAAAAGCTCCAAAAATAACTTTACATCTTCTAATTTGATGTTGACTTGCTTTATTTGGAAAGTCACCTTTATTTTTTTATTTATAATAATAAAGTAATATTAAGTGGTCACTTTTTAATAAAAAGTAAGTCACTTAACTTAAAATATTAACTTTATTATTTTTACTTTATTTGAAAAAGGGGTCATGACAAGTTAATCCTTACAGATTCAATTTTTTTTTGTCAGTTTGAAGGACGTTACAAAGTCTAGGATCATCAAGCACTTAATATGGGCATTAATGGACACAAAGCTTAATAATATTCTCACCTTTTATGCACAATTATGACCAAGCTTAAGCAATAAACCAAACAATAGTACAACCTCCAAAGGATATTCATCCATATGTATGCAAAGGCATGGGATGAAAGTCTTATGTCTTCAACATCGCTGTGTTAGTGTCCCTTAATTTTCTGAATTGTGGAATCATTGGGATTAACACATGTTAGTTAAGGTTAATATTTTGGATTTACTTTGAGTCAGTTATTAATAACTAACTGTTGACAATTTTCCACAAGTCAGATTGTCTATTGCCATTCGGAAAGTTCATGTCTCTAGCCAAGGAAGAAAAAATACATTGGGTAGATGTAGACCAATTGAAATACTCATTTGCAAAGGCCTTGGCTACAACAGGATTTCCTTCGGACAAAGAAGGCTTGATTTTACATAGCTTCGGAAAAGTTCAAAGGACCGTTGCAAAATTTTGAAGGGACACTCAAGAAATCCGAAGAGTATGTTATCCTTCGGAAAAAGTTCTCTGCAGGAAATCCGAAGGAATGAGCTTTGCAATAAGTCCACGGGAAATTAGCCAAGAATAAAGACTAAGGAGGATCCGGAAAATACGAGAGAGGAGAAGTCAGGAAAACATAAAGCCTGAAGGAATAAGGACACCTACAAAAAACCCGGGTGCCCTACAATTTTTCCGAAAAGCCATAGAGGAAGGACAAAATCCCTTGCAGAGGGCACTTGGTCGGTGGCAAGACGTTTCCAAAAAACCCGAAGGGTATTCTGCCGGTGGCAAAATAAAGACAAAGGACTAATTCTTGCAGAGGGCACTTGGTCGGTGGCAAGACGTTTCCAAAAAACCCGAAGGGTATTCTGCCGGTGGCAAAATAAAGACAAAGGACTAATTCCTTGGAATTAGTCCTTTGTCTTTATTTTGCCACCGGCAGAATACCCTTCGGGTTTTTTGGAAACGTCTTGCCACCGACCAAGAATTCCTTCGGACAAAAAGTCCGAAGAAATTCAGAGAATTTACAAAGAAAAAACCGACAGAAAGAAGTCGCCAAAGGCAAAAGAGAAAATAAAGGATTTCCTTTGTCTTTATTTTGCCACCGGCAGAATACCCTTCGGGTTTTTTGGAAACGTCTTGCCACCGACCAAGAATTCCTTCGGACAAAAAGTCCGAAGAAATTCAGAGAATTTACAAAGAAAAAACCGACAGAAAGAAGTCGCCAAAGGTAGTCTGAAGGAAATCCTTTATTTTCTCTTTTGCCTTTGGCGACTTCTTTCTGTCGGTTTTTTCTTTGTAAATTCTCTGAATTTCTTCGGACTTTTTGTCCGAAGGAATTCTTGGTCGGTGGCAAGACGTTTCCAAAAAACCCGAAGGGTATTCTGCCGGTGGCAAAATAAAGACTTCCAGACTTTTTGTCCGAAGGATTAAACCGTGGAAAAGTTGGCAAACAAAAGTCCACAGAAATTCAAAGGGGAGATAAAACCAAGGGGAAGCCAAAAAGTCCAAAAGAAATGGATATCCTTCAGACAAATTGTCCGAAGGATTCCTTCGGAAAGCTTGGTCAAAGAAAGGAAAGTCTGAGGGCAGAGAGAGACAAAAGCAAAGTCTGAAAAGAATGAACACAAAGGGAAAATGACTTAGCAAATAGCCCAATGGATAATCCGCAGAAATAAAACAGAAGGGAAAGGTCCGAGATAATAAAAGCCAGAAGAGAATGTCAAAACCGAAGGAATAAGTAAGAAGGGAAAGTCCGTGGAAAGACAAATACAGACACAGGTCAAGAAGAAGAACTCTAGATTTAGCCAAGAGAAATCACGGACAGTTGGGCCGAGAGAAACTTATGCACAAACAAAAGATGGAGTCAACATGGAATTCCATGCAAGCAAAAGCTAATTACGGTTGACTAGTCAAGGCTTCAGTTGACTGATTGTTGAAGTCATGTTTATCTTCATGCATGCTATTGTCATCTCATAGTTTCAAACATTCCAACTCGGCTTCCAACGGATCAAGTTAGAGTTCTAAAATTGACATTGGCATTGGATTTCATGCATGCTATTGTCATCTCATATTTTCAAGCGTTCCAACAGCTCATGAAGAAGCTAAATTTAGAGGTGAGCGTGGATTTCCATGCAAAGAGAGGTGGGCATTTCAATAAACCCAGCCATCCACTTCCTCTAACGCCAAGGAGCTTCATGCAAAGACAAAGGGAAAATATATTTTATTGGAAGGCAAAGTTGGTCTTGAGTTAATCTAAGTTGGTCTTCCTCTTCTATTTTTCAACACTAATCTCTTGGCTTTTGTAATTTTCTATATTAATGTCTTTTCAGCCTTAGATTTAGGATCCCTCTCTTGGCAAGCCTAGACTCTGCCATTGGTGAGTTGTGTAACCTCTTCAATCAATAGAAAGATTGTACTTTTAGATTTCAAGCGCTGGCATAGTGTATATTCATTCAGCAATTTGCATATGTGCTAGATTTCTCTCCCTTCCCAAATTTTGATTCGTACCTAGTTGCTAGCTTATCATATTATGCAAGTCATGTTCAGTGTTCTTATGTCTTTTGTTGAAGATGTAAGTGGATGTTAGGTGGCTACAAAGTGTCTTGTATCAAACCTCCATCATTTTCCCTCATGTTTTGGTCATTGGATCGAACCTTCTCATGAAATATTTATGCATAGTGATCAATTGAAATCAAAGGTCTTCCTTTTCCCTTGTTTGATTCAGTGTTCAAGGTTCCAAGTAGAGTGGATCAACGTTTTGGTGTATCACTGTTATTAGGTAGGATTTCCCTTTCAAGTTTCTTTCTCCCTTTTTCATGGCAGATTCGCAGCACAGAGTAGAGATCCATTGATACATCTTACAAGAACTAGCCTTCTCTGGAGGTTCTTCTCACCATTGAAGCACCCACCCTCGTGAGAAGATCTCATTGTTTCAATCGAATAGAAGATTGGCCATTTCATGCACATCTTCGATTCAGGGTGCAGCTCCAAGTTGACAACACTAATCAATAATTTGTACCTAATGAAAGCTATTTAAATGGAGATTACACCCCTTATTTGTTACATATCCTAGAATCTACAACATTATTGCGTTCTTATTTGTCTTCAACATAGCTTGTTATTGTCCCATAATTTTCTGAATTGTGGCATCATTGGGATTAACATATGTTTGTCAGGGTTAGTATTTTGTATTAAATTTGAGTCGGTCGTTAATAATTAACCAATAATTTTTCCCTTGTGAAAGCTATTTAAAAAGGGATTACGCCCCTCATTTGTAACATATCCTAGAATCTACAATCATTATCATGTTATAAAGTAAAATGATTATTAGGGTGCATCAGTACCCAATCTATATTTTGGTGTCTCTATCCTTCCTAATGTGTGCCCCTCACCTCTTTGATCATATGTGATAGTTGCAAATTATTGTTCAAATTATTTATTAATTGTCCCATTGAAATTGTATATGGTATAAGAACGGGTCGAGCCCTGCCCTCTATAGTGAAGAAAGTTTGCGGATGTGAAGTCAAGAAAACGTTAGGCAAGGCCACAGCAAAGTAGAGGCCTACCTTAAAAGTGTGAAGAGCATGACCTTAAAGTTCAAGTGTTATAAAGGCCGAATTTGTTTCTAGTCACAGGACATATAAGGTTGCGCATATGCATCGAGCTTGCTATCAAATGTATAAGATCATCGGCCTTTGAGAGGGATTTTTTCTAAGATGTGGCAGTTTTGATTAAGTGGAATCAATGACCTGTGAAATCTATAAAAAAGGGTCAAAGTCTAGTCAACGCCCTACAAATGCCAAGGAAAGTTAAAGACCCTTTTCACTTATTATTTGTGTTTGAGAAGAAGAGAGAGTTGCACTATCATTATAGGATTGATGTTTGGTCCTTTGGTTGTCCATCAGTCAAGTGGTTGATGCTATCTCCATGGACCTCGATGATCAAACGATGGTCTACCCAGCATCATTTGTGCCAAAGTGTGAACAATTCTTGAACTTAGTAATATGTCATGTCCCTCTTTTTGACATGAGTCACTTACAGTCCTTAGCCTTAAAAGTTGTTCCCAAAAGGCTAAGGAAAAAGAAGACACGAAACGTTGAGGGTCCACTTGAAGAACAATTATTAAAAAAAATACATTATGAATTCTAAATTGCACTTGAGTTATGAAAAGTATCTTTATTTTAATTTCACTTAAGTTGAGGTCTTATTGAAGGTCATGGGCACCCATAGGCTAAAAAGAAAATTATAAAGATGCTTTGTTATATTTGAAAAGACGATTTTTCCTCATTTATTTGGGCACTCCTCTTGGAGGCTTGGGCTATTAAAGGAAAAAGTGAACTCCATTTGAAAGTTATGCAATTTATAATATTGAATCTATTGCTCAAGTATGTCAAGCTTCGCTATAGTATCTTGAAGATAAAAACTTTCAAGTGCTTCAAGGTGTGGAGGCGAAACCCTTTGCAACCTCGTTGTGTGTAGCTCTTCATCAAAGGTTGCAAATTGTACTTCAACAGGTGAATTTCAGATTTGGAAGATTGGTGACTTGCTTCTAGGGGTTACTTGTTTATGTGAAAAGCCATTTCTAGGGTGGTGATTTGATTAGAAGGTTAAAGACCCCTCTTGGAAAGTTGCACTATATAGAAAACCCTCTCCTAGAATTTGGTAATCAATTTCTAAATTATTTTCCACCAAGCGACTTGGTCCCCTTGGGATTTGAAGGTCATTGGAGGACCCCTTTAAGGCAATAATAATTCAGAAAATTATTTATATATTTTTGGCAAGTGGGGCGTCCCACTTTAGAGACATTTTGGAGTATTCTAAGGTGCTTCTAAGCACTAAATAATTCTGAATATTATTTATATATTTGCCTACAAAATTTTGTGATTATTAGAGATCATTTTGAGACCATTGTTACTACAAAATTATCTATTATTTTCTGTTTTATTTTTTTGTGCATGGGTGATTTGTTGTGAGTGTTATTGATCTCATTTGATGCTTCAATTTATGTCTAATTACTACTGAAAACTTCTGTATATTTTTTCTATCAATTTTGATGAAATATGCAAGGATTTCAGATAAAAATTTGTCAAAGAACAATTGCTGCATTTTCAATCCAAAAACTTGAATTATTGAAGGGCAAATAACCAGCATTATCATCTTTAATAATTTAGAAAAGAAGGTGTTTATTACAGCTCTTGTTGGAAGTGATTGTTTATTTAGGGTTTGTTGATTTTGAAATCATAAATTTCAAATTACATAAGGATTTGTTGGAGAATATCTATTTTGTTGAATTGTTTCATTTTGGGACATTACAGTGGTATCAGAGCCATATCTTGGCTAATTGTGAGGATTTTTAAAGGATTGTCATATGAGTGGCGACAGAGTTTCTACAATACCAAAAGAGAGCCAAGAAAGGTTCAAGGAATCTACAGACAGAATAGCAACAGGTAATGGGTGACATGGATTCAAGGGAGACAAAAAGATAAAGAAGGGATAGAGAAGTAGAGGAGAAATCTGCAAAGTATTTCCAATCCCATGAAAAAATGACAGCCATATGGAGGGATACGTACGTGCTATGGGTAGGGTGAAAGGCTTTGAGCACCTCAATGGAGATAGTGATAACTCAGAGAACCGCATTAACACATACCCTCCCCCCTATGGGGAATGGAGCACATACATGTAGACCCACCCAGCCTATATTCATTCAGAGAGAGGAGCCATTACTAGAAAGAGAGGATTTGCATAACCCACTTGACGATTTATAGAGAGATGGAGTATTCTGCGGAATCTGTTGTAATAAGGAGTGTTATGAGTTTTTCAAAGAATTCAGCTTGGAAACGTGGGAGGAGTGAGCCCAATATCGTTCAAAGACATAGAGGAGGCTAGGGGGATCTCCAACATGCAGTGAGAAAGGTATCTCTTTCCACTTTTGATGGATCGCTGAGGAGCTCGATGAGGGCATGGACTCAGAAGGTGGACATCTTCTTTACACTACAACCCATGACAAAGGAGGCAATTCAGTTTGCCACCTTACATTTGGAGGGAGCAGTGCAGGAGTGGTGGTATCATGAATTGATCACACAGAGGCATCAGCACATACGTACCTATGAGGAGTTCAGTAGGAGACTCTTGGAGAGGTTTGATAGGGCAGATCTAGAACTTCATTTTCATGATTTGGCTCAATTGAGGCTAAAAGCCTTAGTAAATGAGTATGTTTTTGAATTTCAGTGGCTTTCGATCATGGTGGCGAACGTTTCAGATAGGAGGTTGGTGGTTTTGTTCGTAGAGGGCTTGGTCAAACCCATACGAGGATTGGTCAAGGCATTTGATCCACCGAAATTGAGGGAGGCCATCCAAAAAGCCTATGATTTGGAGTCTCCTACTCCTAGAGGCAGATTTCCACATTTGGGGCAACCACTTTACCACCTACAGGGCAGCATGGAGGTGGTAGTTTGGGACAACCAACAGGCAACTATACAGGGCCTTCAAGATTCACTCATGAGGGGCCATTGATCAGGTCAAACCCACCAGGTTTGGGATAGCAAAATGAACTACCAAGAAGTAGCTATGAGGTAAGGATTGAATTGAGAAGGGTCTTTGTTTCTCTTGTAAGAGCCCTTGGGAAAGAGGGCACAATTGCCATGGCAAGGGACACATACATTATATAGAGGTAATTCCTGATGAGGAGAATAAGGTGGAAGATTTAGGGACAACGACCCGTGAAGTGGGGAATTTGGAGATAGAAGACGAGGAGTTGAGTGGCACTTTAACATCTCTTACTATCCCTTTAGAGTGAAAGGATCATTGAAAGGTAAACCGATCACAATACTCATTGATAGTGGGGCAACCCACAACTTCATTGATGGAGAACTTGTGACATCATGTGGCCAACAACTCGTGGAGTTCAAGGGGTTTAGAGTCACTGTGGCAGATGGATTCACCATCCCTTGTACTACCAAGATTCCCAAGTTGAATCTAACTTTGGAAAGGCATATGGTAGAGGATGATTTCTATGTAGTGGGCATTGGGGAAACCCATATGGTTCTTGGCATACAAAAGTTGCATTCCTTTGGTGAGTTTACACAAAATTATCAAACTATGAAGTTAAAATTTAAGGTGAGAGGTAAGGAGATTATTCTACATGGCCTAAGTGACCAAGGATCACCCCCATCTTCATCCAATAGCATGATAAGCAATTTCTATATGTGTTTGAAATAAGAAGGGAAAAGAAATGAACAAGAGGCTGCAAGTTGCGATCATAGGCAGCCAAATACTTCAAGGGAATTTCAGTCTTCTACCCCGTTGGCTAAGGTGCAAAATTCTGATTTTTGTGGTACATGTATAGGATAAATAGATAGAATATTTGGCTTGCAAGGACAGTCCCTAAATTGCTATGCGCAACACCCCATACCCAAGTGTATGGGCAGTTTTGGAGGTATGGAGGAGGGCTTGACACCTGTTTTGGATTAGGCAAGGGCCCAAGTTGTGGACAGCAGAAAGAAAGATAAGTTGCTAGCTGATTTTTGGTTCCAACATCACCCAGAAAATTCTGAGTTTGATTTTCTAATTGCACGTCTTTCAACCTTCATAAAATTCAATTTTTTTTGACATGCTACAGCTAGGGAAAAATTCTGAAAACGCATATGCAGGGACTGATTTTCTTCACTCAGAAAATTCTGAGTTGGAAAGACATTTCCAGGCACCAATTGAGGTCAAAAAATTGAAAATTTGGATCATAATAAAGCCCAAAAGGGTAAGGATGAATGCACAATGGAATGCTGAATGTTGTCACTCAGAAAATTCAGAATTATGAAGGCAGGTACAGCAGCCTCATAAAGGTGAAAAGACTAATTTTTTTGTCCATCTGCAGCTGCTAGCAAATTGTGGAAATATTTATGTGCAAGGGCACCACTTGCATGAAGAGAGGGTGAAGGATGAAGTTATGATACAACACTCTTTTATTTATCATAGTGAATTATTTGTAGATTCACATTTGGTTCCATATATGCATGAGATTGTGGAGGAGGGGCAGCCAATAATGATACATGTGGCACACATGAAAAGAATCATTCAAGAGCAATGGCAAGATGTGGGCATTGAAGAGAAAAGATTCGTCAACTACAACTCGGTATTGAAAAAGTTGGTAGCTTGGTGTCACGGAAAGCCTTTGGAAGGCTGTGATTTCACCCTTGGCACTTGGGGGCAGCCTCCAAAACACAGGTACAGCAGTATGAGGGATTCATTTGGAGCTTCTCTTCCCTAAGAAGAAGTTACAAATGGACATTGCATGGTGAAGAATGTGAGAACAGCTCTGTAGCTCTCGCAATTGCTTGAGTACAAACAATTTTGGGTAGGGAGTACTGTCATGTCCCCCTTTTTGATATGAGTCACTTAGAGTCCTTAGCCTTAAAAGTTGTTCCCCAAAGGCTAAGGAAAAAGAAGAAAGGGAACGTTGAGGGTCCATATGAAGAACAATTATTGAAAAAGGTACATTATGAATTCTAAATTGCACTTGAGTTATGAAAAGTACCTTTTATTCTAATTTCACTTAAGTCGGGGCCTTATTGAGAGTCATGGGCACCCATGGGTTAAAAAAGAAAATGATGTTTTATTATATTTGAAAATGGGATTTCCCCTCCTTTGTTTGGGTGCTCTTCTTAGAGGCTTGGGCTATTAAAAGAAAAAGTGGACTCCATTTGAAGGTTATGCAATTTATGATATTGAATCTATTGCTCAAGTATTTCAAGTTTGACTATAGTGTCTTGAAGATGAAAACCTTCAAGTGCTTCAAGGTGTGGAAACGAAACTCTTCACAACCTCATGTGAGTAGCTCTACATCAAGGACTGCAGATTGTGCTTCAACAGGTGAATTTCAGATTTGAAAGATTGACGACTTGCTTCTAAGGGTTGCTTGCTTGTGTGGGAAGTCATTTCTAAAGTGGCAATTTGATTGAAAGGTTGAAGACCTCTCTTGGAAGGTTGCGTTATATAGGAAACCCTCTCCCAGAGTTTGGTAATTAATTTCTAAATTATTTCCCAGTAGACAACTTGGTCCCTTGGGGTTTGGAGGTCATTACAGGACCCCTTTGAGGCAATAATAATTCAAGAAATTATTTATGGGGCACCCACTTTGGAGACATTTTGAAGTTTTTTAGGGTGCTTCTAAGCACTAAATAATTTTGAATATTACTTATATATTTCCCTGCAAATTTTTGTGATTATTGGAGGTCATTTTGAGGCCATTGCTACTACAAAACTATCTATTATTTTCTATTGTATTTTTTTGTGCATGGATGACTTGTGAGAGTTATTAATCTCATTTGGTGCTTCAATTTATGTCTAATTATTGCTATAAACTTATATATATTTTTTCTATCAATTTTGGTGAAGTGTGCTAGGGTTTCAGGGAGGAATTTGTCAAAGAACAGTGGCTGCATTTTCAGTCCAAAAACTTGAATTATTGAAGGACAGGAAACCAACATTATCATCTTCAATACGTTGACAAAGAATGTATTTATTACAGCGCTTGTTAGAAGTAATTGTTTACTTAGATTTATTGGTTTTGAAATCATAAATTTCAAATTACATAAAGGTTTGCTGGAGAACCTCTTTTTTGTTGAATTGTCCCTTTTGGGAACATTGCATAATATAAAATATGCAGGTAGAGTCATTAAGCAATGTCCATCTACAGATATATTACTATGACCCTATAACTGTAAAAATTGGAGAAGAGACTCCATGGTACCCTTGGTAAGTTATGTAGCATGTGTTTAGAGCACTGTCTCCTACCCCACAATGATGGGATAATTATCTATAACTAGTCCTTCAGTAAGCATGCACTTAACTATTCAAGATCTTATGTGCGATAGGTGGATAAATCGGTCCTTAACAACGAGCCAACTAGTAGATTATAGATTTAATGGCCTTACAATAAATTTTAAAAAAGCACGATGTGTCAATCAGATCAAATATGTAGAAATGCAAAGGAGAGATTAGAAAATAGCCTTGACAGTATTTTTCACTTTAAAAGTACATTTCCTTTCAAAATATTGAGATTCAAATACATTTATAATAAATTCATGATAAGCTAAATGTCGGCACTTGCAGAACATTCATCATTTCCATGTAAAAAGTTTGGCATTGGCAGAACACTCATAAAACCACACATGAAAGTTGCATGGAGGAAACAACAGTATTTGTCAAAGAGGATCACTTCATGAAGAGGAAGTTGAGAGCTATAGAGATTAGAAATATCCTAATAATCTATTTTGACTCATGGATACCCATTATTCACAACTTTGAACCCATTATTTGCAAACTTAAAATATTCAGCAAGCCACTAAGTATTTAATGCTTTGGTCAATAATAGTTAATGTTTTGTAAAAACGTTAGATACTTTGTTGTAATGTCTTGAAGAAGGAATCCTTTGTTTTGATGTCTTAAAGAGGACCCGATTGTGCATTTATTGTATCCACCATTGCCTTGTAAGGAATTCTCCACATCTTGTTGTACGTGGAGTCATATACATAAGGAGCTCCAATCTATAATCCTAATCATCCCGATCATGGGTCACAAACAGTGACCCAAAACATCGATTCACTCGTGTCTATACAATTTCTTTCTTTAAGATTGTTTTCTAATAATATTTAGGGATTGCATATGCTTGAAGTCTCTTAGAGTAAAGGTCATTTATTTTGCAATGAGATCCCTTTACAAATACATACTTGTTCAAACTGAACCTGGGATGTTGCAAGAAAGATTCCGTATAACATTATAGTGAGCATAACTCAGCAAAATAGGTCTAATTCAGTTATATCCTCTAGGAAAGTTGAAATTAAGAAAAAAAAGATTGAATATTCAAGTCAATTGGTGACCAAAACAAATCAATGAGACTCAAATATACACTCAATAACATGGCAGAGCGAAAGGAAGCTCCAAAACGAGGCTATAAAGCCAAAAGTACACTTAAAGCACAAAAAGAGCCTAGCTACCAAGGGGGGAAAACCAAAAGCAGGTAAACCATAAACATGTCAAAATGGTAATGCCATGTAATACAAACATTATACATAAGCCATGAGAATGAAAGACCCATCACCAAAGAATTTAGAGCTGACAAAGGCCACGGCTAGAGGCAAAGACTGCCCCTGATCTGAATCTCGTGATGAAGTACCCACCCCCTCGTCATCAACCATTGTGAAAGAGTCAATACAAGATCTGATGATATTCATAGAAGAAAGACCAGGAATAAGGGAGCATAGCTGGGTGACTAGGATGCCAATTCGCCCCCGCTTGATTTGGGTTCAATCTGTACAGGGTACAGGTACAGTTCGGATTCAACTGTGGGTTCGTCCTGGGTACAGTTGGGACAGCCCAGGTTTGTCCAGGATCTTCTGCTGAAGAACCCAAGCGAACCCAAGACGAACCCACAAGTTTTTCCCTGTTTTAAATTTTTTTCTTTTTGGGAATTAGACTTAAAGTAATGAAAAGAAACACATTACAAACCCTTAAAGTAGCCCAAAACTCAAAAATATAACATAAAACAACACTTGTCCATAATATTTGGCTAGAATAATTATATTTTTTATTTTTTATTTTTTATATATTTTTTTGTACAGACATACCCAAGCTGTACCAGGGGTTTAAAAAAGATGCCATACTAGCAAACCCATTTCACCATACTTAAACTCATACCCAAAACGAACCGGCTACTTAGCTTGGTGATCCTGGGAGGACACAAAGAACGTCTCCTGGAAACTCGCCCAAAATCCTTGGCCGAGACCCTCCAATAGTAGATAGGAAACTGGTAATATGCACATGTGCAGACCTCATGCAATGCAGACAAGGAGGGGCAATTGACCCTCTAGATTAGGGGACATTTTGTTTACCACATTTGGAAAGAGATAGACGGAGGGCTGCTTTAGTAGTAGTATGCAAAGTGGAATTTCATCTCACTAACCTATCTTCATCAATGTGTGAATAAATAGTATCCAAGAAATGGAGTCTACAGATACTCCACAATTATAAGGTTAAGGATGTCCATAAATTCGCTTCTTACAGTCACGCAGTGCACTTTTCTTTGATATCATTAGAAACAGATATTCAATCACCTAAATGACTTTAAACAATCCATCCTGCGGCAGAACTGAAATTTTCATCAATATATAACTATTCAACAAAAACAAACTCAACGACAAGCAGCAAGCAGTTCTAAGATGTCCTGCATAGAAACAATATTCCCTGCAAATTTCAGATACTCAACAATACCTTTCTGCAATAAATATTAACAATTGTTAATATCAGCAAGCAGAAGACATAATGGAGGTTCTAGATTACAGGACCACAGTATAAGCACAACTAAACAATAGACCTGACTCTTTTAGGTATGACAACCTTCCTTAGTCTAAGTGAGCATTAGAAGCATCTATATGATTTAGCTTCTGAAGTCTAACACAATCTTCATATCAAGCACATTTCTAGACAAGCAACCCTGCATTCAGAAAACATAATAATAACGGCAAAACATACCCTAAGGCAACAATAATATGATATTATCAAGATCTAATTTGAAAAACAGAAACAACATAAGTGAATAAATCCAAAAACAACCACCTCGGCAGGGGCCAGATCACTGTTTTCTGATGCATTTCGTTTAGCATTTGTTCTTCGATGTCTGCGTAGCAACTGTAAATACAAAAAATTATAAAGTTTGATCAGCTGCTCTCTAAGAAGATTTGAAGTGAATCAACAATAATTAGACAAAATGAGCAAGATAGATTTGTAATCCATCAACACTCGTAGTTCCTCTTCAATCAACATAAATGAATAGGCGTTTTTACCTGTAGTATCTTGAATTATGATATTGTATTGCCAAATTCTCTTTTACAAAATTTAAACATTTCTTTATTTATTAGACTTTTTTTTGCAAATATTCTTGAACTTTGATTGGGCAAACCACATTTGCTATTTGTTATGGTTTAGTTTGACAAATGGCATACCTGCTTATTATCCATGCCTTGAAACTTACTGGATATTCCTAACAAGTGAATTTCAGATTGCTTTGTAGCTTAACACTCACTCTACTATCTAAGTTTCCTCATAGTTTCTACTTGTTTTCTGGTTCTGGCTTCAACAATATTATGCTGTAACTTGCAACCATTGCTTATATTGAAGAAGCTTAGAGTGCCACAGATCATTCCAAAAGGATTCTGAAAAGGACCACAATAAGCTTGAATGTGATAAGAAAAATTTGCAAAGATGGAATATATAACTTTACACAAAGGGAAAAACAATGCATATTCAGATGCCAAAGTCAATACTGTGTACAGTGTACTGTATATCAGTGCTCAAGGAATAGCGAAATGGGCTAATCTGGGAAATGGAATTATTAATAAGACTCAGATCTGCAGATGAAAATGAAATATAGAGAAAAGAAAATGAATGAGATACCCTGTTCCAAGGACAATTTTCAAAACTTACACACATTTAGACCTAAAAACGTTAATGTAAACAGTCAACCCTTATATTTGCAGGTTTTAGCATTTCGTTAATCAGATTTTATTGATGCAGGATTAATAGAATTATATATAGATAGCATATTACAAACCATTGTGATTTTCATATTTAACAATGGTTTCCAAATGCTACATTGGCATGGCCCTGCAAAGTACTATAAGAATAGAAGCAAAAATTTAAGATTAACAAGGGCCGCATAGATTACATTGCAATAGCCTGTTTATATAACCAGGGAAATAGTACACCATGAGATCCTTCTCATATCAAAGGAATAACCAAATTATAGAATAGCCTAATCTTAACAAACTAACCACAAGCTAATACTAAGCTAACAATATGCTATATTCAATATTCTACCAATATTGAATAATATCTAACACCTCCCTTAATGACTAAATCAGATAGAATCTAAATGATTTAATCAATACATCAACAATATGATCTTATGTCTAATTAAGTATGGACATGAACTTAATCAATGCAAAAAATATCACCAAGTTTCCCTATGGTCGCCATTACGTCTAGCTGGCGTATATGGGTAACTAGTTGTCAACCTATAGTTGCACCCTGAATCGAAGACGTGCTGAAATGGCTAATCCTCTCTCCAGTTCAAACAATGGTATCTTCTCACAAGGGTGGGTGCCTCAATGGTGAGAAGAACCTCTAGAGAAAGCTGGTTCATGTAAGATGTATCAATGAGGATCTCTACTTTGCGTTGCGGACTACTATGGAAAAGGGAGAAAAAAACTTGAAGGGAAAATCCTACCTAATGATGGTGATACACCAGAATGTTGATCCATCCTACTTGGAACCTTGAACACTGAACAAACAAGGGAAAAGGAATACCTTTGATTTCAATTGATCACTATGCATAAGTATTTCATGAGAAAGTTCGATCCAATGACAAAAACGTGAGGGAAAACGATGGAAAGAGGTTTGATACAAGACACTATGTGGCTACCTAACATCCACTTACAGCTTCAGCAAAAGACATATAACACACTGAACATGACTTGCATAACATGATAAGCTAGCAACTAGGTACGAATCAGAATTTGGGAAGGGAGAGAAATCTACCATGTATGCAAATTGCTGAATGTATGTACACTATGCCAGCACTTGAAATCTGAAATTACAGTCCTATTGATTAAAGAGGTTACACAACTCACCAATGGCAGAGTCTAGTCTTACCAAGAGAGGGATGGATTTTACAAGGCTGCAAAGCCATTAATATAGAAAATTACAAAAAACCAAGAGATTGGTGTTGGAAATAGGAGAGGAAGTTAACTCTTCATTAGCCCAAGTCCAAATTGCATTGCATTAGTTTTCCAAATTTGTCTTTCATTGGCTTATACCTGACTGTCTTGCATGAAGAATCCTTGGCGTTGAAGTGGACAGTGGCTAATTTTGGGTTGCTAAACTCTTATCATGCAAAAATGCTACGCCCACCTCCAAATATGGACTTCTTTTTGAGCTGTTTAATCGTTTGAAAGCATGAGATAAACAGAGCATGCATGAAATCCACGCCATGTTAAAATTAGAACTCGAATAGAAACGTTGGAAGCTAAGTTGGAACGTTTGATAGCACAAGTTTGACCAAGAGATAAGCTTGACTTCAACAACCAGTGAACTAAAGCTTTGACCAGTCAACCGAAAATAGCCTTTGCTTACATGGATTTTCACGTTGACTCAATCTCTTGTTTTGGTCTACATGTTTTTGTCTTGTCTATTTTTGGCAAGATTCTATATTTGGATTTTCTTATCTATATTTAGTCTCGGGATTATCTTGTTCTAACTTCCTGCGGATTATCTATTTTCTGTCCCCTTTGCACAATTCTTTCAGAATTCTCTTGGCTAAGTTTTCCTTGGTCTTCTTATTTCCTTGGAATTCCTGCCTTTGGCTTTTATGTCTGTGGATTTTATTGTTGACTTATTTCCTTCGGATCTTTCATTCCCCTATGGATTTTCTCTGTCTTGCCCTTCTTATTATTTTATTCGGACTTATTTCCTTGGTCTTCTCCTTTGGATTTTATGTTGTGCCCTGCGGACTTTTTGCTATCTCTACCTTTTAATTTATTTCGGACATATTGTTGGTTGTATTTTTCCTCGGACTTTTTCCGTTGACTTCATATTCCCGCAGATTCCCTGTTTGACAATTATTTCGAAGGATTTCCTTCCTTAAATTTTCTCATTTCCTTCTTTGCCTTTGTTTTTATTTTCTTCAGGGTTTTACCTTTCTACTTTGCCTTTATTTCCTCAGATTTTTGTCTTTCGAAATTTTGTCTTTCACTGTATGCACATCATGCCCCTGCAAATATCACAAAGCATCCTTAATCTCCTCCGCCAACTAAGTGTTTTTCCCTGGCCGCTTGTATGTATTAAGTGATACAAAGAACCCATGTGCATATATTCTGTAACCATTGAAAGACGAGGCAGTGTTTGCAAGCTCCAAGAAATAATGACTCAGAACAGATATTTTATTGCAAAAAAATCTTCCACGTTCTCCACTGTCAAATCTTGTTCAAGCAAGATCTTAATTGCCACTTCCGTTCCTCTCCACACACCATGAAAGACTTCTCCAAATGAACCGATGCCAACACGAGCCCCAGTTTTCAACTCAGGAGAATCAATATTCCATTCTGAAAATGGTAACAATGACTTGCACTCAAGTTTTTTTAATCAATTGAACTGCTTGCAATGTTACTAAACTCAATTTGGCTGACTCGTTTCTCCTAATCTCTCTTGGGAACAAGTGTAATGGTGCAGCCTCCTGAGATGATTTGTCAATACTCTTAAGGGAACCAAATTCAACTTTTCCTTCTCTAGACATAGTTATTCTGTTGGCAAGACCAGAATTTGTTACCTGTGCTCACGCTTATGATAGCTTGCTATCATCTGTAAATGAACCTACAAGCCTGGAGCTTTAAGACTGTATGTGACATTTTGAATAGGAGATATGGCCTTTGAACTTGATGTAGGTGTCTTTTAGAATTTGCATGGCTGTAGGTGTCTATTTAAGGACCCCAAAAACTGATTTACAAGACAAACTGTGAAATATTCCAAGCCAATTTTTTTCAAACTTTCAATTACAGTCAGCAGAGTAATACATAGTCGTTAGGATTAGCCTTAAACCAAAACGATAACTGAAGCAACTTTAACCAGAATGTACACCCGGATTTCGAGGATGCCAAGGTGTGAGCATTGGTCAAAGGATCTGAATGCAGAAACAGAGCTGGAAGGAACTCTAACCAAGAATGGCGCCGATGATGGCGAGCATATGGTCAGAGGATCTTCTACTACTACAAGTACTGAAAGAAACTCAACACCAAGTATGTGCTACCCAATCCAGTATGGAGTGAGGCGACCATATGGTGGAGTACTAAGAATTACAATGCTTAAAAGAAACTCAACACCAAGTATGTGCTACCCAATCCAGTATGGAGTTGAGGTGACCATATGGCGGAGTATTACAAAGTACAATGCTTGAAGAAAATAACTGTGATGCTGAAAGTACTCAACACCCAGAATGTGTTTTCTAACCCGGAGTGGGAAAGTAGCTACCATAGGGCGAAGATAAAGTAAATACAATAGCAAATACTAAAAGTAGAGTTGAGCATTACAATTTGATAGAGCAAGATCATAAACTGTTGTCAGTACTACTGCCAGCTTACAATATGTTAGACAATGTCTTGCTATCAATACAATCGAAAAGTAATATTTATACGATTTTGTTCAATAAAATAAGAAGATTAAATCAGAAACTGCAATATTGAGGCCAACCTGATAATCTGATTTTTTGACAGTCCTGTATTCCTTGAGCACGAACAGCTGCCCTGAAACTCACAGATTCATTCACAACTTGCTCCAAACTTAATCAAATCTCATGAGACGGATTGCATAATGATCCTAGTATGATGGTGAACCACTTAGAACACTAAAAGCTTATCAAAACCGAACCTGCACTTACTAAAAATAGAAAGTCCCTGAAAGTGCTCTGTGTGCCAAGTAAAACATATCACCGCAAAGCTTTCAGAAAACCCAGAAGGAATCCGCAATCCAAGTTCAACATTTCCAAGTGCAAGCTCCGCAAAAAGACGAAAACGTCCTCCAAGAAGTTTGAAAACCCTGATTCGAGCTTCTGCTTAACCTACAAGTTCCCAAAAATAGGCTAAATCCAAAAGAAGAGCGTAGGGCTAAATTGGGGACATTACAGTCCGCCCTTCCCAAAATTGCTTGTCCTCAAGCAATGCCACCACAACTCTAGAAAAACTCAAACTGCACCAAACCAAACCAAGTACAATCCCAGAGTCCCATATCCGTCTGAAGGAGGACCCACCATCCTGATGTTGCACTACTCTGATCACAATAGTGAAACCATAGTGGCCAAAATGCTCTGAGTCAGCCAAATCAACAATGCCATTGTCTATCACAAACCTAGGCATTGGAAAAGATAGTCTACTCAACTCAAAATTGTAATCCTCGGCATATCTCCCCAAGGTATCCAACACAACCAAAACTGCAAATGTGACCTCTCCAAATCTTCTTGCAAAGAGGAAAGTAATCCTTTGCAAGACCTCATCAAACTCAAACTCATGACTCCACATGAATGTATTATGCCTCCCTTGAATTTTTCTGATGCAACCATGAGGATTTCTGAAAACTCTTACAGTTCCCACTCCAAGAGCCTCAAAATGGTGAACCAAGGCATGTGAAAGATCATTGTCCGGAACCCACACTGAGAGTAAACTGTCAAAGTTTACATCACAAACCTTCAAAAGATGAATTTGGAGAGTAGGAAAGGTGTGAAGGAACAAATAATTGTTGTTGATCAAGGCTGAGACCAACGTAGTGCAATCTGATTCTAGAGTCCTACACAAGGAAAAACAGCAACACCAATCAAATTCCCAAATGTGAGCTTGTGAGATGAGCATCGAGTTGCAAGTTGACACCTCCAAGGTGGCTAGAAAACAAACTGGAGCAATGTCCAAATGAAAATTACCACCTTTTTGGCAAGAAGTGAAGAACCAGTTCTCCTGAATGAGAGTAACTCCCCATGTAAGGTGGCTGGTCTATCTCCAACCAACAAACTCATATCTCAAAATCTGCCTTTGTCTAAGCCGATAATCACTCGCATGAGCAACCATCCATTTATCTCTCCAACCCATACTCAAAATTTCCCTCCAATCGATTGGTTGATGAACAAATGGGTCCATCAAGTGGTTGGTAAAGAAAAGAACATCACCCAAAGGTCTAAAAATTTGATCACTGTCCCACCAAAAATTATTCTTTCCACAATCCATAAATTCCATCAACCCAAATTGAGAATCCCAAGCACGAATACCCAACTGAATTTGAGTTTCAACACAATGCAAATAAAGCTCAATGCGTACCCAAGTGCTAGTGAGAACCAAGTGCATTCTCACGAAACTGGTGTCCCCTCTAGTGAATCTTTGAAGCTTAAACTTGAAAGCTTCAACAACATTGGAGTATGAAACATAGAATGACTTCAAATTCAACTCCCAAAGCTGACTAGTATGAGCCCAAACATCATTCCACCCAAGGGATGGATCGTCAATAGTGCAAACACCAAGCTCAAGTCCACCTTTCTCCCATTGCTTGTGAGTAGTAGGTCTGAAATCTTCACTCCTTGCTGCTGTAATGAAGTTACCAGCAGCTATCACAACTTGTCTCATCAACACCTTGATGTCATAGATGTTGAAAATACCTTGCTTCGACACTTCCCATATGGACTCTTCATCCTCAAACCCACTCATGCATTCATTACTAATCAACAAACTTGGCATATTCTCATGGAGTGATAACAAAGCACCATTAGCCGGAGGTTTATACTCGACCTCTTGCTTGGTTTCTTCCCTACATGACTCTTTTTGCAAATCAAAGAGAGGATTGTCATAAACTTGGAAGCCCTCCTTTCCATCTTGCTGATCCAAATCTGAACTTGCAACTTCAGTCTTTCTTGTGAAACCTTCGAGGTCAAACTCCTCTCGAAGACTATCAAGCTCACCTATTACTTGCTTGATTTCTTTGGCATTATATGCATTCTCTTGCTCCTTGGAAAGTTTGAAATCAGCAAACTGGTCTTCAACCTCCGTTAGAGCCAACTGAGTTTCTTTCAACTTGTCCCTTGTTGATTCGAGCTCCAGAGTGAGCTCATCAACTACACTCTCCTTTTCTTGGAAAGCACAAATGGTCTTCTTTACAACTTCAAAGGCATGATCTCTATCTCCAATCAAGTGCATGTACTCAGACTTCAATGTCTCCAATGAGTCTCTGATAAGTTGCAAATTGGGAAGAGCAACTTCATCTTTCACTCCTCTTTGTCTCTCTTCAAGCTGAGCCTTCTGTTAAAGCTCTTCAACCAAGCTATGTGTGCCATCAAATAGGGATAGAGCTTGCACTTCCTTGTTAATGGACACCTTGAATTGATCTTCCCACTCATAAGAATGTGAAGATGGTGAATTGCTGATAGGCTACAACTGAAAATCAGAACTTTGTTTCTTGCCTTTGCTGCCCTCAAAGTTGCTCCAACCTTCTTGTCTTTCATCCTCAACTAATGGAGAATGCTCAGTGTCATGGGGAGGAACATACTCCACATTTTCTTCGACTTTAAGCTTGCCATCAACTTCTTGAATTGGTGAATCAGCCATGTGTTCTAAAACCACCTTAAACCTTTCTTCTTCAAGAGCCATGAGGTCTTCTAGCTCTTCATCCACCTCACCGTCTTCTTGTTCAAAGGCTATGGCAGCCCCTAATTTGAACGAAGAATCATTGAATGTCGTTCTGAACATTTTGGAAGTAACAACATGCCCCTTGGTGGCTGCAACCAACTTGAAGGGATCACCATGGAGCTTTTCAGAGTAAGCTTCTTCATAAAAAAACTTCTCCTTCTACCTCCTCATAGCTTGCAATGCAAACAATATTTTGGTCTTCATCGGGATCGAAGGGAAACTTATCCCACACAGGTTCTTTGTCATATCTTGAAGCCAACACACCTGGATCCCACATGCTAACAGTTTGATTGAAATAGTCAGGAGAAAGATTCTTATCATGCTCTTCTCGTGGTGATGACTCTTTGAACAAGTCAACTCTCAAATCACTTAAGCTGATATTTTCAAAAACATTTCTTTCTAAAGGTTCGGTTTGTTGGTCAAACCCAATGTCGCCATCATAATGAAATGAAGAATCTTCAATGCTTGATGTTTTGTAAACTTCTTGGGAAGTTGGGACAGCAATAAGAGGAAAATCCTTCATTACCAAATCTTCAACATGACCTTGTATGAGCTCTTTGAAATCATCACCAACATCATGTCCACTAATCTTTTCTTCATCACGCTCTAACTTCTTCAAAAGTGGCTTCAATTTTTCCTCACATTGATTAAACAATTTCTTGATCAGCATAAAAGTAATAGGAGAATCCTTTTCTTCATACTCATATGTGTCCAAGAGGAGAGATTGGACATTTGGTGGAATTTCATCTGACTCATTAATGGTGAGAATAAGGATTTTCTTCACAGCTGCAATAGCATCCTCTTCTTGTTCGCTCCAAGTGGATATGAAGAGGTAATGGAACAAGTTATAAATCTGATCATGCATTTCCAAGGCGAATAGCAAGTTACTTACCCAGAGATCTGAAAATGTCTTTAAGATAGCAACCCTTCTAGCAAATAGATTGCTTCTAGTTTCATCAAGATCTTGGAAACTTTCTACAATCATATTCAAAATGATTTTCATGGTTTCATCATCATAGGGTGTCATGGGGGCCATCATTCTCATCAACTCCATGAAGCAAGAAGAAATCAGCAGCTTGATTTCTTCATTTGGATGTCCCAGCCAATAGGGCTGAACTAAAAGGTGAATTGCAAGTGACAATGCCAATTGCATCCATTTAGAAGGTGACTGCTCCACCTGTCTCAAACATTGTTCCAATATTTGGAGATTATTCTTTTCGTCTTCCCTTGACTTACATTCTTTGCCAAGTCTTTTTCCGATCTCAAAAAGTGTTTGTTCCAGCTTTATCTCTTCTCTATTAGCCATGTTGAACTGCCACTTCTGAATTGAGTTGAACTCTGTTCTGACCTCTGGTGTAGAAACTGATTTCTCTATCATTCAACTATCAACTAAACCTTGTTGGGCACAGGATGGCAGGATCTTGGCTCTAATACCACTGAAATATTCCGAGCCAATTTTTTTCAAACTTTCAATTACAGTCAGCAGAGTAATACACAGTCGTTAGGATTAGCTTTAAACCAAAACGATAACTGAAGCAACTCTAACAAGAATGTACACCCGGATTTCGAGGAGGCCAAGGTGTGAGCATTGGTCAGAGGATCTGAATGCAAAAACAGAGCTGAAAGGAACTCTAACCAAGAATGGCGCCGATGATGGCGAGCATATGGTCAGAGGATCTTCTACTACTACAAGTACTGAAAGAAACTCAACACCAAGTAGGTGCTACCCAATCCAGTATGGAGTGAGGCGACCATATGGTGGAGTACTAAGAATTACAATGCTTAAAAGAAACTCAACACCAAGTATGTGCTACCCAATCCAGTATGGAGTTGAGGCGACCATATGGCGGAGTATTACAAATTACAATGCTTGAAGAAAATAACTGTGATGTTGAAAGTACTCAACACCCCGAATGTGTTTTCTAACCCGGAGTGGGAAAGTAGCTACCATAGGGCGGAGATAAAGTAAATACAATAGCATATACTGAAAGTAGAATTGAGCATTACAATTAGATAGAGCAAGATCATAAACTGCTGTCAGTACTATTGTCAACTTACAATATGTTAGACAATGCCTTGCTATCAATACAATCAAAAAGTAATAGAGCTGCAACAATATTTATAGGATTTTGTTCAATGAAATAAGATTAAATCAGAAACTGCAATATTGAGGCCAACTTGATAATCTGATTTTTTGACAGTCCTGTATTCCTTGAGCACGAACAGCAGCCCTAAAACTCACAGATTCATTCACAACTTGCTCCAAACTTAATCAAATCTCATGAGACGGATTGCATAATGATCCTAGTATGATGGCGAACCATTTAGAACACTGAAAGCTGATCAAAACCCTTTATTTAATTTATGCACGAAAATCAATGCAAGGGCAAATGGTACAGCACAGCAAGAGGGGTGATTTGCTTTTAAAATTCACAGCAGTCATCAAAAATTCCACAAATTACAGAATAGGGGCGCCCATTACCAACAAATAGGATTAGCCAATACCCACAATGAAATTTTTAGTTTTTTTTTAATTTGTGAACAAAACACAGCCTGTTGTACTGAATAATTGAAAGATCCCGAACCAAATTTTTTTTGAACTTTCAATTACAATCAGCAGAGCAATACACAGTCGTTATTTTGAACTTTCAATTACAATCAGCAGAGCAATACACAGTCGTTAGGATTAGCCTTAAACGAAACGATAACTGAAGCAACTCTAACCAGAATGTACACTAGGATTCCGAGGAGGCCAAGGTGTGAGCATTGGTTAGAGGATCTGAATGCAAAAACAGAGCTGGAAGGAACTCTAACCAATAATGGCGCCGATGATGGCGAGCATATGGTCAGATGATCTTCTACTACTACAAGTATTGAAAGAAACTCAACACCAAGTATGTGCTACCCAATCCAGTATGGAGTGAGGCGACCATATGGTGGAGTACTAAGAATTACAATGCTTAAAAGAAACTCAACACCAAATATGTGCTACCCAATCCAGTATGGAGTTGAGGCGACCATATGGCGGAGTATTACAAATTACAATGCTTGAAGAAAATAACTGTGATGCTGAAAGTACTCAACACCCAGAATGTGCTTTCTAACCCGGAGTGGGAAAGTAGCTACCATAAGGCGGAGATAAAGTAAATACAATAGCAAATACTGAAAGTAGAATTGAGCATTACAATTTGATAGAGCAAGATCATAAACTGCTGTCAGTACTACTACCAGCTTACAATATGTTAGACAATGCCTTGCTATCAATACAATCGAAAAGTAATAGCGCTGCAACAATATTTATAGGATTTTGTTCAATGAAATAAGAAGATTAAATCAGAAACTGCAATATTGAGGCCAACCTGATAATCTGATTTTTTTGACACCCTGTATTCCTTAAGCATGAACAGCAGCCCTGAAACTCAGATTCATTCACAACTTGCTCCAAACTTAATCAAATCGCATGAGACGGATTGCATAATGATCCTAGTATGATGGCGAACCACTTAGAACACTGAAAGCTTATCAAAACCCTCTATTTAATTTATGCACGAAAAATCAATGCAAGTGCAAATGGTACAGCCCAGCAAGAGGGGCGATTTGCTTTTAAAATTCACAACAATCATCAAAAATTCCACAAATTACAGAATAGGGGTGCCCATTACCAACAAATAGGATTAGCCAATACCGAGAATGAAATTTTTAGTTTTTTTTTATTTGTGAACAAAACGCAGCCTGCTGTACTGAATAAGAAAACCCTGAATTTTCTCATAAACTGATCTATAAAACACACATTGAATACCATGCACAAACCCTGCATACAAAACAATCAACTACACTATCTCACCACTAGTCGTTATCTTTCAAGCGAGAAGCAATGCCAAGCTAGGAGGCTTTCATTCCTCGAAGCAATCCCAGGCCAATCCGGCAGCATAACATTCCTGTAGTTCAAGATGATCCAAGTGAGGACCAAAGGCTTCCTTTTATAATTTCCGTTTGACCCTTCTAGAAACCCTATCCTCCAATAGGTGGCGTCCAATTTAATCTTGGATTAAATATTCAATAAGAATTATAATTAATTCTTTTAATGAGGCGCCCACCCCATAAAGAACATCTTTTTAAAACAACTTAAAGTTGTTAAACCTAGGCACCAAGGTCCAATTTTAAATAATAATATATACTTTGCGGACTTTAAAACAGAAGCCAAGATGATGTCAGAAATCGAAGATATATAGCTCGTTGGAAAGGCCTTGACGAGACGAATCCAACCCCATTTTCAAAATTCTAATCCGACACCGAACCTGAACTTACTAAAAATAGAAAGTCCCTGAAAGTGTTGCATGTGCCAAGTAAAACATATCACCGCGAAGCTTTCAGAAAACCCAGAAGGAATCCGCAATCCAAGTTCAACATTTCCAAGTGCAAGCTCTGCAAAAAGACGAAAACGTCCTCCAAGAAGTTTGGAAACCCTGATTCGAGCTTCTGCTTAACCTACGAGTTCCCAAAAATAGGCTAAATCCAAAAGAAGAGCGTAGGGCTAAATTGGGGACATTACAAACTGGTACCATAAGCAGAGTTCCGAATAGTAGGATTGAAAATTTTGGCTTGTGGAAGAATTGTCAACACTAGCGTCTGCAACTGCCGAGTAAGTTAGGAATTGTTGTTGAATATTAGGTTCACTGGGTTCACTTTGTTGTAACTCAATGTGTCGTCTTGTCTTGAATGTTTCATTCTTCACATGTTTGTTGTCGATTCTAACACACTATATTATCATATTATATCCAAGCCTAAACAACAATATAGTGCCATGTTATAGCCAGAAATATCCCGAGCCAAATTTTTCAACTTTTTTTTTTGATTTTGGATTACAACATCAAAGCATGTTCCGTCAAGATTAAAAGTTAATCTCAAATAAACTAAAATAACTTTGCCACTAGAATGCAAGAAATGAAACTCAACGCCCAGTATGTGCTACCCAGTCCAAGGTGGAGTAGGGGCGACCATAAGACGGAGTAATTACAAATAAGGAACTCTACGTCAAGTATGTGCTACCCATAAAGGGGCTACCATATGACGGAGTGAGCTTAATAACAATGCTTTAATGGAAATACTGAAAAGGAAACTACTCCACACCCAGCATGTGCTTGCTAACCCAGAAGGGAAAGTAGCGACCATAGGGCAGATGCTCTACACCTAGAATGTGCTTGCTAACCCAATAGGGAAAGTAGCTACCATAAGGCGGAGCTGTAAGCTATTACAATATTTTAAAGGAAAATTGAACAAATAGAGAAGGGCTGCCATTACTACTGTCAGCTTACAAAATTAAGAGAAATTTGCTCTAGAAAGAAGAAAAACCAGCCACCTATTAATTTCTTCAGATGTTCATAACTCACACAAGATTTGCCCAATCTTCCTGATTTATGTTGCAAAGTCTCTTCTTAAAGATGGCGCCCAAGCTAGCACCCAAGATCTGATCCAATCTGCATCCAATAATTAATACACGGATTCCAATGCAAACCCCAAGGGGCGTCCTAGCTGAAAGGGGCGATTTACTCTAGGAAATAAATGCAAGCTTTAAAAATTCTGAAAATATGAGCAAAGGGGCGCCTAGGCCTAACCAAGACAAAGAGATGATACCCAAAACTATTTTTTTTGTATTTTTTGATTTATGAATGAAAACCTAGGTCTGTCTTATACAGAATACAATATCTGAAACTCTAATAATACCAAAGGAACTGACAATGAAATAACTGAAAGCAATATGTAAGCAAATACAAATATCAATGACTAATTCACCCCTAGATGTTGTCTTACAAGCATGAAGAGATGCCCTTGCTAGGAGGCCTTCATTCCCCGAAGCAGTTCCAGAGCCAAAGCTGCAGCATAACAATGCATTAAAACCAAGATGATGATATGATAACCCAATGCCTTCTTTTATAGGCTTCAATTGGCTTTCTCTTGAAGCTTATCCCCAAAAGTGGCGCCCCTTTCCATGTCATGATGGCGCCCCCCCTTCAAGTCCCTCTTTTAAAACAACATTAAGTTGTTTTGGTCTAGGCCAAGGTCAACGTTAAAATATAACGTTATTATTATTTTTTAAGTGAAATTCACTTATTCCACCAAGACCGAATTCTGAAGCCCAAAACTGAATGAGTCAACTTAAACGGGAAGGTTAATCTCCTTGTGACAATCCTGCTAGCTGCCAAAATAGAATTTACTAAAAATAGTAAATTCCTGGAAATGCTCAGAAAACTGAAACAGACATACCTCCGCGAAGCTCTCGAAAAACCCAGAAAGAATTTGCCATCAGAACTTCGAACAAAGACATCCTAAAAAATAGGAAACCCTCATTTGCACCTTCCGAATAGCCTACGGATTTCCAGGAATAGGCCAACGGTCATTATGAGATCAAATTCGAGAAGGGGTCATTACAGTCCGCCCTTCCCAAAATTGCTTGTCCTCAAGCAATTGTAAACTAGGATGATGAAAGATCTCATCATTTTCCCAAGTTGCATCCTCCATAGGTAGGTCCTTCCACTTTACCAGGTACTCTTTGATGGTTCTTTTCCTCAAAGAACGTTCTCGAACATCAAGTATCTCTTCAGGAATTAATGCCAACTGTCCCTCTTCATCCAAAGGTGGTAGCTGTGATGAAGCAATCACATTATGGCCAAGTGCCTTCTTGAGGCGAGACACATGGAAGACGTTGTGCACTCTGCTATCAGAAGGTAGCTCTAATTCATAAGCTACAGCTCCAACTTTTCTGATGACCCTAAAGGGCCCATAGAAGCGAGGTTTGAGCTTCTCAGCTCCACTCTTCTTGAGAGTAGATTGTCTATATGGTTGTAATCTCAGATATACCATATCTCCAACCTCAAAGGAACACTCAACACGTTTCTGATCCGCATACAACTTTTGCTGATTTTGTGCCATCTGCAAATTATCCTTCAAGGATTTCATTATATCCTGACTATTCTGCAACAAATCCTTGGCTAGGGGTGCTTTGCTGTCACCAAACACTAAATCTGCAAAACTAGGTGCCTCATACCCATAAAGTGCCAAGAAAGGAGACATCTTAATTGACATATGAAAAGTAGAATTGTAGCAATACTCACCAATATGTAGCCACTTGACCCAGGTTCTCTGCTGTTCTGACACATAATTTCTCAAGTAGCCCTCCAACCACTTGTTCACCACTTCAGTTTGTCTATCAGTTTGCGGATGGTAGCTAGTGCTTGGGGTGAGCACAGTGCCACTCATTCTGAAGACTTCTTGCCAAAACTTACTTAGGAACTTGCTGTCCCTATCACTCACGATGTTTTTTGGCAATCCATGCAGCTTAAACACTTCTCGAAAAAAGAGATCTGCAACTTGGGCTGCAGAAAAAGTGCTGGTGATGGCGAAGAAGTGAGCAAATTTAGTTAACCGATCCACCACTACATAGATGCAATCTTTCCCTTGGGCTTTGGGTAACCCTGTGATGAAGTCCATCGAAATACTTTCCCATTTTTGATTGGGAATAGGGAGTGGTTGTAGTAAACCAGCTGGTAAAGTATGCCCATTTTTATTCGCTTGACAAACAGGACACTCCTGAATGTAGCGTTGAATCTCTCCTTTCAATCCCTTCCAAGAAAACCTTTCTCGGATCTGTCGATATGTTTTGAAGAAACCTTGGTGGCCCGCCACTGGAATATCATGAAAAGTCAAAAGAATTTTCTTCTTCAACTTAGAATCATTCACCAGAAAGATTCTTCCCTTATAGTGTATCAATCCTTCAACTACCTTGTACCTTTCATCATGAAAAGTACCTTCAAGAATGCTGGTTGCAAACTGACTTTTAGCATACTCAGCAAGCAACATGTCTCTCCAATCTGAAGTAAGCTCACTCAATGAGCTAAGATGAGGTCTCCTGGAGAGAGCATCGGCCACTATATTATTTTTCCCTTTGACATATTCAATATCAAAGTCGTAAGCTTGAAGCTTACTCACCCATTTCTGTTGTCTCTCATTTAGATCCTTTTGGTGCATGAAATGCTTGAGGCTATTGTGGTCAGTTTTAACCACGAACTTATTTCCCACCAAGTACTGTCTGAACTTGGCTAAAGCATGCATAATAGCAAGCATTTCTTTGTCATAGATTGAATATGTTCTTTCAACTCCTCGTAATTTTCGGCTCTCAAACACGATAGGGTGTTTGTCTTGCATCAGAACAGCCCCCACTCCTTCACCTGATGCATCACATTGCAGCTCGAAAGGCTTGGAGAAATCCGGTATTGCCAAAACCGGGCACGAACTCATGATCTTCTTGAATTTGTCAAATACAATTTGAGCCTTTTCTGACCAAACAAAGGCTCCCTTTTTGGTGAGATCGGTAAGGGGAGCAACATTCTGTGAATACCCCTTTACGAATCTCCGATAGAACCCACAAAGGCCCAAAAAACCTTTCAACTGAGTTAAGTTCTCAGGAGGTGGCCAATCGACTACTGCCTTGATCTTCTCTGGGTCCACCTTCACTCCCTCAGCACTGACTATGTGCCCAAGGTATAGTAACTCTGTCATCCCAAATTCACATTTGGAAGCTTTTGCAAACAAACTCTCAGATTCCATAATACTAAGCACTTCCTCCAGATGCTTAAGATGATCTTCCCAAGTCTTGCTGTAAATCAGAATGTCATCAAAAAATATTAACACAAACCTCCTTAAATGATTCTGAAAAATACGATTCATGCAAGACTGAAAGGTTGCCGGGGCGTTAGTCAATCCAAAAAATTGGATTGACTAAAAATTCGAAATGGCCATAGTGGCATCTGAAGGCTGTCTTCTCAACATCCGATCCCCTCATGCGAATCTGATGGTAACCTGATCTCAGATCAATTTTTGAGAAGAACTTGGCACCATGTAGCTCATCAATGAGCTCATCAATCCTGGGTATGGGATATCTGTTTTTGATGGTGCTTTGATTCAAAGCACGATAATCCACACACATGCGCATGGTACCATCCTTCTTCTTCACAAGAACCACTGCAGAAGCAAAGGGGCTCTTGCTTGGGCGTATGAAACCCATCTTCAAGAGTTCTTGAATATTCTTCTCGATCTCGTCCTTTTGCCGCTTCGAATACCGGTATGGAGTTATGATCACTGGTTTTGCTCCCTCTTTGAGCTCAATAATGTGTTCTGATCCTCTATCAAGAGGTGGTCCCGGAGGTAAATCAGCAAATACTTTACTCTTCTTGGTGAGTAAAGATTGAATATCAGGAGGATGCTCTATTTTTGTTTCAACAGGACTAGTCGGAAGAACCATGAATTCTGCGGCCCAATCCACTTGGTCTTGTTGTATCAATCTTGCCATCCTTTTGAATGATACAATCCAAGGGCCACCATTTGACATCCCTCTCAACACCACCTTCTTTCCATCGGATTGAAACCTGAGTTCCATGGTTTGTAGATTTAAAGAGATGTCTCCAAGAGATCGCAGCCACTGAATGCCAAGGACAGCATCCGTATCTCCAATATTCACCACATAGAAGTCATCTTTGACTTCGTAATTGCCCAATTGCATAGACAAGTTGGGAACCCTTTTGGTACAAGAAATGTGGAAACCATCCGCCACCATAACTTTGAACCCTTCAAAATCTTCTGTTTGCAACTCCTTTTTTGCCACCACAGCTTCATCAATGAAGTTATGGGTTGCTCCAGTATCAATTAGAGCAACGATACGCTGCCCTTTGATCGTCCCACGTATTTTGAAAGACTCATTCTTTTGGAAGCTTGAAAGTTGAGCCAACGTACCACCACTCTCTTTTCCGCTTTCGGGCTCTTCAGGGATTCTTTCAACTTCACTATCTTCGGAATCAGATTGCTGGTCCGAAAAATCAGAATTACTCTCACCAGCGGAGTAATACTCAATCTGGTGGAGTTTGACTCCCTTTGGGCAAACATGGTCTGGGGACCATTTATCTTTACATCTGAAACATAGCCCCTTTCTTCGGAGTTCATTGATAGTTTCTGGATCCAATCTTTTGCCAAGAGGTTTCTGCTGGTTAAACTCCCTTTGGAAAGGCTTTTGTTGAAACCTTCTCCCTCTATCCTTCTTGTGGAAGGATGGTTTAGGATGGAACTTAGTTTTGAGAGCAGCCCACTCCATGTTTCTAGCTTTTTTCATTGCTTCTTGTAAAGACGGGGGATCAAAAGCTTTGATCCATCCCTTGAGTGGCTCCATCAAACCTTCGCTGAATAAGATCACTAATCTTCTTTCTATGATTCCAGTGACCATGACTGAAAGTCTTTGAAACTCAGCTATGTAGGCATCAACAGTGCCATACTGCTTCAACTGCGCCAACTCCCTAAAATGCACTTCTGGGTCCTTCTCGAACCTCTCAATGAGTCTATTGGTGAATTCATCATAGCTAGTGATTGATCCATGACCCAAAGTGACTAGGCCATGGTACCACCACTCATGCGCTACCCCATCTAGGTGTAGCGTGGCGAATTTAATCGCATCTTCTTCAGCCATTGGCCTAAGGGCCAAATAGTTGTCTAATTTCTGAATCCAGGCTCGAGCAGAACTATTGTCACTTCCATCAAAGTGGGAAAGCATTAACTTGTTGATAGCTTGATGCAAGTCCCCTTCTGCTGGTGTTCTTTTGTGATCATAATTTCTCCCTTGTCCCTTACTCTTTCTCTTATGATCAATAAATTCATTATAGGACATGTCCATTTTGATTTCTTCAGGGAGAGAGTCATACTCTGCATGACCACGTCTCAATTGTTCCACAAATGAAGAATTCTCTTCAGGATCAGGTTGGGTATTTACTGGTGCTAAAAAGGTGGGTTTGAAGGGCCTTGACGAAATGTAAGTGTTGTTTGAAATAGGTTGAGCAACACTTCCATCAAATTGATTTGAGGCACTAGGCTCTCCTCTATAGCCGGAATTGGTCTGGAGATTTGGGTTCTGACCCACTTTTCCCAACATGAGGGATACCATATCCATTAAGGCATCCATTTTCCTTTCAAATCTCTTTTCCGGACTTAGGGATCTTTCTCTACCCTTCCCACTATCATTTCTAGGATTGGTAAACCTCTCGTTACCCCCTACTGATCTCTCACCTTCTGCCATATTTCTTTCTTGAGAAGACTCCCAGTGAGCCCTCAAGATCTCTGAAGCAGTCTGACCTTCGGGACCCTGATACCACTGGAACTGTTTTGCAATTTTCTTATCTTCTCTTGCAATATATCTCTTTTCACGGTCACTCATAGATGGTTTGTCCACAGGATGGCAGGATACGTGGCTCTGATACCACTGAAATATCCCGAGCCAAATTTTTCAACTTTTTTTTTTGATTTTGGATTACAACATCAAAGCATGTTCCGTCAAGATTAAAAGTTAATCTCAAATAAACTAAAATAACTTTGCCACTAGAATGCAAGAAATGGAACTCAACGTCCAGTATGTGCTACCCAGTCCAAGGTGGAGTAGGGGCGACCATAAGACGGAGTAATTACAAATAAGGAACTCTACGTCAAGTATGTGCTACCCATAAAGGGGCTACCATATGACGGAGTGAGCTTAATAACAATGCTTTAATGGAAATACTGAAAAGGAAACTACTCCACACCCAGCATGTGCTTGTTAACCCAGAAGGGAAAGTAGCGACCATAGGGCGGATGCTCTACACCTAGAATGTGCTTGCTAACCCAATAGGGAAAGTAGCTACCATAAGGCGGAGCTGTAAGCTATTACAATATTTTAAAGGAAAATTGAACAAATAGAGAAGGGCTGCCAGTACTACTGTCAGCTTACAAAATTAAGAGAAATTTGCTCTAGAAAGAAGAAAAACCAGCCACCTATTAATTTCTTCAGATGTTCATAACTCACACAAGATTTGCCCAATCTTCCTGATTTATGTTGCAAAGTCTCTTCTTAAAGATGGCGCCCAAGCTAGCACCCAAGATCTGATCCAATCTGCATCCAGTAATTAATACACGGATTCCAATGCAAACCCCAAGGGGCGTCCTAGCTAAAAGGGGCGATTTACTCTAGGAAATAAATGCAAGCTTTAAAAATTCTGAAAATATGAGCAAAGGGGCGCCTAGGCCTAACCAAGACAAAGAGATGATACCCAGAACTATTTTTTTTGTATTTTTTGATTTATGAATGAAAACGTAGGTCTGTCTTATACAGAATACAATATCTGAAACTCTAATAATACCAAAGGAACTGACAATGAAATAACTGAAAGCAATATGTAAGCAAATACAAATATCAATGACTAATTCACCCCTAGATGCTGTCTTGCAAGCATGAAGAGATGTCCTTGCTAGGAGGCTTTCATTCCCCGAAGCAGTTCCAGAGCCAAAGCTGCAGCATAACAATGCATTAAAACCAAGATGATGATATGATAACCCAATGCCTTCTTTTATAGGCTTCAATTGGCTTTCTCTTGAAGCTTATCCCCAAAAGTGGCGCCCCTTTCCATGTCATGATGGCGCCCCCCCTTCAAGTCCCTCTTTTAAAACAACATTAAGTTGTTTTGGTCTAGGCCAAGGTCAACGTTAAAATATAACGTTATTATTATTTTTTAAGTGAAATTCACTTATTCCACCAAGACCGAATTCTGAAGCCCAAAACTGAATGAGTCAACTTAAACGGGAAGGTTAATCTCCTTGTGACAATCCTGCTAGCTGCCAAAAATAGAATTTACTAAAAATAGTAAATTCCTGGAAATGCTCAGAAAACTGAAACAGACATACCTCCGCGAAGCTCTCGAAAAATCCAGAAAGAATTTGCCATCAGAACTTCGAACAAAGACATCCTAAAAAATAGGAAACCCTTATTTGCACCTTCCGAATAGCCTACGGATTTCCAGGAATAGGCCAACGGTCATTATGAGATCAGATTCGAGAAGGGGTCATTACATAGCCTCTAAGGGATATTCTTGTGTTGATCTTCTAAACGTCTGACACCTAACACTCTCCAATGGTAAAGTATCCCAGGGCATATACTGCATACAAAACTATGGTGTTCTATCAACATGCCCCTGCCACCTACACCAACCTTGAAGTCTTTGAAGTATCTCAGGACATCTACTACACAACATAACTATGGTGGCCTATTATCATGTCCCTACCACCTACTCCAACTTTGAATGTCTAGAGGTATACCTTTAATGACCACTCTGTCCTGGATGGGTCAATCTGTCCCCAATGATTCTACCATTCCCCATTTGCAACATGATCAACCTCCAAAACATTTCCAGTGATGAAAGTCCCATCACTAATGACATGGCAGGTACCACTTAAGTGCTTATTCCCTGTCTTTTCCACTACCAAAAGTCCCATCACTAACAACCTAACAGATAACACTTTTTCAAGTGCTTATTACCTATTTCATTTTCAAAGACACACTTCAAGTCGACATCCATTACTAGGCATCACTAGCATCCATTCATCATAGACTGCTACCACATCAAAACACCTCATCACTTGAACACTTTTTCTGATCCACCTAAACCACATCAGAACACTTAGTCACGAGAACACTTTTTTTTTATGCACCTTTTCTGAATCAAAACACCTTGTCACTAAAACACTTCATCTGATGCACCTTAGCCTTAGAGAATCTTCTTTGGATCCCTAACCTTAACCCAGTACTATCCATCTCAATGGATGAGATACTTTTCTCTTTTTTTTAACTTGAGATAAATACACCATTATTGTTAGGAAAATAAGTCCATCAATCCCATTTGCCGATTATTTAGACAACTTGATGTTGGCATACAGCTTCAGTTATCTATAATAAATTGCATTAATCACATGGCAAACAATGGATGAACCAGTTTGTCACAAAATATCTGATACAATCAAGCAAAATATCCAACATCAGCGATATTCCCGTACTTTTTTTTTCATTTTGAGCATACATGAAATGCATAGCATTTAACCTAATCGCCACTTTCCCCATTTGTTTCCCTGATTGGATTTACATTACCTATGGCAATTCATCCTCACAAACATCTTTCATCATAGCATAATACTACTTCAGTGTTCGTTGTTGGCTCTCCTAGTTTCTTTGTGAACCCTGGATATCACTTTGTTCTTCTACAGATCCCCTTCTAGAACTTGACCCCTATGATCTTTGCAGCTCTGAGCCTTCTTTTATTTCAAGACCAGAACTCATTCTAGAATTATCAGCAATAGTCACCCATACAATAGTATCTATAGACTAACCAAAGAAAAATATATTTTCATCTACAACCACATCTCTACTAACCACGAATTTGCACATAGAGACATCTACTAACGTGCAGGTTTTTGCATGCTCATTATAGCCAACTAACATATATATATATATATATATATATATATATATATATATATATATATATAATATACCTCTCTTATCCTCAATAATTAATGCAAAAGCAAAACAACTGACAACACAAAAGATTACTTTCAAAGAGTTTCTTGCTTGACCATGCTTCCTCGAGAGTGACATCCTACAAAACTTTACAGGGACTTTGGTAAAGGATGTAGTCCATTTTGATATGGCACATTTTGGTTGTGCGCCATTCATCTCGCCATCTCTATAACTATCATATTCCTTCTTTCTAATTCACACACTGTTATTTTGCCTCATTAACAGGTCCTCACTGAGAACAACTTGCGACCAAGGACACTAAACATCCACACTTCATATGCATTCCTTTCTATGGGGTCCCATGCATTTTATATCTCCCTTCTTTCATTGAACTTAGTCCCACTCACCTTGGAGAGCACAGTTTAAAAAGAAAATCTCACAATGTCATATTAAAACTTCCCGCAACCCATATTCATCAATTTAAATTAATAAATATGGTTGTCCACTTCTAAAAACAAAATCATGCACAAAAATGTATTTCTACCCACATTTTGACTTTTTCAACCATATAAATCAGCTTTAGAAATATATAAAGACACGCTTCATAATATTACCAAAACTTATCCCAATAAAGTTGAGGTAGCCAACCATCATATAAGCATGATACATCCTTTCATGCAGGTGTCCTTGTTTGTTTTTAATTTGAATGGCCTCCACATATTTGGCATGAATCTCTTTATCCTCTGATTTAAGGGCCTTTTAGCACCATCAATGCAATTTCCCCTCTCCACGATGCATTTGTGCAAAAAAGTGTCATAGCACCCACAAATCATTCTTCAACAAACACACATGGTAAAACATCATCAAGTCAAATATCATCCTCTCCACTTTTGTGCTCTCCGCTTTTGTGCTCTCACGCACTTTTTTTATTTTTTAGCTCTACAAAGTGACCACACTTGTAATTTTATCTATTGGTAGAGAAATTCCCACAACATCAAGATTCTAGTGTCCCCTTTTTCGAATTAATTAAATCGAGGACCCAAAGCTTATTTTTATTTCCCATAGGCTAAGGGGAAATTAATAAAGGGAAATAATTTAGTAATAATGTTTTAAGTTGTCCTCAACATCACTTTGTTTAATAACATGAAAAGGACACTTATTATTATTGAGGCCAAAAAGCAAAATTAAATACATGGCCAAACAAATAATTATTAATTATTTTGTGGAGCAAAAAAGAGAATATTAAATAAAAGTAATTTTTAATTACTTTTAGGGTTTTGAGGAGAAAAGGTGATTATAAAAAGGTTGAAATGAAGAAAAATGATATATAATCATTCGATCAATTTCAAAACCCTTTTCAAGCTTGAGCAACTATTGTTCAACTTTTCATCACAGAGGACAAAAACCTTCTCGTGAAAGGGCTTGAGAACGAAAACAGTCCTACCCAAAAGGTGATTCCATCCAAGGATCGCATCAGTGCTTACCAGAAACAAAGGATTTTAGTTTCATTGTTTTATTCAAATAGGAATTTACAAGAATTTATGGTCATTTAAGACTAGGATTTAGCTTTGTGAGTTTGCCAGGTTAAAAAAAATCAGAATTGTTCAAGGGGGTCTGCCCTAGTTGGACACCATTTGGCCTCATTTCTGATATTGACAACCTGAAAAAATCAGATCATAGCTTTTTGGGCACTGCTGCAAAAAAAAGCGTGAATCTATATGGATCCGTACCACGACCGTACTCTGTTAGACTGGGTAGAATCATAGCATTTTAGGGTTGTCGTACTGTTTTGAGCCATTTAACCTAGGGTTTCAAGGATTTTTATGCATTTCAAGTTGATTCCAGGTTAGGGTTTGGTTAAAAATCAATATTTTATTTTTTTACGCTGTTGTACTTTTCTAAAACAGAATAAAAGCTCAAACTTAATTATCGATTATTAATTTGCAACATATTGTCATCTTTGTTTTTTAAAATTCTAGTCTTGATTAGAATTGCGAAAATAAAAAATTCAGAATTCAATATTTAGCTTGAGTGGGATATTTCAATGGTATCAAAGCCAATTTTCTTGTCAACTTGTGGGAATAAATAATTTTCATCTTCAACTTCATACAAGGTGGTGACATAGAAGTCAGGGATTACCAGAGAGAAAGTAAAAAGGGTGCAGAACAGTCAGAGGAAGGGTCAAGGCAATGAAATCCAGAATTTGTTGCAGAGAAGGGAAAGGAAGCTATGGGTAACAGAGATCTAGATGATGTTCGCTTTGACAGGACTGTGCAAGGATAAGAGGGTTTAGCAGATATGATGGCTCAATTAGTCCACACCATTCAGAATACAAATGTGCAAAGAGCTCAAAATGGTGAAGGAAGTTCTTCAGGGGTGAACAATAACCAGCACACTCAGAGGACAGCCATTGACTCATTTTCTAGATCTTTCCAATCAACTTTCCTTTGTAGGGAGAAAGTAGAAGTTCCAGAGGTGGAAATTCAGCGATTTGTGACGGATGAAATTGCTGCTAGCTATGAAGAATACAAAGTTCTACCAGGTGAAATTTGGAGGCTATCTCTCTCAATAATTTTATAAATTTAAAGAAAAAAAAGGTGGTCAAAGAGCTAAAACAAGGCCACGAACAAATCAGAGGGACCTCCAACATGCATCAAGGAAGTTAACACTTATTACATGTGATGGATCCCGTAAGCGTACAACACGCTCTTGGATACAGAAGTTGGACACCTTATCATTGAGGCTAATGATGGAAGATGAAACCATCAATTTTGCCACCCTTCATCTTGAAGGTGTAGCACACAAGTGGTGGTACCATGGATTGATCACACAGGGGCACAATCACATACACTCATACGTGGAGTTTACTACTAGGTTGATTGAGAAATTTGATAGAGTTGATCCTTAAATCCATTTTTGAGAGTTAGCTCAACTCAAACAAGCCAATTCAATAGATGACTATATTGTTGATTTTCAGAAGCTCTCAATTATGGTGCCTAATGTGACAGAAAGGAGGCTTGCGGTTTTGTTCATTGAGGGTCTAACTGAAACACTTAAGAGGTTTAGTGAAGGCTTTCAGCCCTATCACTTTACAGGAAGCCATTAAAAAGGCTTTAGATCTTGAAACTCCAGCCCCTAGAGGAAAAAATCAGCCTACAAGACAACAAAAAATCAACAACTTATGGGCAGCCAAAACCAACATCTTATGGGCAGCCAATGACATCAGGGTTTGAGCAACCAATGAAACCATTTCAGCAAGGGATTTCTCTGCAAAAAGAGTTGCCACAAAAGCCAAGCACAGAAGTAGAAACAAGAAGTGAACTCAAAAGGAAGAGACTATGATTCACTTGCAAGAAGCCCTATGAGCCAGGTCATAGGTGTCTTCCAAAAGGACATGTGCATTACATAGAGGTAATATCAGATGATGAGGTGGAAGTGGAGGACCCTGAACCTAAGAGTAGGGAAGAAGAGACAGTCCAGGGGGCACCCATGCCACACTTATTTCAGCAAACCCCTATGTTGCACTTTCTGGTGCACCCAGGTATTACCCTTTTAGAATTCATGGAGTTATGCATGATCATAAACTCACAGTGTTGATTGATAGTGGGGCAACCCACAATTTCATAGATAAGGGACTGACAGCCAAAAGAGGATTGAACATAGAGGATGTTGATGGATTCACTGTTATTGTGGCTGATGGTTCTACTATTCCTTGCATTAGGAGGATTCAACAGTTGGAGATTACACTTGGTAATCACAGGGTGTGTGATGACTTCTATGTTGTGGGTATAGGAGAAACAGATATGGTTTTAGGGGTGCAGTGGTTACATTCCCTTGGGGAATTTACACAAAAATACCAAACCATAGAGCTGAAATTCAAATATGATGAAAATGAAGTTGTGCTTCGTGGTATGGACAATGGAGCCCCTATAGTTGTTACAGCAAATAGAATGGAAGGTGTCAAATTTGGTAGTACTCTCTCTAAATCACAGTCGATTCATGATTCTGCTATCATGGATTCACTCAGAGTTTGTTGGGGAAGTATCATTGGTACAGGGCTTCCAATTCCTAATTATATCATAGTAGAGCAATGAAAGCTAGCTACATCACAAGGAGGAATGGAAAAAATAGAGAGTTTGGTTTGGGATCCTGGTATTTGCAAGATGGATCAAGCATTGCTTGAGGGCAAGCAATTTTGGGAAGGACAAACTGTAATGTCCCCTTTTTCGAATTAATTAAATTGAGGACCCAAAGCTTATTTTTATTTCCTGTAGACTAAGAAGAAATTAATAAAAGGAAATAATTTAATAATAATGTTTTAAGTTGTCGTCAATGTCACTTTATTTAATAACATGAAAAGGACACTTAGTCATTATTATTAAGTGGGCCAAAAATCAAAATTAAATACATGGCCAAAAAAGTAATTATTAATTATTTTGTGGAGCAAAAAAGAGAATATTAAATAAAAATAATTTTTAATTACTTTTAGGGTTTTGAAGAGAAAAGGTAATTATTAAAAGGTTCGAAGGAAGAAAAAGAACATATAATCATTCGATCAATTTCAAAATCCTTTTCAAGATTGAGCAACTATTGTTCAGCTTTTCATCACAAAGGATGAAAATCCTCCCGTGAAAGGGCTTCAGGACGAAACCCTTCATACCCAGAAGGTGATTGCATCCAAGGATCACATCGGTGCTTACTAGAATCAGAAGATTTCAGTTTCAGAGTTTTATTCGACAGAGGAATTTACAAGAATTTATGGTCATTTAGGACTAGGGTTTGGCTTCGTGAGGCTGCTAGGTTAAAGAAAAATTCTAGAATTGTTCCAGAGGGTCTGCCCTAGCTAGGCGCCACCCATTTTGGCCTCATTTATGCTATTGACAACCTGCAAAAATCAGATAGCAGTTTTTTGGGAACTGTTGCAAAAAAAAAGTGCAGATTCATACGGATCCATAAAGCATTCATATTGTGGTCGAACTCTGTCAGACTAGGCAAAATCGTAGCATTTTAGGATTGGCGTACTGTTCTGAGCCGTTTCACCTAGGGTTTCAATAATTTTTATGTATTTCAAGATGATTCCAAGTTAGGGTTTGGAAAAAAATCAATATTTGGTTTTTTATGCTACTGTACTTTTCCAAATGGAATAAAAGCTCAAACCCAATAATCAATTATCAATTTGCAGCTTATTGTCATATTTGTTTTATGAAATTCTCGTCTTGATTAGAATTGCAAAAATAAAAATTTCAGAATACAATATTTAGCTTGAGTGGGATATTTCAAAGATTGAATCGCTGTCTCCTTTACCTCGAAACACAATCCAACAACTCTTTTCCGATTTGCTTGACCAAAGACATCATTGGCAATATCCTTATTGCTTGGGCTCAAACTGTTGTTCCATAGATTTACATACTGGCCACACACTTGCTATCTCAGCCCCCAAGCTATACTATATGCTCTTCAAATACAACATACTACCACACACCTAAGAGATCTTGTGCAATCTCAATTAATTGCACTAACACCCGTGCCTCTCCCATATCTCAAACTGATGTCATGCAAACCATGATATCGGTAACCATCGCAGCTCCTCCAACCCCACCCGAAGCCCACACACAACCATGCCTCCATAGGCCTTCTGATTCCATAAACTAACAAAGTCTACTATTATCACTCTGGAGTGTACCCTGCTTGAAGATGTGCAAAGCACAACTCTCCAGCTGATACAATGAGTACTTCTCAGAAGGTGGGTGCCTCTGTGTTGAGAATAACCTCCAAAAAGGGTTGGTTCTCTTATATTTTTTGCAATTAAGTCTAAAACTGTGATTTTTGGGGTGAAAAGAGTAAGGGTAAACTTTGAAAGAAAATCTAAGGGGGTGATACACCTGAATTGATTAGATCCTCTGAAGTTACTGAAATCAATGCACACATATGACCAAAATACAATTTATATTCTGTCCCTAAGCAAAAGTGTTTCAGAGGAAGGGTTGAAAACCTCTTCAAATGACCTGCAAAAAGGGTGAGATAGAGAGAGATAGGTGAGGAAGGGCCCTGCAAAAGGAGAAAAATTCTCTCTTATGTGCTGATGCACAATCAAATACACACTATGTTGCTGTCAAAAATCAGATTCAGAAAAATAAACTCCTTATTGATCACTGGTCCAGCTTACAATTTCTTTTTTAAACTTCAAGGCCCTTCTCTATGCCTCGATTCAGCCAATAAATAAGCTTTGAAAAATAGTCTAAATCAATATAAGTGTAGTCCAAAAAGGGAAAAGGTCAGTGTTGGTTGGTTAACTCAAGACCTCACCTCTTTTACAATGCTTTGAATATTCAATATAGTTATTCTCCTTTACAAAAATCTGCATGCTTCTCCAAACTTTGGCATAGAATATAGATGATGGAGACAAGTTCGGAAAATGATTCTTAAAATAAACAAAACTCTCCAAGAAAACTCCAAACATGCATGACCAAGATGGCGTGGAAGTGGGCGAAGGAACTCAGGTTTGACCAGTCAGCTTCTTTGCATGAAATGTTACGCCAAAAGCCAGTAGATGAACTCCACACAAACTGCTTGAACATTTGAAACGTTTGGACATATGAGAGAAGCATGTGGTACGGTGAAACAGTCAATCGCAGTTTTGACCAGTCCAAAAACACGTTTGCATGGATAAGAATCTATTTTTGACCTTTTCTATTTATGGCTTCTAATTCCTGTGCATGTATATTCTTTGTCTTGCTTGCTTGCCGAGCTTTATAATCTCGGACTTCTCTATTTATGACTTTTCCGACTGTGTTTGCTCCTTGCTTATCCGGACAAAAGTTTGTGCCTTTCCTTGTTTATTCTCTCGGATTTCCCTGTGTATTTCTTTGGCAATTTTCCCCTTGGTTTTTCTACACAGTCAAATCCCTTAGAAATTCTTCGGGATTATTTTCATCGGGTTTGTTTGCACAGTCAAATTTTTTGGATATTTTCCCTGTCCTATGCTTTATATCGGACTTATTTGTCTCAGGATTTACTTAGCAATTTTCCCACGGATTCATCTTCCGAAAAAATTCTTTCGGACAAATTGTCTCTCCTTTTCTCCTTCGGCTTTCTTGTGGACTTTCATCTTGTCTAAGACTTCCCTGCCTACCTTCAGAAACTCGTCATGTCTCATTTCTTTCAGACTTTTGTCTCTCGGACAAAATGTCTGAAACCTCTCTATGCATACTCGTCTTTCCTTTTTCCGAAGGGAATTCCTTCAAACAAATTATCCGAAGGAATTCCTTCAGACTTTTGTCCGAGTCCTTATATCATTTGCCAATTTGTTCTTTGTTCTTTGGACTTTATTGGAAAGTAATTTGCCCAAAGGGTACATACCCTTCAGGGTTTTTGTAAAAGCCCCTTAAAAATCATGAGATGAACGTTCCCGAAGGGCTGGTGCCCTTCAGGTTTGTTGCAAATGTGCCTTCCTTTCTTGAAGTAAGCCTTCCCGAAGGGCAAGTGCCCTTCGAGATTCCTATCAATGGCCCTTCCGAACTTGAAGTGTACCTTCCCGAAGGGTAGGTGCCCTTCAGAATTTTTGAAATTGTCCTCCAAAAGATTAAAAATGACCCTTCAGCCTTTGAAATGAGCCTTTCCGAAGGGTAGATGCCCTTCGGAATTCTTGTCAATGACCCTCCCGAAGGACACATACCCTTCGGAAAAAATGAAATGAACAATTCTTTTGAGATAGAAGCTTGTCAGATATTTTGAAATGGCCTTTGAACTTTTCCCAAAGGGTACCTACCCTTCGGGATTTTTGAAATGATCCTTCCAAAAGGGCACATGCCCTTCGAGCTTTTTGAAAGAGTCCTTTGTCATTTCCCTGCCAAAGAACTGCCCCTTTGAATTCTTTCAAATTTAGTGTCCAACACTTTGGATTTTCTGTCTCCCGATTTCCTTCAGACAAAAAGTCTGAAGGAAATCCACTCCTTCCCGAAGGGCACATGGAACTTAGATTTCTTCAAATGGTCATTTCTGAAGGGCAGGTGCCCTTCGGATTTTTGCCAAGTGTCATATTTCTTTGAGAAATCCCTTCGGGCTATTTGAAAAGTCCTTTGAAAACTAGGTGACCGTTTTCTTTCCTTCAGACAAAAAAGTTCGAAGGAAATAAACCTTTGTAAATGATCACTGTGACGTTCTTTGGGACTCTTCACAAAGTCCTTTGAAAACTCTTTCCCTTCGAGAAAATTGTCTATTTCTTAACCCGAAACAATTCTTGCTTTTGCAAGTGAACCTGCAGGCCTGTAGCTTTATAACTGTATATGATATTTCGAAAAGGAAATATGGCCTTTGAACTTTTTTAGGTGTCCTGTCCTTGAACGAACTGTATGCTCTATATGGTGGATGTAGGTCTTCACCCAACTGTTTTTAATACCTTTGTTGTAAGTACATTCATGCTTTTAGACCACAGATTGACTAGCTGAAAAGGGGATTAGACCGTTGTACAAAAGTTTAAAATAATAGGGGTAATAACTTGGCTTTGACAAGCAAATTACTAACATCTACTACACGTCATTATTGTAGTGATTGAAGCACCACCACATTGTGATTCGGATACAGGGTGCTTCAAGGTTGTTGCAATTGACTTGCAACCATTTAAATCAACACCTATGAGATAATATGAACTATAGCCAAGGGCATTACATAGTCGCAGTCGAATTTCGATAGTAAATATCCTCAAACCTGATTGTCATGAAATGACAACTAGCCCGACGTCCCTTGGCTCATTACACAATGAAATTTACAATGCCATAAGACCAAACCATGGTTGCAATGGATTTCATCTATAACATACCTTTGTGCATTGATCCTTCTTATTTTGCCGACCACCAAGAACCTCAAATGCCAAAGTCACCTAAGTACTTTGTGATTCTTCTAGAATACCCAGTGGAATGAAGTGCCTTCAAAAGCTAACTTTGTGGGTAATTTGAAATCTTTGCAATCTGTAATGTCCCCATTCCTACGCAGGAAGCCTAGTAGGCTTATTTCATTCTTAGCCTTGGTCATACCCAAGAGGTTAGAGACATTGAAGGCTATTGGGTATGGGTTACCGTTACCACCTTCACTTAATGTTATATTTCATCGTTGACTTAAGTGATGCGAACTAGGTGGTACTTTTTCAACATGGAGCTTCTAATTTCATGTTGAGATAACTTAAGTCATATTTTTAGCATGTGCACAATAAAAGTCACTTAAGTTATAAATTTATGGACTTGGGTTCTTCCCAAAAGAAACATAGGGTTTCTTTTGGGCCATTGATCTTGTTTGGAGGTGATTTAATCTTGGGTGTTGGATTTCCTATCCCTAATTTGGATGGTGGAGATTATTTCATCTTTTTGGAGTTGGATATATATTTTCCCCTTGAGGTCATTTGGGAGAGTATTCACACATTCAAACTTTTGGAGCTATTGCTATTAGCAACCCTTTTACTTGTGGAGATCAAATTCTACAGGATCCCTAGCTTCGGTGAGGAGAGATCCACTCTTAGCTGATAGAGCATTCTTTGGTGAGGGTTTCCAATCCATATCCCTAGCTTATTGTTCATGTGAATCTGAATTGGGTTCAGATTTGCAAATATAAATCAAGGATCAGATATTTATTGGCAGCATTGATCAGAAATTCAGATTTAGAGAAGAGGACAACCCACCATCAACTGGGTATCCATTTATTTTCAGTTTTGAGGCAGCGGTGAGTCTCCCACAAGTGGGGCGATCTACTTGGAGACTTTAGGCAGCGATTTGGAAGGGTTTTAGTGGGCCTTTTCTACAAATTTCGGACCTAGAGATTGTTATCATCATAAAGATGCTCTAGAATTCAATTCCATCATTTTTCTATTGTTATTCTAGAGATTACGGTCAACTGTATTCTTCTCTCATTTTCTGTCCTTAAATAAACCCAGACCTTTGAGATAAAAATTATTTCTCAGTTGTTTGTTGTTCTCCATAATTTTTCACATCTTTTGAAGCTTCTAGGTATTGTTGAAAGTGATAAGTCTAAAAGATATAATTTTTTATTTATTTTTGTATCTTGCTGTCCTAAAAAAATCAGAACTACAGTTTGTGTTCTTTTCTGAAAATTTTTGAGTTTTAAGTGATATCGTAAAAGCGATATACCTCAGTGGTTTCAGACCCACCTTTCTTGCAGCCAGTTGGGTAGTGCATGAAGGTATATTCCAGGAGGAATACACCTTGAAAGGAAGGTAAAAACATGGCAGATAAAGAAGCGGAAGATCTGAATGAGGAGTTTATGAAGAAAATGTTCATCAACATGGTGAAACAACAGGGGACAACCAATCTCTATTTGAGCCAGCTCACTCAGAATATGAATCACATCAAATCTGGGAATAATAGGGAAAAGGGTGAGAACAGCAATTCAGGGCAGCAATACCCCCATTCTTCTAACAAGCCTATGAGTCTTCTTGAGCCTTCTTTCTTGAAAAATTCTAAAGCATCACATATGGCACAGCCAACAGAATACTTGATGAGTATTCTTGTTGGACAAAATACTAAACTATGAGCGAGGGTTTCAGGGATAATATGTCATTTCCAAATTATTGCAGGATGAAGATTGAAAGCAAGCCCAAGAGAGATCACCACATGCCAGTACCTAAACTACAAAGGCGTTTGGGGCAGATTTCTATTCCGCACTTTGATGGCTCAAAGAAGTGTACCACACGTTCATGGATACAAAGGCTGAAGACCTATTTTGATTTGAACCCCATGCATGAGGATGCAATTAAATTTGCGATCCTACACCTTGAGGGAGATGCACATGATTGGTGGCATCATGGACTAGTGACACAGGGGCACATGCACATTACCACATACATGGAGTTCACACAGAGGTTGGAGGATAGATTTGATAGGAGAGACCCTAATAGGTTCTTCAGGGAGTTGACTCACTTGAGACAGACAGGTTCCTTAGATGTCTACATTGTAGATTTTCAGAGACTATCAATGATGGTTCTTGATATTTCAGAGATGAGGTTGACTTCATTATTCATAGCAAGATTGACGGATACTTTCGTTGGATTCGTGAAGGCATTTGAGCCTCCTTCATTACATGAGGCCATTAGGAGAGCTCGAGATTTGGAGTTGTCTACTCCAAAGTCTAGATTTCCACCCAAGGTTCAGTAGAAAGTGCCTCCACCTAGGCAGGATGATAGGAGACTTAACTCGGCTAGGAAGCCATTCATTTCACCAAAACTTAGGGACGAGTTGAGGTGAAAGAAACTATGTTTTGATTGCCGTCAACCATGGAAATGTGGACACAATTGTTTTGGGAAAAACAAGGCTCAATATATTGAGGTCTATGAGGACAATGATGATGAGGAAGAGGTATTAGAACCTCATGAGCTTGATGATGGTGATGCATTGGATAGTGTTGATGTCGAGACTGCAGAGGAGACTTTTCCCGTCGAGACCATAGCTACATTGTCTAGTACCCCCATGTACAAGGCATTCAGGGTTCATGGGGTTATGAAGGGACAGCGTGTGGTGGTGCTTATTGATAGTGGGGCCACCCACAATTTCATTGATGCTACTTTGGTAGAGAGACGAGGCCTGAAAACAGAAGATTTTGCAGGCTTCAACATGGTGGTAGCCAATGGTGAATCCATGATATGCACAGAGGGTTCCACAGTTGAGCATCACTATGGGTAACTATACAGTTACTGATGATTTCTATATTGTTGGTATTGGAGAGACCAACATAGTGCTTGGAGTGTAGTGGCTTCACTCACTTGGTGAGTTTCAGACTAACTTCCAGATGATGGAGCTGAAGTTTAAGTCTGAGGGTAGGAATGTGGTCTTGAGAGGATTATCTTTAGATGTACCCAGAGTGCTCACAGCCAAACGGATGGAGAGGATAGTCAGGCACAATGATGTGATGGGCAGTTCAGTGCTTGGTCTCGACCAAGAGTTTGGATGATTATAGGCCAGAGTATCATGTTGATGTCCAGGCCCTACTGGACAAGCACAGTGCAGTTTTCAGCGATATACCTCCAGGTGTACCCCAGATCGAGGGTTTGAGCATGTGATCGAGCTTGAGGATAGCAAGCCCGTGGTCACAAATCCTTATCATCACCCCAAACGGTTTAAGGATGAGATTGGGAGGACCATACGTGAGCTCTTGGATATGGGACATATCAAGCCCAGTTCCAATCCCGTTGCTTCTTCGGTTGTTTTGGTAAAGAAGGATGGAACCATGCGTATGTGCATAGATTACCGTGGTGAATAAGAAAACCATTAAGAATAAGTATCTTGTGCCTCGCATTGATGAGCTATTGGATTAGCTACATGGTGCAATCTATTTTTCTAAAATAGATTTGCGATCAGGGTACCATCAGATTAAGGTCAAGGAGGGGGATGTGCAAAAGACAGCTTTCAGATGCCACTATGGTCACTTTGAGTTTCTTGCGATGTCGTTTGGTTTGTATAATGCACCCGTTACATTTCAGTCCCATATGAAGCATGTGTTCAACTACCACCTGCAGAAGTTTGTGTTGGTATTCTTCGATGACATTTTGATCTATAGCAGGACATGGGAGGATTACATGAGACATCTTGATGAGGTATTGGGTATCTTGGAGGCTAGCTCGCTATATGCAAAGGCTTCTAAGAGCGAATTTGGCATGACATAGTTATTGTACTTGGTCTATGTGATTGGAGGAGGTGGCATCAAGGTTGACAGGGCAAAGATTCAGGCGATTTTGGATTAGCCACCACCGAGGACTTTAACACATTTGAGAGGATTCTTAGGCTTGTGTACTTACTACAGGAGGTTTGTGAAGAGCTTCTCTCGCTTGACTGCACCAATGACAGACCTGACCAAGAAAGGGGCTTTTGTTTGGTCAAATTCAACACAAGTTTTTATCACCTTAAGGAGGTGATGAGCTCATATCCAGTTCTTGCACTACCAGATTTCACTCGGCCTTTTGTACTCGAGTGTGATGCATCAGGTTTGGGCATTGGAGCGATACTTATGCAGGATAGGCATCCCATTGCCTATGAAGTCGAAAGTTGAGTGTTGTGGAGAGGGGGGTACTCAATTTACAACAAGGAGATGTTGGCCATTATGCATTCATTGGTCATATTCAGGGAATATCTTGTGAGTAGTAGATTCGTGGTTCATACAGATCACAACAGTTTGAGGTTTTTCTTGGGACAAAGGAATCTCAATGACCACCAGCAAAGGTGGGTGAACCAGATACAGGGTTATGACTTTGACATAGAATACACAAAGGGTAAGAATAATGTGGTAGCTGATGCTTTATCTAGGAGACCTTACCTTGATTCTATGATTAGTTCTATGTCAAAGATTTCAACTGATTGGAAGGCTCACATACTTGTTGAGTATTCCAAGAGTCAATTTGCAAGTGAGATCATGGATGGCATTATCCAGGATGACAAATACAGAGTCTTGGATGACCTCATATACAAGGATAGGATTTTCCTTGTACCAGAGTCCAAGATGAAGGAGAAGCTCCTTTGAGTAGTGCATGATACACCTTTAGCAAGACATATTGGGTATTTTAAGACCTACAGATACATTAGAGAGATGTTCGCATGGAAAGGGTTAAAGGACGATGTCCTTAGCCATATTAGGGAGTGTTTGGTTTGTCAACAAACCAAGGCAGAGCATACTTTTCCAGCAGGACTTCTACAGCCTCTTCTTATCCCTGAGCAAAAATCGGAGAGCATATCTATGGACTTTATTATAGGCCTTCCTTTAGTACATGGGCACGATTGCATCTATGTGGTGGTTGATCAGTTGAGCAAGTATGCCCATTTCTTGTCTATGCCTTTTGGGCATAAGGCACCACAGGTAGCACAAACATTCTTCAAAGGAGTTTTTAGGCTTCATGGCTTGCCTAAGAACATTGTCAGTGACCAAGATGGCCGTTTCATGAGCACATTTTGGCAGGGTATTTTTTGACTAGCAGTTACAGAGTTGACTCCTAATACTAGCTATCATCCACAGACAAATGGGAAGATGGAGATAGTCAATAAGTGGATAGAAGGCTATTTCCATAGCTATGTAGTAGGACATCAGCAGGCATGGATTAGATGGCTACACTTGGGTGAGTATTGTTGCAATACCACCTATCAAATGAGTATTGGCATGTCTCCCTTTCGCGCATTGTATGGGTATGATGCCTCATCGTTCGTGTACCTGGTATTATCAGATAGCCGAGCTCCCAAAGCTCGTGATTGGTTACAGGGGAACTAGGATATTCTAAAGGCCCTCAAGGAGAATCTGCAAAAAGCACAAAATCAGCAGAAGGTTTATGCATACTGGGACAGGGTTGAGAGATCTTTTGAGGTAGGGGATTTGGTCTTCTACAATTGCAGCCCTACAGGGAATCCTCACTTAAGAAGAGCAGTGTTGAGAAGTTGAAACCGCGATTTTATGGGCCATACAAGATAGTTCGAAGGGTCGGCTCAGTTGCATATGAGTTGGAGCTTCCAGAATAGAGCAGGATCCGCAATGTCTTCCATGTTTCGTGCCTCGAAAGGGCACTTGGACAGAAAATTGTGCCATGTATAGACTTGCCACCGTTGGACGAGGAGGGAAAGTTGGTTTTAGAACCAAAGACTATTATCGAGGTGAGGCAAAGAAAGCTCAAAAACAGGACTATTACAGAATGTCTAGTGTGGTGGAAGGATTTGCCACTTGAGGATGCTACTTGGGAGAGAGAGCAAATTTTATAGCATCCTATTTTGCATTTGCTTGTGGGCAAGCAAATTTCGAGAAGGGAGGACTATAATGTCCCCATTTCTATGCAGGAGGCCTAGTAGACTTATTTCAGTCTTAGCCTTGGTTATACCCAAGAAGTTAGAGACATTGGAGGCTATTGGGTATGGGTTACCATTACCATCTTCACTTTATGTTATATTTCATCTTAAGTGATAGGGACTAGGTGGTACTTTTTCACCATGGAGCTTCTAATTTCATGTTGAGATAACTTAAGTCATATTTTTAGCATGTGCACAATAAAGTCACTTAAGTTATAGATTTATGCACATGGGTTCTTCCCAAAAAGGGCGTAGGGTTTCTTTTGGGCCATTGATCTTGTTTGGAAGTGATTTAATCTTGGGCGTTGGATTTTTTATCCCTGAGTTGGATGGTGGAAATTATTTCATCTTTTTGGAGTTGGACAAAATTTTGGAGCTATTGCTATTAGCAACCATTTTGCTTGTGAAGGTCAAATTTTGCAGGATCCCTAGCTTCAGTGGTGAGAGATCCACTCCTAGCTGGTAGAGCATTCTTCGGTGAGGGTTTCCAATCCATATCCCTAGCTTGTTGTTCATGTGATCTAAATTGGGTTCAGATTTGCAGATATAGATCAGGGATCAGAGATTTATTGACAGCATTGATCAGAAATTCAGATTTAGATAAGAGGACAGCCCACCATCAACTGGGTAGCCATTTATTTTCAATTTTGAGGCAGCAGTGAGTCTCCCACAAGTGGGACGACCTACCTAGAGATTTCAAGCAACAATTTGGAAGGGTTTTAGTGGACCTTTTCTAGAGATTTCGGAGCTGGAGATTGTTATCATCATAAAGATGCCCTAGAATTCATTTTCATCATTTTTCTATTGTTATTGTAGAGATTATGATCAGCTGTATTCTTCTCTCATTTTCTGTTATAAAATAAATAAAATAAAATCAGACCTTTGAGATAAAAATTATTTCTCAATTGTTTATTGTTCTCCATAATTTTTCACATCTTTTGAAGCTTTTGGGTATTGTTGAAAGTGATTATTCTGAAAGCTATAAATTTTTCTTTATTTTTGTACCTTGCTATCCTTAAAAAATCAGAACTACAGTTTGTGTTCTTTTTTGAAAATTTACGAGTTTTAAGTGATATCATAAAAGGGATACCTCACAATCTTTGTTTTCACTATGGCTAACTACTCCTTAACCCATTCTCCGGGGATGCTATTTTCTCCTTTCTCTGCTAGCACCACCGTTTCCATCTTGCACTCCATATTCAACTATTGTTGCTTCCACTATCCACAATTATAAATGAAATTTTCAGCAAAGCTCAGTACCAAATATGTGGTCTGCCATAAAAATTATAGACATCCAAAAATCTGAGTTGAGAGACCTCTAAGGCCTACGGCCTCAAGGAAGCTCTCATACCATATAAGATTAAATCATGTGTTGTGTAGCTTACATTGCAATACCCTGTTTATATAACCAGGAAAATAGTACACCATGAAATCCTTCTCGTATCATGGGAATAACCAAATCCTAGAATAGCCTAATCTTGACAAACTAACAAGAAGCTAATACTAAGTTAACAACATGCTATATTAAACATTCTACCCATATTGAATAATATATTATATATCTAAGAAAAAATGATACAAAATGAGGACAAATAACAAAAGCCAAAATATCAAAAACAAAATATAATTTTTGACTTTTAGTTCCAAAACGGTGAATTCCTCTGTTTTAGATAGGATTCCAGTTCAAGAATTTCAAACTACATGCAAAATAAAACCTCCCTATCCTGCATAGAGTCAAACTTGAGTTATGTAACTCATTTATTCAAATTGACTTAACCAGAGAAATTCATATTCATCTACATTATGCATGGTTCAACAACTTTTTCTCAATGTCAAAGTCATTTCAAAAAAATTCCAAACATGTGGAGGTGTACTATGCTGCAAATGGTAGAACTATATATTCACCATTATTTTTTTTTAAATTTGACCAACCATCCTCTCCCTCCACATTCTATGCAGAGTTGATTAAAATTGGGCTTTATCGAGCACAGGCAGGAGCATTTATAGCAGTTGTTCTCGTTCTTGTGTTAGTGAAATCCCCTGGTCGTTGGGATCGCATGCAAGCAAGTGTAAATGGTGCAATAGCACACATTTTTTTTTTCGGGGGGGGATAGGGGGGCAAACCCTCCTAGCAGTTGAGGTTAGAACTCGGAAAATTTTAAGAAGCCTGTGCATGCGTTGTGCCCTGACTGTCACCAACTCAAAAACAGAACTTATACTTATGATTGCACATGAAGATGAGACTTTTTGATGTAGGGTTAGCATGCAATGCATCCCTACATCTATATGATGACTAAGATCACCATGACACTATGTAATTAGGAAGAATGATATAACCATCAACAATCCTCCCATAAGAGACACCACTTTAAATTCCTTGTTATCCCATTAGGAATCAAGCTCACTTTAATGACTCCACATGCTCATCATATCATGCAAATGTTATTCAAACCACAAAGCCATATACCTCCTTCCAGTACACTATAATTTGGAGGAAATGAAACTCATCCCTTCTAGGGAAATGATATAAACAGAGGAAGGTGCAGCCTTCATTAACTATGCCCTACATTAATATTAATTGTTAGTATTTGGTGCCCATAAACTATGCCTAATATATGGTCTCAATCTAAGTGTCTCTAGGACCTACCTTCCATCAGTTATGCTTGAAGATTGGCCTTTTATTTGCTACCCTTATTACCCAAAATTAGAACCTCTTGGCAGTAGAGGTTAGAACTCGGAGGATGTTAAGAAGCCGGCGCATGCATTGTGTCCTGAGTGTCACCAGCTCAAAAAACATAACTTATACTTATGATTACACATGAAGATGAGACTATTTTCATAGGGTTAGCATGCAATGCATCCCTACATCTACATGATGACTAAGTTCACTATGACACCATGTAATCAAGAAGGATGGTATGACCATCGGCAATCCTCCCATAAGAAACACCACTTTAAATTCTTTGTTGTTATCCCATAAGGACTCAAGCTCACTTTAATCATTCCACATGTTCATCATATCATGCAGATATTCTTTAAACCACAAGGCCATATACCTCCTTCGGGTACACAATATAATTTGGAGGAAATGAGACTCATCCCTTTTAGGGAAATGCCATAAATAGAGGAGGGTGTGGCCTTCATTAACTATGACCTACACCAATATTAATGTGAGTATTTGATGTCCATAAACTATGCCCAATATTTGGTCTCTGTCTAAATGTCTCTAGGACCTGCCCTCCGTCAATTATGCTTAAGATTAGGCTTTTATTTGCTACCCGTATAACCCAAAATTATCATGTGAGGTACATTTATATATTTTCTTTTGTCAAGTGGTATATATATATTTTCTTTTGCTAAATATGCTGCTGTTGAAATCTGCCCACATGGGCTGCATGCGCACAACTCTGTCTATTTTCTCTGGCTAAGCTTCCAGGTCCGAGGGGTTACCATTCCATCAAATTCATGCAGAAATTGTACCCAACAGAAGCCCTTTGGATGATAGCCACAATAATTGAACCTAAGTAATAACTTGACAGTTCATTGACACCAAATACATCACATGTCATAAGACCATATATGTATATTTACATACACAATGTACAGTAAGGAATAGGGAGTGCAACTCCAGCAAACCCAAAATAGAACAATATGACTCCTTTATATAGCCTTCCACTAAGTAAAAAACTAGGGTAGAGTAATTCTTAAACTCTAGCATCAACTTCAATGTAACCCAACTAACTATTATGGATGGGTCCTAGCTAACCTAGGGTTACACATGCCAGAAAGCTGCTCCATAAATCAAATGCACATAATCAAGATAATAACACGAATAAAGGGTTAGAGGCATAACATTTGGCTTTGGCATGAAACAAAAGATACTTGGCTAGCTCCAAAACACTTTCATTTTCACAGAATAGGGGAGTTGAGTTATTGTACTTCAATCCAAAATTCTCAAGAACACTTCTGAAAAAAAGATTGAAAGCATAACCTAAATTGGATCTTATGTCATCCAAACAGCCAGCCCCATTAGAATCAACATATCCAACCATTTTGAACATATCATTCCTGTCAGACCTCAAGCCATCGTCCAAAGTTCCTTTTATGTATCTCAAAATTCAAATTGCAGCCTTTCAATGCCAATTTTTTGGTAAACTCATAAAACACGAAACAGCACTAACTACAAGACTCAAGTTTGGCCTGGTTGTATTCAAAAAATCAAACCACCAACCAATTTTCAATATGTGGTTTCATCTACCTGCTTTGAATTTTTATCCTTGGTTCAATTTGAGCCTGGTTTCCATTAGTGTTTCTATAGGTCTGCAATCTTTAATTTTTTACTATTTCATCAGTTTCTAAGAATCATTTTTTGGGACATAAAACTATAGTTGTAAAGTTTTATAATGCTTGTGGTTTTGTAAGAGGATTTTAATGTACCATACTCATCTTCATGCCTTCATGACTTCCACTTCACCATTGGTTGTACAATTGTCCAAAAAGGAACTAATAAGCTGGATTACTCTTTGCATTCAAACATTTGAAGCCTAACCCATGCTCGGACAAATTTAACACAATAAAGAATGAAAAACTTGGTATGGTGCATGTCATCCACAAGTTATGAAACTAATTGGCCAGAAGTTTGCATTTTTCATTGATTCATGCCTTGCTCTATTTTATCAACAAGCCTCCTGTTTGAGGGAGTGTTAACATGTGGTTGTTGCTTCCACATCATTTTTCAAAGTAATTGTTTTGTTTAAAAATCTCACATTCCAATAATCTAGAATCCACTAAGGGTAAATTCCTATATGGATTAATAATGTATTCTTTAATGCTAAGTTATTTCAAGTTTTAGAAGTATCGACATCATACAAATCCTAATCCTACACCTATAACAAACATCATACATATAGGCTAGTGATCTCCTAAAAGGAAGGAATCAAGCATTATCACTCTAGGCAACTAACGCCTATTCTAAGGGGTGAGTTGTTAGTACAACTCATGCATATCCAATAACAAAATTACTAAAACTCTAACTAATAACATAACTTACTAGTGATTTACTAACACAACGGACTATTTCCAACATTCATCCCCTTAGTACAAACATAGGGAAAGGAAACATTCCACACATACTGGAACAAATATCTAGTTTGACACATACTTTAATGGATACAAACACATCAATCAATCCATGGATGGGAACACATCATCAAATCCAAGAATAAAATAGGACACACTGTAATGTCCCCGAATAGGACAATTTTCTGAATTCTGGATTTATTTGGAAACCCTAGACAAAATATAAAATTCTGATTTTTGTAACAGCAAACCCTAGCTGCCAAATCACTCCAAAAATAGCATAAAATTATGGCGAACTCAATGCACCGAATAGATGAACCAACCAAGCAATTTTAGTCCTTCAAAAGAGGAATTAATCCTCCAAACCTTAGGCGCCCCAACTGGGATATTAAACTTAAAAATACATCTGATTATAGCAATACACCTCACAAAACCTTCAATAAATTGCACATATATGATAGAATTGAAAAGCAAAATTTCTAGGAATTTTACGAATATATTTAGGACCTGTTGATGCAGTGGATTGCACCCTCTGAAAGGAGGCTCAGCTCTCTTCATCCACGCGACACAATGGAGACATCCCTCTTGTTGTGGGTGGCAAACGTGAGGGATGAATCTCTAGATTAGGGGCTAACTCCCCTTGATGCACCTTGAGGCCCTAGATTTCCTACTGTTAATTATGGGGGGGATGAAAAGGGAGAGAAAATACTGAAAATGGGACCTAAGCTAAGAGGTGATGCACCAAAACAATTGGTCTACTCAGCTTTGGCATACACTTAGAACCATGGACAACAAGCATACACTTCATTCAGGTGAGAAAAACTTCCTTGCATCAGTATTTCAGTAGGGGGTCCTATGAAGATATAGGGAGGACGAAACTAGCACAAGAGGTGTTTTAAACACACTACTGGGCAGCCCATTCACTTGCCTATACTCGCTCTGGACACTTCCTGTGACCTGCGAAAAAAGAAAATCACTATGCACTAAATATGTTGGAATAAACTTATGAAAGCATGAAAAGAAAATGACTTAACACAAAATAAAACCATAGACACATGCAAAAGTGCAAGCTCGAATGGAGGTAAAAATGCTTTTTCTGATTCAAGGTAAATTCCTTCAAGGCTTCGCCATACAAGCTGAGCGATCTTCTCTCAAAATGAGAAGTTACAATTATATAGAGCAAGATGTTGACAAAACAAGGAAACGAGACCCATGCTAGAGTCAAACACTTCTGAGACAAGAGACCATGTTGTTGTTGTATTCTTCAAACTGCGTATGGGAGAGCCATGTTATAGATGTCCAAGCCGCCACCTTTGTTGCCCTGGGCCTGCAAAAGCATGGGATACTCCTAGCAACTGACAAAGCCATCCCCAAGTTGTTGTGGCTAGACCATGCTCTCTTCAATGTTGGGCGCAACTCGCTGTGCATTAATGGTGAAGCGTGAAAACACGGGCTACTCTCCTCTATAGTTCAAAAACCAATCTATTTATTAGTTTTCAGTAGATATTTTCCACCCAAATGTATTAACTCCTTTTGCTAAGTTGTTCATGCCACTTGTCTTGCTCTGATTGGTCTTTAATTCTGCCCTTTGTCTTGGTCAACAGTTGGAACAGTTCTGAGTTGTCTTTTCCGCTTTGTCTTTGCCCGAGCTAATTTTCCTTCGGGCTTGGCTTTTCTTTTCTCCCGGGTTCCTTTTCTTGCTTGCTCGTTCATTTGTTCTTCAGGTTTTCAAGGTTTTGTTTCAGAATTCGCCTTTGATCTCTCTTTTGTTTCAGCCCTTTTTTTTTGAAACTTTCCTTCGGACAAAATGTCTGAAGGAATTCTTTCTTTTGGCGCTGGCTTTTCCCGAAGGGAAAATGCCCTTTAGACTTTTGTCTTCGTCTCTTGCTTTCTTAAAGTGCCCTCCGCAATGGCCATTTGAGCTCGGAAGTACCCTTCGGAAAAATGGAAATGGTCCACTTTCTCGACCAAGTGCCCTCCGCAAAGACACCCTTCGGAACTTTTGCAATTGCCCTACACGCAGTCGAAGTGCCCTCCGAGGAAATTTCTTGCCTTTGCGAGCCGCTTAGACTAAATTGAGTCCTTGGAAAGAACTTACTCATAAAGTTCCTTAATTAAGGCCTCTTGACAAACCCAAAATACACTTGGTAAATGAAATGAGGTAAACACTTGGTTTTTCATGGAACAAGTCTGAAAAGGGCACTTCGCACAAGGCAGCTAAGGGATGACTTAGCCAAATCATGGATTGAATGACTCTTGCCAAGACAAAGGAGGGGGTGCCCAATTTTGGCCTACAGGACCAAAAATTGGTCAACACATTTGGCGACTCACAAAGGAAAGCATGCATGCTATGCTTGGAAAGACTGGTAGCCTCAAAGTCCATTAGGCATGTAGTCAGGATGCATCTTGAGCATGTTGAAAACTAACCTTGAAAAACCAACAAGACAGTAATTTACGCCAAACACAAAAGGGAAAAACAACACACAACAAAGGCTAAAAACAACAACACATGCGTAACAGCACTTAGGAAAAATAAAAGACAACCTAATAGAAAGCAAACTACTATGTACAGCTAACCAAATATGCTCTTCTCCCTCCTGGATCAAAGGGAAAACTTCTTAAGTCTCCATGGCAAGAAAACTTATGCTTCCAGACAAATGGTTGAATGGAATGGAAGTTTGGTGACTTGCCCTTCTTGCCTGCCACCTTGATTGGCTTGTATCTGAGTGGATCAGGGTCAAACACGTCTCCAACATCTTTGTATTTACTTTGCCCTTTGAAACCTGATTCATGTTGGCCCCTCATGATGGTGTATTTCATCAAGAAATCAATGGTTGCTAGTTTATCACCATAAGCCTCATTTAGCTCATAGCCCCCTATATATGCACCATGGACTGACTTGTTCCCTTCAACTTCATTAAGGAACCTGTCAAACTGATCTTTTGCTTCATTACGGTCTTCTTGAAGAAGGGTGACCAATGTGGTGTCTGGAATGAGATCACAAACCGCTTGCTCATCCCACATGAATGTCACCTTCTTGCTTGAGGCTCCCTTCTTCAAAGATTCTATCAAAATGAACAGGCCTCTATTTCGCTTGCTCAAAAACAAGAGTCTCTAGATGTTCAAAGACATGAACCTGAAACTCCTCCATCTCAAGTCCCATGGCAAGGTCACTATCCTCATCAAAGCAAAAAAGAAGTTCATCAAACAAAGGGGAAAAGAGCTCACCATGCTGATATTCCTCATCATCCATTGTTGACAAATAAAGTTGTCAACCTCATCTTCATATTGTTGGAACATCTGCATGTATGCGTGACCTATGTCTTCTCCATCTTTGATGATGTCTTCAAAAGGGGTTTCTATGATGATCTCCTCTCCATTGTCACTTGAGAGCGCCTCTTGATCAACCACAAACCAGATCCTCTCATCTTCAGTTGCCTCTTCCAAAACAGGTTCCTCCTTGAGAAGGAATGAAGTGGAGCGCTGATGGTTAAACTCATGTGGAAGAGGAGGCAAACCTCAAGCTAGAATCGAATGATTCTCTTCCTTCCATTTGGCCAAAACTTAATACACATCAGATGTGGCTTGATAGCTCTCTGGAAGGGGTGTAGATGGGATATGTTTAGACATAGGATCTTCTGTTTGGTCTAAACCGTCCGTCACACCTTGGCTGAGGGACTTCATTCTGGACTCCAACTCTGCAATTTGCTTGGCTATATTCTCTTGGAAGAGCCTTTCTTGGAGATCACATTCATCATTATGATGAGTAGGAGCAGCTTCATCTTGTTCAAGGTTTTGGGCAAAACCTTCCTCTTCCTCTTTCCTATCCCATGATTCCACCGTTTCTTTCCAACTCATGACCTTGGGACTGGAACTATTCTCTTCCAAGGCCCTGAACTGGGTCATGATCTGCCCTCCTCCAACTTGGGATCTTGGCATCATGCTGAAAGACTTGAGGAGGTTGAGGAAGACTAGGAAGAATCTACTCATGCACAGGAAGAGTTGCTTGAAGAGAGATGTGTTGCTTTCCAAGAGACGTAGGATGATTTCCTTCAAAGGAGGATTTACAGTCTAAAGAACTGAGAAGGCTAATTTCCATGGGACACTGCTCTAATGCTCTTTGGTGCTGAAAAGCTAGATGCAAAGTGTTGGGTGAATATTTTGTCAGTCAGTTGTCTGATTGAGCAAGATAGGTCTTATCATCCACAGCAAAAGAGATTGGTCGGCCCAGTGTGCAGGTTTACTACATCAGAGGTGGACAAATCTCTCCTCTCATCAAAGGGAGGTTCCCTATAAATACGCAGGAGCTATATATACTATAAATATGCAAAAAATAACACTCGGGGGTGGTATACCTCATCCATCTCTCTTTTTTCAGAGATGGTGTTCACAAACAAAGGAGAAAATCTTGGTGAAAACACTGAAGGCACTTCTCTTCTTTCAGAAGTGTTCTTACAAAAAACAGCAGGAGTTTCTTTCAGGTAGTAACAAGAAGCTAGTAACACAGGTGCAGTAACCAGCAGGATGAAACAGAACCCAAAGTTTCCACCTCAACTGCCCAAAGAGTAAAACACAAAGGATAATGGGGGCACAAAGTCATCCCAAAATCCTCAACACAGAAGGAAAAGAAAAACAGACACTGAAAACAATTGTGAAAACGCAAAGTCTTCCTTACAGTTGATTTCATGACACTTTACTAATTACTTTCACTAATTCTAATTGCCAAATTAAATAGATGAGAACACATTCAGAAGACATATAAGAATAATCTCCTAAAATGATACAAGCCAAAACAGCACAAAGTCTGCAAATAACTTGTTTTCTCATTCAGATAAAATGAAATGAAATTACAATCTGAACTCAAAGTCTCAGTATTCTCCTTTCAACTGGGCAGAGTTTCGCTCTTGTAAAAATTAAAAGTCCCCCTTCATAATGAGATATTACAATATATAGCAATCACGCAAGGCTTGGCGCTCTTTCCCATGGGACGGCCCATGCTGCAGTCAACGTCTTCAATGCGCCTTCAGTTCTGTCTGGAGGGACCATGCTGAAAACAGCGCATTACCTTAATTATGGCGTGTCCATTCATCTAATATGTCTCTTCCTTGGTATGGACTGTCTGGTCCTTTCCCTGATGTCTGCGCAGTTGTCCAATTTGTCTTTACTCCAAAGGAGACCAACAGGGCGCGCCTTCAATGTTTGCAAGCTCGAAAATCTACTTTGCAGACTGTTCCAGCTATCGGAATAACTTCTACGCAGATATTTCTGGTCTTCTCCTCTTTCTGCTTTTGTCCTTTCCAGCTTTGTCTCTTCCTGGAATTTAAGCTCCCGGGCTATCTTTTCCCCTTTTCGGTTTTGTCTTTTCCTGGAATCTGAGCCCTTGGAGCTATATTCTTAGCTTTGTCGGCGCTTTCTTCAGCTGATCGTTGAGTTTGTTTTTAGGTTCCGCGCCACATTAAAAACTTAGCGGATATTTCATTACCTTAAATTTGACATCCACGAGAACGTCATTGGTTGACTGTTATACGGTTCGGGCGGCCTTCTCGGCTCCTTGGTTGAACCACCTGTTTGTTGCTTCTTTCCTTGACTGAGGCCGCCTTTGAACCTTTGAACCCATGAACCATTGAACTTTGAACTCTTTCAGTTCAAGGTTCAATCGGTTCATTGGTTCATCCTTTGTCCGTAACTTGTTCTTTCTAAGCTCTTTGATCTTAATCGCACTGGTTGAACCTTTGAACCTATGAACTCGTTGAACCTTTGAACCTGTGAACTCGTTGAACCTTTTGGTTCAAGGTTCAACGGTTCAATCGGTTCATTCTTTTTATTTGGCTAAGTCCCTTTGATCTTTTTGAACCAAACGCGTTGAACCATTTGGTCGTTGACCCTATTGAACCATTGAACCCGTTGAACCTTTAAACCTTTCAATGGTTCAACGGTTCAATGGTTCAAGCCTTCTTCTCTTTGATAAGTGTTTTGAAGCCGTTGAACCTTGAAGCGGTTGAACTTTGAACCTTGACAAATGCGCTTAACTCTTGTTAATGACGTTGAACCTTTGAACCCATTGAACCCTTGAACCTTTTTGGTTCAAGGTTCAACAGTTCAATGGTTCAATGGTTCAATCTTTGCTTAGAAGCTTGCCGTTGAACCAACTTTGAAATCGCCTGTGTGTTGAGAGCTTGCTTCTTTCCTGCAGAGTCCGTAGAAATCAACCTGCGAAGCCCGTAGAACTTGGCCTGCAGAGTCTGTAGATTTTTTTCCTGCAGAGTCCGTAGATTCAAGCCTGCAGAGTCCGTAGAAATGAGCCTGCGGAGTCCGTAGTTTTAAGCCCGCAGAGTACGTAGATTTCTGAAAAGCTTGAAGAATGGAGAATTAGAATGCACGAAACAATTTTTGAAAAGGGAAGAGACAATTTTGGTCTTGCAAGACCAAAATAGTTCATATGTTGTCCCAAAAATGAATGATATATTTGGGGACAACAGCTGGCTCCAGTTGGGGAACTTCCTTCAGTTGAAAACTTGGAACAGCTGAGGGGAGTAGAAACCAGAATCTCCAGTGCCTTAAAGTATGCCATTGGGCTATGGAGTCATGCTACCCAAAAAGAAAGGCTCCAAAAAATGAAAACGAACAACACAAAGCAGAAACAAAGACTATAAAGATATACATATGTACAGGTGAACTTATCTGACACTTCAGGAATTGAAGTGTTTCAGATGCTGCTCATTGTGAGACAATGAAAATGGCATTCCGTCCTGATAAACCAATAGGAAACCATTTTGTCCCCAGAATCGGTGACGGGCGAATGGAACTCTCCACCAGGAATCACATTTTATGTGCACTCCCTTTGGCTCTCTCTTCTTGCTCCATGGCAAGACGTGATCTTCAATTTGAAAATCATAAATCCTTGCTCTCTTGGCAAAGAGTTCTTTTTGCTGACTTTGGAGTACAGCAGTATGGTCCACTACCATAACTTGTTCTACTGGTTCAGTCCAGCACATGTTTTGATTGTCAGCATCAAACTCCTAACAAACCATCAACTCAGCATCTCCTTTGGTGTGAAGGAGTTTGATATCTTCATCCTGAACAGTCTTCAATTCGAGCAACAGAGATTCTCATCCAGCTGTGTTGTTGGTGTTGCTGAACTGCAACTTTCATGAAAGAAAAATATCTCCTTGAGGAGATATCAACACAATCCCGGCTCCAGCATTAGTGGAAGAATCGTTGCCATCGGATTCCAAGATCCAAGCATCATCAGACGCTGATCTTATATCAAATTTCTCTTCATTGGAGATGAAAGATCCTTCTTCATTTGTACTGCGCCCTACCAATTCTTCTGACGCCTTGTTTGGATCAAATCCTGTATTGCCAGCTACGGGACTTTTATCAACTGACACATGAGCATCTTCTGTGGTCAAGAAGTAATTACCCCTGCCTGAAGGCTCAAACAAAATTTGAGTTGCAGGGCCTGACGTTTGGGTGACCACAATTTTTGCCTCAGACAGGTCCACACATAGTTCTCCACCAATGTTTAACTGCTCAGGATTGGCTTGCAGGAATTCAAATTCAGTCATTTGAATTTTGGATTTCTTGACATGATCAATTATATCAGATGACTGAAATGGACTTGGAAGAGGGGATGGGAGTTCATCATTTTGGTTTTTGGGAGGGGGAGGACTGGTCTGCGAATTTGAAGTAAAAGGTGCAGAAATGTTCGATGCACTTACTTTTTTGGCAATCACTGGGTCTTTTGATTGGAAAGGAAGAGGGGTTCTCTATTTAGCAATTGAAATTGCTGGTTGGAGTAGCTCCTCTGTCTTTTCTTTGTCGGCCTGTTGGGCTGACTGATTCTTGAACCGGGTGAATACTGCGTATGATCCTTCGACTGCTTCATCTTCACTTCTGGGTTCATCCTGGTAATTCAGGAAATCAATGTGGGAGTCGCCAGTTGATTCTTCTTGATCCTCCGTGAAGAGATCAGCGTCATTTTCTTGCTCAAACTCAGGTTGGAAAGAGAAAGCATGTTCTGTTTCCAGATATCCAACTGCTGAGTTGGTTAGAGGTGTTTCAAGCGCAGGTTCCTCTGTGGGGGAGGAAGATGATTTGGTTGCCCTTGACTTCTGGCAGCGTTCCCTTGATATCGCTGATTGGGGAATGTTCTCCTTGGTACATTTCTGTATGAAAGAGCAGAAGACATACCTTGTGCCATTTGGCTTTTCAAGGCTAGTAATTCATTTGCCAGCTTTTGTACCATTTGATCAGTGGTGGTTGTGGGTGAGTATTCAGAAGATGAAGAGGGTTTACCTCTGTTAAGATCTCTCCTTATCTTTCCTGCCAAGATAAGGTCATCTTCAACCTCAGTAGCCAAGTCCTAAGCAGCAGCAAGGTCTATGTGGCCAGCACGCATCAGCAGAAAACTCACTTCAGGTAGCTGTGAGTTGATGAAGAAGCATTTGAGGTTTTCAGGGGTTGGCTGAGCAATTGCAGGAATCCTGTTTCTCAGCTTGTCAAACTTGGCAATGAAATCCCTCATAGGCTCATGAGGCTCTTTCTTCATCTGGGTGAGCTGGGCCAGCAAGGCATGGGCATCCTCTGCGGGCTTGAACCTTGCTTCGAACTTGGCTTTTAGGGTATTCCAGTCTGTCACTGATCTAGCCTGCAGATGGTAGAACCACTCTGCAGCAGCACCTTGTAGGGTCTCCACAAAAAGCCTGACTGCCACGTCTTCAAATTCCACCCCTATCACACCAAAGGCTATGCTGAAGGCTGCAATGTGTTCATCAGAGTGAACTCTCCCATCTCCAAAGAATTTGAGGAAGTTCTTTGTTGAGCTGTGTGGAAGTTCATGCAGAGGTGGAGTCAAGTTGAGTGGGCCAAAAGAGTTACCCCAGGGGCCTCGAACTGCCATGATTTAATTATGAAAAAAAGGGATAACAAATCTGGGTGGAGTGGCCAGATTGCAGAACAAAAATGAAAAAGAACTGGCCCTGCTTCAACTTGAGGCTTGAGGCTTCAAACTGTGCACTCTTTTCCAACAGCACTGGTTTTGCAGATCAGATAAAATAATGGAGATGGAGGAAAATGGTAAGGCTATAATGATAATGGGTAAGACAGAACAAAGTCGTCAGAGTCTATATAATGGATAAGGGAAGGAACTGCTTCAATCTGAAACTTGAGGCTTCAGACTGCACATTCATCCCTAGCGGAGTAAATGGATAAGGCTATAATGATAATGGGTAAGACACAAGTGATGTTTCAATCTGAAGCTTGAGGCTTCAAATTGCACAAAATTACTGTCCCCAGCCGAGTCGCCAAAAACTGTAACGGCTTCAAAACACTTATCAACGAGAAGAAGGCTTTAACCATTGAACCGTTGAACCATTGAACCACTTTGGTTCAAAGGTTCAACGGGTTCAATGGTTCAACAGGTTCAACGACCAAATGGTTCAACGCGTTTGGTTCAAAAAAATCAAAGGGACTTAGCCAAATAAAAAGAATGAACCGTTGAACCTTGAACCAAAAGGTTGAACTTTGAACCTTGACAAATGCGCTTAACTCTTGCTGATAACATTGAACCTTTGAACCCATTGAACCTTTTTGGTTCAAGGTTCAACGGTTCAATGGTTCAATGGTTCAATCTTTGCTTAGAAGCTTGCCGTTGAACCAACTTTGAAATCGCCTAAGTGTTGAGAGCTTGCTTCTTTCCTGCAGAGTCCATAGAAATCAACCTGCGAAGCCCGAGGAACTTGGCCTGCAGAGTCCGTAGATTTTCTTCCTACAGAGTCCGTAGATTCAAGCCTGCAGAGTCCATAGAAATGAGCCTGTGGAGTCCGTAGTTTTAAGCCTGTAGAGTTCATATATTTCTGAAAAGCTTGAAGAATGGAGAATTAGAATGCACAGAACAATTTTTGAAAAGGGAAGAGACAATTTTGGTCTTGCAGGACCAAAATAGTTCATATGTTGTCCCAAAAATGAGTGATATTTTTGGGGACAACACAAAGGATTAAGAGCAAGAGTAGATAATGCATCAGATGGGATAGAAAATTGGCTCATCTTATTTTGGTGAGCAAAAGCTATTTGATAGAAAGGATTTGGTGTACAAGAGGGGTTTTCCTTTTGAATAGGAGGAGGTTGCTTTGGGATGGGGAAAGGAAAGCAAATCTAATTGCCTTAAAGGGATGAACTCCTCCATCTTGCTACGTCCTCTTTCATGAACTGCAAGGCCTGAGCTTGCCTAAACAAGCACTCCTCTTTGTATGTAAGCTCTTGCTGATATCTATTATGCTCATCCAATCTGTCTATCTCCATCATTTGCTTCTCAAACTCCAGCATTATTTCCCTCACACTCATAGATTGACTAGGTGAAGGGCAACTAGGAGAGTTGCTTGAGGTGATTCCATGAACAACTTGAGCTTGATCAAAACTATATGAAGGAACACAAGGCCCATGTTGCTCAGCAATGGGATTATACATACCAAAATGTGATATTTTGATGGCACCAGGACTGCTTAACCAACTGATTCAACTCGGAGTCGCCATTGGTGTTGATTGAAATGCCTCCAAAGGTTGATTGGTTGAAGAACACACCAAAAATCTTTCAACTCCTTGGACAAACTGTCCCACCAGGCGTACCAAAAACTGTTGACACAGTGGATTGCACCCTCTGAAAGGAGGCTCAGCTCTCTTCATCCACGCGACACAACGGAGATATCCCTTGCTATGGGTGGCAAACTTGAGGGATGAATCTCTAGATTAGGGGCTAGCTCCCCTTGATGCACCTTGAGGCCCTGGATCTCCTACTCCTAATTATGGGGGGGATGAAAAGGGAGAGAAAATACTAAAAATGGGACCTAAGCTAAGAGGTGATGCACCAAAACAATTGGTCTACTCAGCTTTGGCATACACTTTGAACCATAGACAGCAAGTATACACTCCATTCAGGGGAGAAAAACTTTCTTGCATCAGTATTTCAATAGGGGGTCCTATGAAGATACAAAGAGGAAGAAACTAGCACAAGAGGTGTTTTAAACACACTACTGGGCAGCCCCTTCACTTGCCTATACTCACTCTGGACACTTCCTGTGACCTGCAAAAAAAGAAAATCACTATGCACTAGATATGCTAGAATAAACTTATGAAAGCATGAAAACAAAATGACTTAACACAAGATAAAACCATAGACATATGCAAAAGTGCAAGCTCAAATGGAGGTAAAAATGTTTTTTCTGATTCAAGGTAAATTCCTTCAAGGCTTCGCCATACAAGTTGAGAGATATCTTCTCTCAAAATGAGAAGTTACAATTATATAGAGCAAGATGTTGACAGAACAAGGAAAGGAGACCCATGCTGGAATCAAACACCTCTGAGACAAGAGACCATGCTACTATCGTATTCTTCAAACTGCGTATGGGAAAGCCATGTTGTAGATGTCCAAACCGCCGCCCTTGCTATCTTGGGCCTGGAAAAGCATGGGATACTCCTAGCAACTGACAAAGCCATCCCCAAATTGTTGCGGTTGGACCATGCTCTCTTCAATGTTGGGCGCAACTGGCTGTGCATTAATGGTAAGTGTGAAAACACGGGCTGCTCTCCTCTATAGTTCGAAAACCAATCTATTTATTGGTTTTCGATAGATATTTTTCACCCAAATGTATTAACTCCTTTTGCTAAGTTGTTCATGCCACTTGTCTTGTTCTGATTGGTCCTTAATTCTGCCTTTTGTCTTGGTAAGCAGCTAGAACAGTTTCGAGTTTTGTCTTTTCCGCTTTGTCTTTGTCTAGGCTAATTGTCCTTCGGGCTTGGCTTTTCTTTTCTCCCGAGTTCCTTTTCTTGCTTGCTCGTTCATTTGTTCTTCGGGCTTTCGAGCTTTTGTTTCCGAATTCCTTCGAACAAAATCTCTTTTGTTTCGGCCCTTTTTTCCGAAACTTTCCTTCGAACAAAATGTCCGAAGGAATTCTTTCTTTTGGCGCTGGCTTTTCCCAAAGGGCAAGTGCCCTTCGTCCCTTGCTTTCTTAAAGGGCCCTTTGCAAGGGCCATTTGAGCTTGGAAGTACCCTTCGAAAAAATGAAAATTGTCCACTTTCTCAACCAAGTGCCTTCCGCAAAGACACTTACCCTTCGAAACTTTTGCAATTGCCTTACACGCAGTCGAAGTGCCCTCCGAGGAAATTCCTTGCCTTTGCAAGCCACTTAGACTAAATCATGTCCTTGGAAAGAACTTACTCATAAAGTTCCTTAAGTAAAGGCCTCTTGACAAACCCGAAATACACTTGGTTAAACAAAATAAGGTGAACACTTGGTTTTTTATGGAACAGGTCTGACAAAGGGCACTTTACACAAGGCAGTTGAGGGATGCCTTAGCCAAATCATGGATTGAATGACTCTTGCCAAGACAGAGGAAGGGGTGCCCAATTTTGGCCTGCTGAACCAAAAATTGATCAACAGGACCAAAAAACTTCCCAAATCTAAATCGCCAAGCTGAAAAATAATAGGAAAATTACATAATTATTTAAGGCAAAGTTGACCCTTAAAATGAGTTCAAAACTCCTCCAAGCCAAGTCACCAATATGCATATTTAATATAATAAATTTCAGAATGTTACTTAGGGCACAACATCACCCTAAGGCATGAACAAACACCTCCAAATTAGGTCGCCCACCTCCACAAGCAAGTCGTCCACCTGAAAATGACAAGTAATGGTGTTTAAAACACCTTTGAAGAACTCAATGATCCAATGGCAGCCCCTATGTGAAGCTACCTCTAAATGGAGAGAGAGGGTTTCCGTCATTTACCCCTTTGTTTGAAGGTTTTCATCTTCAAACAATGGCTCAAGCATTTGTGTGCTCAAAGACCAAATTTTTAATATCCAAAAATTAGCATCCACCTCTCCAAATGATTCCTCTTTTGCCTTTTATAGCCTTCCCAAGTGTGGTGCCCAAAATGGGGAAGAGAGGGCAATTCAAATATTTAAAAGACCCTTTCCTTATGATCTTTTTTAAATCACTTAAACATCCATGACCTTTAAAGGTCCCCTCTTTAAGTGAAATAATAAAACACAAAGTAACTTTCAAAAAGTACCTTTTACATACATTCAATCCGAGTCACTTAATTCTCTTTTCCTTCTTACTTGTCCCTTAGCTCCCGAGAATTAGTTAAGGCCAAGGGTCTTCAATGATGTCCCTATCAAAAGAGGGACATGACAATCCTCCCTGCCCAAAATTTCTTGTCTTCAAGCAACTGAAGCACTCATAGAGCTGTCCCCACCATAGATTTTGTACACAATTCGAACCTTGGTCCATCCCATGGGAAAGAACCCTCTTGGAGAAGCCTTCTACTGCTGTTCATGACGATTATTTGTTGTTTATGCAAACTGAATTTGCAAAAACAGCAGTACCATATCCTTTTTCCTCTTGCCATAGAACCCATATGCCTCAAAACTGCCCATAAAATAATTTCAGAATAATCATTACCAAAGTGGCAGGAAAAATGTATTACAGCCATGTGTTCTTCAATTATTTGGGCCTTGCTTGCCCCTATGCCATCACCTACACAAGAAGCAAACACATTAGTCAAAAAGAAAACTTCCCATGGTGTTTTGTGGTGTCTTCTATGGGTTGGAAATCCTTCCCACAAGATGATTCTCCACTCTTTGGTCCTCATACCCCTAGAACCTCCAATTTTGGAATGGTGTGTTTTGCAAGGGAATCTATGTATGATAATTAGAGGGCTCCAATTGCAACTTCCAGCCTTAAAATTGTTCTTGGAAATTCTGTTCCTCACTTTCCTCTAGCCCCTTGGTGTGCCAAACATGTATGCAAATTCTAAGGGAAACAATATTGGAGTCATGCCTTAACATAGATGAGCTGAATTTGTCATAGTAAATATGACAAGACGAGATGTTACAGCTGCCTTTCCTCTTTGTTTTCTCGTGCCATATCATACAATCTTCATGACCATGCCCCCAACTCTCCCAAACATGCTTCAAGCTTCCCCAAACATGTCCCCTGAGGGCTGGAAGCTCCCAAATTGTCACCAAAGTCCAAAAGTCCCTTCATCAAGGAGATTGTCTTCTTGTAGCCCCAATTGAACTCATTGTTATACATGAACTTGGAGGATGTCCTTACAAGCACAAACTTCATATGAAAGGAACTAGATTTGTCAAAATAAAAACATTTGAAAAATGATACCTTGCTGGCCCACAAGGAAAAGTCCCTTTGTCCTCCATTCTTGGTGTGCAAACTAGCATGGTCTCCTTTCAACAAACCTTTGATCACTCTTACATGCCACTATAGGTTTCTCCTCCTTGTTAGGGGCTGTAGTTTACCCCACTTTTCAACCTTTTTACCTTCCATAGGTGGATGAACTGTCTTTATTAACTCAGAAATTTTTGAGTAATAAAATTCAGACCTTGAGTATGACTTTTCGGAACTCGCCATAGGGTGTAGCATGCTTAAAAAATCTACATTTTTGTCCTCATAAGGTGGATGAACCTGCCCTAACCACTCAAAAAATTTTGAGTACCAAAATTCGGACCTTGAAATGACATTTTCAGAAATGGGTTAGGCGCTGTAAGGTGCTCAAAAAAAATAAAATTTTGACCTCAATAGTCAGCTGATTTGTCCCTCCAAACTCGCCATCCTTATAACCCAAAAGACTGAAATTTCGCAGCAAAATCTGATTTTTGTTTGCATCCCTTAAATTGGTCTTTTACTTAGTTGTTTGGATACGGGTACAGGTACGTCTCGGATACGTGGGTACGCCATTTTTCAAAAACATTGATTTGGATATGTCGTGGATACGTCTGTATATATATATATTTAAAATATATATATAAACAATGCATACTTCTCATTTTTTTAATAAAACACTTGAAAATACAAATTAAATTCAACAAGCAAATAAAATATTAATAAATTTAAAAATATCGATAAATTTAAAAATATTGATAAATATAAAAATATTGTCGATCGATAAATATAAAGTATTAATAATATTATTTTATAAAGGAAAAATAAAATAAAAAAGCGATCAATGTATTGTCAAAACCTTACAATATTATATTATTAATCTCCAAAGAGTAAGTTAGGGTTACGGTAAGTCTGAGCAGAGTCGTTGGCAATGTAGTGTGGGATGACCACGAGCCTCACAACTTTGGCGGCGTTGCAGTTGATGGGAGATCCGTCACTCAGCCCAAAGACCACCTCCGTGTCGAGGAAAATGACAAAGTCGTGGGTAAATGAAAGTTGCTGCAACGACAGGATTCCAACGTCGGGCTCCTTCCTCCTCATGATTGCAATCCCTATCCTACGCAACATAATAACGACACGACCCGGTTATCTTTGGATGTAAATTTGGCATCCCATTTTAGGGGTTTTTTGTTGTTTTCTTTGGCTACGTTTTTCCTAAACTTCGATGAATTTATCCGAACTTTCACAACTTTAAAAAATGGTGATTTTCAAATTTTTACGTTGAAAACCCATCGGAGACGCCCTGAAGACATCCCAGACATTTATGGCACTGTTCCAAACATCTTTAGGACATCTCCGTATCGGAGACGTCTCCAGACAAGATTCATGGGGGGGAGGAGGCATTTCCTGCAACACAAGTCTTTTATGCAAATTTAGGATCTGCCCTCATGCCTTAGAAACCAGCTGATATAAAAACAAATTTGATAGTTTTTCACATGCCTTAAAGGCTGCACTATGACCCATTTATTGATTTCTTTGTAAGGGTAACTCTTCAATCTTTGCTCTACTCAACAAGCCATGTATGTGACCAATTTCATCCATGAGAGTTCGCTACTCCAACTTAGAAAAAGCAACTTGCCTTGTTGCCCCTATCAGAATTCCTTCATGAATCCTGCTCTCCATCCTTTTGGATGTTGGCCCCTTGGGTGCCTTATCATGCAAACCATGTAAAATCACCTCTTTCCCATTCACATCAAACTTGAGTTCCATGGTTTAATAATTTTGTGTATACTCCCCAAAGGAGTGCAATCATTGTATACCAAGTACTAGGTTGGTCTCCCCAATTCCAACCACATAGAAATCATCTTCAAGGAGGTGTGTCCCCATCATGATGCTCAACTTAGGGACTTTAGCGGTACAAGGGATGGTGAAGCCATCCACCACAGTCACCCAAAAACCATTAAACTCAATAGATTGCAACCCACACAAAGCAACCAATTTCTTATCAATGAAATTATGAATAGTTCCACTATCAATGAGAATGGTGACATCCTTACCTTTCACACGAAAGGGATAGTAACTAGGAGTCCCTGATAAGGAAGCAAAGGTGCCATCCAAGTCCTCTCCCCCAAGGATCTCCAAGTGTCCTTCATAGGTGGCTGCCCCCTCTTCTTCATCTGAATGCACTTCAATGTAGTGCACTTGACCCTTCCCATGACAATGGTGACCCGGTGTCCAAGGATCTTTACAATCAAAGCACAACTTCTTCCTTCTCAATTCGTTCCTTGTCTCATAATTTCCTCTTAGCAAATCTCTTCGCTGCCCCAAACCCTGCTGGTTTGGCCTACCAAACTGCCCCAAACCACGCTGATTTAGCTTATCAAATTGCCCCAAAGGAGCTGATCTTGGTGGTCCAAAAGTGCTGCCCCTTGGCTGTCCCCACTTATTGTCTTTTGGCTGTTCAAAAGGCTTGAAAGAATTAGTTGTATGTGAATTACATGGCTGAATTTTACCTTATGGTGCCGAGGACTCAAGATCAAGGGCCTTTTGAATGGCTCCTTGGAGAGTTAAGAGTCAAAAGCTTTGACCAAACCCCCAATAGAATCAGCCATACCCTCCATGAAAAAAACCACCAACTTTTTTTCTAAAACATCTAATACCATGACTGAAAACCTCTGAAATTCAGTCACATACTCCTCTACAATATCCTTTTGTTTTAATTGTGTCAATTCTCTAAAATGTAGCTTTGGATCAGCCCTATCAAATCCTTCCATAATCCTCTTACTGAATTCTTCATATAATGAAATGAGTTGGTGCCCTTGAGTGACCAAACCGTGATACAACCATTCATGGGCAGCCCCTTCCAAGTGTAAGGTAGCAAACTAAATGGCTTCTTTTTCTATCATAGGCCTAAGAGAAAAGTATGTATCCACCTTTTGAATCCAAGCCCTAGCTGAACTCTTGGGGGAACCATCAAAATTTGAAATTGAGAGCTTTCCCAATGCATGGTGGAGTCCTCCTTGGCTGCCCTTGTGCTTTTGGCCAGCCCTATTGCCACCTATTTGGCCATGCTTCGATGGAGTGAAAGCTGAAAAATCCATTTGATCCCTAAAAAGAGCTGGATATGTCATGTATTCATCATAATCTCTCAACAAATTGTCCCTCAATGTGGGTTGTACTTCCCCATTTGGAATGATAACTTCTTGCAAAAAAAATAGGTTGGTTAGACCTATGTGTAGCTCCTCCAACCCCTTTAGAAGGCTGATCCGTGAGGTTGTGATTTCCAGAAGCACTACCATCTCCATTGGATGGTTTGTCACCCCTCATCTCCTTCATAGTGCGGACAAATTCCGCCATCATAGCAGCATTTGTTCCTGGGCCTATGTGTACCTGTCAAATCTTTGTTCTTCTCTATTTTCTACATCATACCTTTGTTGATCCAAGTGAGACATAGTTTTTGTTTGTGGATTTTCTTCCACTTTCTTCTTACTCCTCAAATAATATCTTACCTCTTTGTCACACTCTTGCATGTATCACCTTGAAAACCCACAACTAGCCAAGATATGGATCTGATACCACTGTAATGTTCCCAAATAGGACAATTTTTTAAATTCTAGATTTATTTGGAAACCCTAGCCAAAATATAAAATTTTGATTTTTGTAACAGTAAACCCTAGCTACCAAATCACTCCAAAAATAGCACAAAATTATGGCAAACTCAATGCACCCGATAGATGAACCACCCAAGCAATTTTAGTCCTTCAAAAGAGGAATTAATCCTCCAAACCCTAGGCGCCCCAACTGGAATATTAAACTGAAAATTACAATTGATTATATCATGCATTACACCTCACAAAACCTTCAATAAAGTGTACAAATATAATAGAATTGAAAAGCAAAATTTTTAGGAATTTTCCAAATATATTTAGGACCAAAAAGCTTCCCAAATCCAAATCGCCAAGCTGGAAAATAATAGGAAATTTCCATAATTATTTAAGGCAAAGTTGACCCTTAAAATGAGCTCAAAACCCCTCCAAGCCAAGTCGCCAATATGCATAAATAATATAATAAATTTCAAAATGTTACTTAGGGCACAACATCACCCTAAGGCATGAACAAACACCTCTAAATCAAGCTGCCCACCTCCACAAGCAAGTCGTCCACCTGAAAATGACAAGTAATGTTATTTAAAACACATTTGAAGAACTCAATGATCCAATGGCAGCCCCTATGTGAAGCTACCTCTCAATGGAGAGAGAGAATTTCCGTCCTCTACCTCTTTGTTTGAAGGTTTTCGTCTTCAAACAATGGCTCAAGCATTTGCGTGCTCAAAGACCAAATTTTGAATATCCAAAAATTAACATCCACCTCTCCAGATGATTCCTCTTTTGCTTTTTATAGCCTTCCCAAGTGTGGTGCCCAAAAAGAAGGGAGAGTAATTCAAATATTTAAAAGACCCTTTCCTTACGATATTTTTTAAAACACCTAAACATCCATGACCCTTAAAGGTCCCCTCTTTAAGTGCAATAATAAAACATAAAGTAACTTGCAAAAAGTACCTTTTACATATATTCAATCCGAATCACTTAATTCTCTTTCCCTTCTTACTTGTCCCTTAGCCCCCGAGAATTAGTTAAGGCTAAGGGTCTTCAATGATGTCCCTATTAAAAAAGGGACATGACACACATTAATTCATACTTCATATATGTAAACATACATATTTGTTTACAAACACACTAAGTATGCACTTTATTGTTAATGACTACTTTTATGATCTCCATCTTTTTTTTATTTAAATCAGAATGATGCAAGGAAGAAAACAACAATTTACTGTACAAACAAAGTAAACCCTAATAATAATATTGACACTGTATTTTATTGATAAAAATATGTTGGAATACATCACTAGAGAAATAATAATAGTGTGCATCTAGTTGGAAATCAAGCACCTAATGGAAGATTTTTCCCGGATCAAAATTGATGTATAATGATGTTCTAGCCGCCCCACAAATCAGATTGCCAACTAAAAAAAATGCTTTCAGTCCAAGGCAATCTCTAGATGAGATTGCCCACAAGAAACCAGAGGGGTTTCGTCCTTTGATCTCTAGATCCAAGGGTTTTTGTCCCTATATCTATAAATGAATGTGAAATGAGCATAGATTGATACTCTCAAGATTGGACAGCTATTTATTCATTGACATTCTCCCAACCCTAGGTACCTAGCCTTAGTGTCAAATAATATAATTTTTTTTTTTTGATGACACTAATATAACTTAATAATCAAGTACAACATAACATGGCACTAGTTTAATAACATTAAAATACCCAAATTAGTCAATAAACCTTGACCTCTCATCAATAAATCAACCATATCTTGAGAACTACTCACACCCATGTCCAATGATAGGCTACATGACATGGTTCTATTCCCATAGCCCTCCAAAAGCCCCTAAGAAATAGGAACAAGTTTTACCAAGGGCACTTATAATGGACATGTACACTTAAAAATCTCCAAAAGCATAAACAATGTCAACAGTAAAAATGCCCCCTTAGGGTAAATGCCCCATGAGGAGACTATTGGTGAGGGTCCTACCTCCAACCTACTTCCTAAAATTTAGGCAATGCCCCTAAAATATAGGAAATGGTCCAAAACTCATAAAAATACCAAGAACAAATGAACAAAACCAATCCTCACTAGTATATACTTCTCAAGCAATCACCACTTGCCCATCAAGAAGTATAGAAATGGGCTCGTGAGTCCCACAGGGGTTGATTTAGTACAAAGGGGGCATTACAAGTCAACCCTTCCCAGAATTGCTTGCCCAAAGCAATGCAACGCCAAATATCAAGTATCTTTGGCCCCTCCCAAGTAGCATCCTCTATGGATAGGCTCCTCCAATGGACCAAATACTACATGATGGTCCTATTCCTCAATCTCTTCTCCTGTGTGTCAATAATGGCATCTAGAACCAATACAAGTTCCCCCTCATCATCCAAGCGTGACAAATCAGCCGATGTTGCAACATGTTGTCCAAACACCTTTTTAAGGCAATACACATGGAAAACATTGTGAAGCCAACTACCTACTAGCAACTCCAATTCATAGGCAACCTCTCCAATTCTCCTCAATACTTTGTATGGTCCATAGAAGTGAGGTTTGAGCTTTTCAACCCCACTTCATTTCATGGAAGTTCGCCTATAAGGCTGCAGGCATAAAAAAACTATATCTCCAACCTCAAATGATTTCTCAGTACGGTGTCAATCTACTTTAAAAATTTCCTGAATTTGTGCCCACTACAAATAGTCTCTAAGTGACCTCAAAATGTCTCTGTTATGCTTCACAAAGTCACCAACTGTCAGTACATGGTTGTTAGTGAACACTAAGTCAGTGAAGGTAGGTGCATCATATCCATATAGTGCCTTAAAAGGTGTCAAGCTAATGGACATGTGGTAAGTTAACCTTGGAGGATTTGAGACACCAGATCTGTCTTTAGTTATCAGGGGTTGCTCATACAACCTTGTGTTAACATTAGCAGCTTTTGCATCAAGTTCAACACCCACATGCAAAAGGGAAAGACTTAACTCATCCTCTACATCACCACAAAACTCTCGCAATTCAGCACTACAAATCTTTTAAGTCAATTTCAGAGGTCTTTGGAGAGTTTTTGGGGATCAATGCACATTCCCACACAGCGTTAGCTCAGTGAACCTTTAGACGATGAGACATCCTTTCTGAAAAGATATGATAGTCCACACTCAGAGCATACCTAGAAAAGTTAGGTTGTGCCTAGCAAACTGGCGTACTCTCAAATCTGTAGTATCTCCGTGTGTATTCTTCAACTTGTCTGGCTCATCCCAAGTTGACGCAAGGCACTAAGAAAAGATTGTGCACATCGCACAATTCCACACAAGCTTATGTGGCCAATGCAACCTATGTATCTCTACAACACTCATAAAGACGCTCTCCACTCTTGCGTGCTTTCGCAACACCAAGATGAATCACCACAATAATGTGTGGCACTCGTTCAAGCCCTGCAGTATCCTTGTGCGCTTTTGCAATGTCAAGATGAACACCGTGCAACACTCTAGCTCTACTCATGGCTCAGCACCTTCGCAACATCTCACGCCAAAGCATATAGACATGCAACACCTCTATGTGCTTTCGCAACACCTTGCACCATACCGCATATCAATGTAGCTCAACACATGTGTCAACATCCACATACCAGAACTCTTCTACAATGGCATGCTAGGTGACATTCCCCAAGTCTGCACCACATCAAGGATCCTATCAGTAACGTGGCACCAATGGAAGTGAAACAATCACACCTTCAAGGGAGATGAACCGTCACACGGGCAAAAGATGAACCATTCTTACAACTGTCTACTTTTATAACCATCTGTTGTAACTACTTCTTTGAAATAATATATATTGTAAGACACCAAACATAGACAGACAGAAACACATAGAAGACTCACACAGGACCAAGTGAGCGACCAATATCCTCTTTCCCAATAGGCCATGTTTAAACATCCTAACTAATTTACCTAGTCTGGGAAGGGATCATTTGATACGAGATGCTTGCGACATGCAAGTATTTACGATAATGTAGACATGGCTGATTGGGAAAGAGGATAATGGTCACTCACTTAGTCCTATGTGAGTCTTCTATGGGCCTTTATTTGTCTATGTTTGGTGTCTTACCGTATATATCATTACAAGTAGTTACAACAAACAGTTACAAAAGTAGACAATTACAAGAACGGTTCATCTTTTGCCCATGTGACAGTTCATCTTCCTTGCGGGTGTGATGGTTGCACTTCCATTGGTGCCACGTTACTGACAGGATCCCTAACATGGCGCAAACCTAAGGAATGCCACCTACTATGCCATGCGATAAAAGAGTTCTAGTGCGTGAATGCTGAGACATGCGCTGAGCTAGATTGATATGTGATATGGTGCAAGGTGTTGCAGAAGCACGCAGGGGTGTCACATCTCTATATGCTTTAGCACAAGATGTTGCGAAGGCGCTAAGTCATGCGCAGAGTTGGAATTTTGCAGGTGTTCATCTTGATGCTATAGAAGCACACAAGGATACTGCAGGGCATGTACGAGTGCCGCACATTACCGTAGTGATTCGTCTTAGTGTTGCGGAAGCAAGCAAGAGTTCAAAGTCTCTGCAAGTGTCGCAAAGATACACAGGTTGCGCTAGCCGCATAAGCTTGTGTGGAATTGTGCGATGTGCACAATTTTTCCTTAGTGCCTTGCATCGACTTGTGATGAGCCAAACATGTTGAACAATGCACAACGAGATACTGCAAATTCCAGAGTAAGCCAGTTCGCTTGGCACGGCCTAACTTTTCTAGGTATGCTCGATTGTAGACTATCATAACTTTTTAAAAAGCTCGTCTCGTCATCTAGAGGTTCCCAAAGCTAAAGTTGTGTGGTAAGGTGCATTGAGCCCAAAAAATAATCTGAAATTGACTTGCAAGGTTTGTAGTGTTGAACTACTAGAGTTTTGCAATGATGCAAAGAATGAGTTAGATCTTTCCCTTATGCGCGTGGGTGCTGAACTTGATGCAAAAGTTGTTGACATTAGCACAAGGCTAGATGAACAACACTTGATAACTGCAGCAAGATCTAGTGTCTCAGATCCTCTTAGATCAAGCGTCCCCCCTTAATGAGTGTTGATCCCCATTGCTGTTAAGTTTGGGTTCCATGATAAGGGTGTTGAAACAATGCTCCAATCAGAAAAGCTAGTGGCATGGGGACATTGACTCCAATTCCTAAGGAATGTAGAATGTCAAATTCCTAAAAAGAGATGTACATCTACCATTGTGTTTCCTGATGTGGCACACTGCATGGAATGTTAACGATCCTACAAGTTTATAAATTGAACTTGATGTGTTTTAAAGTGTGTTGTTGCTCCTGATAACAAAGTGTAGAATACATCATGGATGCCTGTGAATGCCAAAGGATGTATGTGATCCTTGTCCTCTAACGCTGAGATGTAGGAGTGTATGTACTCATGTTGCCTTCTTGAGGGCTGTGAAGAATCTATGTACACAAGAGCAGATTGCAAATGAAGCATATCCATGTCAAATGAATGTCGCATGTGCAAGGACATAGCAAACTCCGAAGTCTAATCCACTGACCTTGATGTTGCGGTGGTGCAGATTCCAACAATCACTTGTGCTATATGAGTTTGATGCCCAGTATCAAAGCTCTGAAATACATGAGTGAAGTTGAGAGACTCTGTGTGCCCTAGTTCTACAGAGAACTATGAAGCTTCTTGTGTGGGTGCAAGACATGCTACTATAACCAAAGTTGGGTTGCTAACAGTATGGAACCGCAGAGGTGTTGGTACATAATGCAAGGTGTGTTATGCGGACATCAGTGTATGTGTAGATATATAACACAAAGTGTTGTCATCCACTAAATTACTAATGTGGAAAGCTCGGCACTTGTAAGACCAATGTAGAGAGGAAGAGACTTTCCCCAACTGTAAAGGACCATCCACCCACAATGTAGCTTCAAAAAATGCATAGTTTTCTGCACTGGAATGTTTACGAACCAATAGGTGGACTAGGAATGGTTGCTTCTGGCGCAAAGAACACAAGGATGAAGATCCCAACACTGCCGAGTTGTATGATTGTTGCGATGACAATGGTTGCATGTAACTGAAGAGTGCAGTGTGTCTCTGACGAGAGAGTTTTCGTGGCTGGCACGATTGAGCCATGTGATGTTCTTTGCACTAGCGGTGCGCAAGTTGTCGTCGAGGCATACACCTTGGTTGGTATTGTTGTCATTGTTGCATAGGGTTCTTCTACTTGTAATTTTGTGCATATGCTCAAGGTTGCTTCTGTGTGGAGTGCTACCAAGAAGTTTGCAATTGTGATTGCATGAAGCATCGTCGAGGTGCACACCTCCTTATACATTGCGGTGGCACAATTTTCCACTGAGAAGCCTTCGTGTGGGGCCATAGTTGCTTTTGCATCGAGCATGACTGATATGCTTGCATGGATTCTTCCGTTTTCTCGGAGAGATACTGGGATGAGGAACCCGGTGTGTGAGTAAAAACAATTGGGTTGTCTTCCACAGAGTGCGATGTGGAAGCATCATTGACATTTGACTCCGGTGAGAAGTGTATGAAGCCTTCTGTAATGTCCCCTTCTCAAAGCTAGTTTGATTTGAAGACCTTGGGTCCATTCTTACTTCCTGTGGGTTTAAAGGGATAAAGCAAGGGAAGTACTTTAATGTTGTGATTGTAAATTGCTATTTTCAGCCTCATACTATTTTGGTAAAAAGCATTTTTTTAATTATAACATTAGAAAAAGTTAAGTTGGTTGAAAAGTGCAAAGGGCAACTTAAAATTAGAAATAATAAACGGGGGGCATCCCTCTTTGCGAGGGGAAAAGCAAATTTAAAGGGGTTAAGTTACTTTTATTTTAATCCCACATGGATCACCACACTTGAGAGATGAGAAGAAAAGGATATAAAAGAAGATGACGGGTTTCATTTTTGGTACACATTATTATATAATTTCTACTTTGGAGATTTGGAGCTAGACTCTTAATTTTCAGCCATTGAGAACAAAAACCTTCTTGGTTACTCATTGAGGACGAAAAACCCTTAATTACTTCATTGGTGGCTTCATCTGGAGGTCACAATTGGGCTTAATTTAGAGATACAGGGCAGCATTCAGAAATATCAGTGCTAGGGCACCAATTTCAGATAGTCTTTCAAGGGAAGATCAGATTTGAAGGGGTTTTGAGTGTGGATCAGCCACACGTTTTAGCGCGTGTGTTGCTAGGGTTTTAAGTTTAGTTTTTGACCAATTCCAGCCTGGGTGCCCCATTTTGGGAATTCGGGGTGGAATTTATGGTGGAAAAATTTGTAATAAATGTCTATGATTGATGTCATCTCATAGATCATTTTCAGCTAATTTGTGTTGTAATTCCGCATATTCCTCTAGATATGAATTTTCAAAGTTTGCAGTTGTTTTGCAAATAAATTAAATTCAGAATTCAGTGGTGTTGTCTTTTAATATTAATTTCCAACAATTCTTCTAAGGGTTATTGATTATAATCATATTTTTTGAGTTTTTGCATCAAGGGTTTACATTGGGGGTCAAATCGCTGCCCTAATTTGATTGTTGTCATAGTTTCCAGTTGTTTCTCATTGGGGTTTTGTGGAAAATCCAAATATTGCAAATTTGGGTCCGAAAGGGACATTAAAATGGTATTAGAGCCATTTTCTAGCCAGTTGTGGGTAGCAAGTTGTTTGCAGGCTCTTCTTCATGCAAGGTAGTGACAGAAAGATGAAGACAACACTGGAAGCCATGGAAGAGATGTTGCAAGTTATGCGAGAATCTCAGAAGAAACTAAGGGCAATGGGTCCCAAGGCATCGATGAAGTTTGTAGGGTTAAGCCCTAGACCTCCAAAGTCTCCCTTAATAGTAGAGAAAGGACCAGCAAAAGTGATGAATACTTCATCACCACAAAAGATCAAGCTGCCAAGAGGAATCCACCATGCAAATTGAAAACAAAGAGCCCTCCAAAGGGAAAGATATGGATTCGAATGTACAAAGTGTTTGGGTAGAAGAAAAGAAAACGGAAAAGTCAAGGTCTAAATTTCAAAACCCTACAAAGGAGCAAAGGAATGAGGAAGCCAAGGAAGAAATTTTGAAAAAGGAAATGCCATTGGCTAATTGCCCTAAGAGTTCAGCAGAAAAGAAGGGCATAAAATACATATGTGAGGTAGAATTTAACGATCCTAGGGTTGAAAGGAAACTAGCTACCTTGCAAGCAAGCACGGAAGATGTGATGAGGACCCAAAAGAGGTGCGATGATTGGCTAAAAAGAGCAAAAGAGGCAAAGTTGATAGCCATTCAAGCAAGACAACACCTAAAAAAATTTAAAGAGAAGGGTAAGCAATTTGATTATCTTCACAGCAAGGATTTATTGTATCACCATCATACTATGTCCTTACAATATTTTGATCATCATGAGAATCATTCTAACAATGAGGATAAGATTAAGGTACCAAATGAAAAGAGGATCTTTTCCAAGAAGCCCCTACCCATCTTCCGAGCATTCCAAGGATTGAACCATCGCCATATGAGATGGATTTTCAGGACAGCTATGGAAAGGTACTTGACAAGGTTAATAGTATGGAGGCAATTTTATCAAAGCCCCTACTATAAGCATTCTAATTGCAGCCCAAGGAATGATGGCCATGCCCCATATTCAATGCTCCATTCTAAGAAATTCCAGATAGTTGTTTAGAGGGTCAGCACCCTTATAATTTCAATTCAAGTTATGGTGGGGACAGCAAAGAACTATTCCAGCCTTGACATCATTCAAAAAATGGAAAAAGAATGAAGGAGACTTCTCATAGGAGGCAAGTCCCATGGGCAGCACGTGATGAGGTAAATCCTACAAGCTTATTTTCAAAAAAACAGTCATGTCATAAGCATTCTCAGCTCCTAATTGATAAGCATGCTCTTGGGAAAGGTCTTTCCTTGAAGACAGGTACTAAGTTCATAAACTCAGCCAATAAGGGTAAGGAAAATATATATTAGCTTGTTGTTCAAGATGTTATAGACCAACATGGCATGGTAGCTATGAATGTGGGCAATAAGAATTATGATCCACGGTTCTTAAAGAGTGCTGTCACGAACCTTTGGACTACTGTTTTCCACATTTACAGCCTTGTCCCTATACTTTTTGCAACAATAGAAGAAAGTTTTGTCACCAGAAAGATGCACACTCCATCCACGGACATTGGTGAGGATTTGGCTGCCAGTACAAGATGGTTTCCAGCCACCACAACCCCAAGATTGAATGAGAGAATACAATGCTACAGCTATGGTACGTTGTTCTTTCTAAGTTCATGTTTTGAAATAAGAGTACTCTCCTCGGACAACTGTAGATTGGCAAGTATGATGAAGTTTTTGATGCGTGAAAGAAGCCACTTGTTGAGAACATCATGGCAAAAGTTCCAACACCCTTAGGGCTGTTTTGGAAGAAAATAAGAGCAAGAAGTGATGATCTTCTACCTCCCAAGGAAAAGGAGTACATGATGGGGTCAGTCGTACTCCAAACCTTCAGATTTAAGGCCAAAATCATCACCATTTCCCACTGTTACATGACAACATTTGCAGCCATACAAATGCTTCCATTTCATGATTTTCAATTTATTGCTGCTAATGAAGTACTTCCAATCATTGTTTGGTTGTTTCCAGCTCCTATTTCACTAACATCAATAATTTTTGCAAAGTAATTTCAGTATTACAGTTGCTGTAGCAATTTTGTTTCACTGAGTCCCAGGATTTTCAATCCTGGACTGCTGCCATTAGTCACAAACAGCCATAGTACAGCTCCTTTGTCTTTGCAAAAGATTGAGGATATAGTTATTGTCCACATCTTGGATGAAATGGTGAAGATTGACAAGTTGGTGCTTGCAAATGGTCTCATTTTGCATAAGAATAGAGGCTTTCCAATGTTTGGATCTAAGATGAAACAGAAAATTTTGAAGCAATTGGTGATAAGTGGACAGCCAAGGACAGCAGCAAGTCGGCAGCCAAGAGCACCTTTCAGGCAGCCTCAAACAACAATTTTTGGGTAGCCAAAGAGGCCATTACAGTAAGAATGCCATCACGAATTGGAGAATGGTGTGTGATACATCATTCCTATTTAGGAAGTTAGGAGCACCATAAAAAGATCTCAAGGGGGAGTCCATATGGATATTTATGCAAGGGATCTCCAACAAGGCATGGAGGGAATGTGGGATGATGTGTTACTCTTGTCAAATGATAGAGTTAGTATATACATGACAGCCATGAGTCAAATTGCCATCATTAATGCTGCTGACATCACCACTAGCAGCCACCACATTATTTCAGTTACAATCAAATTTGTGGATATGGGGTGTCCTTCCCCCATAATTGACAAGATTGGAACAAAGAGTGAGGTTGCCACATTGGAACATGTATTAGCTTGTCAAGCTGCTGATTATTCATCCATTCTTTTCTCTTGGACAGTAATTGCAGCTATTTGCAAGGCATTTATTACAGCTGATTTTGTAAAGAAAGAACTTGTTATTGCTGTCCTAAAGGGTGCAAGTGAAGAGGATAGGTTCAAGGTAGTAGCTGATCTCTTTTTCAAGGAAGTTTTAAAACTTTGTGGGCTGCCTAAGAACATCATTAGTGAAAGGGACAGTAGGTGTATGAGCTTGTTTTGGCAAGAGCTCTTTCATTTGACAAGTACAAGATATAGACTCTATGGACATTATATCATGATGCATCATATTGGCACGTTTATTTTAGAGCATCCAAGTTTGCAATTACTTGAGGGCAAGCAATTTTGGGAGGGGAGGACTATAATGTCCCCTTCTCAAAGCTAGTTCGATTTGAAGACCTTGGGTCCATTCTTACTTCCCGTGAGCTTAAAGGGATAAAGCAAGGGAAGTACTTTAATGTTCTAATTGTAAATTGTTATTTTCAGCCTTGCATTATTTTGGTAAAAAAGATAATAATTATAACATTAGAAAAAGGTTGGTTGAAAAGTGCAAAGGCCAACTTAAAATTAGAAATAATAAAGAAAATGGGGTTGTCCCACTTTGTGAGGGGAAAAGCAAATTTAAAGGGGTCAAGTTACTTTTATTTTAATCCCACATGGATCATCCGGTCACAATAACAATAACTGAATGAAGTCAGTCCACTTTCTTCATATTCATAATGGCAGGTCCCATGTTTGGAACAATGATTTGGGCAGCCCTGCAATGAGACAGGCATTGTAACTTGCTGACTATTCAGTTTAAGATTATGGCCCAAGAAGCGCCTTAACCCTAACCACCAAATGCCCTCATGTGGGTATATAATATTCAAACGTCCCTTTGTCCGCTTATTTGCATCTTTTGAAGTGGTAAATATCAAACTTTCTCCACCATCAGAAACATTTGTATGGTAATCCCAAATTTGAAGAGTTGGTAAGCTTCCAAATCTTGCATATATGTCAAAAGATATCAGAGAATATGATCTGAGCTCAACAGAAATGACTCTTCCAGCTCCACCATGAGGCACTTCAAAAAGCAAAATAGTCCACTCATATTTATGGGCTTCTGCTGTAGAAGAATTATCTGAGACTTGGAAGATTTTTCTTGTTTGATCGGCAGATAGTGAGATTCCAAATGGAGGTTTGCTCCAACATGTTTAACTGCCTTAAGCATGTTGACCTTCCATTTGCGCCCATCACCAGCCTTTCCAATGTCGCATATTCTCCACTTCCACACAAAGCAAAGTGGTGCCTCTTCTTTCCCCTGATCTTGTGCTCCATGTTGTTGGGATATGTTTGAAAAATAAGCACCAACATACCACCAACCAAGCATCGGGAACTGAATATATAAAGACAATTGTCCTACAGGTAATGAATAGTCATATAATGTTTTTTGAGGTAATGCATTGCGCCTGACATAAATTGTTGCTTCTACCTCAGCCTGCTTTATGGTGTCATTTGAGGCATTATGCATATTATTCGGTTCACTAGCAGAAAGATTGAAGTTCTCATATTCAACCTAAGTTCCAAAAGGGAATTAATGTCTACTATTTCTAGAGCAAAAAATTTCCATTCCTTATATTTTATGCATTCCTTTCCTTGAGAGTTTGAACATCTCAATTCATGTTCTGAAGACTCTGATAAATGGTATCTCTTTTCATTCTGACTTCTACCATCGGAAACAGGTATTCTTTTATTCTTTTTTCCATCAGCATTTTGACTGCATTTAAAAAAACAATTCCCATCCATGTATCCTAATTGTTGAGGAGGACTTTTTCCCGAATGATAGAAATCTCCAGTCTTCTCATGTTTCCTCCTTTTTATAGGATTTTCATACAACTGCCTTGGATGATCATATAAATCAACCTAAGGACAAGTAAGAGAATTGACCGTATTATTGCAGTATGGTCCTCCCAAAAATGAGCTCTTACAGCCAAGAATTATAATTTCAACATCAACAGTGTATGTTGAACCTCGACTGATCTTTGTTTCTTTGTTGAGAATGCCCATGTATGTGAAACTTCTGTAATGTTGAAAATTATTCCTTGTACATGAGACTGACCCTCTATAGCATGTGAATCCAACAGCTCCCCTTGTCTGTAACCGCCATTTCACCATTCATCTTCCATGCTTGGAGAATCCTCAAGAACAGAACTTAGCCACCTTCCAAAGCTGTCTTGATTTTTGAGAGAGCTTTCCTTTCTTGTTTTGATAGGTTTGGCTTGCACTACTTGCCCCATATAGGCAGAGTGATCCAATCTGTCAAATGAGAGACTTCGTAGATTTGGAGCTTCCACCTGTTAATTAAGAATCATTTTGTCTTGCTCCGGAAGAGCCAATTGGTTTTGTTCCTTATATTCAGATCTCCATACTTCAGACTGTCCAAGTTCCACCATACGTTTACTTCCAGCTTGCGTACTGTTTTGAAAATGGTTTTCCCAATAAACCAGTTCATGCGTAATATTTTGGTCTCCATCAATCACTTGTCACACAACTTCAGAGCACAAATCATGTGCCATGCAACTCCCACTATCGTTCATGGTGTCAATTGTTTTAAACTGGCCACTTGCATGGGTTTTCATGTGGATATGTGTGATGTTCTCATAGGAAATCCCTTCAAAGGAATCTTGTCGCTCCACCAACTGCTCCCAATCTAATGTATTAATCTAATGAATTGCCAAATCCTCGGTGCTCACTATTCTTGCATTGTTATAATGTATATTGACCATATTGTTCCACTTACCGAACTGATGCTCTCCGTTAGGTGGCTGCCTTTCAAAATCAGATTCTTTTGTCATTGATTTCTTCAATTTTTCTGAATTAAGTCCAAGCTGTTCATACCTTATAAAGGGGCTGGGTTTGATTGATTTTTGGACCTTGGCAAGCTCATGAAGTGGCTGCCCCTTGTACAATTGAAAATCCAATTCTGCCACTTGTTTCAATGGCTGCCTTTCATTTGATTGAAGTATTTTATCATGTGCTTTTGTTGATATAGGCTTGATTAGTTCCTCCTTCCTTTCAAACTTCTCGATTATCTCCTTCAACAATTCTTCATGTGTTCCCATCAAGCTAGGCTTTTGTGTCATTCTTTCTTGGTACCACCACTTTTGGGCAGCCCCATTCAAATGTTGAATAACAAAAATTATTGCCTCCTTTCGACCTCTACGCCTCAAGTCAAGGTACTCTATCATCATGTCAACCCAAACTCTTACTGAATTACCTGGATCACCATCAAAAGTTGGAAGGACTATCTTCTGAAAATCGTCTTGCATATCCATATACCCATAGTGTCTCTTACCATACCTCAAGCCTAGCCAAACTTCGAAGCTCCTTCCCCTGCGGTATATAGGTGCAAGGGTCAAGTACTCATCATAATCCTCCATGAGATCCCAATGAATCAAAGGCTAGTCCTCATGATCCTGGGCTTGTGTAACCTTTCATCCTTCCCTATTTCTGTTTTGAATCCCACAAATAGCCAAGATATGGCTTTGATACCACTGTAATGTCCCCAATTGGGACGGCAACCAAATAAGAGGGTTTTTCCACAAACCCTAGCCAAACCAAACACCAACTAAATTATGAAAATAAATAACTAGCCAAACCCTAGCTGGAAAAGAGTATGATATTCAATCTAAAAGGCATTCAAATAAACCCACAAGAAGCTGAAAATTATTTAGAAGATTGTGTACATTTTTTTTTGGAGTTCAATACAATAAAATATTGATAAAAATACCCTGCCAAAATATTCTGATTTTTCTAGGGCATTGAATGACCCTAACAAACCCTGCAAACCCACTCCATCACAAATCGCCCAAGGTAGAACCTGCAAATCAGCGTTTCCAAACCAATTCGCTGCCCACAAAATTAATATTTTCCACAAATACGCTGAAACTTTAAAAAAATCATAATTCTCTCAATACTTGGAATTATAATGCAAATAAAAGCTCAGACTAATCACAAAAGTAGTGACTATCATATAAAAATGATATCGAAATTTTCCTTTCATGGGAAGGCCACCAAAACTTGCTCTAAAATTTTAAAAACCCTAGTTTTTAGAATTTACCTCCTCAAACCCTAGGTTCACTCAAATTTTTAAGAGTAGGTGGTGTTTCAAAACACCTTCGTAGATCCTTGCATGAAAACATGTACTTTGATGCTCACTTACAACCCTTGAGTAGAATTGCACAAGTAGAAGGGATGGAGGTTTTCGTCCCCAAACCTAAGTCACTTCTTGAAGGTTTTCGTCCTCAAAAGGTGGAAACCAAGCTTGACATACTTGATCCACAATTCCAATTTCCAACAATGCATAATCTTCGAAAGAACATCTCACTTTCTTTTTATATCCATGCCCCAAGTGTGGTGTCCAAAATAGGAGGGAAACTCTATTCTTTTTAAAATATTAAAAGAACCTCCTTATAATTTCAATTTAGGCCTTAAGTGCCCATGACCCTTAAAAAAGCTCCAACTTAAGTGAAAATTAGATTATTATTACTTTATTTTAAGTATTTAAAAATACTTTTTATTTTAGTAATAATATTATTTTAATTTCAAAATGGGGACATCACACCCAGAGTCTCCCTTAGAAGAAGAGAAAGGACCAACAGAAGTGATGAATACTTCATCACCACAAAAGATCAAGCTGCCATAGAGGAATCCACCAAGCAAATTGAAAACAAAGAGCCCTCCAAAGGGAAAGATATGGATTCGAATGTACAAAGTGTTTGGGTAGAAGAAAAGAAAACGGAAAAGTCAAGGTCTAAATTCCAAAGCCCTACAAAGGAGCAAAGGAATGAGGAAGCCAAGGAAGAAATTCTGAAAAAGGAAATGCCATTGGCTAATTGCCCTAAGAGTTCGGTAGAAAAGAAGGGCATAAAATACATATGTGAGGCAGAATTTAATGATCCTAGGGTTGAAAGGAAACTAGCTACCTTGCAAGCAAGCACGAAAGATGTGATGAGGACCCAAAGGAGGTGCGATGATTGGCTAAAAAGAGAGTAAGATGCAAAGTTGATAGCCATTCAAGCAATACAACACCTAAAGAAATTTAAAGAGGGTAAGCAATTTGATTATCTTCGTAGTAAGGATTTATTGTATCGCCATCATACTATGTCCTTACAATATTTTGATCATCATGAGAATCATTCTAACAATAACGATAAAATTAAGGGTACCAAATGGAAAGAGGATGTTTTCCAAGAAGCCCCTACCCATTTCTGAGCATTCCAAGGATTAAACCATCGCCATATGAGATGGATTTTCAAGACAGCTATCGAAAGTTACTTGACAAGGTTACTAGTATGGAGGCAAATCTATCAAAGGCCCCTACTCCAGCCAAAGGAGATGAGAATTCTAATTGCAGCCCAAGGAATGATGGTCATGCTCCATACTAAGCAGTTCCAGATTGTTGTCTAAAGGGTCAGCACCCTTATAATTTCAGTTCAAGTTATGGTAGGATCAGCAAAGAACTATTCCAACCTTGCCATCATTCAGAGAATGGAAAAAGAATGAAGGACACTTCTCATAGGAGGCAAGTCCCATTGGCAGCACATGATGAGGTAAATCCTACAAGTTTATTTTCAAAACAATAGCCATGTCATAAGAATTCTTAGTTTCCAATTATTTCTCATTGGGGTTTTGTGGAAAATCCAAATATTGCAAATTTGTGTCTGAAAAGGGCATTTCACCTCCTCTCATTGAAATGAAATGAGTTTTAATAACGTCCACAAGACCAAACAGTCTATGGGACCAAGTGTCAAGACCATTAGAGATTCTTCATATTCCTTTCGAAGTCATCTCGCCTCCTATGAATCTTTACCAACAGCCAGGCCGTGTTGTGTAGCCTCTCCTCCTCAAATAATTCACTAAAACTGCCCACATTCACGTTGTTATCCTGCTGCATACGAATATCCTTGTACGCATCGCACTCCCTAATGAAGTGTCGTTCAGTTTCAACCACTCTATCATTGCAAAAAATGCAAGTCCTATCTTCCCATCTTTCCTTGGGAACCATCCATCTTCCAGTTTCACACCTAAGATGGTGTGAACCGGTCCTCAATTGTGCCATTAGGATCCTAGCATTACCTTTTAAGTTCGGCACTTAGGTATGCTTTATCCCCGTGCTCCCAAGTGGGATTGAACTCTTTGATATAATGCATCTTTTTACGTCCAATCTGATTTGTCCACATGTAACCAAGACCTATATTGCATGATCTCGTCTCTGTCTTGAGGGGATTGATGATACATTGGCCCTTCTTGCCTAGGCCTTGACCTTAATAGCCCATTTGCTTCAGCAGCTTAGAACCAATTCCCTCGGTGTGCGTCTCGAAACTACCAAATAAGATTGTTGATGAATTGGACTGCAGTAAATGACATGGACTTGCAATGTTCTCTTTCATCATTGTCTATGCATTGTATGTTACGATTGGGTATGGTGGCGTGTTGATAACTAGAGGACTAGGCGCTTGAAAATTTGTGCACTCTGCTTTGAGTCGCTCAAGTTATTTCTCCTTCGTAGAGAGCTCCCGCTATAAATTATGCATGACAAGAAGACATCTATCCTCAACTTGAACAAGGCTGTGGTGGACAAGATTAGCAAGATTAACATTGTGTGTCATGAGATTTGCTAGCTGCTCCATGAAAAAATTGAAGCCTTTCTCCTTGGAATGGAAAGCATCTTGCAATTGTTGATTCCGATGTTGGAGATGTCGGATCTCCTCAAGCAAGCATGTGTTCTCTTCCAAAGACTTCAAAAAATGGCACTTCCATCTAGGAGTTACTTGCCTTCTTGCTCACTTTGCCCATGACTGCAACACAGAAGAAAGGGAGCACGCATTTGAATACTACTCGAAAATGATATGAAGACTATTTGCTCTAATACCACTGATTCGGGGCTTAAGAGTAGACCTGATGGACGACTACTTAAATGGATTTAAAGTCGTTATATGTGAAAGCAAATTCAACAAAGTTACAAAATTGCATAGCATGTAATGGAATTTGAGAAACAAATGCAGAAACAACCATTGCACATTGAACACAAGAGATGGTAGAATGGTGCCACTTTGATTAAATAGAAAGAATAGGTAAAAATACATATGCGTACAATGCACAGTAAGACAAAGAACGCAATTTCTTGAGATCAAAATGGGATAAACATCCTAACTGATTTGTCTAGGCTATGGTGTCATCAGACAAAGCAAGGAAAGTAGGGTCCCGTGATCAAAGAGGAATAAATATCCTAGCTGATTTACCTAGTCTAGGAAGGAATCATAAGTGGTGTTATACATGTTCTCCTAGGTGCAAGCACTTAATCCACATTGTCCACTGATTTGTGACATAGTTCCTTAAGTACCTTTTGGTCCACTTATTAACTATCTTCGTTTGCCCATCCATTTGGGGGTGATAATCGGTACTAAGAGTGAGCTCAGTGCTAGTCAAATGAAATAACCCCTGCCAAAAGGTGTTGAGGAATCTTTTGTCCCTGTCACTAACAATGGTCTTGGGCACACCATGCAGCCGGAATACCTCTCTGAAATAGTGCTTTGAACTCAATACAGATGGCAAAGAAATGGGCATACTTAGTTAACTCATCCATTATAGAAAAAATGCAATCCTTTCTATTCACTTTAGGAAGACTGATAAAATCCATGGATGCACTTTACCATTTCTAGCATGGGATGGGCGAGCGTTGTAGTAAAACCTGAAGTGTGCTCTGCTTTATTCTATTGGAAAGTAATAAACTCCCTCACATGCCTAAGAACATCCTCCTTGAGGCCCTTCCAGGAAAACCTCTCTCTCAGTTGCCTAAAGTTTTTTATAAGCCCAGGTGACCAGCTAGGGGTGCATCATGCAAAGTCCTCATAATTTTCTCATTCATTTTGGACTCAGGTACAAGGAATATTCTATTCTTATATAATATAAGGTCTTCCGCCACAACAGACCTGTCATCCTTCACATTCCCATCCAACACACTAGTAGCAAAAGCATTCTTGGCATATTTGGCCATGATAAAAACCTTCCAATCAGCAGCAATAGAAGAAATGGCATAGAAAGTAGGCTTACAGGAAAAAACATCAGCAACCACATTCTTCTTACCCTTCACATACTCAATGTCAAAATTATAAGCTTGAAGTTTGCTTACCCACTTCTATTGCCGATCATTTAAATCGCATTGGTCAAAGAAGAATTCCAAATTGTTCTAGTCTATTATCACCACAAATTTGCACAAAACTAAGTATTGTTTCAACTTAGCCAAAGCATGCATAATGGCAAGCATTTCTTTGTCATAAATAGAGAATGTCATCTCCATAGCTTTTAACTTTCTACTCCCAAACACTATGGGTTGACCCTTTTGCATCAGCACAACTATGATCCTCCAATAATAACTACATAGGCTTAAGAAGCCTCTCAAATGGTACTATCCCTTGTGGCAAAGACCCATGTACCTCTGTGTGCCCGTAAATAATCCATCGATGGTGCCCCATCCCAAGTCTCTGGGTTATATATATGCTTTGTGAAGTCTAGACATATTTTTATGAGTAGTCAGTGCCTTGAGTAATCTGGAAATGTTGGAGCATTCAGAAGTAGGTGCATACTTAATTTTGGGACAAAATCAATCAGTGCCAAACAACAATCACATAAAACCCACCAGAAATCTTGAAAATTCAAGATGGTAATTCACATATCTAATGAATATTGAGAAGGATATAGATAATTTGATTGAAAAGCATGAATTAAAGTTGAATAAGATTTAATCTGTCAATGACTTTGATTGGACATCACTTCTGTGGATCCACGAAAAAAAACTTGAATAAATAAAGGGTGGACAACGGTCACAACCTATCTCAATAGATACCTGATTGATGTAGCTTAATTTGGAAACACCAGCAACAAGGCTTGCAACATCATCACCAAAATTCTGTTCCACATGTTGCAGATTTTCCCCACCATCATCTATGACATCATGGAGTATGCCTGCAACTACGGTATTGACAGCCTACAAAGAGTTCAAGCTATATTAAAAGTATAAGTATTACAAATGGAGTGCATAAGGCATTTAAAAGTATCTCAGATGCTTTTGAAAGATAATATAGTTTACAAATCCAAGTTCAAAAGAAACACAATTCTTGACTTAGATGTTTACCCTTTGCCCACTCGATGGAACTAATGCAGCAAGAATTTTCCCTGTGTGGATACAATGAGTCAAATATGGATCCCCTGTTTTTCTCGTCTGACCACTATGTGCTTTTCTTGCAAATGTTACTGCTTTTTGCACCTGCAATATACGAAATAGTCAGACATTAGAACATCAGGCTTAAAGCAGAACACTCGTGAAAGATGAGTCTATATTCAAAATATGATTACCTTGGGCTCACCGAATATTTTGTATCCTGTAATGTCCACTCCGTCCAACTCAACAGAATCTGCAAATAAAGTTGTGGTTAATAATACAATCAGGACAACTAACATATAAGATATTCTATCATAATTTAAGATGTAGTGTCCCTTTTAAAATAAACCAATAACCTATGAAATTTTCTGATTTCTGCACTTAGGAACAGCTGTAACTTTCACAAGTAATTACTGACATATTTACAAACAATTGGCAAACATGAACCATTCATCGGCAATTCTACGAACAGTTGGCATACATAACCCACTGTTGTTCTTACCACTAGACAATTTCACAAACAGTTGGCAAACATACTAGGCAGCAACATACACTTTTGTTATTCTAAACCCTACTAAAAGAGTTCATATTAAAGAGCTGTATAACACTGATAATAATACCAAAACCCAGCTGATTTCTTTTATTTCAATAAACCGAATACACATAAACTGATGAGATTGTAAATGGAGTAACAATGGTGTGACAGCAACCTCTTACCCGTTAAACCCCAAGTCCAATGACCACGTACAGCAGTCAGCAATCTCCCATGGTGTCTACGTTTGATGTGTAGTAGGTCACGTCAGGTTATAATGTATTATGACTAGCTTGGAAGATGAAACAACAGTAGCCAAGGGATTCGATCCACTATTGAGTGATGATTGCAGCATACATGTGAGTCTCTACACTTCTCAAATCACGGTTGAATGCAATACATGCCATGACAGTAATAGACAATGTCGCATGAAGATTCCCAACAGGGTTATGATGATGTATGGCATGCCTTTCAATGATGCACAGTAGTGAATACTTTGAACCTAAACTGATTCAAAACTTTAACCAATTGAAACTGAAAATGATCACAATCTTTGGCACAAATGTGATTCCCGGATGGAATCACCTCACGTGAACAAGAAGGTTTTCGTCCTCCAATCCAACAATGGAAACCAAGAGGGTTTTTGTCCTTCAAATCTCCGCACTCCAAGGGTTTTCGTCCTGGGAGAAGAAATTGAACAAGAAATGCTCAAGCTCTGGAATAGGGTTTGATAACAAATGATAACAAATGAATAATGAATCATCCTTTTGAGCCCAACTCTTCTTTTATAATTTTCCTTTTTCCAGTTGCCCTAACCCTAAAAGCATTTAAAACACTTGTAAATAAATATTACTTTTTAGTCCTCTTTATAATAATAATACATAAGTGTCATTTTTCCATGTTATAAAATAAAGTAACTTTAGGACGACTTAAAAATATTATTATTAAATTATTTTTGTAGTTAAATATTTAGAAAATGGGACATGACAGTCCGTCCTTCTCAAAATTGTTTGTCCTCAACCAGTTGCAAGCTCAAACGCTCTGACTCTCCCCAAACAACCATTCCTGTAATGCCTGGATCCCAATTCATCCTTGGGAATTTGCAATTTCATGTTCTGAATTCCTCGTGTGATGCAATATGTTCCTTCGACTACATAGCTTTGGCTGAGCCCTGTTTATGTAATTCCCTTGAAGCCTTCTCCATCTCTCTATGTGGTGCATATATTTTGCCTTTCTCATTCTCAAATTGCCTTGCTTGCTGATCCACGGATTTTGCACAAGAAGACACTTTTGCAACTTGGAGCTCTATCTCTTCAAGAAGATTTACCATGGAGTCGACTGCATTAAAAACACAAACCTGATATGTACTTATTACCAAGCACTCAAAATTCTCAATCATAACAAATCTTACAACTCTTGTGCAAGTTGTTCTCTCCTTGTTAGCTTGTTTGTTCCCCACCTTTGTTGGGCTCCTCTTTTCTTGAATATCATAGGTTATATTTGTGCCCACTTCTACTTCTTCAACAGGAAAGACATCTTTGACCTTTGCAACATATTCTTTTCCAATCATTTTTGTAATATATTGTACAAATGTTTACAGAAGTCTATACATCCGAAGATGAATCCTCGACAAAACCAGCCACGAAGGCCATTAGTCAAAAGAAGAAACCAAAACCAATATCTAGGAAACGTTTATACAATATTAAAAAGCCATGGTACTGTGGCACCAACAAAAAGGAAACAAAAACAGAAAACAAAACCAAGAGAGAACCCCCATAGAATAGTCCTCATCAAGGACCACTAGCAAACAACTTAATTCGAATCATAATCATCCTCACAATGCTTTCCCACAAGCCCATCACAAACCACTGGCCCCGATCGACTTTCCAAACTAACAAGGCCCTACTGAGTAGAATCCACAGGTGGGGGACAGTATTCAAGTTTCTCAAGCAGCTCCTTCATATTAAAATTCTTCACAAAGTCCACCAGGTCCTCAATATCCTTCAAGTTACCATTATCAATCACCTTCTTGAGCTTCAAAGTGGCCTCATTATCAAAGTCATCAATAATTTTAGCATACTCAGGGCTCGGACCACTCCCAATCATAGGAGTAACATTCCCACTGCCAGGATACCTGGGCACCACAACATCAAGGGGAAAATCAAGGGGTGAAATAGAAGCAAACTCGACCCCACCAGCAGACACCCCTCCACACCTGGGCCCCTTCTTATAATTATACTCATGTAAGGTATAAAGCACCTCCATGTTTGCAGACAACAAGCATCAGTCCCATTCTTCCCTGAATCCGAAGACCCAACCCACCCAACAACAAGATCCTCAGCTTGATCAAAGTAGGCTAACTTCATGATTTCCCATTCAAATTCTGACACTTAGACCTCTACAACAATACTATAATTGATTCCCTAGTCAGGAGGAGTCATTCTCGGGTACCCACTTGTGTCTAACAAATAATTAGAGGATATCTTAAGTATACCAGTCTTCAAAAACTTCTCCGACTTGGATTGCGGAATTTTGAGCTGCAAGTAGATCTGCAAAGAGACAAGTCTAGAGGTTACTTCATCATTAAAGTTGGTAAGTGTTATCACTCTGGAGTGCACCCTGATTGAAGGTATGCAAGCACACCCTCACTCCAGCAGATACAATTGGAACTTCTCAGAGTGTGGGTGACTCTTTGATGAGAAGAACCTCCAGAGAGGGCTAGTTCCTTTTAGATTTTTCAATAAATTTGACTACTGTGATTTTTTGGGGTGAAAAGAGAGAAGGAAACTGAAAAAGAAATCTTATCTAATGAGGTGATGCACCTGAATTGTTCAAATCCTCTCAAATTACCAAAATCAATGCATACATATGATCAAATGAAATCTATAATTCTGTCCTTAAGCATAAATATTTCAGATGAAGGGTTGAAAACCTCTTCAAATGACCTACAAAAGGTTGAGATAGAGAAAGATAGGTGAGGAAAAGACCTGCAAAAGGAGAAAAATCTCACTTATACGCTAATGCACAATCAAATACACACTATTCTTCTATTCAAACTCAGATTCAGAACAGAAATTTATTTATTGATCACCGGTCCAGCTTACAATTTATTTCTTCCAACTTCAGGGATCCTCTCTAAATGGCTTGATTAAGCCAATAAATAAGTTTTCCCAAAAAACTAAAATAGCCCTAAGTGGAGCTCTAAAAAGGGAAAGGGTTAGTCTTGGTTAATTAACACATTTTACAATGTTTAGAATATTCAATAAAATCTTTTCCCTTCACAAAATCTGCATGCCTTTCCAAACTTTGGCATAGAAGTATCACAGTGAAGCCAAGTCTGAAAGATTAATTTTTAAAATAAACAATACACTCTCCAAAAATCTTCAAACATGCATGAATCCAAGGTGGCGTAAAAGTGTGGATGGTGGGCCCATTGAAAGTCAAACTTCTCCTTTGCATGGAAGACTACGCCAAATCTCTAAATAAGGAACTCCATTTGATTCGTTTGAAAGTTGAGCTAGAGGAAGAGATAATCCCGTTTGCATGGAAAACAAGGAAGATGTGTAACAAGTTTGTCTAGTCAACTCCAAATCAAGACTAGTCAAACTCCAATGGTTTCCACTTGCATGAAAAGCTACGCCACATCATAGATGGAGATCGCCACTTGAACTGCCTGAAACGTTGAAAGCTTTGGATTGCATGAAAACCAAGGAGAAGCGTGAAAACAGTCAACTGAATCTTTGACCAATCCACTAAAAATAGCATGTGATTGCATGGACAAGGATCTTGACGAGTGGGAGATATATTCAAATTGAATCCCTTGCTATTTCCCGGCCCTCTGTTCTCAGGTTTTTCACTTATGCGCATGCATTCTTTTAACACTTATCTATTATGGTTTTTCCTGTATTTGCTTGACTTGTCTTGTGCTCAGACCTTGCCTTTATTCTCTTTTCCCCTGGGCTTATTCTTTTCATCTTCCCGCTGACAAAAAGTCCACGGCAATTCTTCTCCTTTCTTTGCTAGAGACCTTCCTTTGGATCTTCCTCTCGGACATTCCCTCAGACAAAAAGTCCGAAGGAAATGTCCCTTTCGAACTTCCTATAATTGAACTTTCCCGAAGGGAAATTACCCTTCAAGATCTTTGTAATGTCCCTTAGCCTTCCGAAAATAGCCCTTCGGACTTTTCGTCTTGGTACATTACCCTTCGGCTTTCTTATCAAGTGACTTTCCCGAAGGGCACATACCCTTCGGGATTCTTGAAAACATCCATTCAAATCTTGAAGTGAACCTTCTTGAAGGGCAGATACCCTTCGAGATTCTTGCCAATGACCTTTCCTAAGGGTACATACCCTTCGGATTTTCTGAAAATGTACTTTCCTGAAGGGCACATACCCTTCGGGCTTTTTGTAACTACCCTTTGGGAAAAATGTAATGGACCGATCCTTTGAAAAGAAGCCCCTCAAAATTTTGAATTGGCCTTTTTGCCTTTCGAAGTGACCCTCCGGACTTTTCTTTTGAATTTTCCCGAAGGGTACCTACCCTTCGCTTGAAACTGTCCCTTCAAATTTCCGTTTTGAGTTTTCCCAAAGGGTACATACCCTTTGGGATTTTTGGAATGAACCTTCTCGAAGGGCACATACCCTTCGGGTCTCTTGAAAAGCACCTTTTCTCTTCGCCAAACTGCCCATTGTAATTCTTTCGGACTTATTGTAAAGTCGTTTTAAATTTCCTTTCCCTCGGACTTTTTCCCTCCAACAAAAAGTCCAAGGAAATTGTTCCCACACTTAACCCAAAAGAATTATGAGAAAGACAACACTTGGGAGATAAAACACTTGGGTAAAATCCGAAAAAGTAAACCTGTACTCATGCTTATGATCGCTTGCTTTCATCTGTAAGTGAACTTACAAGCCTGTAGGTTAACTTTACAGATGGTTGTAGCTTGATTAATTCTTCATTGGCTCTTATCAAGGCCTCACATGTTTTATAACCGAATCCTTGTGAATGACCATCACCCTGCATATGTCCCCTGTAGAGTTATCTTTTTGGTGACTGACTGTAAGTGCATATGATGATAAACCCTATATAAAGCCTTTTGAACCTGTTGTAGGTGTCTTGCCCTTGCACAGACTGTAGCTTGTCTTTCACCCCAAAGAAGGCTCAGAGGCAAATTTGATCATCATTCTTCTTCATGGTTGTAAGTATTTGTCAATAAATCTTGATAAAGACCTTTCTTATTTCAACATATCATCCTTGTGAACACACTTGACTGTGTAACATTGTTGTAGGTCTCTTCAGCATGGCTGTATTTGATACTTTGACTGTCTACATATCCCTCTGTTCATGCTTATAGACTATAATTCATTAGTTTGACCAGCTATAAAGGGAATTTGACCGTTCTGGGGAAAGTTTCAAATAGTAGGGGTAGTAATTTGGCCCTGATAGGCCAAATTACTAACAGTAAGCACCCTAGCTTTAGATTGAAAAACATCCAAGTTCATTTGTTTCCAAATGTACCATAGGATTTCAGTAGAAAAAACCAACCAAAATTTATGAAAAAAATAATGGACCTTTCTAGAACAAACATAACCAAAAGCAATGTTGACCCACAGAATACCACACCCAAACAAGCAACACCAACTTTTAAGACAGTTGTTCCAAATCTTAGCAGCAAACGGACAATTAGAAAAGGTGCTCAATAGTTTCCAATTCACCACAAGGGATGACCATAACCAGAGTTCGAAATCACAAACCCAACAACAAGCTTGTTATACAATAACATCCACCTAAAACAAGACTTCTTAGGTTCAAAACAAGAAGCCCAAATCACTTGAAATCTAAACGTCTAGGTGTAAAGAGGATCACAAACATGTCAAAGGCGGTTAAGATTAAGATAAAAGCTTTTAGAGAAAGCTAGTTTATTATACAGCATCTTAGTAGCGAACTCATTAAGAGGTGGATCGTTAATCCATTTAATGTTATTACAAACTCATCCTCCTCATCAAAGACAGTAACACCTCTAGCCGACTGGAGAGCCTTAGATACAAGGGTACAAGTCCTTCGCTGCAAAGAAGGAATTTGAAACCCACTTTTAATTTCAACCCAAACGGCTCAACCATTTCAAACCCTTGGAGAACCCTTGGAGAACCAAAGAAAGGCCGAGCACCCCCTGATTAATGCAAGGGGTTATCTATTGATAGTAAGGCTCCACCATATAGACTTATACCCCTGACACCTTGATCCCAACCCAATGAAACCCAGAGGAACAACCACCAAGTGCTTAACCATTTCCCAAGCCTTCCATATAGAGCCAAAAATAGGAGAGCCTGCAAACTTGACAAATAAGGAACCGATCAAAACGTCGGATATATGCAATCCTTTCCACTTCATCTTGCCTTTAGGGAAACCTCTCAAAATATTATTCCTTGTCAAGACTTTCCAAGGCTCATCCCTTTTCAAAGCTCTGATGATCCATTTAACAGCAAGAGTGATACCTTGAAGCCATAGGTCCTTTAGCCCAAGGCCTCCAAGTTTTTTGGGTGGACAACAGACCTTCCACGCCACGTGTCTTTTTTTATTACCCTTACCATTAGACCACAGAAAGTCTCCAATGATCTTGTGCAAGAGATTAATCTGAGATTTATCGAAGAGCCAGGAGGAGGCATAGTGGATACTGTACGAGGAAAGCACCTTTTGGCAAACTTGGATTATTCCTGGGAGTGAAAGAAGATCACCATACCATTTACCAAGTTTATTATTAATCTTGACATATAACCAATCCCACATCTGTTTGAAAGAAGGTGACAAGGCAAAATGAAATGTCCCAAATTAGAGAATTTTCCTGAATTTTGATTTTTCTGCAAAACCCTAAGTAAATAGTCAAATCTGATTTTTATTTCCAGCAAACCCTAGTTGACAAACACTTCCAAAAATAGCACAAAATTATGCTAAGCTCTAAGCAACAATTAGCTGGTCCAAACAAGCAATTTATCCCTCCAAAAGCAAGAAATAACCCTCAAACCCTAGACGCCTCCAAACTCGAATTTTAATAGAAATTTGCAGCTGAATTATTCAAGTGAAACCCTCATAAATTTGCATAAAAAATACTAAATTAATAAGCAGAATTTATCATAAAAAATCTGAGTGTATTTGGAGCCACCAGCCTCAAATCAATTCGCCAAAGCTAAAAAATATATATAATATTTATTGAATATTTTTAGGGCAAAGATGACCCTCAAAGTATACCAAAATGCCTCACAAAACAAGTTGCCACACTGCAGAAATATTGGAATAAAATCATAATGTGTTTTGGCCCGAAATAAGCCCCATAACCCTACAAACCAGCTCTCCAATCAAGTCGCCCTAGCTGGAAATAATCAATTCCAACAGCAAAATCCACACAACTCTCCAATGAGGGGTCTTCGTCCAATCCAATCAGCGCCCAAGGCTCCAAACCCTAATCGCCCCACTCCAAATGCAATATTTTTGTATTTTTTGAATATTATGCGCAAGTGCAACTTCAAGATGAAGCTACCCTAGTTGAGATATAAGGGTTGGCGTCCCCACTCCTTCCTTGCTTGAAGGTTTTCGTCTTCAAACCAATGGCTCAAGCATTTTTGTGCTTAATGACCAATATTTTTAATATCAACATAACATGCCTTCAAATGAAATCCTTCTTTCTTTTTATACCACTTCCCCCAAGGGGCACGCTCAATTGGGAGGGAAACACAAACTCAAATCATAAGGAAGATAGTTTTTTAAAATGCTCATGACCCTTATAGGGCCCCAACTTAAGTGATTCTTAAAACATAAAGTACCTTTTACATATATTCAATCAAAATCACTTATTTCTCTTTCCCTTCTTACTTGTCCCTTAGCCCCCGAGAAATGGTTAAGGCTAAGGGTCTTCAATGATGTCCCAAACAAAAGAGGGATATGACACAAAAGGAATACCCAAATATCTGACCCACTGATTTGGGCCTTTTCAAACCTAGCCAAACTCTTCCAACCAATCCGCTGGAGTCTCATCCCATCCAATCAAAAACGATTTGTGCAAGGCCACTTTTGACCCAGAGGCAGAGCAATAAATATCAAGCCTAGAAGCAACTTGTCATAAGTTCTCCTTCTCAAGCCTAGTAAACAAGGTGGTGTCATCAGAAAAAAGGACATCAATCAATTCAGAGTCATCGAGTAATGAGATACCTTTGAACGGGGTACCAATAGCAAAACTTCTCAATAAGTAATGCAGGGCTTCAACCATAATAACAAACAAGGAGGGGGCAAGGGGGCATCCTTGTCTAATTGAATGCTAAAGCTCGTAGACTCAATAAGCTCACCATTAATCTCAATGATAGCAAAAGCACCATTGAAAAAGAAATTCACCATTCAGCAAAACCTATGTTGAAAGCTAAAGGCTTTCAACATCATATCAAGAAATGTCTACTCAATTCTATCATAGACTTTTTCAAATTCAAGCAAGATCATCCCAATATCTTAACTAGAATCCCAAGCCCAATGCATACCTTCCCAACTAGAGATGAGGTTATCCAAGATATATTTACCTTCAACAAAACCAATTTGAGTTTCTGAAACAATACAAGGTAGTAGAGAGGAGATTCTCCTAGCCAGAAGCTTAGCCAAAACTTTGTAAGAGACATTCAGAAGAGTGATTGGCCTCCAATTCTTAACCTAGGTTTGATCCCCGTCCATTGGAATGAGTTTGACAACTCGTATGTTAATCTTCGGACCCAGGGTGTAATGTCCCTTTCCAAATGCTTAGAGACCTAGATGGCCTATTCTGCCCTTTTTCCTTATTTATTCCCGTGGGAACTGAGGCGTAGGAGAAATAAAGGGAATATTTGGACCCTTGTGTGCATTTAACATTATATTTTTATGTTGAAAATGCCATTTAATGCACTTCATGTTATATTTTCACGTTGAGGTGCTTTAAGTCATGACTTATGACTAGGAAAAGTGTTATTTTCCCCTCTAGGGCGCTAGACCCTTAATGAGTATTTATTACTTATTAACCATTATTTTTTTTAAAAAGGGGACGTTGAAAAAGGTGAAAGTTTTTAGGGTTCGAAGGAGTTATAAGGAGAATATGAGGATTAAAATCATTATTATGTTCATTGTTATTTTCCTCTAGAGTTTTGGTAAGCCTGCGTGTTCATCCACTATTGCTCGAGTAAAATCCCTTGAGATACCTGGTTTCGGTGCAGAGAAGACTTTGGATGCTAGCTGGAAGGCTATTTCAGTGAGAGGATTCATCCTCAATCCCTAGTAGTTGTATTTACAGGTGTTGAAGACCATTTCCTACATACTGAAGATTTATTTTGGGTGTTGGTCGTATAGATTGGAGGGATTATTTACCAATGTTGGGTGTTTTTGATAGAAGGCGCCAGATTTGAGACCCATTTAGGGCCTTTAGGGGGTTGACACCACTTCTTGGTGGTTGGAGTTTAATTGTGAAGGCAATGTGGACATTCCAGGAAAAATCGTGGGGGTTTAATATCCATCTATTGCTGGGCGCTACTACTTCAGAGGTATTAATGCAATTTTAAATAGAAAATAAGATTGTTATTACTATTGTACAAACAGTCATTCTCAATTGTTGCAAGTATAATAATTTTTTAATCTTATATATTCTGTATGGGGCTGTTTTGAATATTCATATTCAGTTTTATATTTGATAATTCATTGCAAAGGACTGATTTTTCTAATGTAAGGCTCAGTGATACTCAACTGATCAAAAGAATAATAATTTATAAGTTTAATATCAAATGCATGCCAATGGGTTGATGTAATGCCCCAATAAATTTATGCAAGTTAAAGTGACATTGTAATGTCAGTAGGATTAAAGAACCCTTAGACAAATTATTCTAAATGATTATAATCAGAAATCTTTAATAATCAATTGCATACAGACTGTTTGACAAAATGCCTACAAATTAAAATTCAGGAATTTTGCAAGTTTGGAACAATATCTCCTGGGTGGAGATATTTCAGTGGTATCAGAGTTGGTTCTCCTACCAGCCTATGAGGTTTGACTAACTTTAGGCAAAGCAGAACTTTCATATACAACCAAGTACAAGCGTGAACAGGTATTATCTAAGAAGAAGACCGTTGAATCCGATAGGTAATACAGACGGATTTCCTACTGATTTTCTAGTTGGGAACATGATTGAAGGAATCGTTGAGGACAAAGGTAAAGAGGCAGTTGTAGATGATCCTGATGATGAATTCATGAAAAAGGTGCTCATAAATATGGTCAAGCAGTAGGAGCAAACAAATCTATACTTGAGTCAGCTTACACATCATTCAAGGGTACGCAACAATGATGGTGGTGGAGTAGCAAATGGGGAGACAAGCCATACTGCCCCTCGCATGACTAGTTCACCTAGTGTGCCGCCAAGACCATTTATGCCTACCTTTTTGCAGGAGGCAACACCAGATAGACCAAAGCGGCCAAAGGAGCCAGAGGAGGTTGTATTATGGAGAGCTTACCGACAGTTGGGGGCTGATTTTCTGGGAGCTATGCCTTTTTCGGATTACTGCAAGTGGAAGTCTAGCACTTGACCATGACAGGATAGAGGTGGTCCTAATCAAGATATGCAGAGACATTTGGGAAAACTTACCCTCCCAAACTTTGATGGTTTGCAGAAGTGCACAGCGAGGGCATGGGTCCAAAAGCTAGACACATATTTGGAGTTGAATCCCATGCATGAAATAGAGGTGATTAAATCTACTACCCTTCGTCTGGAAGGAGAGGCACATGATTGGTGGCACCATGGGTTGGTAACCCAAGGGCACAAGTTCATTGATATGTATGGAGAGTTCACACAGAGGCTGATAGACATGGTCAATAAGGATCCCGAAATGTTTTTTAGAGAGTTGACACATTTGAGACAGGTCGGCACGCTTGATGCCTACATTGCAGAATTTCAAAGGTTGTCAATCATGGTTTTGGATGTTTCTGAAAGACAATTGACCTCCTTATTTATCGAGGGATTGATAGAGCCTTTGTGGGGTTGGGTGAAGGCATTTGGTCCACCTTCACTACAGGATGCTATCAGGTGAGCACAGGACTTGGAGTTCTCTACTCCCAAGTCAAGATTTCCATTGAAGTTTCCAGCTAAGCCTTTTCCATAGAAACAGGACAAGGGACCTGAATTGCCGAAGAAGCCTTATATGACGAATGTGGCTATAGATGAGTGCGGAGGAAGAAGTTGTGTTTCACATGCAAAGACCCATGGGAACCAGGACACAGGTGCAAGGGAAAGGGAAAAATGCAGTACAATGAGGTGTTTCTGGAAGAGGACAGTGAGGCTTCAGATAGTTATGTGTCGGATAATCGTAGTGAGCATAGTGAGCATGAGGAGTTGGAGCCTACACAGACACAGGTGCCCACATCAAGAGGTACTATGGCTACATTGTCTAGTACTACTAGGTACAATGCATTTAGGGTTCGTGGTGTGCTTCAGGGGCAGCGGGTGTCAGTATTGATTGATAGTGGGGCAACCCACAACTTCATTGACAAGGCATTAGTCAAGCAGCGAGGGCTACAGGGTGAAGACTTTGAGGGCTTCAACCTGGTTGTAGCAGATGGCTTTACTATGACATGCACCAAGCATGTCCCATAACTCTGTATTGCATTAGGCAATCATATGATGACCAATGATTTCTTTGTGGTTGGTATTGGGAATACCAACATTGTATTGGGTGTTCAATGGCTACATTCACTAGGGGAATTCACTCAGAATTTCCAAACTATGGAGCTGAAATTCAAAGCGAATGGGAAGCATGTGGTGTTGTAGGGAATGTCCAATGGAGCTCTGAGAGTGGTTATGGCCAAGAGGATGGAGAGGACATTCAGGCATGGTGATATAGAGTGGGCAGTTCATTGCTTTGTTTCGATGAAGAATACAGGTAGTGGTAAGCAGGATTACCACATTGACATACAGTCCTTGTTGGATAAGCATAGTGGGGTTTTTAGTGAGATGCCTCCTAGGAGACCACTGGATAGAGAGTTTGATCGTGTGATAGAGCTTGAGGAGGGGGCCAAGCTAGTTATCACTACTTATCATCATCCTCGACGTTTTAAGAAATAGAGAAGACTATCAAAGAGTTGCTCGACATGGAACATATCAGGCCTAGTTCTAGTCCATTTGCTTCTTCAGTAGTGTTGGTGAAGAAGAAAGATGGGACTTTGAAGATGTGTATTGATTACCATGCACTCAACAAAAAGACTATCAAGAACCGGTATCCCATTCCTAGGATTAATGAGTTACTTGATGAGCTACATGGAGCGGAGTACTTCTCCAAAATCGATCTATGTTCAAGATACCATCAGATTAAAGTGCGGGAGCAAGACATACATGAGAGCCTTCAAGTATCAATATGGACACTATGAGTTCTTAGCAATGTCGTTCAGGTTGACTAACGCTCCAGCTACATTCTAGACTTGTATGAACCATGTGTTCAACCGACACCTGCAGAAATTTGTCCTAGTGTTCTTTGATGACATCCTGGATATACATCAGAACATGGAAGGATCATCTTAGACACCTTGATGAGGTCTTGTCTATTATGGGAGCACAGTCGCTTTATGCGAAGGCTTCCAAGAGTGAGTTTGGGATGAGGGAGGTCCTCTATTTGGGATATGTGATTGGAGTAGGAGTCAAAGTGGATCGGACGAAGATACCGACGATTATTGATTGGCCACCGCCAAAGACTCTGACTCGTTTGAAAGGCTTCCTAGGACTTTGTTGCTATTACAGGAGGTTTGTGAAGGGGTACTCTTCAATTAAGAACACCATTGACAGATTTGACCAAGAAGGGGGCATTTGCTTGGTCAGAATCTTCACAACAGGTATTTCATCACCTTAAGAAGGTGATGAGCACATGCCTAGTGTTAGCATTACCGGATTTTTCACAGTGATTTATTCTTGAATGTGATGCTTCGAGTGTGAGTATCAATGCAATACTGATGCAGAATAGGCATCCCATTGCCTATGAGAGTCGGACGCTGAGTATGGTAGAGCGTGGGTACTCTACTTATGACAAGGAGATGCTGGCTATTTTGCATGCCTTGGTCAAATCCCGACGGTATTTTGGTGGGCAAAAAGTTTGTGGTTCGGACGGATTACAATAGCTTGAAGTATTTCATGGCGCAAAAAGACCTCAATGATCATCAAAAGAAATGGGTAAGCAAGATATAGGCTTACGATTTTGATATAGAGTATGTGAAGGGAAAGAACAATAATGTAGTTGATGCATTATCTAGGCAGCCATTCCTTTGCTCTATGTCAGAGATTTCAGCTGACTAGAAGGCTCATATCTTGGTTGAGTATTCCAAGAACCAGTTTACTTGTTAGATTATGGATGGATTGATACATGATGACAAGTATAAGGTTGTGGACGATGTGATATACTACGAGGGGAGGGTATACCTTATGCCTGAGTCGAGGATGAAGATCTTGAGTGTTGTACATAACACACAATTGGTAGGTCATCTAGGGTACTTCAAGACTTACAGATATATACGGGAAAGATTTGCATGGAGAGGGTTGAAGGACGATGTCCTTAACCATATCAGAGAGTGTGTGGTTTGTCTGCAGAGCAAATCTGAACACTCATTCCCTACAGGATTACTTCAGCCATTACCCATTCCAAACCAGAAATGGGATTTTATTACAGGCTTACCTAGGTTCAGGGTAGGAATTACATTTATGTGGTGGTCGACAGATTGACCAAGTATTCTCACTTTTTTGCGATGTCATTTGAGTACAAGGCACCACAGGTCGCAACATTATTCTTTGAGGAGGTTTTTAGGTTACATGGATTGCCTAAGAACATATTCAGCGATCGGGACAGCATATTCATGAGTATATTTTGGCAGGGGTTGTTCAGGTTAGCCAGTACAGAGTTGACGCCGAGTACCAGTTATCATCCGCAGACCGATGGTCAGATTGAGATCGTAAATAAATGGATAGAGGGTTATTTGCGAAGTTATGTGGTAGGGAATCAGAAGGCATGGTTTAAGTGGTTGTACTTGGGTGAGCATTGCTACAATACGACCTATCATATGGGCATTGGCATGACACCATTTCAAGCACTTTATGGGTATGATGCTTCATCATTTGTTGATTTGGCGATATTAGATAGTCGAGCTCCCAAAGCTTGTGATTGGATTCAAGAAAATCAGGACATCATGAAAACTCTCAAGGAGAATATGCAGCGGGCACAAAATTAGCAAAAGATGTATGCTGATAGGCACAAGGTGGAGAGATAATTTGATGTGGGAGATTTGGAGTTCCTTCGCTTACAACCTTATAGGCAATCCTCCTTGAAGAAGAGTGGTGCAGATAAATTGAAGTCACGATTCTATGGGCCTTATAGGATTCTGAGATAGATTGGAGAGGTTGCGTATGAGTTGGAGTTACCTGAGCATAGTAGGATCCACAATGTTTTCCATGTGTCTTGCCTCAAAAGGGCACTTGGACAACATATTGAGCCATCTACTGAGTTGTGACCATTGGACAAGGAGGGCAAGTTGATTCTAGTTCCAAAATTAATTATTAAGGTGTGAGAAAAGAAGCTCAAGAACCCAGTCATCACGGAGTATTTGGTGCGGTGGAAGGATTTGCCATTAGAGAGTGCCATGTGGGAAGGTGAACAGATTTTGCAGCATCCTAATCTACAGTTGCTTGTGGACAAGCAATCTTGGGAAGGGAGGACTGTAAAGCCCCTTTCCAAATGCTCAGAGACCTAGCTGGCCTATTTTGCCCTTTTTCCTTATTTATTCCCTTGGGAATTGCGGCATGGGAGAAATAAAGGGAATATTTGGACCCTTATGTGCATTTAACGTTATATTGTTACGTTGAAAATGCCATTTAATGCACTTTATGTTATATTTTCATGTTGAGGTGCTTTAAGTCATGACTTATGACTAGGAAAAGTGTTATTTCCCTCCCTATGTGCGCTAAACCCTTAATGAGTATTTATTACTTATTAATCATTATTTTTTTTAAAAAGGGGGTGTTGGAAAAAGCGAAAATTTTTGGGGTTCGAAGGAGTTATAACGAGAATATGAGGATTAAAATCATTATTATGTTCATTGTTATTTTCCTATGGAGTTTTAATGAGCATGTGTGTTCATCCGCTATTGCTCAAAGAGTAAAATCCCTTGAAATCCCTGGTTTTGATGCAAAGAAGACTTTGGACCCTAGCTGGATGGACTATTTCGGTGACAGGATTCATCCTCAATCCCTATAGTTGTATTTATAGGTGTTGAAGACCATTTCCTGCATACTGGAGATTTATTTTGGGTGTTGGCCGTATAGATTGGAGGGATTATTTACTAGCGTTGGGTTTTTTGATAGATGGCGCTAGATTTGAGACCCATTTAGGGTCTTTTGGGGGTTGACACCACATCCTGGTGGCTGGAATTTAATTGTGAAGGCAACGTGGGCATTCCAAGCAAAATCGTGGGGTCTAATATCCATCTATTGTTGGGCGTTGCTACTTCAGAGGTATTACTACAGTTTTAAATAGAAAATAAGACTGTTATTATTGTTGAACAAACAGTCATTCTCGGTTGTTGCAAGTATAATAATTTTTGAATCTTATATAGTCTGTATGGAGCTGTTTTGAGTATTCATATTCAATTTTATATTCAATAATTCATTGCAAAGGACTGATATTTCTGCTATACAAATGAGTCATACTCAGTTGTTCAAAAGAATAATAATTTATGAGTTTAATATCAAATGCATGCCAACTCTTTGATGTAATGCCCCAATCAATTTATGCAAGTTAAAATGATTTTGTAATGTCAGTAGGATTAAAGAACTGTTAGACAAATTATTCCAAATGATTACAATCAGAAACCTTTAATAATCGATTGCATATTGTTTGACAAAATGCCTACAAGTTAAAAGTCAGGAATTTTGCAAGTTTGGATCAATATTTCTTAGTTGGGGATATTTCACAGGAAGCCAGCCTCAAAGGCTTCCCTATAGATACCAAGACAGTCAAGTGCAATCCAGTCCTTATTAGTCTTGTAGAACTCAGCAAGGAACCCATCAATCCCTAGGGCTTTATCATCCTTCAAAGAATCAATTGTAGCTTTTATCTCATCCAGGGAAATTTCACTATCAAGGAACGCAGCATGTTCAATGGACACTTCCTTAGGAATATATATAGCACAAAGAGCCCTGTTAAGCTCAATTTGAGGATTTGATCCATCAGACAAAAAAAGAATGGAGTATAAAGAGAAAAATGCTTTTTTCATCTCAGTCAGATCACTAGAAACAAAACCACCATAGTCGATCATGGGAATCTTATCCTACACTACTTCATCTTTAAGAATCTAAAGAAGAATTTTGAGCCTTTATCCCCCAATTTGAGCCAGTTTAATCTAGATCGAACCTAAGCACCTCTGGTTATATACATTTGGTGGTCTTAGCTGATATTTAAGCATGGATAGCTCGTCAAGAAGGAAACCGTTATCAGGATCATTCTACAAGGCATTTTCAAAGAAAATCATTTTTCCCTGGGTGATACGAGCAATCTTTCATCTCCTCTTGGCCTTATACTGACCATAGGTTCTAGTAAATTTCTTACACAACTCCATGCTAGTACTCCATTATCAATATTGGAGGAGCCCGTGGTAAGTTTTCCAATATTCTAGGAAGAACAAATAAGAACAAATACCTTCATTATAGTCAAGGAGAGAGAGACATTGAACTTATAAAGACCTTTCCAATCGAAAGCACCCAACTCCAAATCAGTGTTCATGGAGACAATAATCTCTGTGGGATGGTGATCCGAGATGGTGAAGGGGAGTACCTTCACGGAGTTACGATTCTCCCCCTGCTGGATACCAAATAGGCTCTTATTAAAATAAAATTTGTCAATTCTAGAATACACCCTCTTAGGATTAACCTAGTTATTGCACCATGTAAACCAAATGCCTTTGGTTTGCCTTTTACCTTGATTAATAGGATCAGAGAACTTGTGAATACACTTGAGCTTTGCCTAGAAGAAAAGTTCATTACCTTTCCAAGCATGTGGCTCACCTCCTTGCTTGTCCTCTTTCTCTTCAACCATGTTAAAATCCCCACTCACTATCCAAGGGATATCTTTCAGATTGGAAGCCAGCCAATTCCACAAATCAGACATTTCCCTATAATCATTCAAAGCATAGACATTACATACCCCAAAGATCTGGTTATCATTTTTTATGGGAATCCACACTACTCTGTGACACAGGGACGAGCCATGCTCAACAACAAACTCCCCCCACTTAAGATTAACAAGAATCAAAGCTCCACCTTTCCCTTTGAGTGACAAGTAGAGAAAAGGGAAGCATTTGGCCAAATGAAATTGAGCACAGAGTCTAGCTTAAAACCCACAACCTTAACTTCTTGAAAAATCAGAAAGTCAATATCCTCCCTTGAACACCTAAATTGCCTAACAAAAGGCTTACGATTAGGAGATTCAAGGCCCCTGGCATTCCAGTAGATAATCTTCATAACAAAGGAAGGAGGGGGGTCTTCCTTCGCAAACCAGAGACCTTAGAGCCTCCTTTGTTCTAACACAATCTTGTGAAGCATTGAGGTACCTTATTCTCTTTAGCTCTCTTCTTCGCATCCTCAACATAGCATTGACACCCTCCTATGGGTTTCTTATAATCCTCACCTAAGAATGAGCCAAGGAAGGGGTCAAAATTGGTTTCAGTTTTCAACCTCTTAGCACTACTTTTAGGCTTTCCAACTGAAAAGGAGTTAATCCAGGGGATCCATTGGATTAAGTTCCTCCTTTGGATCACCATCTTTAACCACAGAAACCAGGGCTAGAGAGACAACCATAGGGACCAAATCAGTACTTTAAACCTCCCGACCCTAGGACAGACAAGGGACCAGGGGCATAGGTCTCATTTCCAGGTGGGTTAGCCAAAATAACAATATATTCATCTGAAGGTCTCCCTTTAGAGAATGGAGCAACTTCACTTTGAATCTCGTTGATCATCCTGGGCCAACAAGGACTCAAGGACAAAAACCGAATGCTCTGAGGAAGGGCCAAACACTTCCATACTATCAACAGACGAAATAGAGAAATCTATAACCATGCCTGAACCCATAGAACCATAAGGGGCAGTCCAAGAAGAAAAAACCATCTAAAATCAAGACCAAAGAAGAAGTTTGTGCACCTACAATCCAAGAGGAGGTGATAGAAGCAGCAAAGCTCTCCAAGAAGAAGTCATCAAGAAGGAACAACCCATAGAGACATCCTCATTGCCATTGCAAAGAGGTAAACATTGTAAGTGTGGCCACCTAATTTTGGTTTGGGGGTAATTTTAGTTGTCAGATTGCATTGTTCTAGGGTACCTATGTGTTTGTCGATTATCGGTTCATACTAGACTTTTATTGGCACATTTTTTCCCATGTTTTGGCCTTGTTTTGCCTTGTCTTTTCCTTTCCTCTTTTTCTCTCCTCTCTCTTTCTTCCCTGGCTGTGTTTTGTGGTTTTGGGCCTCTTGCCCAAAACCATACACTGCACAATCCTGGGGCACCAAAACCTTCAACTACACGGTTCTAGTGTGGGCCCTCGTGACCCTTGTTTTGGGTCTCCCGTGTCTTGTGCTCCCTGTTTGTTGGCCTTTCCCCCCTGTTGTGTGTCAGCTCGTGCACCAATTTGGCCTTAATTTGAATTTGAGAAGTCTATAAATACACGTGCATTAGTGCATATAGTACATAAGAGAACAAGAAATTGAATGTGAATGCCACTAGTGATAAGTGAATTGTGAAAGCAAGGGTCAAGCATTTATTGAAGAGTAGAATTTGAGCATTTAGAGCAGAATTTGAATCAAGAGTTGAAGTCTTTATTGCATTATGCCACTTGTTCATGCTAGCACAAAAATTTATATAGGATTAGGGCTTGTATCCATTAATTTCTTACTAAAGTGCATCAAGTGTTGTCTTCCGAATTTGTTTCAAGACATGACCCTAATCATAATGGAGGGATAAAACAGAGCCCTCATTGATTTCTCATTTTTTATTGATCTGTGATGAGTTGTTAGGGTTGCAGAGACCAATTTCTCAAATATCTATGCAAAATTCAAGAAAAGAGAGTGAGGTTTTTGGAGCCCCGAAGTAGGCAAACAAGGTCGTGTAATCAGTTTTCAAAAGGTCTCAGGTGCCTAGAATCGTACACTGGCGGTTCTAGTAGGCCCAAAACCGTTGGGTCTGAGAAAAGTTCTTTGTTCGTCCCAAGTTTTATGGGTTCAGTTCGACTTGCCTTCTAGACCTATTTTTTGGTACCTGTTTCTGCCAACTATCCCCAAATTCACAATAATTCAGGTATTCTTCTATAACCCTCTCTTTGCACTTATTACTTATTCTAGAATATTCGTTAATGCAATTAGTTCTGATTTTGTTGTTTTGTTAGAGTAAATTTAGTTAGATCCGATTGCATGTGTTATGGGTATCCCATACTACAGTATGAAATCATTCTTTGGAAAGATATTTGCAAAGATAAGCTTGTATAATTTTGATTTACATTCACATGTATGATCAACATTCAAATTGAATAGCACTCAAGAACCTTCAAATTTGTTTTATCGTTCCATTTGTTGACAGAAGCAAGCAAGGAACTAACTCCACTTGGATAAGCACATAGGGAGACATTCCACACATCTAAAGGGCGAGTATGGATCAGCCATCAAGTCCACTTTGAAAGCATAAGCATGGAAAGCTAATGGCATCAATAGGTTGTATCATTTTCAGTATTCACATGTTCATATGCAAGTCATGTTTATTCTCGCTACTTGTTGCCCATAACAAGGAAGGTAGAAGATAGGCACTCCAAGTTGAGCAAGCTCTCCAAACGAGAATTGGACAAGCAATCATGCAGGAACAAATCATAGGCAGAAACAGCGAGTTGATGAGTGACAACGTACTCGCACCAAATGCGTCAAAATGGATAATTTAGTCGTGCATGGCAAGTTCGAAAAGCTACAAACCAGCATGCAGGTTTCTTGATATGAACCTACTCTGTAAAGAACAGAACTACAAGCATTGAGTATCCCAAAGGTGGTAACAGGTTGGTTTACATTTCTATATTCAAATCCAAAGAAGATTTGAAATGGCATCCGTTGTAGCATGTTTATTTTCTCATCACAATGTTGTAACATAGGTATATGAGATTTTTTCATCATCACAATCATTGCAGCATGAACATATAGGTCTGATTTCAGTGTCACATTGTAGCATACATCTAGGGCATCGCAATGATAGTACAATGGATATAGAATATTGTTTTCAATATGTATGTAGCATAACTAAATTAAATGATGATTGTGGTATGTACATATGAAGCTATAATAGATATGGCAAGATTGTAACATGCATTTTTAGTTGTTGCAGCATGTTTTCCAAAACTAATTTTTGTATGACAGCAGTAACGCAGTTGTATTGTGCACAATTCAAGGTGAGTGGCACTATACAAGAAAGACTCTTGATTTCATGGGAGTATGGTTTGGGCATACACAGCACCTCCATTTTAGGCATTTTCATACATTTGCATTTGTTGTCATTTGATGTGACTTTGATTTTTGAGACCCAAGATAGGGGCAGCTATGTAGAAGAGGTGGTGATTTCAGCCACTTACATATTCAAGACATTTTCATCACTTGTTGAAATCATGTGAAAAGCAAGGAAGATGATGTGTTAAGCATCGCCAAGGAGAGAGCACTACTCTAGCTGACAAGCATGTATGTTGCAGCAAAAGGTCTAAAAGAATCAGCCAAGAAGACCACTACCAACCATAGAGTTTGAAGCCAAGACACTAAAGAGTTCAAGAACAAGCCTAGTCAGCAAAGAGTGCAACAAGTGGCCAAGATATCATAGAGTGCAAAAGCAAGCCTAGACACCAAAGAGAGTAAGAGAGCCATAACTTGGAAAACAATTGAAAGGGTCGAGGACTCCAAAATGATTCTGATTTTGCAAAGTAGCAGGTTGGAACAGCAGACTACAAAAAGAGCAATCACTTTAACTACATGAGAAGTGAGAAAGGAAGGTATCCCATTTGAGAAGATAGAAGGTAAATTGTAATCATTTCATTCAAGAGTTTTGGAAAGCCTCTGTATCGGGGAGGTGTGATCTTAATTAGATCCTGGAAATCATCATGACTCAGTTGATTGAATTGATCAGCTTAACTTCTTACAGTTCATGTGACTAATGAAGAGCTTTAAGACATGTTTCCGCCTAATGTAGGACAAAATTGGACAAGACAGAGATGCCAGGGCAATTCAGGAATAAGGGAACAGGTGCAGGAAGGCTCAAGGAGGATCTAGTTCATGTGACTAATGAAGAGCTTTAAGACATGTTTCCGCCCAATGTAGGACAAAATTGGACAAGACAGAGATGCCGAGGCAATTCAGGAATAAGGGAACAGGTGCAGGAAGGCTCAAGGAGGATCCAAACATCCTGGGGCCCACATCACTTGCAGGAATAGTCATATGTGACAGATTCGGCTTAAGACCAACTCGCACAGCAGAAGACAGTCTTGCCAAATGGGTTCGGTGGCAGCCAAACTCTCTCCAGATGAGACAAAACAGCAAAACCAAGAGACCAAAGGGAAGTCCAATCAGTTTCTCTTCAATCAGGAGGCATTTAGAATCATCTATACGAGTCATATGCTTAGTTGCAAGCATAAATACAGCCCTTGGAGGTTACGTATAGAGGTTGGAGAGTTGCAGTTCTAAATTTTGGAGGTAGGAGATGCCTGTACAGCCGAGAGCAGCAGTCACGCATGATGAGTAAGAAATTAATCCACAATGATAGTAGAGCATTGTAGAAGAGATGAAGCTAGCCATAATGTCCCATGAGCATTGCAGAAGTGCTAGAGTAGGCCCAAAATACAATTGCAGGCTCAAAATTAGCAAATTGGCTTGTAAATCTTGCAAGATGATAGTGGAGATGACGAGGTACAACTTCCCTCTTCTGGATTTTTCCAGCATTGGGTTTCTCCAAGGTAAATCCTTGTGTGAATCTCTCTTTCATGTGTGTTATTTTATTACTTATTTTCATTCCATACAACTACTTCACATAATCAAGCACTTAAGAATGATATGATTGATATGTTCAGCTGATTACAAGCATGGTACTTGTTCCTTACAGCAAATAAAAGTAGAATTCAATCATATACAATCTAAATAATCAGCGTACTTTTTTACTCCACCATTGTCTTGTGGATTGGAAGGGTCACATGTTGGTAGTCGCAACAAAGGCATGCAAAATTTAATGTACAAACATTGCAGGCATGTATGTATCCACAATTGCACATTGAATATAAGATGAAGATGGCAGCCATAGCTGTAGCAAACATCAGTTTGTAGCCTTATGTATGTTGATTTCAGTATCACAAAACATTGGATCAGAACATAAGTAAATGGTAAATCCATGTTGGTGAATCATTCATTGGAATATCCCAGTCGAATACAGATCAATAGCATAAGGTGAGGAGGTGGGAAGGAGGCGGAGAAGGTCAATGAGCTCGTATAAAGAGCATCTTTTGAGGGAGGCTTTCACTCCACTACGATCAAAATGAACATCGCACATAGACCTGGCCCTTCAAGATACATGAACAAGGCCAAATTATCCTTGAACAAACAAGCCACACCTCCATACCTTAAAACCTATGTTAGGGATTTAATTTATGAGCGGAGATCTAAGAAAATTCTGTGAAAGTAGGAAGCAGTTTTTCACCAGTTTCATGAGTTTCCATAAGCAAGTCCAAGTTTGATACATGTACTATATCATCAAAGCCCTGACCTTTCAAGATGCATAGATGAGGCCAAAATGATCTTTGAACAAATAAGCCACAACTCCAAAACATTTCAATCTGTGATGTTGCTGTCATCTATTAGTTGAGATCCAAGAATAACCTGTGAAAGTAGGAAGCAGTGTTTCAACAGTTTCATAAGTTTCCATAGGCATGGCCCCTCAGAAGCTTTTGACCCATGATGGAGCTCTGATCTATGAGTTGAAATCCAAGAATAGCCCGTGAAATTAGGAAGCAGTTTTTCACTAGTTACATGAGTTTCCATAGGCCTGAACCTTCAAGACACACGGATGAGGGAAAATGATCCTTAAACAAACATGCCATGCCTCCAAAACCTTTCATTCCGTGACGGAGCTCTGATCTATGAGCTGAGAACCAAAATAACCCAGGAAGCCAGTTTTCCACTAGTTTCATGAGTTTCCATAAAGAAGACCTTATACATGGACCATATTATCAGAGAAGCCTCGAGACAATAAGAGTGAACCATGAAAATTCCATACTCCAATGAGACACTAGACCAGATATCCACACTGTGAGATCAGGAAGAGGATGAAGCAGGCCAAGGTTTGGTCCAGCCTAACAAAGATGAATTTCTAATCCATGCTCCGCCACTGTAGATTACTGCACATTTTCTTTTTTTCTAGAATCTCCATCCTTTCAAAACCTGGTGAAGTCTTCAAATATATATGTTATCAGGTTGATTAAACAACCTTCTCTTTGATTTCAGAGCCTTCAACCTTTCTTGGATTTAAGAAAACCCTTTGTAGAGAAGTTTATATGGTCCCTAACCTTCTTGATCTGCTTAGGCAGGCATTAAATATTTCATTTTATGTCTCATCATTCCAAGATAAGACACTGCCAAAGTTAGATATAGGAAAATATCAGATATCAGAATTTGTGCAAGGATTAATGTGACAAAGCCTCAACTTGATACACACAATGCTCTCCGTTGCTAATTTTTGGTTAAAGTTGTTTTGAGAAAATCCATCTGATTCATTTAAATTTTCAGATCATTATGTTGACTAAATGTGTGTAAAACTCTACATTGTTTATATTAATAAGTTGAATCTAACTGTTTTGATTTGGCTTGCCAAGTATGACTGATTGCCAAACTATGCAGCCAGATACAGGATTTTTAAATTTAAAATAGGCATTTCCTATTGTCTTTCACTTTTTTAGCTTAAAACCACAACCATAATGTTTTTGACGTTTATTTTTACTTATTGCTTAATTTTTCACAAAAAATTTAAAAAAATAGATTTGACAACTAAGCATAATCCAAATATTGATATTACTTTTGCTAACCTACAGTATGTTCAAGTCATCTCATATGACTCACATATTACATTTGCCAAAATTTACGTAGTTATTTTTTCTTGGTGAATCTTGGATAAGGCCTTAAACACAGTGTGGAGTAAGGTGGGACCACATTTAAGAGTAGAGTTAGCTGGGGTAACATTCTTGATTACCCCATAGATATATATTCATCATTTTGTTTTAAATAGAAAGAATTTTTTTATTTGAAGGCTCTGAGTCTGTTTTTAAAGGATGGCTACCCCTTTGTATATGTTCATCTACCAAGGGATTTGAACTTGGTAAGTCAGCCCTTTTTAGCACTAGACCACATGGACTTTGACAAAATATGTTAGACAATGTTCCCTAATTATGAGATAGCCGTGCATTGACGGCTGTCCTGGTTTTTGTCTATTCTTTTTTCAGGTATGCCTAGAGGGGAAAGGAGATCAATTCTGGAACCTGATTATTTTTTAATTTGAACTGAATTTTGGGAAAAGCCTTGGATTTCACTGTGACGTTAGCCAAGGTAGAATATGGGCTTCTGGCCATAAGTATACTTTAGTGTTTATTTTCAGAATAGGTGCTGGAATGACCTCCATTTTGGGGTGCAAAAAAACTAAGAATATATTTCTTTTAACTCTTTACAGTATTAGAAAGCCTCATATGGGTGGAGGGCATTTAAAGCCTACCTGAATTTTGTTATTGAATAATTTCCAGCTGAAAGTGGAACTATGGAAGTCTCATGGCAGAGGAACCATACAACTTCTTTGTATTTTTATCTTCTTTCAACTTTCAACATCAAAGGACATCTAATTATTAAAAAATCAATCATGTTTTATAAATTTTCCATTAAAAGATTCACTAACTATTTTTCTAAAGATTTGCTAATTGTTTGCTGACAAAGAGATTTAAAATCATGTGAAAGAGTTCATGCGGTGATGGTTGAGCGTTAATTGGGTGCTTTTATGAGTGAGAGACCCAAGTTCAAATTCCACTCTGTGATAAGGCAGCTCATCCCCAATGGACTCCCCCTTGATGGGTGCCGCAATAAGGCAGTTTAAATCACAGGCATGAATAAATAGTGCTTAAATTCTCATTTTAAGTATAGTGCTTAAATTCTCATTTTAAGTATAGTGCCACGTCTAGACTAGGGCTTGGTGATGTCCCCAACTACCCTTAGCAACAAACAAATTATGAGAAAGAAAATTCAGAATAATTATGTCGAGAAAGAATATAGGAAGGAAATGACAACACCGTCTCATTAAAGTAATTTATTAAAGTCTACTAATGAACATCACGAGGTGTAGATAGGGGCAAAAATAAAATGGTGGGACAAAATACTTATAGTCCAAACAAGTAGAAGTTCTCAAACTAGAGGGATGAGTGTCATTTTCGACATGGTCATATAAGTCTCATTTTTTTTGCGAAGAACAATTTTATCCTATTATTTAATGGGTATTTTTCTCTCTTCTCAGCAACCCACCAAGAAGAGAATTTCCCTGAAAAACAATAGGATCCTTCTCTTTACTATGTGCACCAAATGTAAGGCCTATAACCCATCAAAAAAAATACACATATCTTAAATTGAATGGTAAGTCTCCAAGGAGCATTCAAAGTAGTGTCTATGTTTGTTCCTAAGATGTTCGTCTCCTTTTAACAAATAGCAATGCTAGGGTTAGCTCGATATACATCAAAGGAGTTCGCAACGCTGGCTACTCTAGGACCGATTGGGTACATTATTGTAAGCTAATGAATGTAACAAGTTGATGACTAGTAATTACACCCTAGATAACAGGTCGATTGATAGAAATTAGAGACTAGACCTAGAGCAAATGTATGACAATGCTACATGGGACCGGTTATCTGTACAGGCGGGTTACGAGGTCTACATGTTAAGGGTAAACGTGTCAACCTTGTGAGAAGGTCTCAAAGGCTTAGCACTATGTCATCATAGTTGTCAAGCTTATTGAATTGATAAGCATAGTATGAAGAACACAGACAATACTACATTTGGTAATTACCTGTATAGGCAGGATCAATTGCCATAATGTTAACGATAAAAGTGTTGACCTCGGTGTAGAGAAGTATCATGATATCATGTCATCCATTGCACTCATGAACAAACTTGAAATACCCTATTACCTATATGCTAAAGTCTGCATAGTGATATTAAGCCCTGATGGAAGGCTTGGTTAGTCATCTAATTGTTAAAGTATGCCTAGTGACATTAACACTAGATGAACAACTTAATTGCCACCTTTGTGCTAAAGTCTGCATAGTGAAACTAAGACCTGAATGAAAGTTTAGTTTTTCACCTTTATGCTAAAGTCAGCAAAGTGACATTATGACTAGATAAAGGAATGAATACACCTTATGATCCTAGTATGGACCCTGGTAGCTTTTGTAGAAATGAAATTAAAAATATTAAACACTTAAATATTAATGTTAAAAAAATAAAATAACAAACATTAATAATTATTAATAATAAAATGTGAAACTAATTACTAAAATAGTAGTACTAAAAACGATGTTTAATTTAATATATTTAACAATTTTAAAAAAAAAGTTAAAACCTAATTCTAACCTAAAACTAAAAGGCTAAGGCCCTAAACATCACGGCAAATGGCAATGAGGTTGTCATGCTATCTTTGTAGCTGAAAATGGAAGACGGTAATAGATATGGGAGAGATGATGGCAGTGGCTTCCACCTAAGTTGATACAACCACAGCAAAAGTGCTAAGTCTAGCATATAGATCTGCAAAGATGACAGGTATGCATACAGTTGGGCTACACAATCTCACGCTGAAACTTATGGCCATTGTACAATCACAGACAAAAACACATATTTTGCTACGTCGGATGGTCATGAATGTATAAGAACCCCATGTCTTGCATACACGACTACCAAGTTTTTTTATTTATTGTTCTTGTCACTTCACAATAGTGTGGTCTTTCATATATCATCCAGGCCAGACGGGGATTTGTGCTATAACAATCACAATAAAACCAAATCTTAGCAAATAATTCTAAAAAAATACTGCATTATTTCCTCTTTGATAGCAACTCCAACAACTGCAACTTTGAATCGCCACCACAACTTCAAACGTGTTTTAGGGTTTTTGAACACATTTTTTGGGTACACATTTTTTGGACGCGAGAACTGCCAAGAGATGTCAGAGGTCCCCGACAGACGTCTCTAGACACGGGAGACGTCTCTGTATGCGTCTCCCATACCCAAGATGCGTCCAAGTACTAAAGAAGCATCCCAGGGTTTGGGAGACGCATCTCCTTGCTACACTACTACTACCTAGATGAAGACTTAACCTTTATGCAATTAGAGGAGAAAAATAAGGAGTGGAAAAAGGTGAAGGCAGCAAGGAACGAAGCGAGATAGGCATTCTTAAACAATAGGAAAGCCTATATCACAGCTCGACAAACCTAAAATAAATAAGGAGTATGGCCCGCCTAGGAGCATCTGACACTGTTAAGCTAGAATTGTAGATGCTACCCTTAGAGAAGAGATCTGAGTTAGGGCCCATAGCTAGAGATAGAGACAATCATTCTAACTGAAACATATGAGCACGACAGGCGCATGACATCAAATTTTCAAGGGTATAAAAAAGGCAGCAATATGGAACAAAGTTGTATAATGGTGTTAATAAAGGAATCATGGGGCAAAAATATCAAAATGGAAAAACAAGATGAAAATAAATAGTATATTTGAATAAGAATCATAGAAAATGACACAAACATTAGCATACTTGCATGTTATTTTTAAAACCATAGTTACCAAATCTGGCAAGATCTACACAAAATCTAGCCGGATCCAGATTTTTTAGCCAGCCTGGATATTTTTGTCTGGGTTGGCCTTATTTTTTTTCAAAATTTTAATTTTAATTTTTTATTTTTTAGGTTTTATATGGAAAAAATGCCCAAAAACCATAGATATTATCTAATATTAACATTTTATATTACATTATTAATGTATTTCATTGTATTTGTCAATTTTGCATATTTATAAAACTATGCTCACATATATATGTATATATTCCGGATCATATTTTTCCAAACTTTTTCAAGAAATCCGAATTTTTGGATTTTTTTGCCCTCTCAAACATATCTAGATTTCCAAAATTGGTAACTATGGTTAAAACCCATACTTGTCCCTAAAGAAGGACATTTTGATCTACAATAAGATCAGGGAGATTTTATTGATAGAGGACTTTAATCCAAGAACAATAAACAAACAAACCAACATTCTAGGAAACAATGAGGATCTAGATATGAATCCTCTTTGGATGGCAAAAGAGGAAAATTAGTAATGAGCCAGGGCTTCGGACAATGAGCAGGGGGCTATCACGCACTTTGGAGAACACTTATTAGGTTTGTGCAGCATAGTTTGATATTATGCAATGGTATGAGTAAATGAAAAAAATCAAGAAATTGTACATGCAAGACTTACAACAGGCAAAGCATTATTGACTACGTTATATGCTCGCAAGACTATATACCTAGAATAAAAGAGTTAGAAGTAGAAGACTCTCCTGTAGAACTTAAATCAAATCACAACCCAATTTATATAAAACTCCAATTACAGGGTAACAAACAACATGATGAGCACAATGGGATCAACCAAAGTAAACCGTCATTCAGAGGAAACATCCACTTGACATAAGAAAATCAGCATGCCTTCAAGACAACATTGAATAACAACCTACAGGAAGGGGAAAGGTCGAGAGCACTTGATAGTGGGATAGATTACAATAAAAGCTTGAAGCTTGAGGCTAATGCATTCCATTCAAGAAGCTCTAAAAAGAAAGAAAGAAATAGCTTCCTAACAACCCGTAGTATGGTGAAGAATGCAAGGTAGCACAGAGATCACTAAAGCAACGAACATGTAGAACATAGGAAACTAGAAAAGCATATAAGAAAATAGTGAGGACGAAGAAAGAAGAGTATACAAGAACTAGGAGGAAGGAACTGATCTACCTGGGGAAACATGAACCAAAGACATTTTGGAGAGAGCTCCGCAAGGAAAACAATGCAAATAGAGAACAACATAACAGCAAATCAATGGTTGGAATATTCAAAACATTTATATGAGCATAAAAATGAACAAGATGCACCTCCCACAATCATTGTTAATGAAGATCTTTTCACGACTCGAGATATCATACAAGGGATTAAAAAGCTAACAACAGGTAAAGCTCAGGACATAGACAACCTGCAAGCGGAACATCTAAAATGGGGAACAAATATTCTATCCCCAAATCAAGGAAATTGTAAATGAGATCATCCAAAATGGCTTCCCGACAGAGTGGACAACTAGTCTAACCATACCCTTGTTTAAAAGTGGAGATGTAAATAATCCCTCAAATTATCATACTATTATGGTCAATCCTCTTTTCAAAAAGTTGTTGCAGGGTATGATAGAGCACAGGATTAGCAATTAGGCAGAGGAAAAAGGAATGAGAGCAAAGAGGCAAGCAAGGTTGAGACCCAAACACTCAACTGGTCTCAAACACTCAACTATCGATCAATATGTTACGCCTAGACACCTAGTTGAAAAAGTTTGGGATAAAAAAGAAGACGCATATTTTTGCTTTGTAGACTTCAAAAATGCATTTGACACAGTGCCAAGGAGCAAAATTGAGTAGTTAGGGGTCCCAGTGCACTACAGAGAAGCAGTACACATTATATGAGCAAGTCAAGGCAAAAATCAAAACACAAGCAAAGTTGTCCGAATGTTTCAAGAGTAACATATGTGTCAAACAACAATGCCCTCTATCCCCAACTTTATTTGGGCTATACATTGATGAAATAGAAGATTGGATAAACAATTTTGGAGGGGAAGGGGTCCACTTGGTCAAATATGTGGTGAAGCCCCAACTTTATGCCAATGACCTGATTCTAATGGCAAAGACAATCCAAGATCTAAGAGAACATCTTCAGGCCTTAGAGCTCTTTTGTAAAGCAATAGGAATGCAGGTTAACATTGGTAAAACCAAAATTATGATTTTCTCAATGAAAAGGAAAAAGCAACATCTCGACTTTCAGTTTGCAGGAGACTCTCTAAAGTGGTGTCAAAATACAAATATCTCAGCGTCAACTTTCATAGCCAGCTCAATTGGGACACATGTAGGATGAAAAGAATACAAGGAGGTTGGAGAGCTCTCTAAGCGCTGCAAAACAGGCACAAGAATATTGAGTTATGGGATTGGAAGACCACCAAGGTCTTATTCGGGTTACTTGTTACGCTGTTGGTGTTGAATGGTTGCAAGGTATGGGCTAGTGGAACAAGAAGTTTGAAATGGAGACAAATAGAAAGGATCCAAAAGTGGCTAATCACAAACAATTTCAGAATAAAGGTTTCAGTTCCCTATGAAATCATTCTTACCAAAACAGGGACTTCCCCATTAGAGGTAACTGTTATGGCTAGGTTACTGAGTTACTCGAAAAAAAAGTAAATGAGAGGACCGACAGGTGGCCCAAGACAGTAAGAGATGAAGAGTTACACAGACAAAAGAATACATGGATAAAACAAAAGTTCAAATGGATGGAGTAGATGGGACATCAGCATAAACAAATGCCCAAACCTTAACAAAGACAAAAAATTATGGGAATGAAAAGTTCAAAACGATGATGTGGAGGAAGAAAACAAGCAAAAAATGACAACACTACATTATAGAGTTCAACCTGACTTATGAGCATTGCGAAAAAGCTTATATAAGGGCTGAAATTAAATGGAGGGAAATGATCCCCATTGCTCAACTAAGGACTAGTTCCCATAGGCTCAAATGTGAAACAGGTAGATGGACATCACCTAAGGAACAGTGGCTTGAGAGGGTTTGTGTTTTATGCAACACAGTGGCAGTCGAAACAGAGGAGCATTTCATCCTTGAATATCCGAGGTACGCAGAAATTCGAACCAAATATGTGGAAACATTAAGATTTGGCTCCATGATAGTACTATTTGAATAAAACATAATAAAAGGGTTGGGGGAGATGTTAACTCAAATCAGCAAAAGGAGGAGCAACCTTCTAAAGGACATCATTGGGCCCGCGAGTCTTTGGGTGGTTGGAGCAATCGGTGTAATCAGTGGTCCCATAGACCATTTGGTCTCGTGGACGTAATTAAAACCATTTCATTCAATCCTTGTAATTGTATATTGTAATTCGCATGAGAAGACATTATGTACTTACACTTTGATGATGGACTTGCGAGTCAAATATCATATTTGATTTTCCTTCTGCAATGTACTAAGAAATTAATTGTATTTTAAATGTCATTTTGGTATCAGTTGCAATTGGAAACTTGGATGTATAAATGTAATGCTTAATACTTAATAAATAAAAGGATAATCATTTTTACATGCGTTGCTACATTGAAAGTGTGAGATGGATAGATGGGTAACACCTAAGAAGAAACGGGAAGAGAGATTATGTACCACATGAGCAATAATAACATTAAAGATTTTATTGCAGAATGCAAGCTTATAATAACAGTCGGATCGGGTATATGGAGACCTTAAGAGAGGATTCTATGCTAGTATTCTTTGAAGAGGTGAGAATAAATAATTATTAAAAAATTCTTAACCAGAAGCAACTATATCTTAAATTGCAGCCCCTTGTGGTGGTTGAAAGTTGAAACAGTTGTAACAGATGTAGATTGTTAGGTGTCCATCATAATTAAAATCATTTTATTTTAAACTATAAAAATATATATTTTATAATTATTTACATGTTTTTATTTTTTGGAATTTTTAGCTCCCTCTAGTATTTAACACTCAAGACATCCTTTCGACCTACTTACCATGACCAGTGATTTTTTCTACGATTGAAGAAATAGACGATACTTTACACATCAACCTCGCAACTTCACCCAAATTAAATTACTATTTATACTTTTAAAACTTTCCATACTTTTTTATTTGAGAGAAATTGTTTGCAGTGGATCAATTTGTAAAAGTTTGCCACAAAATTTTCATACCTTTTTTTTGACTCAAAAAAACCCATACCTTAAAATTTTCCTTAACCACGAGGAAAACCGTTCAAATAACTGAAGCTGAAGGCCAATTGCAAGTGTTAAATATTGAGAGAAAAATTTAATGGACAGAGATAGTAAATACCTGGTTTTTGCTCCCCTTGTGGCCACAAGCAATCGATCTTTGTGGAAAGGCATGCACCAGAAGCAATCGCAACCGCCGTAATCGCCACATTTGTTATTGTAGAGGTCACCGCAGCATGTAAATCACCATTCGTTGCAGCCGCCGCAATGGCAGTCCCCGCAGTCATAACACACTTAGTAGACACAACTGGCAACCTCTGCATTGATATTTGCTCCAAAGCTCGTCTGAATCCAATCCTACGTCTCATTTCATTTTTATACAAATTCTTAAAGGAGAAATTGTACTTTGCGGGTTTCGAACCCCGGATCATCATAGGGTTTAGAGGCGCAAAGCGCTGACGTGGAGCTATAAAGGGCAACTGCATTCTAAATAATTGCTGCAGTTAGCCCTTAGACAGCCAGCATAGTCAATTTCCATTAGAAATCGGTGACTAATTCTCCATTCTTGGCGAATTTTGCTGTAATTAACCCCCCAGAAAAATGCACTTCCTCTTTGAATTTTTAAAATGGCGGTTCAGTAATGTAATTGTGTAGAAATTTGGGAGTCTATGGAAGATGAAGATCCCTTGCTGCCAAATGAAAGCTCTTGTGTATCACTTGGAATGAGAATATTCAATTCTGTTAAGATCGTTGAGTGTACAACTGGAATCTTAAGCTTTGTTGAAGATGATAAATCAATGCAGAAAATAGTGGTGTGGAAGCAGCGACAGGAATGTCCGGACTCCGAATATGATAACATTATGTACACGTAAGCAGTGTTATGTGTTAAAACAGCCTACTATAGTACAAATATTTCTGGGCCATTCAATTGATGTGAACAAGAAGAGCAGCCAAGCAACAATCACCTTGCATCTTTTTCTTATTAATTCAGCAGCAGCAGCACGGACATGAATGAGAGATTTTACTCTTCACGATATCATGCGTTACCGAAAATAATAATAGAAAGTAGTCTATTAGTATTTATGGTTCAAACTCTTCGTTGGAAGAAAGTCGGAGTAAATATAAGTGAAAATTAAAAAATAAAGTTGTAGTAAATATAATATTTAATAATAAATATCAATATTAAATATAAGTAGCAATTTTTGAGGGAAGAGGTGGAGGATCATCTTTTGGAGACAAAACCACTTAAGTAGAAAGCTTTGTAGAAAGAGGATCTGGGGTCATCCAATCATCCAAGTGATTTGTAGTCACATCAATAGCTCAACTATCAACGGGTTACATATGAGAATTGGTATCTACAAGAGAGGCTTTGTGAAAAGGTGTTATTTCAAATTTGACATGTGGTGGTAGCGAGCCCCACCCTTTTAGATTTAAATAAAAAAATTTAATAGCGTTTAGGAGACTAACTATTCCAAAATTAAATGTTGTAACAAAGTTATTTGGTGTTAATATATTTGTTAGTTATAAGCGCTGCATTATTAGTCTTGCAAAATTTCTAAACCCTTTTTGATATACATTTTTTATTCTGGAACTTGATTCAAAATTTTATTATTTTGTTTAGCTTCTCCTCCTCAAACAAGTCAATGAAATTGTCAATCTTTGAGATGTCATTATATGTGATATGAATGTCACTATACATTGTGCACTCCATGATGTAGTGTCATTCTCTCTTCACTACTCCCTTTATCACAAAATAGGTATGTTCTCATTTTCCATATCTCTTTAGGCATTGTCCATTTCTTGGTCTCACATCTAAGATGATGTGAGCTAGTCACTAACTTAGTTATCAACATTTTCACCTTCCACTTGATTTCTACTCTTATATAACATTTTCATCATGGTCCCATGTGGGATTAAACTCTTTAATATAATATATTTTCTTCCATCCCAGTTGATTTGTCTATAAGTTGCTCTAAATTTTTCTCGCATACTTTTTATTACATCATTAGTGTTTGCACACTCTTACATATTAATCCTTCTTTTATTCATCTGTTTGTTTTTATATTTCATCCACGTATTTTTCCTCGTGTTTAGTTATTCTTTTGTCACTATTTTAGGCCATCAATAAATCTTCGTACTTTGTGTATTTGGGAGAAAATTAAAATAACACTGGCACAGTGGCACTCTAAGTGCCATGGGTGTGTTGATCAATGATCAAATTTGAAAAGCAAGTCCTAATATTCATAACCTAAATATTTATACTTCAATTAACAAGAGTAAGTGTTGGCCATTTTTTGACCTACATACCAAAAATTTGCCTAAGTGTGAGAGGGTGTGCATTCAAGCAAGACTTTGGGTTTTACATAGCGGAAGACTTCGGGTTTTTTGGAAAGAGAAGTATTCAGGTTTTACAAGAGACACAACTTATTTCACTTGAGTAATCAATAGTTGAAACCCCTCAACAGAAGTAATTCAGGTTGCAAAACCCAAATTACTCTTGACAGTGCAAATCGGGTTTTGAGAAGTGATTTGCTTATGAAAGTTTTATCAACAAAAGTAATTTGGGTTACAAAACTCAAATTACTCTTGACAGTATTAATCGGGTTTTGTAAAGTGCTTTTCTTATGCGGCTTCAGTAGTAACAGCAGGTGAGTTTTTCAGGTCTGAATTACTCTTCATAGTGCTTATCAGGTTTTCAGTTGTGCTTTACTTCCAAGTGTTTTACAATTAAGAGCAAGTGGGTTTTCTGAACCTGACTTACTCTTGTTAGATCAAATCAGGTTTTGGGAGGTGCACAACTTCTCTATTTTAGAAGTATCGAGTCATGGAAAGTCTGAAGTTGAGGCCCCTAGATTGTTCGAGGCAGTCGTAGGCAGAAAGAAGTTCGAGAAAATGAAGAATACAATTCCCGCAGACATTTCAGGACTCTACAAAAAGTTTGAAGGATTACTTTGGATGACAGCATAAGGACTCAATAAAAAACCTGAAGGGCAGGTGCCCTTCGAGAAGGTACATTTCAAAGGCCGAAGGGATAAAATCAAAATTCTCGAAGGGTATGTACCCTTCAAGAAAGTTTAAAGGACCAAAGTTCAGGAAGTTTCAAAAGTCCCGAAGGGTATTTACCCTTCAGGAAGGATCAAAACAAAAATCCCAAAGGGCTCCTGCCCTTTGGGAAGGTGCAAACAAAAGTCCTGAAGGGTAAGTGTCCTTTGGGAAAGACCATTTCAGAGATTATGAAGGACACCTGCCCCTTGGAAGGAGGCACAAGGACAAGTTCCGAAGGGTACCTGCCCTTCAAAAAGACTTCAGGAGAAGACTATTCAAAAAAGCTCGAGAAAATATAAATAAAGGCAAAGAAAGAAAAAGGAGGGAGATCCTTCAGACAAAAAGTATGAAGGAATTCCTTCGAACTTTTTATCCAAAGGAATACCTCGGGAGAAGACTACTCAAAAAGCTCGAGAGATTATGATAAAATAAGCAAATGAAAAGGAGGAGGATATCCTTTGGACTTTTTATCTGATGGATTCCTTTGGGAAAATAAGCAAAAATTTATTCAAAAAAGTTGGCCAAGGAAATCCAAAGCCAAGGAGAGGACACATAGAAAAATCTGTAGCCAACAAAAAGTCCTAGGAAAGATAAACCAACAGAATTTCAAAAGGAAATATTTAAAAAAAAAACAAAGGCAAGATAGAATTCTGAAGGAATAATTGGACTTGGACAGAAAATAGAAGTTTGCAAAAAATAGACACGAATAGGCAGACCAAAATAGGAGAAAATACATGCAAGCAAGGACTATTTTTAGTTGACTAGTCAAAGCTTTAGTTGATTGGTTGTTGAAGTCAAGCTCATCTCCAGATCAACTCGTGCTTTCAGACATTCCAACTCAGCTTCCAACGTTTCAATTGGAATTCTAATTTTAGCATGGCATGGATTTCATACATGCTCTTGTTTATCTCAACTTTTCAAATGATCAAACAACTCAAGAGGAAGTCCATATTTGGAGGTGGGCATAACATTTTTAATGATAAGAGTCTGACTTGTCAAAATCAACGACGGTCCATTTCAACGCCAAGGGGTCTTCATGTAAGACAAAAGACAAGTAAAGATAAATTTGAAAGACTCATGCAACACAATTTAGACTCGGGCTAATGAAAGAGTTGTCTCCTCTTCTATTTTAGCACCACCTCTTGGCTATTGAAAATTTTATATATTAATAGCTTTTCAACCTTGTAAAATCATCCCTCTTTTGACAAGAAAATTTCTTCCAAAGATTATGCTGTAACCTTTTTCCAAATCAATGAGAAGAGGATTGTGTTTTTTCAATTTCCAATAGCTGGTATAGTGTAATTTTGTCCCTTGATTTGCCTAAGTGATAGATTTTCTTTTTTCCTTGTCAAATCTAGATTCATACCTAGTTACTAGCTGATCATTTATGCAAGTCACATTCTGTTTTGGATTGCCTTTTGTTAAGTTTATAGTGAATATTAGTGGCTATTTAGTGCCTTTCATCAAGCCTATTTCTATGTTTCCCTCAAGCTTAGACCATTAGATAAAACCTTTTCATGAAATACTTATGTGTATTGATCAATTGGAGTTGAAGTTTTGTCTCTTCCTTGTTCTGAATCAGTGTTCTCAGAAGCTCGATTTGAGTGGATCAAGCAAATTAGGTGTATCGCCATTTTAGCTATGATTTCTTTCCAAGTTCCTTTTCCCTTTTCCCAAGGCAGTTTGTAGTGTAGAAGTTGAGATCCTCATAGATACATCTAACAATAACTAGTCTTCTCTAGAGGTTCTTCTCACCATTGAGGCACCCACCCTCGTGAGAAGATCTCATTATTTCAACTAGAGCAAGGATTAGTCATTTCAGCACATCTTCGATCAGGGTGCGACTCCAGGTTGACAATAGTAAGCTAAGTACACACTTTAAAAAAAATGTTATATAAAATTTTGTCCTTCCAATTTTTAACAAAAAATTAAAATCAACTAAATTTTTTGATTTAATAGAAGAATAATCATAAATTTTTTTTTTAAATATTAATATTTAATTTCAATAATAAATAAATAAATATTAACCCATATTAAAACAAAAATATGATTTAGCTTAAAATATTTATAATTTAGATTAGGTTAAAAAGATTATTTTAGTTGATTAAATGAAGGATTGAATGGACTCATACCTCTCTAGAATTCAAACAAGGGTCAAGTCCTTGAACAGCTACGACGCAACTCAAAACCACTTACCAATCAAAGTGTCCTCCACTATAGGTCAACTTACTGCTAGTGGGAATTTATGCACCTACTTAACCATTATACCATAATCTGGAGGACTCAAATTTACCTGATTGAAGAATAAAAGAAAGTAGAAGAAGATAGAGACACATTTAAGAAAAGGAAATAATATGGGAGAGAGGAGAAAGGAAGTGAAGAACTGCAACAAGATGAGAAGGAAAAATTAGGGCAAACCCATACTGGGTTTAAGGATTGTCTAATATGTAAAAGGCTCTAAAGCTTTTTTTTCCCATACCTCAGTCCAACCAAGATTAAGAGACTTCCCCATGGGTTCCTTAAAAAAGCAAGACTTCAAGGAAGTTTAAAATTCTAAACAAACAACAAAAGCCATAGTTATCTAATCTGGTACACACCCATTAACCTCCTCTTAAAGAAGGGATGAGGAGATTGAAGAAACAATGCTCAAGAGTAAGCCCACTATAACATACCCAAGAAGAGAAGAAAACTCAACATTATGCTTGAGATGAGAAGATGTCAAAAATAGAGGTTCACAAGCAACACTTGAGAGCTACCCTTAATGAAGAGGAGAAGGAAGTGCCACAAAACCACTTAGAGAAAAGACTTTAAATTCAACGTTGAACAAATCCTACTAACAAGAAAGAGGAAAAAGTGTTACATCATTTTCTAAGGGGAAGAAGGATTGGCCAAAACTATGGGTGAAAAAACATTTGGTAGCATTAAGTGATGGTGAACCTCTTATCCAAGCCACCAAGTAGGAATAGACTTTTTGAACTTTTTTTTAGCTTCTCCAAAGTCTGTTGTTTTAATAGAAGTATCCTTTGTACATCTATTGGCAAGATGCCCAGGTGATTTCTATATCTTGATGATGGATTACTTGATGCAATATGATGGTAATAAAATTCTACACAATTCTTGTAGACACTATTTTATGGATTATATAGCACTTCAATCTCGTACACTTGGCAAACTCAGACCTTGGTTGTTCCTCTTATTTCTAGACCTTTCATTTTTTTTCAAGTCTCACATCTACTCTATCTTGTGCCCCTTGGCCTATCTCTTAGTCTGACCAGTCTTATGTTGATGACCTAGACCTTCTATCTTGCCCATAATGTTTAACACCTGCTTATCTTCCACCTCTACAAATTCTAAGTCTGTACCTACTTTCACGTTCCTTGGACACTAGTGTCTAGGACAGAGACCTACATCGACACTAGTGTCTTGCTCTGACGTAAGTGTCTAGTGCTCTAAAGTCATCTAATTTATAAATGAAACATATCCCAATGACCAGCCTAAGTGAATTAATGTGAGTTAATTCTCTAAAGGTATCAATATAAATACAAGATCAACCCTCAATCATTCCTCACCTAGCATACACTCGAAAAGACCCAAGAAAACCTATCAAATGTTGGACCCAAATTTTGTAATATATTCTAAGTATTTTTATGTCATAAGTGTAGAGATGTAAGGGTGTGGAAGACCACAGTGTAGGATAGAACGGTGCAGAAGAGATAAATAGGGAGAATAATGCAGAATACTTTGGTGCAAATGTGTATTGTGAAAGACAAGGAAATGGAGAATAAGGAGTACAAGATGCAGGACTCAGAGAAGCACAAGAATAGGACAAGGGTGAACGAAGTGGAGGCAGTTACAAAGTAGTTTGTGGAAGTATCAAATATCAATGGGAGCACGAATCCAGCACTAACGCATGAAGGAAGAGGAACACGAATGCTAATATCTTGCATAGAGAGAGTGTATAGGGGTTGTTGGGTCCTATTCAAGAGGAATTTAATTGTAACGAATTATCATGACTTCTTTCTTTGAAATAGTCATTGGCTTGTCATCTTTAGTGTATTAATGATGCAACCATAGAAGAGGTTCAATTATGTATAAATACCCCTTTGGCTTTGTTTAGGATTTGTTGATATAGATGTGTTGTTACTATTAAGGTAGAGATCTAGAGAGTGTGTAATGAATGAAGTACCTTTGTAATCTTATGAAATGAGATCAATAGAACGAGTATTCTGTTAACCTTATGTGTGGGATCTATTTGGTGTTAAATTTGATTTATGATACTATGGTACTTGCACTATGTGAATATGTTAAATGGCTAACTCTAGAATGATGATTGTAATAACAATGATTAAATTTGTTAACTCAAGCACCTACAATTCATTCATCCACCATTGTGCAGTAAAACTAATGGGAACTGACCTAGGCTATGTGCCTTGGGTGAGTGCACGAAGTCACTCCCGTGATATGTCGATACACTAGCATGTTGGCTTTCACCTTCTAGTACTAGTCATGCATAACTAAGGATAGAAAAAAAAACCCAACATTTTAGTTTTGTTGTTGGGACATATTGCATTTTTTATCATGATGGTAAAAAGATGCTTGAGTAGTTATCTTTAGAAAACATAGAGTGTTCGGTTGTAATGTAGAGGATAACTTTGTGCTCCCGTGTATTGAACCAAGAGTTTTTGTGTGCACACGGGTAGAGTAACACTTATACGATTCACTATATAAAACATTTTTTGTAGAATTACCCATTTACTTGCATGCTTGGCTTTTGGTATATGCACGAGATTGTTCAAGAAATTACGGATGAAAGGCTCTTTGGTCAGTAGAGCAGTAAATAAACTTAATGAAGTTGAAAACTACTTGGACACATGTAGTGGATGTGTGGTGGAAAGGAGCGCTCAATACATACTCTTGTTTGGAGGAAGCACAATTCAACTTTCTGAGGGAACCACACAAGAGGTATCTCAAATGATTTCCTTTAGAGATTGAGAAGCTTATTATTGATTATGGACTTGAGAACTTCCCCATGCATGGCTAAACTGTCTCATGCATGAGCAACATGACTGGTGGGGAAATGGAATGGTATGCATCAGTATGGGATTGGTAGTTCAGTATGGAAGTCATATAATGAGAATTATGAAAGCATAAGTATGATGAAGCCATGCATAAGGTTATGAAAGGTAGTGATCCCAGAGGCAAATGGGAGGATATTGTAAGTGCCACGAGAACCTGTAAGAGGTTAAAAAGGCATGGTGAGTACTCCCTAACCATGGATTCATGACTTTTGTTGGCACAAGTATACATGAAATAAGTAATAAAAACATTGATAGTGGAACCCAATCTAAATTGACCCAATTCCGCCCCCCATAGTGCATGCTCATGCATTTGAGTTTAATATAATTCTTGTTATAAATTGGGATACTTATACTACAGAATCTGAAGTTGAATCTGAAACTAAAATTGTAGAGGAATCTTTAGAGGTGCAAGATCAAGCTAATAATTTTCCATTAATTTCTACCTTCCCATTGTCAGATGGAGCTATGTCTCACCTTGGAATGCTCAATAGACCAAATCTAACTAAGGGGCATACTATAGGACCGACAATAACTAATCAACCTCCCTCAACACCCATTATCTCTATTACACCTACTGTTATAGGAGGTGTGGGAGGTAGTATTGGCAGTGGTTTTACTGGAGCTAGAGGATCAGGTGGTAATGCAAGAGGCATTGGTGGACCTCCACCATAGGGTTCATGAGGAGGAACTGGAGGATCACCATAAAAAGGTCCACTACAATCACTTAGTGCACCTACAGTCTACTACGAAATGACACTTCACTTACATGAATATTGAGGTGTTGAAAATATAGTATAACATGTTCGCAAGTGTGAAATCATTTGGACAATGTGGGGTATCATTTCTTCAAAGCAAAAGGTAACTCATTTTGCTATTACTTTATTGGATCGAATGCACAAATGGTACCACAAATCTGATCCCTAACAAGCAGTTGTGAATTATGAATTATTAAAGGCTGATTTTTTCCAAGAATTTGATATCCCTGAATGTGAGCAATAAAGTATCATTGCCTTGAAAGATATCAAACAAGATCTCACTAAGAGTGTGCACACATATGATGCATGCTTCAAAACACTTCTTTCAAAGCTATCATTTGAGATTAACCTGACACATCATGCTCAATGATTCATGAGAGGTTTATTACTTCTATTCTGATGGGCCTTATCTCACAAAACTTTCATTGAACCGTGCAAAGCACTAGAAGTCGCCCTCCACACCGAAGCCATGGGAAGTATAGATATGGTATTCAACCCATTTATAGAGCCTCATATTATTGTGATGGATTCACAACTATAGAAGATTATGTCCAACAACGCTCATTACAAATGTAATATCTTGTGGTGAGTTGACTATGAAGTGGAAGGAAATAACAAAAATAACTATCCATGGAGGAGTATCAGTGTTGTATATCAATAGTCATGTGACATTTGTAATGAAGATCATGATGTAAGGAGTTGTCCCTTGCTTCAATTCACCACCCAAGTTAAATTCTCCCTATACTATAAAATATGTGATGCATATACACATGATGCCAATGATTGTTACGTCATTAATGAGATTTATGTAGCACACATGTGAGGTACATGTCAAACTTACATAGATAAAAACTAGGAGGTTGGTGGAGATCAATCCTTCAGAGGTCGAAGGTATGGAAATGGATGTGAAGGTGGTCATTTTCCACTGAGGACATGTTACAAGTGCAATTCTCTGAGCCACTACTAGAGTGACTACATGGTCTAACCTGCACTTTTCATAAGAATGAACATTGCCTGGAATAATGTCATGAGTTTTATGTTCCATTACTAAAAAATGAGATGAGAAGGGTGTCAATATGATACATATTGCAAAAAATCCTAATACTTAATGGAGATCATGCCCTACCACTCCACCAGTTAGACCCAAGGTCAATATTACTATGTTGAGTGGTGCTCATTCCCAATGAGTATCAAATCCACCTTATGAAAAAATTCAACATGAAGAACCTTACGCACAACACTATCCTAATGCTCAACAATAGAAAGAAGTGTTACATGACACAATAGCCTTAGTATAAGAATGAAATTACAAAATTGAGTTCTTAAAGGATAAGGATGTTAAAATGAGAGTTGAGATGCAAAAAGATACGGTACCCATAGACTCAAGGCATGATGAGTTCTAACAACTGTGCAAACTTTTCCTTCTCTTTTGAGTTGACCCTAGTGTTATGCAAACAATGTTGACTTATATTTTAAGAAGAGGTATATTAATTTTAAGAATGACACTCAGTGTGTAGTCATACCTCTAAATAATGACCAAAGACCCCCCTTTATGTAACCCATTAATGTTGATGAGGATGTCAATATAATTTATAACATTATCACCCAAAGAAATGAAAATGTGGATCCAACACATGATGGCATCTTGTGATGGGAAGATGCTCAATCTATTTATGATACTACTAGTGTCGCTTATAACCAATGGGCTCAAAATGCATATGATCTAACAAGGTGTGTCGGTGGTGTCTTAAAAATTTGCCTAAGTTCCTCTCTAAATATCGCTCTGCTCCATAAAATTTTCCACCTCATTAGTGTATTCCTAATAGATGGATTGCCCTTATAGTTGGACCAAGCACCTAGGTTTCATGGTCAGATGGAGGTCTAGGAATACTTGCAATAGTTAGAGGCTTACTATGTTAATAAGGATGAAAGGTTCCACGTGATCCACTTTATTTTTAAATGGACAACTACTCGATGGTGGTTTACTCATTATTACCAATTAGATACATGGGAACAAGTACATGTAACCATGCATAATCACTTCCACCATGACAAATATATTTGTTCCACCTTGAGTTATAGTGGTATTACTTCTCTGGAACAACATATAAAACAATGTGAAAGCCTTTGCAACACTGACAAAATATTTTTACTAAAATTCATATGGGTACATGCATTCTATAGTACCCTATGCACTTGGGCTAGGGTGTGGTATATTTACCAGGAAACACATAGAGACATGAATACATGGTAGTGCATCAAACATGGTATGCTTTCCACCTTTGCATTTTCTTTACCATGAATAGATTTGAATTTGTCTCTATAAGTGATCCATTAGGTAGTTATGGGTGATCGAGCACCAATTGAAGACCAGATAGAACACATACATGGCACAACTAAGGACAGTTTGTCCATCTTCCAAGAACTTGAATACTCTTATCATGGTTTCATTAGAATTTAACTCTCAACCAAACCATGCATATCAGGAACAAATTTGAAAGGGCAAGAAAAATGTTGTGTACTAAGTTGATGAGGGTATCAATTCTGATCAACAAGATCCATCATTTGACCACTTAAATCTATGTATGGATTATGTAGTGTATGTTGTCAAAGATACAATGTATTATAAATAGAAATCATATTCCGCACCACTACAAACAGTTCAACAAAACATTGGAATAAATGATGCACCTAAATTAGCCATAATTGGAAATTATCGGTCTGATGTTGAGATAACCAAAGTCTATAAACTTTTGCATGAATACCAGGATGTTTCCCATCTAACTACATGGAAATGAAAGAATTGCATCCATCATTATGTATAATGCACATTAATTTGGTTGAATGCATTTGATCGATGAGGAAATGACCATATAGGATGAACCTAAATATGTGTGTTTGGGTTAAAGAGGAAATTGATAAAATGTTACATGCTGGATTTATTACTCCTATTGATGAATTTAAATGGGTTAGTCCCAAGGTGATCAACATCAATAAAGATGGTCACATTTGAATTTGTGTGGACTATAAGCTACTCAATGAGGTATGTGTAACGAACCTTTTCTAACACCTTTCACTGAGGAAATATTTGAAGGTGTTGTTGAGTGTGAGATCTACACATTCATCGATGGATTCTCTGGCTATCGCCACGTCCAAATTTTTGAAGAAGATAAAGCAAAGACAACCATTGTAATTGAATGGGATTCTTTTTCATAGTTATGCCTTTTGACCTCAAGAATGTGTTAGCTATGTTCTCACATATTATGGTGGAAGCTTTCAAGGATTTCATCAACAAGTTCCTTTAAGTGTACTTGGATGACTGGACCATGTATGGTTTAGTGCATGACCACTACGACAATATATGCCTCATGCTCAAATGTTGCTAATAACTTTGTATTTCCTTGAATCGAAAAAGGTGCATCTTTACCGCCCCATTTAGGATTCAATTGGGACATATTATTTATTAGGATGGACTATTGGTGGATCTAACTAAAATTAATATCATTGTCTAACTCCCAATGCCACCCACTTAGCATGAGGTCCTTGACTTTTTAGGTCACATGGGATACTATCAGAAGTTCATTTGGGTTTATGTTAACATAGTCACCATGATGGAAGAAGTACTTAATCACAATAGACTATTCTTATGGACAACTCAACATCAACAAGTGTTTGAGGCCTTGAAAGAGAAAGTAATTACTACATCCATTCTCTAATTCTCGAATTGGATCTAGCCATTTCATGTGCATGTTGATGTTTCAAGCATGATAGTAGGCACTATCCTTGCACAACCTGTTGAGGGTAACCTTGATCATCCTATTTGTTTTACTAGCTGAAATCACACACCAACGGAATGAAACTATTCCACGACAGACCGTGAGGCCTTATAAATGGTTTATGCACTTCAAAAGTTTCACCAATACTTTTTGGAAACTCCACTTATCTTTTATATGGATCATGAAGCACTCAAGTATTTGATAAATAATCCAACATTACATGAACACATCTATCAATGGATTCTTCTTTTTTAGGAATTCTAGTTCTCTGTGGTCGTAAAACTAGGTAAAGTTAATTTTAGACCCAACCATCTCTCATGTGTTCAATATAGTGAATCATCACATGCCATAGAGGATGATTTACTTGATGTAAAAAAATTTCAATTTATGTGCATGCCTGAAGAATTATAGGAAATTGTATCTTTTCTTACAACAAGTTCCACGCTAGACAACCTTCCACCAAAGAGAAAAAAGAAACTAGTTGTATGCACTACTCCTTTACAACATATTGTCATAGACCTATACAAACTTGGTTGGGATGAAGTACTATGAAGGTGTGTAATGTAACATGAGCTTAAAAAATTCCTTCAAGAGGTCCATGAGGGTGTCATAGATGGACATTATCCTAGTGATGCAATAACATGAAAATTTCTACTAGGTAGATTGTGGTGGCCCACCTTATTCAAAGTTGTCAAAGTTTATGCACACTAATATGATATCTATCAACACATAAGTAAACCAAACCAAATGGATGTTATGCCTCTCCATACAATACTTTCTTGTGAGCTATTTGAGAAATGAGCTATTCATTTTGTTGGGCCCATTTAGCCTTTTGCATGATGGACTAGAACGTGACACATCACAACTGCCACAAACTATCTCACATGTTAGGCTGATGGAATGCCCACATGTGATTGTACTATTGTGACCACTACTATATTTATATGGGAAAATATCATCACAAGGTATGAATGCCCTTTAAGTTTAACTAGTGATCATGGTACTCACTTTCTCAACGAGACAATGTGCATCCTCTTGGTTGAATTCATGATTGCACACCATAAACCATGACATACCATCCTCAACCAAATGACAACTAAAGCCTTCAATAGGATGAGAGGTCATACATTGACCCGGATTTGTAATATCAATCGCACTAATCAGGATGATCAAGTTTTCATAGTCTATGGGTGTATTAGACCACATATAAAAGGTTAAATAAGACTACTCCTTTTTATCTTTTCTTTGGTGTTGAAGTCATTTCATAAGTAGAGTTCATTATGCCCTCTTTATGTATTACATTCATATGTTGATTAGATGACAAGGAATCCCTCAAAGTGCTCTTGGAAGCTCTACTTTAGTTGGATGAAACATGCTTTCTTGCACACTAGAAGCAAGGAGTTGAGAAGCAAAAACAAATAGCTTAGCATGATCAACATATCAAAACCAAAGTTTTTCATCCTCATGTGTATGTCTTGGTATATGATTCAAAATTTATGCACCATACAGATCTGATGGGATGATCTTTTTATTATTCATGTTATCTACCCCATAGGCACTTGTAAATTAAAAGGATTACATGGCTAATTCCTACCAGGCCATTTCAATGGTAGTCAACTCTGGCCCTACTATTATGTGTAATTATACACTTTAGTGAATAAAACATATGCCACTATGTTAGTCTAGGATTTTATTTCATTTTCAAATAAACATCTCATTGTTTGTGTGCAATTTTGTAATTGGTTTGACACTTTTTGATACTCTTTTGGTATTTCACATTCTCTCTTTCTTTCTTGCCATGAATTACACTATGATATGACATGGAGGACCACACATATATTTTAATGTGGTGTGGGATTTAAGGATGGATAAACTAATTAATTAAAGGAAACACACAAGAGGAGCATGTAATATGAGGAAAATAAAGGAAGCACACAAGAGGAAGTGTGTAGAGGAGACATGTGAAGGAAATGATGGAAAAACCACACTAAATCGAAGAGCTTAAAATATAATGGGGTGCACAAAATAAGGTGCATGAGGGCTGCACGCAAGAGGTGGTGAGTAACCAGGTAAGTGGAATGACAACGATAGAGGAAATACCATTATAAAAGTGGGTTAAAATAGAAAATGTAGTTTCCTCTTAACAAATTGTGAAATTTGAATTTTTACAATTGGCATGCACTTTAGGAAAGACATGACAATTCACAAAAGATGGGACATGCATTTTTAATGATAGAGTCATATGAATGGTAGGCATGTCAAATGGATGCCAAAGCATGTCATTTAAACATTAAATGGTTGAAGTGATGGATGGCGGCACAGAGGAATTAATGTGAAAATTTGAGGTAGACGATAAAAGACATAAAGACCTTCCATTTTCAATTTTATTGAAAACTTATAAGCCATTATAGAGCTCAAATAAAGCATTAACAAATGACAAGATAAGGTGATTACACATTGACTCAGTGACAAAACACAAAGTACAAGTTGTGGTGAAGAGCATTCAATAAAAGAAGTGGTAAAGCAACCATTAGAGTGGGTGTGAGAAAGTTGCAGGTTATAGGTGTCAAATCCACCATTAGAAGAGGTTGAAGTAGTAAGTCGAAGCATTTTAGGTCTAGAGATAAAAGAATCAAAACATATTCATTTAAGAGAGTTGGTCAGCTGTGCATTAACCTTCAAGGACCCTAATTGGTGATGCAACCAAAACAAAAGTCTAATAGGAGCAAAGAGCTATTACTTGCCATTCTCCAAGTATAAGAATACAAGGGCACATAATAAAGAAGTCTCATTTATATTCGAGAAGAAGGATTTAGTGAACACAACATGTAAGGCATGGATCCCACAAAACTAGAAGAAGGGAAATTTAGTGGAAAGATACCTAAAATGGTGCACATAGGAAATAAGGTTGCTACCACATCACCACCCTCTCCCATTTTGATTAAGGAAATGCAATACTAAGAGCCATTTATATGCACAGATGATTGGGAGTCGAAGGTATCCACTTGTCAAGTCTTCAATTACAATCATCAACAACCTATAAATGAACTTGAATTACAAAGGGATTATTGGGTGGAGTGCCAGAACACTCAGAATGAGATAACCTATGATCTCATGGTATACGACTTACTAGAGGATGTGGGGGTGATCCAACTCTTCCAACAACCTTATTTTACAAAGCCACAAGAGGTAGTTCACTTTCTAATTTTGTGCATTCATGAAGACTACCTCTAATTTGTTGGGCATAGAATTAGAATTACCCCTAAGAGGATCAGTAAAATAATGAGGTTACATTTATTTGGCATTGATGTGGGTGCGGATATTGAATATTAGGAGGTAATTGATAAAACAACGATGACATTACAGTATAAAAAGGAAGGCCATACTACTCACATCACAAGCTTGACCAATCTCATAATTTGAGGAGTTGTACAATTGGACACGACCAATCTAGAAGGCATAGATAGATTGAAGGAGGTGGATATGGCCACCTCTAAGTTGCCATCCAACTGGAAAAGGGAACAAAGTAAATTTACTCCTTGTACTTTATTGAGAAAATTGAGTAGGATGTTGAGAAGGCGCATTGTCTAGCTAACCATAATTTCTATTGGCGCATAATTTTGTTGCTATTAGATTTTGATAAAATTAGCATCCTATAAAATTTAGGCAAGGTCCTAAAGTGGTTGTACCCTATTGTTATCCTAGAGCTATGCCCTGATTCGAAGATGTGCATGAAATGGCCAATCCTCTATTCAGTTGAAACAATGGGATCTTCTTACAAGGGTGGGTGCCTCAATGGAGAGAAGAACCTTCAGAGAAGGTTGGTTCCTATAAGATGTATCAATGAGGATCTCTACTCCACACTGGGGACAACCATGGAAAAGGGTGAAAGAAAATTGAAAGGGAAATCCTACCTAATAATGGTGATACACCAAAAAATTGATCCACTCTACTTGGAACCTTGAACACTAAACAAACAAGGGAAAAAGAAGACCTTTGATTTCAATTGATCACTATGCATAATTATGTCATGAGAAGGTTCAATACAATGACCAAAACATGAGGGAAAATGATGGAGAGAGGTCTGATACAAGACACTTTACAACCAACTAACATCCACTTACAACTTCAACAAAAGACATAACAAACACTTAACATGACCTGCATAATACGATAAGCGAACAACTAGGTACAAATCAAAATTTGGGAAGGGAGAGAAATCTACCACATATGCAAATTGCTAAATGAGTATACACTATGCCAGCACTTGAAACCTAAAAGTACAGTCCTTTTATTGATTGGAGAGGTTACACAACTAACCAATGGTAGAGTCTGGTCTTGCCAAGAGAGGGATGAAAAAATCTAAGGCTGAAAAGCCATTAATATAGAGAATTACAAAAGCCAAAGAGATTGGTGCTAAAAAAATGAAGAGAAGGATCAACTTAGATTAACTCAAGGCTGACTTTGCCTTTTAATAAAATATGTTTTCCCTTTGTCTTTGCATGAAGCTCCTTGGCGCTAGAGGAAGTGGACTTGTCTTTGTTTATTGAAACACCCACCTCTCTTTGCATGGAAATCCATGCCAATGTCAATTTTAGCTTCTTCATGAGCTGCTGGAATGTCTGAAAGTATGAGATGATAATATCATGCATGAAATCCAATACTAATGTCAATTTTAGAACTCTGACTTGATTCATTGGAAGCCGAGTTGGAAGAAGAGAAAGGCTGAGTTGGACGAAGAGAAACATTGGGTTGGACGAAGAGATTATTCTCCTTTGCATGAAAAACTCCTACTAGATGTGGCATTTAATAATTAGTCAATTCTAAATCTGGAACGGTCAACTTGATGTCTAAATTTGGAACTCTGATTGAGCTGTTGAAACATTACAAGCTTGAGACGGATGAAACTACTTGCATGGAAAACTCCTTGCTGAGTGAGAGATAAATTCAGGTTGAATTTATTTCCTGGCTATCTATTTTTTGTTTCTATTTCTGTACATGCATTGCTTTTGGGTTTATTCGTGCGGACTTGTCTTTGGTCTTAGATTTTTCTACGGATCTTTTGTTATAGTCCATTTTCCCATGGATAGTTTGTTTTGATTTATTTCCCTTCAGATATCTCCTCGCTTTTCCTGCAACTTTATTTCCCTCGGCTTATGTCCTCCTCACTTTTCCTATGGCTTTATTTCCTTGCTTATTCTCTGAAGTATTCTTTCAGACAAAATTTTTGAAGGAATTCCTTCAAATTTTTTTTTGAAGTATATCTTCATTTGTAATTTCCTTTGCTTTGTTGGCTTCAGAATTTATTCTGTCGGGTTTTTTGTCTTTTAAACTCCTATGAACTTTTTCCTGCGGGCTTTTTACATGGCTTAACCCTTTGAATTTCTACAGATTTTGTGTTCACCAACTTTTTTGCATTAATCCTTCAGACAAAAAATCTAAACTTATTCCTTCAAACTTTTGTCTGAAGGATTCCTTCCTTTGTTTTTCTCTTTTACCTTGTTGGCTTTATTCCACGGGTTTTTTTCTTCCTTGTAATTTCTCTGAATTTCTTCAAACTTTTTGTCCAAAGGAATTCCTATGGAAAAAAAGTCTGAAGGAATTAGTCCTTTGTCTTTGTCTTTACCATTGACAGATTTCCCTTCAGAAAATATGCAAAGGTCCTAACACGAACCAAGTGCCCTCTGCAAAGGCTTGTGTGTTTCCTTTGTGCCCTTCGAGAAAGTCCGAATGGTCTTGTCACTAACCAAGTGCCCTCTTCAAGGGCTTGTCTCTCTCAAAAATGGATTTTTGGAAACATTGTAGGGCACCTAGGTTTTTTGCAGGGGTCCTTATTCATTTGAATTTTCTTTGGATTTTTTGACTTCTCTCTTGGATTTCTTCGGACTTTTATTTGAAGGAATTCGTTCAGACAAAAAGTCTGAAGGAATTATTCCTCAAGCACTTTACTCTTTGGTAGACCTTCTGGAAGGCTGCAGGTTCTTTTATTTACAAATCCTCTAAAGTATTCCTTCGAATAAAAAATCTGAAGGAATTCCTTTAGACTTTTTCCCGAAGGATATATGTTATCTTCTCCTTACTCTTAGATTATATCCTGTGGACTTATGTCCTTTACACTTTTTGGAAGCTATGTGACACCAAGCCTTCTTGGCCTAAAGGAAATCTTGTTGTAGCCAAGGCTTTTGAAAATGAGTTATTTCAATTGGTCTACCTCTTACCCAATGTATTATTTCTTCCTTGGCTAGAGACATGAATTTTTTGAATGGCAAGAGACAATCTGACCTGTGGAAGAATTGTCAACATTTTTGGTGACTCAGCTGGCCCAGCATACCTGCTATGCTTGAGAAATCATATCATATATATGTTATTCAAACTCCTAAAATAATTATATACCTGATTTTTGACTAAAAATCTCCTTTGATCATGGCTGAAGTAACCTCCTTCAAAATAAGAAGGGAAACACATGAAAGCAGAAAACTAACTAGGAAGCAAATGTGCAAACAAGAACTTATTGGACAAAACTAAAGTAAACTACTATGTTTGAATAGCACTTGGAGGAAAGCAAAAACAAATAACTATGTACATAGAGTTTTCCTCTTCAATAACAATGTTTCAGATGTATCCCATTGACTAGGATTGGAAGCTCTTGGCCGTCCATCTCAGCAAGTTGGAAGGCATTATGGGATTTTCAGCTGGAGATCATGTATGGGCCACTCCAAAGGGAATCAAACTTTATGTGCTTTCCTAGTTTGGCTTGATCTTCATCCCATTTGAGGACCAAATCTCCTTCATTGAAGCTTCATGAGGAAGCTCCTTCGTCAAATGTTCTTTTCACCTGTGCCTGATGACTTTCCATGGCTAGCATGGCTTGATTTCTTATCTCTTCCAACTCCATAAGCTCTGCATACTTGATCTCCATAGGCTCATTCTCGAACAACTCAACCTGATGCATTAGTTCTAAAGCTGGAAACCCAAGAGAAATAGGTAACCTTGCTTCTTTACCATAGAATAGCTTGTAGGGAGAGGTGGCTATTGACCTCTTGTAGGTGATCCTATCAGCCCATAGAGCTGACTTCAACTTGAGATGCCATGACCTTTGATTGTCTTCAATAGTCCTTTGTATGATTCTTAAGAGGTTCTTGTTTGTAGATTCAAGAAGGCCATTTCATTGTGGATAATAGTTTGATGAAGTACTGAGATATACCCCATGTTGGACAGCCCATTGGCTAATCTTAGATCCCATAAAAGCCATTGCATTTTCAAAAATAATAGTTGAAAGAACTCCAAACCTAGTGATCAAACCTTCATAAAATTCAAGAACACTAGTTTCATTTGCTTCTTTCAATGCAATTGCTTCCATCCAATGTGTGAAGTAGTTTGTAGCTGTTAGAATCCACTTATGCACTGAACTCAAAGGATTGTTAATGAGACCAATAAAGTCTAATCCCCACTAGTCAAAAGGTTGATCCACTGTAATTGGATGAAGGGGCAGGGCTGCGCGTTTAATTTTTTCTACAAACATAGCACATTGTTTGCATTTCCTAACTCATGTATGGCAATCACCAAATATAGTAGGCCAACAATACCCACCTCTCATGATTTTAAGTGTTGTAGTTCTTATAGAAAAGTGTCCTACACCAAGTCTATCATGGAATTCTTCAAGTAATCTTTGAGTTTGGCTTGGCTCCACACACCTTAGTAACATTCCATTGATATCTTTTTTGAACAAAACACCATCAATGAGCAAGAATGGAATTGATTGCAATCTAAAATACCTTATTTTTGAAGCACTTAGGTGAGAAGGGTAACAACCATCTTGCAGATAGCTTACCATATCATGAAACTAGCTGGAAGGTGAGGTGGGAACAATAATAGCCTCTTCATCACTGACACTAAAACAACTTCATTAGTTTTTTGTAAGTCCTGAGCTAGATGCTCACAAAGTCTTTTGCCTTTAACCAACTTTGTAATTTTAATTTATACATCATATTCTATTACTTTGGTTATCCAACCGACCCTCTTCTCGTTTATGTCTTTGTTCATAAGAAATTCTTTGATGCTTAGATGAGTAGCCATTAGATGTATTTTATTATTAGACAATAAGTGCCTAAATTTCTTTAGAAATCCTAGAACTGAAAGGACATATTTTTCAAAAAAGAGTACCTTATTTCATACTCCTACAAGCCTTGGTTGCTCCAAATCTTCATGATGTTGCTGCATAAGAATGCCTGAAATGGTGTCCACATTAGCATACATATACATAATGAAGTCTTTCATAAAATCTGGATTTAAAAGCATAGGAGCACTTGCTATGGCTTTTTTAACATCTTCAAACCCTGTTATCCCCTCCTTGGAGTAGCTGAAGTTCTAATTTTTCTTTAACATGGCTGTAAGTGGTTTAGCTACAATAGCAAAATATGAAATGTATCTCCTTATAAAATTGATCTTTCCAAAGAAACTTTGCAAAGCCTTTTTGCTCTTAGGTAAGGAGAGTGAAATAATGGATTGAATCCTTTCAGAATCTATGTTTAAACCATGCTTTGAAACAACATGTCCAAGAAGCTTACCTTCATGAACTGAAAATACACATATTTTGGGATTTAGAGATATCCCAAATTGCCTTCACCTTTCAAAAACTTGTTGGAGGTGAACCATGTGATCTTCTGCATCTTTTTAAAATACTGTTATATAATCCAAATAGACAAACACAAACCTATTAATAAGGCCTTGGAAGGCCATATCCATGGCTTTATGAAAGGTTGCTCCATCATTGGACAAACTGAATGTCATCTTTCTATATGCAAATGTCCCCCACTTAGTCATGAAGGCTATCTTGAATTAGTCCTCTTATTTGACCAAAATTTGATTGCAACCACTATATCCATCCAACAAGGAAAACCTCTCTGAACCTACAACAAGCTATAAAATGTATTTCATTGATGGTAATGGATAGTGGCCTTTAAGTGAAGCCCTATTTAAATCATAGAAATCAACACACAAACTAATCTCACCATTCTTTTTTTGTATTAGAATGAGGTTCACAACCCAAGTTGAGTGCTTGATTGGAAATATGATAGCTGATTCTATGAGATTATGAAGTTTAGCTTTCATCAAAGGCTCAAGCTTTGGATTGATTGGCCTTTGTCTTTATCATACTGGTTTAGTTTCATCTTCTAACTCAATAGTGTGTTGAGCCAAACTTGGATCAAAACCTTTGAGATCACTATACTTCCATGTGAATATATCAACAAAATTGGTGTATAATTCAATGAAAGGTTTCTTTTGTGGAGGAGTGCGTACCTTGCTTATTTTCAAAATCTTACCACCTGCAATCTCTACATTGGCATAGTGTTCTTCCTTTGTTGACAAAGATGGTTTATCTTTCCTTAGCTCATAATCTTCACTAAAAATGTTTTCAAGGGTGACCAATCCCTTGGGTAGCTTATTAGTTTTTGGTTGTACATTCTAATCACCATTTCAATTGCTTTTTTATAGAAAACTCAGCCTCTTCCTACAAAAATCTCATAATTTGATTGTCATTTTCAAACACCTGCCAATTTTATTGGTTATCTAGAATGGAAGGCCTTACAAATATATTTATAAGTGACTAAAAAATGTCAATTTTTACATCAGCTGGGATATCAAATTATGCCCCAACAACAGCCAACCTATCAACATGTTTATCATATCTCTTGGCATTGCTTGAATATTAAAACCCTGAAAATCTTTAAGTAAATCCCATACTCTATGCTTGTAAGATTTAAGCAACATATTCTTGCATATATTCAAACCTCTTACTTGGTGGAATACAAGTTCACTATCTCCAAATACTTGCAAACAATTTGTTTTCATCCTCCTAGCCCACTACAAATCGTGGACTAGTGCTTCATATTTAGCAACGTTGTTTGAATAGCCAATATAAAATTTAATAGAGGAGAAATACCTTTATTTTTTAGGAGAAATTAACATCGTTCTAGATTCGGTCCCATGCTTATTTCTTGATCCATCAAAGTATAATTACCACAAGCCTTCATTAGATTTGTCCTCTTTGACCATGGCTGGAATTGGTGCATCATTCTCATGAAGACAATATACACGAAGACCTTCTTCAATCAACTTGTAGGGATCATGCTCATGCAAGGTGGAATCCTACTCATCAAGAAACAAATATGGAACTCCATCTAAAGGTGAGTTATTTTCTACATCACTAGTTTGTTGTATTTCATTTGATGTGATATAATTTGCATTGACCACACTTGTCGTATAAGGCTCCATGTGAAAACATGCAATAGATTCTGAATGAATTGTTACCTTTGTGTCATATCTAATATTAAATAACAAGTAGGTCCAATCAACTGATAAATATCCCCCAATCTTTGAGGTGAAATCTCTTGAAAGGCACATAGCGAAATAAGGAGGTAGGTCCACCACTACAACATCCTATTGAATAGTCACATTAGGACAGGCATGTAATTTCAATTTCAAATCTTTAATAATACCTAATATTTTTGCTAGTGAACCATCAAACTGCAGTACCCCTTTAGTATTTGGCTCATAAACAAGGCCGAGCTTGTTTGCAATCTGTTTGTGCATCACTGTACTGCTAGCTCCACTATCGACCATACAATTATGAACTAAAGTATCACCCACTATCAAAGAAAGATAAAAAGGTGGAGTTTTCTTTGTTTTTACCTCAATTTTGTCCATCTTTGATATCTTATCTCCTTGTTGTACCTATTACTTAGTTGGCTGATCTAAATTTGTCAAGACAACACCTTCTTTATCAAGTAATTTTGGAGACAATTCAAGAGCTGAAAGTTATTGAGTGAGTTTATCCTTTTGGTTTAGAATTGAAAGAGAATCCCAAATGCTAATGATAATGTTAGACTTCTTTATCTGATCTATAATACTGAACTGAGATGGACTAACCTTTGATTGCACCTTTGTGGTACTTACTGCTCTTGAATTAGAGGTATTTGTTGCACTTTACTAACCTTTACATTCTAATTTTTTTGGGCTGTTGGGGCAACAAGCTGCTCTTTTATACCTTGAGCAATAATACTATTAACACTTGAAGTATTTTCTATTTCTTGGGATTCCTCAATAGATCTTATTTTAGTTCTTTGACAGGTTATAGCTGCAACTTGACCATTTGAAACATTAGTTTTAACATCTTGAGTAAAAGCAACATGATCATCTATCTGCCAATTTACATTAATAGCATCAGGTTGCCCTTGAGTCGCTCCTTGTGATGTTAAACATGTATCTTGATATTGACCCCCTTGAAAAGAGAAATCTTGTTGTGTCATCTACGGCATAGTGTTGTTTAGTGATACCAAGTTTTGGTTTTGAACGTCATTGAGATTTGAGGGTTGCCAACCTAAATCCTGCACTAACTTGTTTTGAGGTGGGGTTAGAACAATGGATTTTGAAGTGGAAGGAGCATTTGGATCATGAGAAACATATAGCTTAGCTAGATTTATGGCTCCTTGTACTTGATAGGGTAGTCTATTTTCTCTGAAACCCTGATAAGGAGACCTTTCATCTTTGAAGGGATGATAGTTGTTTTGATTTTGCTGTTGATAAGGCCTATTTGACTGAAATTACTACCTTTTGAGTTATACTATTTCATTTCCAAAAGATTGTAACAAACTTTTCAACTCTCCTATCTCACTAGATTGACTAGTAGGGGCTGCAATAGGAAGTTGAGGTGCTAAAATTGGAGCCAAGGATGGAATTTGAGGAACTTGAAGGGCTGGAACAAAACTTATCTCTAGAAATATGGGCATTAGAGGTATTAGAGAAATCTTACCTGCTTGACTTAGACTATTTTTTTCCCTTATTGCAACTTCATAAGCATCTGGAAAAGTAGTACCACCCATTGACTATATCATCACACTAATTTCAGAATTGAGAGCTTTCAAAAAATATAGAAATGCATATTTAGGTGATGGCCTAATCAGAACCGGTATCCTATGCCATGTCTTCTAGAATCTGAGATTAAAATTAGACATGAACTCATGAAGAGCTCTCTGTATGGTAGTTAATTGCTCAACTAAAGATAAGTGATTAGATTTGTCCTCAAATTGTTTGACCAAGGCAACACTCAATTCATCCTAGGTGGAAATGGATCTAAGTGGGAGGGTTCTATACCACTGTAATGTTTTTCCTTTGAAAGAAGCAGCTAGTAATCTGATTGCAACATTATCCTCAATAACATTATGAACTAAACAAAGATTAGCCACATCCTGGATATGCTTAATAGGGGTTGTTTGATTTTATCCTTAGAAGAATGGAATACTTTTGAGGGAAAATACAAGAATGTCATCTAACTATGCTATATTTAGTGGACTTCCCCTATTGAATGGAACAAACACTTGATTTCTAATGGTCATCTGAATGGGGGGGATTTCAATGTTTAGAATGATAGGATGAGGGGAGGTAAATATTCCCTTTGAGGATATGGATTTTCCCTCTTAGACCTTGCTCTTTTATAAGTTACAAATTCAAAAGGAATACTTTTGCTTACTGATCTTGTCGTAACCTTTGGCATGAACGGATTGCCTGAATGATGGTATAAACTTTGTGACTAGATGCAAATGAAAACCTTTTGCTATTGCAAAAAATCTATGTAAAGAACTTTTTTGTGGTCCCATCAAGTGTGCCAAAAACTGTTGTTAACCTAGAGTTACACCCTTAATTGAAGATGTGCATGAAATGGCCAATCCTCTGTCTGGTTGAAACAATGGGATCTTCTCACGACGGTGGGTGCCTTAATGGTGAGAAGAACCTCTAGAGAAGGCTAGTTCCTATAAGATGTATCAATGAGGATCTCTACTCTACATTGTGGACTACCATGGAAAAGGGAGAAGGAAACTTGAAAGGGAAATCCTACCTAATAATGATGATACACCAAAATGTTGATCCACTCTACTTGGAACATTGAACACTGAATAAACAAGGGAAAAAGAAGACCTTTGATTTCAATCGATCACTATGCATAAGTATTTCTTGAGAAGGTTCAATCCATTGACCAAAACATGAGGGAAAATGATGGGGAGAGGTCTGATACATGACACTTTGCAGCCACCTAACACCCACTTACAGCTTCAGCAAAAGACATAACGAACACTTAACATGACCTGCATAATACGGTAAGCTAGTAATTAGGTACAAATCAAAATTTGGGAAGGAAGAGAAATCTACCACATATGCAAATTGTTGAATGAATATAAACTATGCCAGCACTTGAAACTTGAAAGTACAATCCTTCTATTGATTGAAGAGGTTACACAACTGACCAATGGTAGAGTCTGGTCTTGCCAAGAGAGGGATGAAAAAATCTAAGGTTGAAAAGCCATTAATATCGATAATTAAAAAAGCCAAAGAGATTGGTGTTGAAAAAATGAAGAGGAGGATCAACTTATATTAACTCAAGGGTGACTTTACCATTCAATAATATATGTTTTCCCTTTGTCTTTGCATGAAGCTCTTTAGCGCTAGAGGAAGTGGACTTGTCTTTGTTTATTGAAATGCCCACCTCTCTTTGCATGGAAATCCATGCCAATGTTAAATTTAGCTTCTTTATGAGCTACTAGAGCATTTAACAGTATTAGATGATAATATCATGCATGAAATCCAATGCCAATGTTAATTTTAGAACTCTAACTTGATTCATTGGAAGCCAAGTTGGAATGTTAGAATTATTGAGTTGGATGAAGAGAAAGGCTAAGTTGGACGAAGAGATTCTTATCCTTTATATAGAAAACTCCTAATAGATGGTGTTTAATAATTAGTCAATTCTAAATCTGGAATGGTCAACTTGATGTCCAAATTTGGAACTCCAATTGAGCTGTTGAAATGTTATGAACTTGAGGTAGATGAAAGTGCTTGCATGGAAAACTCCTTACTGAGTGAGAGATAAATTCAGGTTGAATTTATTTCTTGGCTATCTATTTTTTTTCTATTTCTATGCATGCGTTGCTTTTGGGTTTATTCCCGTGGACTTGTCTTTGGTCTTGGATTTTTCTATGGATCTTTTGTTATAGTATATTTTCCCATGGATAGTTTGTTTTGCTTTATTTCTCTTCTAATATCTCCTTCTCACTTTTCCTACGGCTTTATTTCCCTCAGCTTATGTCCTCCTCACTTTTCCTGTAGCTTTATTTCCCTACTTATTCTCTAAAGTATTCCTTCAGATAAAAAGTGTGAAGGTCCATAGAAATTCAAAGTGTTAAGTTGCGCAAAAATCCCATAGGAAAAAGTCTGTAGGAGTTCAAAAGACAAAAAACCCGACAGAATAAAGTCCAAAGCCAACAAAGCAAAGGAAATTACAAAGGAAGATATCCTTCTGAAAAAAGTCTGAAGGAATTCCTTTAGACTTTTTTTAGAAGGATATCTTCCTTTGAATTCCTTCAGACTTTTTTTAGAATGATATCTTCCTTTGTAATTTCCTTTGCTTTGTTGGCTTTGGACTTTATTCTGTTGAGTTTTTTGTTATTTTGAACTCCTACAGACTTTTTCCTATGGGCTTTTTGCGCAACTTAACCCTTTGAATTTCTATGGACTTTGTGTTTGCCAACTTTTCCACATTAATCCTTCAAAAAAAAAGTTTGAAGGAATTCCTTCAAACTTTTGTCTGAAGGATTCCTTCCTTTGTTTTTCTCTTTTGCCTTGTTGGCGTTATTCCATGGGTTTTTTTCTTCCTTGTAATTTCTCCAAATTTCTTCAAACTTTTTGTCTGAAGGAATTCCTTCAGACAAAAAGTCTGAAGGAATCAATCCTTTATCATTATCTTTACCATCGGTAGAATGCCCTTCAAAAAATATGCAAAGGTCATATCACCAACCAAGTACCCTCTGTAAGGGCTTGTGTCTTTCCTCTATGCCCTTCAAGAAAGTCGCAATGATCCTGTCACTGACCAAGTACCCTCCGCAAGGGCTTGCCTCTCTCAAAAATGGCTTTTTGGAAAAATTGTAAGGCACTTGGGCTTTTTGTAGGGCACTTGGGTTTTTTGTAGGGCACCTGGGTTTTTTGTAAGGCACCCAAGTTTTTTGTATTGGTCCTTATTCCTTTGAATTTTCTTTGGATTTTCTGACTTCTCTCTCAGATTTCTTTGGACTTTTGTTTGAAGGAATTCCTTCAGACTTTTTCTTGAAGGATATCTGTTGTCCTCTCCTTACTCTTGGATTATTTCCTATGAACTTATGTCCTTTGCACTTTTTTGAAGCTATGTGACATCAAGTCTTCTTTGCCTGAAGGAAATCCTATTGTAGCCAAGGCTTTTGCAAATGAGTTATTTCAATTGGTCTACCTCTTACCCCATGTATTATTTCTTCCTTGGCTAGAGACGTTAATTTTTTGAATGGCAAGAGACAATTTGACCTGTGGAAGAATTGTCAACATACCCACCAAAGTAAAAGTCCCCCATTGAAAGGTTTAAATAATTCACCTACCTCGATGCCATCACACCCTCCTAAAAATCAAAGATGGAGGGTTGGTTTGATGGCACAATGGAGGCATTTGGGAATAAGTGGTGCATACCCAAGGAGTTACCCATATATATGGGAACCTATGTTGCATTTATTATAAATCAACACTACTTCCTCACATGAATCTAGATGGTGCTCACTGATAACTTGTCACTATGGCTCAAACTACCCTATGCATTCACTACTATATATTTCATGGACTATGCAAATTACACTAAAGATGCATGCCCTATAAATATTGATGTAGATAAGATTGATGTTGAAATCCATACTCTTATTAATATTTATGTCTATTCAATGAGGCACACATGTTTAGAGTGACACAAGACTAATAACATTTATATTAATCCCTACAAGATAGTTATGTAAGGGCAGATCTGGATGGTTTTATATTTTCTTAGTCCCCATAAGAGAATATTAAGAAGTCAGGATGAGGAAAAGGAATCATTCCCCCCTCAATAGAAAATGCACACAGAATAAAAGGTGCATATGAAGGGGAAGAGGCTGAGACCAGAGATCACTATCTCAAGTAGGGCATAAGAGGAGTAGCTTAGAGCTAAGCCTAAATGACAAAGGTAAACCCCATCATCAATAAGAGCCTAGGGGATACATGTGGAATAAAAATATGTTAATTCAAAACTAGCTACCTAAGTAGAGCCCAAGTAGGAAGCATCCCAAGTGGTGATTTTAGACACATTTGAGGCATCTTTGGATGCACAACTTGCAAAAGAACCCACTCTTGAGCCTAAAAAAGAATAAATTACTAGGCCCAATGAAGAATAGACTGCTAGTGAGTTGTAAATGGACATTGAAGGTTGAGAACATAAAGAAGCAGAAAGAGGGGAAGACCCTAGCATATAGGACTTTGGCATCGTTGTCAATGAGCAATGGGAAAAGAGTCCCAAAATTATTGATTTAGAATATGATCCCCAAAAGGACAAGGACACAATGAAGAGGCAGAGCAAAAATAATAGAAAAACTATGAACACCCAATTCACACCATGTTCCAACAAGATACCCTAGACAAACAATTGTAATTATGGGGTTCTTTCCCTAAGCATGAGTCCATAGAACAAACTTGGCATGAAAGGTCTAAGAATCAAGGATAGGGCCTACTGTGTGAAAGTATTCTAGGATGTTGAATAATTGGAAAAATAAATAAGCACCCATTGATAACAACTAAATACTAGTTTCTTAGTGCTTCGAGTACAAGTTTTGATAGAAGTCAGGGCACTCACAAAGTCATAACCATGCAGCTTAAGACTTTGACAACTCAAGCATATACTTTTTTGGAGTGTCTTAAGGATATGAAATGATTGAAAGGTGAAGTGGAAGTTATTACTTCCAATCTTTAGACAACCCTCAACTAGTAGGAGGAGCTCAAATACAAAGTACAAGAGGCAGATCCTACATTTTTGTCAACTAAGGAAACTATAACATAGTCTGGGATGGACTATTGGTTAAGTTTGAGGTAATGTTAGACCCAAATTTTGTAATATATTCTAAGTAATTTTGTGCCATAATTGTGGATATGCAAGGTCATGGAAGATTATGATGCAGGAGAGAATGATGCATAAGAGATAAACAAGTTAGAATAATGTAGAAGACCTTGACACAGATGGGTGTTGTGGAAGACAAAGAAATAAGGAATAAGGAGCACAACATGTAGGACTTAGAGAAGATCAAGAATAGGGTAAGGTCACAGGAAGTGAAGGTGATTACAAAGCAATTCATGGAAGTATTGAAGATTAATGGGAGCACAAATCTAGCACTGACTCATGTTGGAGGAATACAAATATTAATATCTAACATAAAGAGAGTATATAGGGGTTGTTGGGCCTAGTTCAAGAGGAAATTAATTATGATGGATCACCATGACTTATTTATTTGAAATAATCATTAGCTTGTCATATTTAGTGTATTAATGATGCAACTCGAAAAGGGGTTCGATTATGTATAAATACCCCTTTGGCTTTGTTTAGAATGATTTGTTGAATATATATGTGTTATTGCTGTTAAGGTAGAGATATAGAGAGTGTGTATTGAATAAAGTATTTTTATAATCTTATTAAATGAGATAAATGAAACTAGTATTCTATGAACCTTGATGTGTTGAAAATATTTGGTGTTAAATTTACTTTATGATACCAGAGTACTTGTATTGTGTGAATTCATTAAATGGATAACTATATAATGATGATTATGATAATAATGATAAAATGTGTTAACTCAAGTACCTAAAAATATGTTCATCCACCATTATGTAGTAGAAGTAATAAGAACTAGTCTAGGCTATGTGTCTCGAGTGAGTACATGAGGTCACTTGTTTAATATGTTGGCATGTTAATGCATTAGCTTCTACCTTCCTTTGCGCGTGTGACTAATACTTAGTCATGTAGAACTAAGTATAAAAAGTAACCCAACATCAAAACACTCGATAAATTAAAGATTACCTATTTTATTTTATTTTAATATCAGTCATAGGGACAACACATACATCAATTTCAAGTACTGAAGGAACAACCCAAAAGCTATAGTTGTGAAATTACAAGCTAGGTCATTGTTGTACTTGATTTGCATATATTACATGATTCACACACAATCCAAAATGTAAGGGAGAATTACATTAGTATGGGGATCTCTTCAGAGTATTGGCTATGTAGTCAACATTCATTGGCAAAGGGGTCTTTGGGGTTAGCTCGACACAGTGTGCCCACTAACCCATTTTTCCCCATGGTCACTACGAAGATGAAAAACTAGGGTTTTGAAATTTCATGAGTGACAGTCCATGACCCAAATCTAAATACACCAGAATGAAGGCAAAGATAAACCCATAAGTATCCAAGTGGTCACATCATCTTTTGAGAGGTATTATATATATGACATGTGTCAAGTTTAGACAGTAGTGTCTACACAACCATCCCAGGATGACGCTAGTATCTACAGTTCCAGAAGCATCCAATCTAGAATCTGATGACTATTCTAAAATCTTCTTCTAGTTTGTTTATTGCCTATTCTTGATCTAGAACTACATTAACATCAGAACAAGCTAAGTACATTACTTCTTTATCATTTCCATATCTAGCATAATTGTACTTATTATTTTTAGCTTATCTCACTTTAATGAATCCAACATTTATTTATATTTGAGTTTAACACTTGATTGGCCTATTGTAGATCTGATCTTCACCTTTGTGCATTTTTATTTCTATATTCTTACCCTATCTATTCAAGTAGGACCCTTATCCAATCTTGGGTTAAACATTTGGTGAACTCAATTCATATGAATGCAAACATTTTATGTTCCTAAGATTTTCAGTCAATTAGGGTTTTAAATTGTTATACTTTTTTTTTCTTCTATTATTTTTTATGCAACCTAGGCATATCCCTAGATTGGGAGGTGTACCTATTGATCGCATTGAGCTTCCCCTCCCACCACCTAAGATGTCTCAAACCAATGAGGGATCTAATCCTATGGATCATGATAATACCAATGTTGATAATGAAAAACATACCGATGAGGTTATCATAAAAGAAGATTTTGATAATGATAACCATGAGTCTAATCAAACCAATGAACATGAGAAAATAAACCATAATCGAGTGAAATCAATTGCATTATTTCACTAGTGTATTCATCAAAACCCTAAATATCTTGATGAGATCCTAAAAACTATATTAGAAATAAAAACTTCAAAAGCTATAGTTGAAAAATTCCTCCCCTTGAACACATTACCACTTAATACTTCTAATGGGAGCACATGTAATGTGTTTAAATGTTTGTTTCTTAAAAATCAAAACACTATTGCTATATCTACCATGGAATTACCAATTATTTCAACTCAAATACCGGTTTCAAAGCCTATTATTACTCAAACCATGTTTACATCCCCTTTAGTGACTATTCAACTTACTAATATAAATTCCAATGTTTTTACAATTCAAACACTCCTTCAAGCTATAAATATCTTAGAGGACAAGGTTACAAACATTGAATAAAACGCTTTGAAGTCTCCTCATGTTATTGATTCCCAATATGTGTTACATAAACCTCTTGCACTTAAGATATATTTGAAAAATTTGCCAATTGGTTTTGTTACACCTAAGTTCACATTTTATGATGGCAAGGGTGATCTTGAACATCATCTTCAAACCTTTTATGTGGCATTCCTTGACAATGCCTCCAATGATAAACTTTTGACAAATTATTTCCAAGAATCCTTAAGGACTATGCTTTGAGGTGGTTATATGACTTACCTATCCAATCTGTGAAAGCATTCAAACCTCTTACAAATCAATTTTTAGCACACTTTTCCATTAATATTTCCAAATGCTCAAATTACCAAAATAAAACAAAAAACAAATGAACCTATTAATGAATATGTCTCGAGGTACAAGACAATGCTAGCTAAAATGACCAATCCTATGGTAGATAAAGAGTTTCAAGACATATTCAAGCAAAGTTTACTTGATCCTTTACATGAGTCCATTATTTTCAAAAAGTTAAAATCTTTTGATGACTTATACCATGTTGTACAAGACAGTGAAATGAAGCTTATTTCATTGAATAAGCTCAAGTATGTATCAAACATACCAGCTTCATCTACATCTAATACTAAATTTACAATCAAATTGAGTTATAAGGTAAAACCTCCTAAGCCTAAAAAGGAAACAACCAACATGGCTAACACAATTTCATAGTAGTCTAGTCAGCTTGTCTTATTTAATGCACCAAAGAGACAAAATATATGCTTACTTGATTTTTGCTTCATTACTCGCACAGTTAATAGAGTGTCATCTTATATCTTCCCCTCATCCTATAGAGTTAGATATAAATAAACCTTTACCCTAAGCATATGATACGAATACTTATTATGGTTATCACTAGGCCTTAGGACATTCTACAGACACATTTTTTACCTTGAAGCATAAGATATAAGACCTAATTGGTGACAAAAAGATTACATTTGATGATCCTCCCAAGGAATCAGGTTCACAACCTAGTGATCACCACAGATAGAAAATATTTAAAAATCCTTTGCAAGACCATTCTAAGAAGGAATCGGAAGTGCAAATGGCATATAACACAAATCCTCCTCCATCACATTATGGACAACCATTATATGGGATTATTAGTATTTACACGACATATACCTCCTATGAATCAAATACCTTCTATTTATTGCAATGATAGTGAGATTAAGGATGATAAATCTAATCTTTATTCTTTATTAATTCGAGCATACCTTGATAAACACCTATATGTAATGTTATGACTGATAATTGTTTAAGTGAGAACATTTAAATGATGACATTACTTACACACTTAGGTTATACTCATCACAATTTGCATCCTTATTAGATCTGTTAGAGCATTCAATGGAACAACCTAGAAGGTTCTTGGTGATATTGGCCTACCTTTTTAGGTTGGTCCCACACATGCAGTTACTTCCTTTTAAGTCATACCTTCCACAAGGAATCTTTGATATGTTATTAGGAAGACCTTGGATTACAGTACATAATCGTGTTAAATACATTCATGTTAATGAACTCAAAAACTAACAAGACAAATAAAATTACCAATAGGCCAAGATTCCAATCAATAATTTGTATTGATTCATATTGAATGACTTGAAATAATTACAAACCCAAAACATGCTTAAATAACCCTCAACTTAGAAATTAGAGTTTACATGCAAAATTAAAAAAAACTAAAATCTAAAAAAAATACCGGTTCTAAAAAACTCCCAAAATATCCCAAAAATCTCCTAAACTATCCTAAACACTATAGTTAGACTATGGGATGAATTTCAACTAAAGTTTATGTTCTTTTCTAAAAATATACAATTTCTAAAAATAGAAAAAATTTGAAAAAATAATTAAATCATAATTTTAGACCCTTAGATGATCACGTATAGCCTCCAAAAAGTATTGAAAACATTCTTAGGCATGTAAGACTACCTAGGGATAACAACAAATTTTTGATACAGTCATTTTGGTGCATGGAAGAGCTCAAACAGAGCTATGAGTCAAAAGTTATGGCGTATAGAAGGTTGGCCTATTTTTTCTGCATCGTTCTCCTCTGGTTGAAAATAACTCAGCTCCTACGAGTTGGCCTGATTATAATGCTACCATTTTTTATTGTAAATATTCTTCAGCTCCCATTCTGTAATCTAAGTGTTATCGTCTTGCTATAATCCTTCCCACTGCACCAAATACCTGTTATAATTCCCTTACCTTGTGCTCACTATCTTCATATCTAAAACTTGCACTATTGTTTCTTTCTTCTTCTTTGGAACTTGCTGCTCCTAATTTAATTCTTCATCTTCATCATCTTCACCATCTTCTCCATGAAATTCATATAAATCTAAAACATTAAATACTAGAGATATATAAAAAATTTATGTTAAACTTACCTCATATGCATCATCATTTATTTTCTTCACAATTCTACATGGTCTAATTTTCTTGTACTTCAACTTATTGTATGTGCCTTTTGGAAATCTTTATTTCCTGAAGTAAACCATTACCAAATCTCCTTCAAATACCTTGGATCTTATTTTGACATCCATTGCTGCTTTATATTTCTCATTACTTTCCTACAACTTTCTTCTTACTCCTTGCAACTGTTGCATATGCTCTGCAAACGCTTCTGCATCGTCATTAATTTGATCTACAGTTGAAAATTGTATCAAATCTAACATACCCATAGGAATTCTCCCATAAACAATTTGAAAAGGTGACTTTCCTATTGATCTATTCACTAAACTGTTATATGCAAACTCAACTTGTGGTAAAGCCAAGTCCCATTGCTTGGGTTTGTCTCCCACTATGCATCTCAATAAATTTCCCAAGCTCCTATTCACAACTTCTATTTTTCCATCTGTTTGTGGATGATATGCACTACTAAATTATAGCTTAATACCCATATTCTTCCACAAAGTCCTCCAAAAATGACTTAAATTTTTTGTGTCCCTATCTAAAGTAATGGTTTTTGGAACACCATGTAATTTCACAATATCCATAAAAAATAATTCTGCAACCCTAGTGGCATCATTGGTTTTCTTACATGCAATGAAATGAACCATTTTATAAAATATGTCTACAACAATAGAAATTAAATTGTTACCTCTCTGTGTGTTTGGAAATCCCAACACAAAGTACATACTCAAATCTGTCCATGGTCTTCTTGGAACTGGTAATGGCATGTATAGTCCAATATTTTATGTATGTCTTTTAGCCACTTGAAATATTTTGCATCTTGAAATATACCTTGTCACATATCTCTTCATCTTTGGCCAAAAATACTTTTCCTCCACCAAAGCTATTGTCTTCATCTTACCAAAATGTCCAACCAAACCACCACTATGTAATTATCTTATTATATTGTCTCGTAGAGACCCAAATATAATGCATAATTATTTCCCTTTGAAGAGATAACCTTCTTGTAGAAGACACTCATCATGAATAGCATCTGTCCCACCTATTAATGGATTCCTTCACTTCTCAACTACCTTGCTAAAATATGGATCAATATCATATAATTCTTTAATAGCTTCAAATCCAACTACTTCACTCACCATTGTAGTTAATAATGCTACCCTCTTGCTCAGTGCATCAACTACATTATTCTATTTTCTTGATTTATGTTTCAACACAAAAGTACACCCTTGCAAGAAAAAAACTCGCTTTGCATGCGTACTATTCAACTTTTTTTGTGTATTCACATACTTCAAAGCTTCATGATCTGTAAATAGTATAAACTCCTTACGCACTAGATAATGCCTCCAATGTCATAATGCATGTATAGTTATATAGAATTCAACATCATACGTAGAATAATTTTTTCTTACTTCATTCAATTTCTCACTGAAATATGTTATTTGCTTTCCTTCTTGACTCAACATAACAACAATTCCCACAAATGAAGCATCACAATCAACCTCAAACACTGTTAAAATTTGGTAATGCTAAAATTGGTCTTTCTATAATCTTCTTCTTCAAAAATTCAAAGATTTTTGTGGCTGCTCTAGTCCATGCAAATTCTTTCCTTCTCATGCAATCTATTATTGGTGCCACAATACTATTAAATTTTTGATAAATTTTCCGTAAAAACTTGCTAAACCATGGAAAATTCTTACCTCTGTAATGTTTTTTGGAATAGGCCACTCAACAATTTCTTTTATCTTTTCTTCATCCATTTTCATACCATCTATTGAAACTACAAATCCTAAAAATACCAAATTGTTTTGCATAAACCTACACTTCTTCAAATTTGTATACAACTTATCCTTTCTTAACAAATCCATTACCATTATCAAACGTGTTGTCCCCCAAAAATATCACTCATTTTTAGGACAACATTTGAACTATTTTGGTCTTAAAGACCAAAATCCTCTCTTCCCATTTCAAAAATTGTTCTGAGCATTCAGGTTCTTCATTTTTCAAATCTTTTTCAGAAATCTATGGACTCTGTAGGCTTGAATCTATGGACTCTACAGGCCAAGTTCTATGAGCTTCATAGGTTGATTTCTATGAACTCTATAGGAGAGAAGCAACATCTCAACACTTAGGTGATTTTAAGGTTGGTTCAACAACAAGGTTCAACCAAAATGTCCATCGGCAAGCTTCTAAGTAAGGATTGAACCATTGAACTATTGAACCTTGAACCATTTTGGTTCAATGGGTTCAAAGGTTCAACATCATCAGCAAGAGTTAAGTGCATTTGTCAAGGTTCAAAGTTTAACTGCTTCAAGGTTCAAAGGCTTCAAAACACTTATCAAAGAGAAGAAGGCTTGAACCATTGAACCATTGAACCACTTTGGTTCAAAGGTTGAACAGGTTCAATGACCAAATGGTTCAACGCGTTTGGTTCAAAAATATCAAAAGGACTTAGCCAAATAAAAAGAATGAACCAATTGAACCGTTGAACCTTGAACCAAAAGGTTCAACTAGTTCATAGGTTCAAAGGTTCAACCAGTGCGATGAAGATCAAAGAGCTTAGAAAGAACAAGTGACAGACAAAGGATGAACCAATGAATTGATTGAACCTTAAACCAAAAGAGTTCAAAGTTCAATGGTTCATGGGTTCAAAGGTGGCCTCAGTCAAGGAAAGAAGCAACAAATAGGAGGTTCAACGGATGGTTCAACCAAGGAGCGGGAAAGTTATTGAACCAAGAAGCGATGGAACAAAAGAGACAGAATGAATCGATGAACCAATGAACCAATGTACTTTCAATGGGTTCAAAGGTTTAAGGTTCAACATGGTTCAAGTGGCTAGCGACCATTGACAACCCTGCAAACATTAAATTTAAAGTAAGGGAATATCTGTTGAAATTCAAATAAAGTGTAAAACTTAAAGGAAGAACCAAGCTACTGACTGAAAAGATAGAATTCCTTTGGATTTGTTCAAAGGCTGATAGGTAATATTTCCTTCAAACTTTTTATCCGAAGGAAATTATTAAGTGAAAGAGCCGTTAGAATTCTTTCAGAAGTATTTTCCGTGGGAAAATGACTAAGGCAAAACCTGAAGGAATTCCTTCAAACTTTTGTTCGAAGGAAATAAGCTCGACTAAAGAAATGCCGAAAAGGAAAAAACATGAGAGTGAAGCGCTCCAAGTGTCATCGTCTGTGTGATAGCTAGATTACGCGGAACATGCCATGTGTCCCTTGAAAATCTCGATGGAAGCTGCCAAGTGTCAACATCTATAGTCTCTCCCTTTCATTTCATAAAGACTGGTGGGTCTCAGGTGAGTTGATAAAGTAAGCGAATGGTACCATGTGTCATCTTCCTCAAGACTCTCAAAAGCAGAAAATGCCACGTGTCACTTGCTGAGATCAGTGGAAAGTGGCCAAAACAAGTGGGAAAGACATGAAGGAATTGCTAAGGAGGATGACGGGCTTGAATGCATTCAAAGGCCCAAACACCAAGGGGAAGAATCGTTGCTGGAAGAGAGTAAAGAGCCAGCAAAGCTGAGGATATAGCCCTGAGAGCTGAAATGCCAGGAAAAGACAAAACTAGAAAGGAAAAAGATAGCCCGAGGGCTCAAATCATAACAGAAAGAGGGAAAGGCCAAAATATCTTCAAGGGAGTTATTTCTAGTAGGTGAAACAGTGGATCAAGCAAACTCTCGAGCATGCCAAATCAAGGACGCATCCTATTTTTCCTTCCATGAAGTAATGGCAAATTAGACAACTATGCAGACATTAGGACATATTAGAGGAATGGACATGCCATAGTTATGGCAAGGCACTGTTCCCAGCATGGTCCCTCTAGACAAAATTGAAGGCACATTGAAGGCATTCAATTTAGCATGGGCCTTTTTCATGAAAATAAGCACCCAAGTCTTTCTTGGAGTGTTATATATTGCAATATCTCATTTGTTAGAAAAGAGATCTTCCCGTTACCAGAAGCAAAACTCTACCCAAATTAAAAGGTGAATACTAAGACTTTGAGCTCAGATTGTTGTTCATATCATTTTATCTGAATGAGAAAGCAAGTTGTTTGCAGACTGTGTTGTCATGGCTTGTATCATTTTAGGAGATTGTTCTTATGTCTATCTTCTGAATGTGTTCTTATTTATTTAATTTGGCAAGCAGACCTAGTGGAAGTAATCAGGAAGTTGTCCTGAAGCCAACTGTGGAGAGACTTTGTGCCCCCATAATTGCCTTTAGTGTGTTTTCTTTTTGTTTCTATGTAAAGGACCTTGGGATGACTTTGTGCCCTCATTGTCCTTCGTATCTCACTCATGGGTAGTCGAGGTGGAGACTTTGTGCTACATTTCATTCTACTGGTTACTACGCCCTTTTGTTACCAGTTACTTGTCACTCCCTGAAAGAACTCCTGTTGGTCCCTGCAAGAACACTTCTGAAAGAAGAGAAGTGCCTTCAGTGTTTTCACTAGGATTTTCTCCTTTGTGAACATCATCTCTGAAAGAAGAGAGATGGATGGTATATCCTACCCCTGAGTGTTATTTTCAGCTTATATATATAACATATAGCTCCTGCATATTCATAGGGAACCTCCCCTTGATGAGAGGAGAGATTTGTCCACCTCTGATGTAGTAAACCTGCACACTGGGCTGACCAATCTCCTTTGTTGTGGATGATAAGACCTATTTTTTTCAATTAGACAACTAACTGACAAAATATTCACCCAATAGTCTTTTTGGCGATTCCACTAGGGATGAACGTGCAGTCTGAAGCCTCATATTTTAGATTGAAGTAGTCCCTACCCTTATCCATTATAGACTCTAGTGACTCCGTTTCGTGTCTTACCCATTATCATTATAGCCTTACCATCTTCCTCCATCTCCATTATATTAACTGGTCTGCAAGACCAGAGCCACTGGGATAGAACACGTAGTTTGTAGCCTCAAGCTTTAAGCTAAAGTAGGGCCAGTTCTTTCCCATTTTTGTTTTACAATCTGATAACTCCATGTTATACAAGAAGCCAGAGAGCCCAAGGTAGAACTACTTTTTTTGATGTTAGCAGAGCTTTGCCTATCCACACGCCACCTAGATTTGTTATCCCTCTTTTTCATAATCCCATCATGGCAGTTCAAGGCCCCTGGGGTAACTCTTTTGGCCCACTCAATCTAACTCCACCCCTACATGAGCTACCACGTAGTTCAAGGATGAATTTCCCCAAATTCTTTGGTGATGGGAGAATTCACCCTGATGAACACATTGCAGCCTTCAACATAGCCTATGGTGTGATAGGTGTGGAGTATGAAGACACAACAGTCAGGCTTTTCATGGAAACCCTATAAGGTGCTACTACAGACTGGTTTTACCATCTGTAGGCTAGGTCAGTGACTGACTAGGATACTTTTAAAGCTAAATTTGAAGCCAGGTTCAAGCCTATAAAAGATGCACATGCTTTGTTGGCCCAGCTCACACAAATGAAGAAGGAACCTTATGAACCTATGAGGGATTTCATAGCAAAGTTTGACAAGCTAAGGAACATGATTCCTGCTATTGTACAGCCGACACCTGAAAACCTCAAGTGCTTCTTCATCAACTCATAATTTCTTGAAGTGAGTTTTTTGCTAAGACGAGCTAGACACGTACACCTTGAGGCTGCTCAAGACTTGGCTACTGAGTTAGAAGATGACCTTATCTTGGTAGGCAAGATAAGGAGAGATCTTAACAGAGATAAATCCTCTTTATCTTCTGAGTATCCACCTTCAGCCACCACTGATCAAATGGTGCAAAAGTTGGCAAACAAACTACTAGCATTGAAAAATCAAGTGGCCCAAGGTATGTCTGCTCCTCCTTATCTGGATATGCCAAGGAGGATATTTTAGAATCAGGCATACCAAGGCAACACTGCCAGGAATCAAGGGTAGCCAAATCATCTTGCTCCCCCACAGAGGAATCTTGCCCTTGAAGCGCCCCCAACCAACTCAGTAGTTGGATATCTAGAAACTGAACATGATTTCTCTTTCCAACCTGAGTTTGAGCAAGAAAATGATGTTAATCTCTTCACTAAGAAAGAAGAAGAATTAGCTGGTGACTCCAACATTGGTTTCCTAAATTATTAGGATGAACTCAAAAGTGAAGGAAAAATAGATAAGGGATCATACACAGTGTTCACCCGATCCAAGAACTAGTTAGCCCAGCAAGTTGATAAAAAGAAGATAGAGGAGCGACCTTAACCAGAAATTTCAATTGCTAAGTGAGGAACCACTCTACCTTTCCAGCCAAAGGACCTGGCGATTGCTAGAAAGGTAAGTACATCAAACATTTATGCACCTTCAACTTCAAATTTGCAAGCCAGTCCTCCCCCTTCCAAAAACCAAAAGGATGAACTCCCATCCTCTCTTCCTAGTCCATTTTAGTCATTTGACATAATTGACCATGTCAAGAAAACTAAAATCCAAATGATTGAATTTGAATTCCTACAAGCCAACCATGAGCAGTTGGACAGGTTGGTGGAGTGTGTGAAGAATATAGCCATCCCTATAGGAAAAGAGATTAGAAAGCTAACTCATGATCCCCCAAGGAACATGCCCATCACAAATAATCTTGTCATTACTCCTCCTATTGCCCCTAAGAAAATAGGGCCTTTCTATGTTTCCCTGCTGATAAACGGTCACAAACTGGGCAACTGCATCATTGATTCTAGTGCATCTGACAATGTCATGCCTGCCAAAGTGGCAGAATCTCTTGGCCTCACACTGACCAAGACATTTAGGAGATGATTCTCCATGGTAAACAAATAAGTGCCACTACTAAGGCAAATCAAGGATGCCCAATTTGCATTTGCAACATTCCTGGAAAAGAGAATCAAGATGACAATCCTGGTGGCCAACATCCCAGCCTCATATGGCATTCTTCTAGGATGAAATTTTTACAAAGATGTGTGATGTGAGCATGGACCTATCAGAAGCAAGGATCCATGTCAAAGGCATCATGAGGAGGCTACTCCCTGAAACGAAAGTAAAATATGTTGTCACCTAGACATCAACACCTAAAACTCAGATTCTATTTAAGTCTTCAAGTAGGGGTAATTACTTCTTATCCACTAAGGATGTTAATGTTTCTACAGATGAAAGTCATGTAGGTGGCAATCCAAATATTGATTCAAACAAGACATCAAAAGAATTAGTAGGGCATAGTACAAATGTAAAAAGATCTTTTGTCTCTAATGAAGAAAAATCTGATAGAAGATTAGTTTCTGATGATGTTTGGATTCTGGTATCCAATGGCAACAGTTCCTCTACCGGTGCTGGAGCTGGGACTATGTTAATATCTCCTCAAGGAGAAATTTTTCCTGCACACAAGTTACAATTCAATAACACCAACAACACTGTTGAGTATGAATCTCTGTTACTCAGATTGAAGGCTGCCTAGGATGAAGATGTCAAGCTCCTTCATGCCAAAGGAGATGCTTAATCGATGGTTTGTCAAGGGTTTGATGCTAACAATCAAAACATGTGCTAGATTGAACCAGTAGAATAGCAAGCTATGGTAGTGGACCATACTATTGTACTCCAAAGTTAGCAAAAGGAACTCTTCATAGAGAGAGCAAGGAGTTATAGTTTTTAGATTGAAGATCACGCCTTGCCATGGAGCAAGAGGAGAGAACCAAAAGGAGTGCACAAAAATTGTGAATCTTGGTGGAGAGTTCCATTCGCCCATCACCAATTCTGGGGAGAAAATGGTTTCTTACTAGTTTATCAGGATGGAACACCATTTTCACTGTCTCACATTGGGTGACATTTGAAGTGCTTCAAATCTTGAGGCATCATATAAGATCATCTATACATATGTATATTTGTCTAGTCTTTAGTTCTATTTTGTGCTTTTCATTTTCATTTTTGGCACCTTTCTTTTTTGGGTAGCATGACTCCATATCCCAATGGCACACTTCAAGGCACTAGAAATTCTAGTTTCTACTCCCCTCAGCTGTTCCAAGTTTTCAACTGAAGGAAGTTCCCCAACTGGAGCCAGCTGTTGTCCCCCAAAAATATCACTCATTTTTGGGACAACATTTGAACTATTTTGGTCATACAGACCAAAATCCTCTCTTCCCATTTCAAAAATTGTTCTGAGCATTCAGGTTCTTCATTTTTCAAAGCTTTCTAAAAAATATACAGACTCTACAGGCTTGAATCTACAGACTCTACAGGATTGAATCTATGAACTCTGCAGGCTTGAATCTACGGACTCTGCAGGCCAAGTTCTACGGGCTTCACAGGTTGATTTCTATGGATTCTGGAGGAAAGAAGCAAGCTCTCAACACTTAGGTGATTTCAAGGTTGGTTCAATGACAAGGTTCAACCAAAATGTCCATCGACAAGCTTCTTAACAAGGATTGAACCATTGAATCATTGAATCTTAAACCATTTTAGTTCAACGGGTTCAATGGGTTCAAATGTTTAACCTCATCAGCAAGAGTTAAGCGCATTTGTCAAGGTTCAAAGTTCAATTGCTTCAAAGTTCAATGGCTTCAAAACACTTATCAAAGAGAAGAAGGCTTGAACCATTGAACCACTTTGGTTCAAAGGTTTAATGGGTTCAATGGTTCAACAGATTCAATGGCCAAATGGTTCAACGTGTTTAGTTCAAAAAGATCAAAAGGACTTAACCAAATAAAAAGAATGAACTGATTGAACCATTGAACCTTGAACCAAAAGGTTCAATGAGTTCACAGGTTCAAAGGTTCAACCAATGTGATGAAGATCAAAGAGCTTAGAAATAACAAGTGACCGATAAAGGATGAACCAATGAACCGATTGAACCTTGAACTAAAAGAGTTCAAAGTTCAATGGTTCATGGGTTCAAAGGTGGCCTCAGTCAAGGAAAGAAGCAACAAATAGGTGGTTCAATGGATGGTCAACCAAGGAGCGAGAAAGCAATTGAACCAGGAAGCGATGGAACAAAAGAGATAGAATGAACCGATGAACCAATGAACCAATGTACTTTCAACGGGTTCAAAGGTTTAAGGTTCAACATGGTTCAAATGGATAACAACCATTGACAGCCCCGTAAACATTAAATTTAAAGTAAGGGAATATCCATTGAAATTCAAATAAATCACATAACTTAAAGGAAGAACCAAGCGACTAACTAAAAAGATAGAATTCCTTCGGATTTGTTCAAAGGCCGACATGGAACATTTCCTTCAGACTTTTTATCTGAAGGAAATTATTAAGTGAAAGAGCTGTTAGAATTCTTCCAAAAGTATTTTTTGTGGGAAAATGACTAAGGCAAATCCTGAAGGAATTCCTTCAGACTTTTATCCAAAGGAAATAAGCCCGACCAAAGGAATGTCTAAAAGGAAAAAGCCCGAGAGCAGAGCGCTTCAAGTGTCATCGTCTATGTGATTGATAGATTATGCAGAACATGCCATGTGTCCATTGAAAATCTCAACAAAAGCTGCCAAGTGTCAACATCCGCGGTCTCTCCCTTTCATTTTGTAAAGACTGGTGGTTCCCGGGTGAGTTGATAAAGTAAGTAGATGTTCCCATGTGTCATCTTTTACAGGACTCTCAAAAGTAGAAAATGCCATGTGTCACTTGCTGAGATCAACAAAAAGCAACCAAAGTAAGTGGGAAAGACACGAAGGAATTGCTAAGGAGGATGACAGGCTTGAATGCATTCAAAGGCCAAAATGCCAAAGGGAAGAACCACTGCTGGAAGAGTGTAAAGAGCCAGTAAAGCCAAGGATATAGCCTTGAGAGCTCAAATGCCAAGAAAAGACAAAACAAGAAAGGAAAAAGATAGCCTGAGGGCTCAAATCATAGCAAAAAGAGGGAAAGGCCAAAATATCTTCAAGGGAGTTATTTTTAGTAGGTGAAATAGTGGATCAAGAAGATTCCCGAGCATGCAAAATCAAGGACGTGGCTTGTTTTTCCTTCCATGAAGTAATGGCAAATTAGACAACTGTGCAGACATCAGGAAAAGGATCAGATAGTCCATACTAAGGAAGAGACATATTAGAGGAATGGACATGCCATAGTTATGGCAATGCACTATTCCTAGCATGGTCCCTCTAGACAGAACTGAAGGCGCATTGAAGGCATTTAATTCAGCATGGGCATTTTTCATGAAAACAAGCACCCAGGTCTTTCTTGGAGTGCTATATATTGTAATCTCTCATTTTTTAGAAAATAGATCTTCCCGTTACCAGAAGCAAAACTCTGCCCATATTAAAAGGCGAATACTGAGACTTTGAGCTCAGATTGTTGTTCATATCATTTTATCTGAATGAGAAAGCAAGTTGTTTGCAGACTTTGTGTTGTCATAGCTTATATCATTTTAGGAGATTGTTCTCATGTCTATCTTCTGAATGTGTTCTTGTTTATTTAATTTAGAAGGCATAACTAGTGGAAGTAATCAGGAAGGTGTCCTGAAGCCAACTGTGGAGAGACTTTGTGCCCCCACAATTGCCTTTAGTGTGTTTTATTTTTGTTTTTGTGTAAAGGACCTTGGGATGACTTTGTGCCCTCATTGTCATTCGTATCTCACTGTTGGGCAGTGGAGGTGGAGACTTTGTGCTACATCTTAGTCTGTTGGTTACTACGCCCTTTTGTTACCAGGTACTTGTCACTCCCTGAAAGAACTCTTATTGGTCCCTGCAAGAACACTTCTAAAAGAAGAGAAGTACCTTTATTATTTTCACCAGGATTTTCTCCTTTGTTTGTGAACATCATCTCTGAAAGAAGAGAGATGGATGGTATATCCTACCCCTGAGTGTTATTTTTAGCTTATATATATATATATATATATATATATATATATATATATATATATAGCATATAGCTCCTGCATATTCATAAGGAACCTACCCTTGATGAGAGGAGAGATTTGTCCACCTCTGATGTAGTAAACCTACACACTGGGCCGACCAATCTCCTTTGCTGTGGATGATAAGACCTATTTTGCTCAATCAGACAGTTGATTAACAAAATATTCACCCAACAAAATGCTATAAGTGTTCTTCTTTAGTCTTACTAAATATCAAAATAAATAACTACAAACATACCAATATATTCTCGTAGCACTGTATTCATCACCCTCATAAATGTGTTAGGTGCATTAGATAATCCAAATGGCATCACCATCCACTCATATAAGTCATCCCTAGTCTTGAATGTAGTTTTCCACTCATCTCCTTCATGAATTTGAATATTATAATAACCACTCCTTAGATCAATCTTGGTAAAATATTTTGCTCTTACAAGCACATCCATCATATCATCTAAACGAGGTATAGGAAACCTATACTTTATTATAATTTTGTTAATTGATTTACTATACACACACATTCTCCATCCTCCATATTTATTTGGAGTTAGCAATGCTAGTGTTGCAGACGAACTCATACTCTCCCTTATAACCTTCTTCCTTAGAAATTCAATAACCTGTTTATTTAATTCTACATGTTCTGTTGGACTCATCCTATAAGCTACTTGATTGGGTAGATTTGATCTTGAAATCAAATCAATGTGATGTTATATGTCTCTCTTCAATGGTAAACCATCTGGTAACTCATCAAGCATAACATCTGCATATTCTTTCAACACTCTTACTACTTCTGTTGGTATTTGCATTATTTCTATTTCTTCATTATTTGTTACTAATGCATAATAACAACCTGCTACCTTTATATCTTGGATAAATTTTGTAGTAAATAGCATGCTTTCTATCTTTTCTTCCTTTTTAAGAGGTAACAAAACTACCTTTGTACCACCTTTCCAAAAAGTGTACATGTTCTTTACTCCATCATGAATTACTTTCCTGTCAAATTACCACAGTCCTCCCAATGACACATGACATACATCCATCAGAATAACATCACACCATATTTCATCATTATAACTCTTTCCTATAGAAAACTTGATAAAGCACCTTTTATCTACTGTAACTTCATTCCCTTTCTTAAACTATGAAATCTGATAAAGATTATGATGCTTTTCACATTGTATATTTAGTTTCTCAATCATTTCTTTAGAAACCATATTTTCACAACTACCACCATCTATAATTACTTTGCATATCTTTCCACCTAAAGTACATCTTATTAAAAAAATATCTGATCACAACCATGTATCACCACCTTCTTTATTCTGCATTTGATCCTTCCTTGGGGTGATCATGGTTCTTCTCATCATGATATTCTCTCCAACATCTGCTGGTGCAACTTTAATATTCTACTCTTCTATTTCAGCCTCAACTAGATTTAATCTTAGGTGATCTTCTTGCCTCCTTTATTGATCTTGATAGTGTGGATACTCAAATGCTTTTTTCCCTTCTTCCCCACATCTATAACATACATAAGATCTATGTTGACTCAAAAACCATCCTCTAGCACCACCATAACCTTGTCCTCTCTAAAATCTTCTTCCTCTTTATTGGTATTGAAACCCTTGCTTATTATCATCTTACCTTTCTACACCATGTGATGATTCACCTTTATTGGAATTAAAGCCACCTCTGGTGGTATTAACCGACCTCATCCCTTTATTGGAGGGGATTTGCCTCTTTTTGGACTAGTAGATGTCTTTTTGAAATTCTATCTTTTTTGTTTTTTTTCTATCTTCAAACTAATTGATAAGCCTCCTCTATGTTAAGTATTCTATACATGCTTAATTCATCTTGAATAGAAAATTTGAAACTATTTACATACCTTGCAGCCATCTGCTCTTCTATTTCATCATATTCCACTCATATAGAAAGCTTATAAAGTTTATCTGTATACTCTTGTATACTATGATCTTTTTGCCTCAAATTCTAAAATCTTTTGTTTAGGGTTTGAGCATAATTCACATGAAATTTCTCCCTCAGATTCTTCTCCATCTTTTTCCACGAATTAATTTTCTCTTTAATTTTTCTCTGTCTCTCTTTTTACAAGTGATCCCACCAAATCATTGCATGACCTTTCTATTTTATGCATGAAAACTTTACCTTCTTATCTTCTCTCATAGTCTTCCACTCGAAGAACTTCTCTATGATATTCATCTAATCTATCAACTCCTATGGTTTTAAACTACCTCCATAATTTGGAACATTAACCTTGATTCATTCATTTCCTCCATCTAAAGCCCAAACCATCCTCTCTTCTATTGATGGTGGCTACTCTTATTGTTCTTCTCTTGCTGAATTTTTTCATCATGATTTGTGTCTTCCTCATCACCACCTTATCTTCTCTACTTATTGGTGATAACCTCTATTAATTATTGAAGTTGCCTTTGTATCTCTTTTATAGTTTTATTCATCTGTGCAATACCTCCTCATCCTCTTATCATTCTTTACTCCTCCAAGATTCGAACTTGTTCTAATACCAAATAATGAACCCAAATACTAACAAGACAAATAAAATTACCAATAGGCCAAGATTTTGAAGAATAACTTGTATTGATTAATATTTAATGATCGAAAATAATTACAAATCCAAACCATGCTTAAATAAGCCTCATCTCAGAAATTATAGTTTACATGCAAAATTTGAAAAAAACTAAAATCTAGAAAAAAATGCTTATTTTTAAAAACTCCTAAAATATCCCAAAAATATCTCGAAATATCTTAAACACTATAATTATACTATTGGATGAAATTCAACTAAAGTTGATCTCTGATTCTAAAAATATACAATTTCTAAAAATAGAAAAAACCCAAAAAAATAACTAAATCATAATTTTAGACCCTTAGATGATCACATATAGACTCCAAAAATATCAAAAATATTCCTAGGTAGGTAGGACTACTTAAACACAATGACAAAGTTTTTGATATGGTCATTTTGGCATGTGGAAGAGCTCAAACGGAGCTACAAGTCAAAAGTTATGGCCTCTGAAAGGTTGGCCTATTTTTTCTGCATCACATGTCAATTAGGAAATTATAGTTTTAAGAATACCATATGAGCATCCTCTTGAATAAGAAAAACTTATACCCAGACAGTTAACTATCAAACCTGCTAGAGTTAATCCACCACAAAAGGGTAAGCAACATGCAATCCCATTTTCTAGATGACCAATACTTGAGAGACCATTACATCAGTGACATACAATGGATTCCACAAAATTATCATTTACTACACACCATGTTCTTATTACTGTTATTCTAATAAAACCATAGAATACTCAATAATAGCTTTTGTGAACTCCACTCCTATTACTTATACTATTTCTCCAAGACAATATAGTCCTATTTTACAAAGGTAGAGCATCACATATACTTGAAATTTTTAAAATATTGGATTGAGTATAAATCAAATTTGTTTCTCTTTAATATTGAAGCCATGTATCAACAAAACTATCCCATAATAATTAGTTATCAAACTAACTGTGTTGTGAGTAAAATTATTGATCAAAAAATATATTGAATAACTTCAAACTTGAAAAGATGTGCTTTTTGGTCTAAACTATTGTATACCTATAATAATATCAAAGATAAAACATATAATAAGTTCCTCAACTCAAATTAATGCACTAAAAAACCTTTGTGTACAAATATTATTAATAAAAAAAACTAAAATAAGCTTATTACAAGATAACTTGTATTACAAGTTAAGTCTAAAATTATAAAATATAATATAATATTCTTAGAACACTATACATAACTTCTAGGTTCACTAGTTACTGATGATAATGCAAACATAGTATTTTCATCATAAGTATCATCAAATAAGTTACCTTTCTGATGTTGTAAATTTTTTATCCTTATCTCATAATTCTAATCTTATATTTGATTGGTTGGATGAGGATTCAACAAACACTTGTTCTTGCTTTGCATTGATGTAGGTGGATGACTAGTTTCTTGCAAAGAACTAGTATTTTTTCTTGATGAAATAGAAACCTGTGTAGGAATTTTCTAGCCCTCAAAATAAAAAATAAATAGGCTAACCCCATTCATTCATGAATTCCATAATTACATGATTAGAATCAACATACACCTTGTTTTGATAAAAAATACAATCCCTAGAAATTTATGGATTTACTAGTAGGATTATAAAACTTATACACTTTGATTTTATCACTATATCTTGTGATATTATGATCAACACTCTTAGAATAAATTATATCACCCTTAACTTTTTTTTTTCATGCTATCAACACTCTTAAGAATGTAAAAGAAGGCTTATGCATCTCCCTTTTCTTCATCATTTTATGTTCTTTGTTGATCTTTTGTAAAGGTGATATGATATTTACGAGCTTTGTACCCATGGATAAAATTATCCCAAACTCATTTCCACACAATAATTATCTTCAATCGATCTCTCCTATGCTCAAATTTATCACTTTTAAAAAGAGGAATATTCGTGGAAGCAGAATTCAAGTCATTGTATTTTCTCAAAATGGTCTGAAAAACCTTTGAAACTTTGCTTGAACATGGATATGATACCAAATAAATGTTTTTAAATATTTAATTAAGTGCAAATCATCTTTGTTTATCTCTAAAATTGAAGCTATGTATCAACAAAACTATCTCATAATTACTAGATGTCAAACTAGTAGTGTTGTGAGTGAAATTATAGATCAAAAAATGTAATGAATAGTTCCAAACTTGAAAATATATGCTTACTTGTCTAAAAACTTATATAGTTACAATAATATTAGAGATAAAAGATATAATAATATCATAAATTCTAATTAATTCACTACACAACCTTTGTGTGCAAATATTATTAATAAATAAAGTTAAAACAAGTTTATTACAAGATAGCTTGCATTGCAAGTTAAATATAAAATTAGAAAATATAATATAATATTATTAGAAAACTAAGTGAAATAAAACTCAACTAAAAATAAAATAAATAAACTTAACTTACTATGAATATTAGCACATCATGCAAGGAGCCTTATTTAATTGGTAAAGTTAAACATGCAACTAGAAATATATGCTAGTCAACTAACTAAACTAATTAAAGTAAATGAACTCAAATTAACTTTAATTTAAGTCATATAATTATTAAACCACATTATTCCTGTATGAGAATGAGTGAATAATGATTTAGACTCAACTAATTACTCAAATAGGGAACTAGAGTACACTGAAGTGAACTACAATAAACTAGAGTGAACATTCAGTTAACTGATAGTTATAGTTATTTTTAAGAAATCATTGGAAAGTGTCTCAAAGTGACCAAAATAGTAATTAAGGTCATAGATAAATTAAATAACCTTATAAAATACCTAAAAAATTAAAATATATTAATTTTAAAAATAAAATTTAAGTTCCCATATTAACATCATACTCAACAACACTACAATGACATATATTGCACCTACACATGCTACTCGACAACATCACCATATTATTACACCAGGTTCATACTGGGGAGATATATATGATCACCCTTTGGATTGGATCATAGGATATCCTTTCTCTTTCATATTCCAAAAAATACCATAAAAAATATAAAACATCTAAAAATACAAAAACAGTTTTAGCACCTACATGTTTTATTAGCTCCTTGGCATCTACGTGTTAGTTCCACGTTAATGGATGATATATTAGTTACTCCTACATACAAAAGTGTGTCATGATTATACTTAAGTGTGATGTAGGCATATATAGACATATGATCTATTATTATTTCATATGTTATGACTTTCCTCTTCTCATGTCCTATGGACATTAAGGGCATCCACCTCTATGATCATGTTATGCATAGGTTATATCATTCTATGGTCACTCTACATTATCATGTTTTAAGCTCATATACATACTTACACATACCTTTATCCATGATTATATCTTACATAAGGTACTTGATATGCTATGTACTTGATTTTTTTTTTTACACACTTGGTGCATGGGCTACTATGACATGTTTATGTTGGTTGCTTATGCTTTCATTTATGCACTTATTTGAGTGTCTTGCCTTGATGTTATCTTTATTATTTAGGCATTTGAATATGCTCCTTTTTTTATGACTTCTGTGCCTATGTATGCTTTCTTTGACATTTGAATATGTCATTTTTTACATTCTTGGACATTTGAATATGTCACCCTTACTTTTATGGACATTTTACTAAGCCATGTCCCTTCATTTATGTGACATTGAACATGCCCCTTGTTTGCAGTCTCCTTGAACCATTGATTTTTTACTTGATTTCAAGTGCTCTTGTGCGTGTGCTTGATTTTTTTGTTGAGATTGTTCTATTACTGTCTATGTGTTTACATGATCTTTATTATGCATCTTAGGCCTTCATGTGATCACACTATTCTATGTGCTTCAATGCTATATCTACCTAGACATATTCTTTCTATGTGATATATGGTTCCATTTACATATTATATAGTTGTCTTATATTTATGAGGTGAGGTAACTAACAATTTATTCCTTCCCTCACCTCATAGGTGGGGCATATCAATGGGGGAATGTCATAGAGGCATGTTATTCACATTTAGCATGTTTTTTAGATTTAGTGGGGGCATGCTTAAAAGCATGTTCTCCACATTCATTTAATATTTTATACTTATATTAATTTTTAGATTTAGTGGGGACATGTTATATAGACAACGCTTACATACATTTGTAGTTTCTAATTCAGTAGGGGCATGCTTTGGAAGCATGGTTTCCACAGTTATTAAGTATTTGGCAAACCCAAATTCAGTGGGGGCCTGTATTAAAAACATGTCCTCCACATTGGTAATTATTTCAGTTTTTAGATTTATCCATATATTATGGGGGAGTGTTTTGAAATCATGTTATCCACACTTACACAGTTTCATATTTGGTCAAAACACATAGTTATATAATTTAGATTCACAGTTGTGGCAAAATTCTATACATTGGTACCATTGTTATACATAGTTTCAGCATGAGACATATCTAAGGTGCATATGCTATGCAATGTGAACTTAATATTAAAAAATACAAATCAATTTAATATCAAAACGCTCTCAGGTATTATCATCATCCACCTTGATGTACTTTTATGCATTGAAATCTAGGATGTGCTTTTACAAACTGTATTGAGCCAATCTACTACAATAGTTGGTTCACTTTTGGTATAGTTGAGGTGATAAAATCACTCAATCTTGTTTAGTTTTAAGGTTGGAATTGATTGTATCATCTAACCTTATTAATTTTATAGTATGAGTTAACTTTGGTTCACTCATGCTCACTAAGTATGATTGGGTTACACGGTTGAGTTAATCTCAACTATCAAGTGACAACTCACCTTTCTCCAAGGTTGAGGGCATGTGCCTTCCAATCTCTCTCTATCTCCTTAGATATATGTACTTAAAATATATATATATATTTATCCTAATATCAATTTTAGAACCTTAAAATAATATATCTTTCAAATAAACTTGCCAATAGGTAAGGTGGTTACATCGATACACATGTGTACTCCTAAACTTTGCTCTTTCAATTTCAATCATTTGAAATACTTTCAATTCCAATTTATATGCACTGATTATATACTATAACATGATCTTGATTGTATGTTAGTCACTAGAAAAGCACTCATGTTGGTCTCAAGTAAAATCAAGGTGTGTTAAACACACCCCAGTATGCATTCTTTTCCTTTAAAATTGTAATTTCATTACTAAATTAAAAGGGGGGAATGTAGACACTATTTTATGGATTATATAATACCTCACTCTTGTACACTTGGAAAAATTAGACCTTGGTTGTTCCTCTCAGTTTTGTACCTTTCCCACTTCCCTATATTGTGCCCCTTGGCCTGTCTCTTAGTCTGAATAGTTATTTGTTGATGACCTAGACCTTCTATCTTGCTCAGAATGTTTAAAACCTACTTATCTTCCACTTTTATAAATCATGAGTTTGTACCTACTTTTCTACTCCATGAACACTAGTGTTTAGGACGTACACTTGCATCGATTCTAGTGTCTTGCTCCAATGCAAATGTGTCTTCTAATTTATAAATGAAACATATCCAAATAACTGACCTAAGTGCTTTAATACAATTTACTTCTCCAAAGAGATTGATATAAATACAATGTCAACTCTCATTTATTCCTCACCTAGCATATGCTAAAAAATGATGTAATATACATTTTTTACACCTTGTAAACTCTCAAACCATGGTTGTGAGTGTTCATATACATGTGGTTAGCACACTTTAGTCATGTATTAACACACTTTAATGTATTAATTTATTTCTTTAGTTTATTAGTATGTTACTTTATTCACTTAACATTATTTTATATTGTGACCATTGATCTTCTTTCTTATCAATGGATCACATTAGTTTGGCATGGATCCAACTTTATATTTGTAGATTCACTGTCCACCATTGATCAAATATTTTGATCAACGGTTATCATTATATTCACATGGATCATGGACCCATTCTCTCTCATTTAGAGATCTCCACCATGAATCCTCCAAGCATATTTTAAGCTATATAATACACTCTCTGACCCTATTTCCAAGGGGCAAGGGTGGAGCTTATGCTATAGAGTCCATGTTCATTTGATTCATTGCTTAAAATATGCTTGGAGGATTCATGGTGGATATATATATATATATATATATATATATATATATATATATATATATATATAATACACTCTCTAACCCTATTTCCAAGGGGCAAGGGTGGAGCTTATGCTATAGAGTCCATGTTCATTTGATTAATTGCTTAAAATATGGTTGGAGGATTCATGGTTGAGGATCTATATATATATATATATAAATAATACTGTTCATTTGATTCATTGCTTAAAATATGCTTGGAGGATTCATGGTGGAGATCTCTTTCTCTCTTTCTCTCATTGGATAGTCTCTTACCTCTCTCTTGTGATTTCACTTATTTCATTATGCTTAATATATATTATACTTGATCTATTTTATATTTGCATGCATATTCTAACCTTCCATGAATGTATCATGATCTTTGCCTTCCATATCTCCATAATATAGATTGGTTAATGTAAGTGAGCTAGATCATATATGTTATATAGAAACCCTTAGGTAACCTCTTCCAAGGATTTATACATGGTATCAAAGTGAGATGTCTCATTTGCATTAAGTATTTTTTATTAGAAATTTTGAAAACCATAATAAAAAATAATAAAACAAAAATAAATTTTGAATTTTCATATCTTTAAGACATCAAAACATATATTTGTCTAATAAAAACGAAGCTTAGAAAGTAATAAACAGATGCTCAAAATTTTAACTCAATCCGATGGTTAGATTGAGAGATATTATATTTTTTGTATCTAATATCATAACCTTAGATGAAATCTAACCAAAATTCACATTCTGGATGATTTATTACAAGCTATAGAGAATATTTTCAATCCATCATTCATATGAGTTTTTTTTGGTGTAGGAACAACCTGTTCAAATTTGATAGGAATTTGATGGTTTGTTTAGGAGAAATATGATGTTTTCTCTTTGCTTCCAATACTAAAAAATCGATGTTTTAAGTTTTTTGATTTCTTGTGAATTTTTGAATGCTCTCTTGATTGATTAAATGATTCATGCTTCCTTTGAATGCTCAATTTTTTCACAATAGATTTCATATTCCATGTTTTTTATGTTCGATTGAAAACTTTGGGGAAATTAATGAAAACTTTGATTTGAGTGAATTTTTCAAAAAATTGTTTTTTTAAATGAAAAAATTGGTTTGATTGTTTGAAACCAAAACAAAACTCTGACTTTGCATAAACTTAGGAAACAAAATTCACCTTAAGTTTCTTTACTTCAAGTGAAAACACTTTTAATGTTCTTAAAAAATTCAAAACACACAAAAAATCTTGTGAGTTTAGGATGGATTCCTCTAATCCACCCACATCCGAATCCTTTGATGTCACATAATTGATTGGATTTTTCCAATCTCAAATGAAAATGTTAATTCAAATCCAACAAACCTAAATTTAAACTTTCATGAAAACATTTATATCTCTTTGAAACAACATACTCTTTCAAATCTCTCCTCCCACACCTATTTCTCATTTTGAGAATTTATCTTTTGAAATAAGAGACAATAATATAGAGATTTCTTCTTTGGAGAATGATCAAACTTCAGACAAAAATCATGATTATCTCAATGCATTTGATTCGAATCAACTTTTGGTAGATTAAAATGATATTTTTCATTTTTTTAAAGAAATATCTTGGAAGAAAAATTAAATAAACCATCTTCAAATTTTGGAAATGAAATCAATTTTGGACTTGATCTTAAGATAGTTTTGTTAGAAATGAATCTAACACATGCTAATTGCACAAGATCTAGGTGCAATTATTTTGCATTTACAGATGACATTGATGATCATGTTGAACCCACATATTACAAAGAATGAAATAAACACTCTCATTGGAGGGAAGCCATGAAACACGAGTCAACACAACTTGAAAAAAACAACACTTGGAAACTTGTCCCAAAAACTTATGATAAAAATGTTCTTAGTTCTAAATGGGTCTTCAAAATAAAATTTATAAGTGATGGAACCATAGATAAACACAAGGATAAACTTGTTGCCTTAGGGTGATCACAAAGTGATGGAGAAGATTATAATGAAACTTTTTCAAAGACTCAACACTGTTAAGCTTTTGATATCCATTACTACTAATCACAATTGGTCTATCCATCAAATGGACGTTAAAAGTGCATTAATTCATGGAAATATAAAACAAGAAGTTTACATGAGATAATTACCTAGATTTTTCCAAGATTCAAAACTTGTTTGTCAATTGCAAAAATCTTTATATGGACTAAAATAAGCCCCTTGGGCTTGGTATAACAATATAAACTAATTTTTTTGTAGATAGAACTTGGTTTTAAATGATGTGAATGTGACCATGATTTATATGTTTACTTCCACAATGATGCATGCTTATTTATTGATTTATATGTGGATGATCTTTTTATGACTAGGTATTTTGATGATTTGATTGATAAATTTAAAATTGAACTTCACACATGTTTTGAAATGATTGATCATGGACTTATGCATCACTTCTTAGGCCTACAAGTTTGGCAAGAACCCACTAAGATCATTATCTCCCAAGCCAAATATGCTTTAGGAACACTTAGATGCTTTGACATGGAAGATTTCAAGCCCGTTAAAACTTACATAGAAACAAAATCTAAGACTTCCATAGAGACCTCTTCCCCATCTATTGATCCTACTCACTATAGGTCCCTTTATGGAAGGCTAAACTATTTGACACACACAAGGCCCAATAATGCATTTGTTGTTGAATGTTTTCTAGATTCATGCATAATCCACAAGAAGAACATTTGGATATAGCTAGATGCATCTTGAGATATGTTAAGGGGACTCATACCTTTGACTTGAGATATGATGCAAGTTTTTCTATGGGTTTTCATTGTTTTTCTAACAACAACTGGTCTAATAATAGTGATGATAAGAAATCTACTTGTGGATATACTTTATTTCTTGGTTTTGAATGTTTTTCTTGGATAAATTTCAAATAAAGATGCATTACTTGTTCATCTTTTGAGTCTGAGTACATGGCATTACTAGAGGCTTCCAAGGAAGCTATGTGGATCACTCATCTTTTGGATTGCTTGCACATAAAGCTTCCTCCTTCAACGATTCACATAGATAACTAGAGTGCCATAGAGATGTCCAAAAATCCAATGTTTCATGGTAGATAAAAACATATTGAAATTCACTTTCTTAAAATTAGAGAATGGGTTGTTGAAATATTGTCCAAGCTCAAAATAGGTTGCATTTATATTCACTAAGCCTTTGTGTGAAGCCACCTTCACAAGGCTTAGATCCATCCTTAGAGTACATGCTTATGAAGATACATGACTTGTTAGTTTAGCACATTAAATCCATCTTAATTCCTTTTGAGGCCCATGTTGCTGACAAAAATAGAGTTTTTTAACACTTAAGAGTTTTTTTAACTCTCTCTTCTAGAGGAGTGACGTCCTTGGAGGTAGAATAATAATTACCAAGGAAATGTAAGTCACTTTGGTTTCTTAGCATTATGACTAATTCATCCATTGGGTGACTTATTTGGATGTATCATCTTGTCATTCGATGTGAGCGTAGAGGATCACACATATTGTCTCATTTTTTTGGTCCTTCATCATATTCCAGTGTTTTGAGATACCAAATATTCTAGAGTACTAGGCTTATATGGGAAATATGACCATTCCTTCACTTCTTCATCCATGCTCCCATTTAGGGGGGTTGATGGAATATACATTTTTTACACCTTATACACTCTCAAATCATGGTTGAGATTCTTCATAGTCATGTGATTTGCACACTTTAGTGTATTAGCTTATTTCCTCAGTCTATTGCTATGTTACTTTATTCACTTAACATCATTTTATATTGTAATCATTGATATTCTTTCTTATAAATGGATCACATTAGTTTGGCATGGATCCAACTTTATATTTGTAGATTCGCTCTCCACCATTGATCAACTATCTTGATCAATGGTTATCATTATATTGACATAGATCATGGACGCATCCTCTCATCTATATATTATAAACTCTCTCACCCTCTTGCTAAGGGGAAAGGATGGAGATTATGCTATAGAGTTCATGTTAATTTGGTTCACTACATAAAATATTCTTGGAGGATTCATGATGAAGCTCTCTCTCTCTCTCACATTAGGCAGTCTCTTATGTTTCTCTCATGCTTAATATTATTTCATTATGTTTAATATAGATTATACTTGATGAATTTAATATTCACATGCATATTTTAATATTCCATGAAATATCAAGTTCTTTACCTTCCATATCTCCATACTATAGATGCTTAGTGTAAGTGAGCTAGATCCTAAATGGTTTATAGAAACCCTTAGGTAATCCCTTCCAAGGATTTATAAAAAATACCTAAGGCAACATATCAATGCACTCAATAAAACACTCAATTAAACACTCATTAAAGTAAAGCTTCCCTATTTTATCATATTTACATATCATTCCTAGGGATAACACATACACATGTCTAAAGTACTAAAGGAGTAGTCCAAGAGCTATATTTACCAAGTTAAAAGCCAATTCATTATTTTACTTACTTTGCACATGTTGTATGATTCAAACACAAGCCAATATGTAGGGAAGAACTACATCAGTCTGAAGCCCTATTCAAAGCATTGACTATGTAGACAATACTCATTGATAGAGGAGTCTTTGGGGTCAACTCGACACCATGTACAAACTAACCCATTTTTCCCCAAGGTAATTATGAAGATGAATAATTAGGGTTTTATAATTTCACGAGGAGAAATAGTCTATGACCCAGATATGAATGCACCAGAGCAAAGACAAAGATAAACCCTAAAGCATCTAGGTGATTGCATCCTTTCTTAAGAGGTATTCTGTATAGGACACCTGCATCAGGTTCAGATAATAGCATCAACACTACCATCCCAAGTTAATGATAGTGTCTATAGATCCAAAAGTATCCAATTTAGAATCTCATGACTATTCTAGAATCATCTTTTAGTCTGCTTCTTGCTTATTTTAGATCTAAAAATACATTAGCATTATAATAAGCTAAACACATTGCGTCTTTGTCATTTCCATTTATAACATAGTTGTACTTATTATTTTAGATTATCTCAGTTTTATAAATTCAACATATGTTTATATATGAGTTTAGCACCCAATTGGCCTATTGTAGATATGATCATCACCCTTGTGCATTGTCATTTCTATATTCTTAACCCTACCTACTCATGTAGGATCCTTATCCAATTTAAGGTTAAACAATTCTACCAAAAACCTTTTATAAATGTTATGGATTGTGAAAACCTCAATTCTTAATTAATTTATAAAATTTTGAGACTTACAAATATTTCAAAAGACATTAAAATATTGACATATTATTTTATGCAATTAGGATGTCCATAGATACATAAAATATGTGTAATACCATCTTTAGTACATCGATGTGTGAAGTATATATATAACAATTGAGATGTTAAAATTACATGTATTTCATATGAATATCTCATTTAGTTTAACACATTTGTTCTGCCACCTCCAACACATTATGTTATACACCCTATTTAAGGTCATCATACGCAGGCAAATACAAAACTAGTAATTGATCTCCTTCAAAAAACCAATGCTCCAACATCAGAGATATATTCAAGTTCAGTAGTGTTAGAGTAGGTTCTTTACCTTAGTTCATGTTCACCTAGGTGCTTTATTTTTACTTTTATTTAGTTATTCCCACCCACTTATGTGTGGATATTTCAATTATCTTATTTTTGATATTATGAGATATTACATATTTATCTCTTAGATATTGTGAGGATATTTTAGAGTTATTTCTATCCTTTAGGGATAGTTATCTCTTAGTTTGAGGTTTGATTTTTTAGCTTGATCTCTTGGTTATGATTGATCACTTAGATTGATCTTCTTTACTTATATATGCAAGGCAAATTCATTATATTTGATAAGTTTTGGAGATATAATATATGATAATGCCAATCTTTTGTTTTGCATATCTATCTATAAAAGTATGTTGTTAAATTGATTTAAGATTATTATTTTTATGAATGTGATGTTATACTAACACCATAGATATTTATGGCTTCAAATAATCTAATTTTCCTTCCTTTCATGGTATTAAAATTTTAAAGTGTTGTAGTCATTCTTTTGTGACTTCATTACAAGGGCATATTTTCTTATATCCAAAGTTTATTATTATTGTTTGGAGTTTTATGTGCATTTTTATATAGATCAATCTGGAGGCAACTTTCTTTCTCTTGGGTGACATGATTTCTACACCATTCTACATTTTTTGTGTCACTCTACATTACGAGTATGTTGACATTATAGATTCATGGAATATTCTACAGTTTTTGAGTCAAGAGCATGTTTACCTTACAAATATATGCACAACATAGATTGACAGCCAAGAGAGTGTTAAATTCAAGATAATAGGAGGTGACAGGTCGATGTCTAGGGGAGTGTCAATTTCAAACTAGTAGATTGGAACACTATTCATCTCAATTCTCCCTCTCTTTTATAGGTCATGTCACTTGCACATCAATCAAACTAATCGAAAGGGGGTAGCACATCCTTACCCTTTTCCCCTTGGTTATATGGTATGGTCACGTGGAGGGGCCTTACTTTAGCCCTTGAATTCCAAGAATTATTTTTTCCATGCATTTAATATTTTTTGGTGCAAATTTTATTTTTTGACCCATTTATGATGGGAAAACTTGTAAAATCTATATCTTTTGATCACTAACTTGAAATCTAGTGCTATTTTTTTCAAAAGTGTATGTTTTTTTTACCCAATATATTGTTATCAATTATTTTATAAAGCATAGTAAAATATAAAGTGTCAAATTTGGGGGGGGGGCTTAATACAAAATCTTTTGGGGGGTTGTCTTGGTGTTGATTTGTGCACCCTTTTTGCATTCTATTGCTCTTTGGTGATTTTTTAGAATGTCTTCTTCTTTTACATTAGATTAGTGTGAGCCATTAGCAACACTTAATTACCACACATGAAGACCATGAATGGAAATAATCATTAAAGACAAAGGATTATGGGCCTTAATGAATTAAACACAACCAATGTTCACTAGAGAATATGAAAAATTTCAACACCAGTACAAATTCAATGAGTATATGGGTTTGATAAGAACTTATGTAACTAATAGTATTTTATTTTATTTATAAGGATGTGAATCTCCTTTCAAAATATATGCAAATTTGAAGGGTTTATTTGGTAAGGTGGATCACATGAGAGTCATACAGCTTGAAGTAGATCACTTCTCTCAATATTAAGGATTTTTCATCTATTATAAACTATCTTACTGAGTTCAAGCACTTATTGACACAATTGAAGGGGAGTGGAAGAGATAAGAAATAGAAAGAGTGTGTTTAACTAATTTTGTCAAAGTTGAAAGGTCCATTCTAAATCTTTGATTCTACCTTTTTCTCTATAATGGATGCCTTAGGTGCCACATTCAAAATGCCTAATTTTGAGTTGTTTTGTGAAAGACTTACTAGGGAAGAATCCAAATTATCTAATATTAAGTCTTTCACCTCTCAAAAGTCCCTATTAGCATCTCATCCTGAGGGCAAGTGAAAATCAAAAGGTAAACCCAAAACCACTCCTCCATCTCAAAGTGCCACTAAGCCTAAAGATAATAACTCTAAACCTAAGGAGTCTTCTAAATCCAAGAATAAGTCTAGACTTTCATGCTCCTTTTGTGGGGGGATTGGTCATGTAGAAACTAGGTGTTGGAAGAGAATGCAAGTCTTAGAAGATGTAGTCAGAAAACACAAGATCTATATCTCCAATCCAACTCCTTCTAATGAGCATGGCCAAACACTTAATGTTATTGGGAGATTTTAGTCACCTATTACAGATAGGTGGGTTATAGATTCTAGTGCTTCTCACCACATGACTTCATCTAAGGAGTCTTTTGTATATCTTAGTTTGACTTCTAATTCCAAAATTGAGGTTGGAGATTCTTCCTTTATTTTTGTTGAGGGAAAGGTGACATATAACTTGTTGGTGGCTACATTAATGATGCACTATATGTTCCTGACATCACTTCACATTTACTTTCTATTTATCAAATTTATCATTTTGATCAGGGAAAGATAGTGACTGTCACACTGTCAGGCACCTAGAACAACAAACATGCTCTGATACCAACTTGTCAGGATCCTACTCCACCAATAAGAGTATATATGATTACCTCTTGTATTAGCAACTAAACACAAAATTCTTCCCTCTCTCTCTCACGGTCCCAACAATCAACTCAAATATAGAGTTGTTGTTCACCTCCACCAGTCAGTAACAATGCTGCCAGTACACCAAGTACACAACCATACTCCAAGTAGATCTTCCCTTCTTGCTGCCACCTGCAAATCAACAGACCTTACTTACCATGTAGATATCTCTACACCCTGAAGAACCCTTGTCCTTGCCTCACCAAGTCCTTTTGATTCTTCAACTAGTACCCCGATGGATCTCCTAGTAGAACTTGCACAACTTGCAACTCTCCCTGATCATACACACTCAGCACCCCTTTGGAACTAGGAAGAGCTACTCTAGCTCTCTCTACAAGCTCAATGGCTTTCTAGCACACTTTTACAATACAACCTATGAGTCTATTATATAGATCTCATGCATACAATTATTAGACTTTCTTAATTACAATAATTAGACACGCAACTCAAGACTATAATTAGGCTTTACATGCAAGCTCTCAGTTCAACGAACTAACTGTCCGTGCAACGAACAATTCTAGAACTGCCACAGGCGATCGACGTCGGTCCTTGTCTACCTGGAGGTGACCAACATCGGCTGACCTCTTGCTTATGCCGATTGTCTTTCAGTTCACACCTGCCGATGTCAGTTGCCCTCTGCACTATACTCTGCCGATGCCGGTCTCCCTGGAACTCAGCACCCTCCTCCATATTTGCAACAGTTGAAGCTTTTAGCTCCACAACCTAACAATCTCCCACTTGGAGATAAATAGCTACAATTGTACCTGTACTTATACACCATCTAATTTGTTTCCTGGCTTGTATCCCTCTTCAAGCTCCATCTTGAATACCACCCACCACACAACCTGTGGTGCACCCCCTGTCATCCAAGTAACCTGCCACATCTGAACCTACAACTCCATGTAGTGAAGACCTTAACCCTGCATAACATGTTAACCTGCTGTTGGTCCCTCTCAAATACCTGAGAATCCACCTTCCTCGAATTGGCTCCAAACTCTCTGACAACTCCCACTGCTTGAGAAAACTCAGGCCTACACTAGACCTTATGTGATTTCGAACACTATTCTAAGCTCAGCTTGAACTGTCTAGCCCTTGGTGTGCTTACCGGTTCTGCATCCTGCGTACTGAACCCCGCCAACACCTTCTTCACATCAGCTCCTACTGGAGACAAAATCTCCATGTCTCTTATGCCAAAGAATTTTGCTGCTCCAAATTCCTCATGACATGCCACTGAACTAACCTTACCCTTAGCTCAGCAAAACCCTGTATGTCTGAACCTGTAACTAGTATACCATCCACATACAGTAACAGGATAATGTTGCAATCATCATCCAACCCGGTAAAGAAAAACACAATAGTTACACTGACATTGACTAAAGCCATGCTTTGTCATCCACCTATCAAACCCTATACCACTATCCTGCAGCTTCCTCAAGACCATATACCCTGGCCTTCTATCTCACGTATCCATCCACTCTCTTCTTTAGCTTAGGAATCCATTCCTCTCTCAGTGCTTTCTTCTAGCTGACAACTCCACCAACAAACTCATGTTTGGTTCTTCTCTAAGGAATCACATTCCTCATCCATGCCAAGCTCCCACTATTTTTGAATTCTACCTGCATTGCCTCTTCACGTCTTCTTGGTTCTTGACCATTAATAAGCAACTAGTAAGAAGGTGAACAATGAATATGAGGTCCACTTACCCTTTTAGTCCTCCATATGGGCATTTGAGACTCCTTGACAGCTTGCTATCCGCCCAACATTCATTCTAGTGACCAATCTCAGCCATCTCCCAATCTGCACTCGACCGACGTTGGTTCCCTGTGACTGACCCTGTCTGTCGACGTCGGTTCCTTGACTAATGCCGGTGTACATTCTACCGATGTCAGTTCTTGTATGATCGACATCAGTTCCTACTGCCTGACACCACTGACTTTGTTGATCTACACATGACCGACATTGATGCCTGTCTGTTTGACGTCAGTTCTTCCTGACCGATGCCGGTACCTGTGTTCGCCTATGAGTGATGACTTTTTACCTGCGAGCTCCTTTTGGATCAAACCCTTATCCATATAAACATAGCCCTACTCAGAATAATTCAGTCCCCTCAGCTGATCTCTGTCCGTCATCTCCTCCATGAACACCAAGGCTTTCTAGTTATTAAGTTTGTCAAAGATACTTGTCTTTCGCTTAAGAACATGCATTCCCTTCTTACATATGTAACCAAGCCTACAAAGCCACATCTCTGCAACAAAAGGTGAATCAGTAATATAAGTAGATAGATAAAGGATACCTAATTTCTTACCACCGTCTAATTCAAGTGCATCCACTGTGAGAGTTACTGTGCATCTCTCATCACCCAACTTTCCTGAAGAAATTAGACTCATCTCCAAGACTGGTACCTGCATGACCTCCTTCAACACCTGTGTGTTATCCATCTACAATTTCAGCTTCACTTCCCCTTTGCCAACCATTTGACAAGGCTCACCAACCCCTAAATAAATCTCTCCAAAGTCTCCAAAGACATACCCATGAAAAGATGCTCTATTTCGGGTTGCATGGAAAGAGGCAAAAGAATCTGTAAACCAAGATTCTACTTTATCCAGAGCAACCTATGCAATAACACCTGCAACATCTGCTTCTACACGTTGATCTTCTACCAACCAACAATCTTCCTTTACCTGCTTTTTTTTTCCATCAATTAGACCATTCTTGCTATTCAGTTTCTTCATTTGTAGCTTACTTTCTTCTGCCATTGCTATACTCCCACTCAATCAAAAACCCCTGTGAGTAACCTGTAATCAACAAACACTAACCAGATCTGAACCACCTGTTAGTCAACCCAACTAAAAGCTCTGATACCAACTGTCAGGATCCTACTCTCCCCAATAAGAGTATATATGATTACCTTTGTATTAGCAACTAAACACGAAATTATACCAGAATGAATAAGTAACTAGAAGTATGAAACAACACAGGATATGAGAGACAATACACAATTGTATTAATAATCACTCAGAAGAAAATACAATAAAGAAGATGCCACTTCTTCTTCCACCTCTAAGGCTTGCCACACCTCAAGGACTTCTTCCCTCTCTCTCACGGTCCCAACAATCAACTCAAATATAGAGTTATTGTTCACCTCCACCAGTCAGTAACAATGCTGCCAGTACACCAAGTACACAACCATACTCCAAGTAGATCTTCCCTTCTTGCTGCCACCTGCAAATCAACAGACCTTACTTACCATGTAGATATCTCTACACCCTGAAGAACCCTTGTCCTTGCCTCACCAATTCCTTATGATTCTTTAACCAGTACCCCGGTGGATCTCCTAGTAGAACTTGCACAACCTACAACTCTCCCTGATCATACACACTCAGCACCCTTTTGGAACTAGGAGGAGCTACTCTAGCTCTCTCTACAAGCTCAATGGCTTTCTAGCACACTTTTACAATACAACCTATGAGTCTATTATATAGATCTCATGCATATAATAATTAGAATTTATTAATTACAATAATTAGACACGCAACTCAAGACTATAATTAGCTTTTACATGCAAACTCTCAGTTCAATGAACTAACTATCCATGCAATGAATAGTTTTGGAACCACCACAGGTGACCGACATCGGTCCCTGTCTACCTGGAGGTGACCGACATTGTCTGACCTCCTGTCGATGTCGGTTGTCTTTCAGTTCACACATTTTAGCTCCAAACCCTAACACACACCACAAGAGGCTAAAATTCAGACTTTTTTAGATCTTCATTTACTTGTTGCACAAGGTATTATTGATCACAATTCTTGATTATCACTTTGAGTATTTTGATGACACTTATTTTATGGGGACATGCTTGGTTTCTCATTCTAGTTTTAAGAGTAAGCTTTGGCATGAGAGATTTGGACATCTTAATTATTGATATTTAAAAGAGTTAAATAATCATGCATGGTTGATGGTCTTCCTAGAATATATTGTCTTGATGGAGTTTGCCCTAGCTGTGCATTAGGGAAACAACACCAAGATCCATTTCCTAAGGGTATGTCCCAGAGAGCTTCTTCACCACATGAGCTTGTACATAATGACTTGATAGTTTTTCTACTCATTCTTTCAATGGAGATAAGTATGCACATACATTTATTGATGATTTTTCAAGGTGTCTTGGGTTTATTTTATCAAGTATAATAGTGAAGTTTTTTCACACTTTAAAGGCTTCAAGGCTTTAGTTGAGAATCAATATTATAATTGCATAAAGAATCTTCACACTGATAATGGGGGAGAGGACTTCAACAAAAAGTTTTCTAATTTTTTGGTAGCTCATGGTATTTTTCACTAGTATTCTATTCCTTATACTCCACAACATGATGGCTTAGTAGAAATGAAGAACCAAAATTTAAAGGAGATGGCTAACTGCATGATGCATTTTTGGGATTTACATCCTATATACTATCTAGAAGCACTTAATTTTGAAAACTATATTGAGAGTCACACACCACATAGAAAAATTGAGCATTTAAATTTAGAGGAGGCTTGGTTTGGAACTAAGTCTGATGTCTCATTATTTTGAGTTTTTGGGAGCCATTCTTGGGTTTTTATACCAAAGAAGAAAAATAAAGGCTTGGATAAGAGGAGCAAACCCTTGATCTTTGTAGGGTATTGTGAGGACATGAGAGCTTATTAAATTTTGGATCTTGATACTCATGATGTTCTTTTTTGATCACATGTTTAGTTTGATGAGCATTTCTCTTCTCATGATTCTTCATCTTCTTCCATGTCTTCTTATTCTTCTTTACTCCCATCCATTGATGATTCTTCACTTCATCTTGAGGATTCCTTATTTGAGGAGCCAATTCCAGAGGCCACGGAGGAGGTTATGGATATAAACTTAGATGTATATCCTATTATGACTATGCCTAAGTGGGATCATAATACAATTTCTGAGGCAACACCTTTTATTCATGATCTTTCACACACTAGACATCGTCATGCACATTCTATAGGTTCTAGAATTTTATGTTAGGAATTTTCTAAAGATCCATAGTCTTTTTCAAAATCTCATAGAATACAAGAGTGGGATGATGTGATGATAAATGAATATTCTTATTTGATGAAGAATCATACTTGGGATTTGGTCTCTCTTGATAAGGGAATAAACTTTATTAGATGCAAATGGATATACCGTACCAAATATGCAGTTGATGGGTCCATTGAAAAGTATAAGGCATGTCTTATAAGAAAGAGTTTCTCACATATCAAAGGCATTTTTATTCTAAGACTTTTTCCATTGTTGCCAAGATGGATTATGTGCACCTTGTAATTTCTCTTATTGCATCATAGGGTTGGCTAGTGTACTAGATGGATGTAAAGAGTGCCTTCTTACATGGAGATTTATGGGAGGAAATATACATGAAACAAATTTTTAGGTTTGTTCTAAATTCTTATCTTATTTTTGACTATTAAGGTCTCTCTACAGTCTCAAATAGGCTCTTTGAGCCTAGTACGAGAAGATGGATTCTCTTCTTCTATCAACTATCTTTATTCACTGCCACTTAGATCCTACCATATATATCCAACATGTTGGAGATTTTATTATTATATTGGTTTTATATGTTGATATTAAACTTCTTACAAGCATCTCTTCTTTTCAAATTTAGGCTATTAAATAGGGTCTTTTAATGTAGTTTGATATGATATATCTGGTCTTTTGCACTTTTTCTTTGGTTTACATATTTTTTAGTCAGTTTGGATTTATTTGAGTAAAAAAAAGTACACCCTTAATCTTCTTCAACATTTTATCATGGTTGATTCTGAGCCAAGTCCCTCTCCTTTCTAGTTTGGGGTCACTCTTACTTCAACGACATTACTCCTCTTTGTGATCTTATATTGTATAGGCAGTTGGATGGAAGTTTCATATACTTAACCCATACTTTCTTTGATATTTATTTTATAGTTAGGCTTGTATCTTTATTTTCACATGCTCCTCATGGAAATCACTGGTAGGATGCCGAAAGGATTTTATGATAGCTATAGGGCATTTACAAATTTAGATTACACTATACTAGAGGTTCTACTTAGTTGATTGGGGATACTGATTTGGATTGGGTAGGTTTTATTGATGACAAACACTCCACTTCTGGATAACTTTTTTATCTTGGTTTTTCTCTAGTTACTAGGGCTTACAATAAGAAACAAACTATTTCACTTTCATCTACATAGGTAGAGTACATGGCAACTATCATAATAAGTTAGTAGGTTCTTTGGCTTCATCAATTATTGACAGAGTTTGGATTCACATAGGATTCACCTATTGTACTTTAGAGTGAAACCAAAGTTAAATTCATATTTTTTACAACATTATTGAGGATGGAGTTCATTCAACAATAAATTTAAGATGGATTTCTTTTCTTGGATTACATTCTACCTCAACAAAAAGTTATTGACATATTTATGAAGTCTTTTGCATCACCTCATTACCTTGAGTTGCATGACATGCTTAGGGTTTATGAAGGTGTCCTTGGGGGGTGTTCATGAGGACATATTATTTCTTCATTTATTCATGGATATATTTTACATGAGTACCTAATCAAGCCTTATTACTAGTACTCATGCTGTGAATATGCCACATTATTTTTGGCCCCTAGCTTCACTTAAGGGGGGTATTATAGTAGGTTATTTACCTTAGCTCATGTTTACCTAGGTGCTTTATTTTTCATTTTATTTAGTTATTCCCACTCACTTATGTGTGGATATTTCATTTATCATGTTTTATGTATTATAAGATATTACATATTTATCTCTTAGATATTTTTTATTTATTTCTATCCTTTATGAATAATTATCTCTTAGTACTAGGTTTGATCTCTTAGCTTGGTATATTTGTTATGGATGATCACTTAGCTTGATCTCATAATTATGATTGATCACTTAGCTTGATCTCTTAGTTAGGATTAATCTTCCTTCCCTATATATGCAATGCACGTTCATTATATTTGACATGTATTGGAGATATAATATATGATGTTGTTACTTTTTTGTTTTGCAACTCTATTTGTAAGTCTATGTTGTTAAATTATTCCCAGATTTTTATTTTTATGAATGTGATGTTCTACTAACACCATAGATATTTATGTCTTAGAACAATCTAGTTTTTGTTCCTTTCAAGTAGATGTTACCTAGTTCATCACATTATAAGATATTTTAACAAGCTACTTTGCATGTTCCATAGCAAACATTATCTCATTTTTATAACATACAATAAACTCTATCAATTACTATGGTTACCAAAGCTACATAATGTTTACATGATCATGTCAACTATGATGATGATGTAGGATATTTCACAACACATGATCACTTCTTTGATTTGAATAATGATACATATATTATTATGTTAGATATTTTATAGTCTATTTTTTAACATATTAGCTAGTGTGTGATTGTACGTGAGTTATATAAATAACTCACACTATATAATAGGAAATATGTTAGTTGTTATTGATAAGCCTACCTCTATGTATGAAGGAGTTTAATAAGGTTTATATATGTAATTATTGTCTAAAGTATATTTTAACTTAGTTTATTATGTACAATATGAGTTATTCTTAATAAGCCTATATTTGAAAGCTCTAGAGATCTTATTGTTGACAATTTTGACCCTGCAGGTCAAATTGCCACCTCTATCATTCGAAACTTTGCATAAACATACCTTTTTGAAGTAGTGGCAGAAATTGGTCTTTGAAATTTTTATAAAGGGCTCCTTCCTTTCAAAAAAGGGTCCATTTCAATAATTTTCTTGAGGGCCACATACTGGCAAAATGGGATTTTCAATTGACTGAAGGAATTGGGCTTGTTCAAATTGTCTGAAGGATTCTTTTCAAATAGTTAATGGACTTGACATCTTTTGCAAAGGGATTGATTCAAACATTTTTTCCGAAGCAAAAGTTCGAGGGTCCATTACAAGGTTTTCAAAGGAATTATCCAAAGGAAATGGTTTATTGAACAAAGTCGAAGCATACTTTTGAATTTTTTTGAAAGGACACTTTGAAGAATTTTGAAGGGACACTTTGGAAATCCGAAGGGCATTGCCAACTTTTTTGAAAGACCATTCTCACTTTTCGAAAAGGACACTTTCAAGAATTCCAGAGGGTAAGTGAACTATTACAAAAATTTTGAATGGTCATTTAAAAAAATTTAAAGGGTATCTACCCTTAAAAAAAAAGCATTTTCAAAGATAAAGGGGACCAGTACAACTTTTTTGAAGGGTCGATTCCAAAAGAGTCGAAGGGCACTTTCCCTTCAAGAAAGTCATTTCCAAAATTCAAAAAAGGCTCTTCAATGTCCCTGAAGGGTCATTCACAAAAGTTTTGAAGGGTCACTTTTTGGCAAAGGTCCATTTCATTTTCTCGAAGGGATCATTAGAACTTTCCCAAAGGGACAATTTTGAAAAGTCTCTAACAATTTTTTCAAAAGACAATTTCCCTTCAGGAAAGTGATTTCTAAGAAGTCCAAAGGACACTTTAAAAAGTCTAAAGGGACATTTTAGAAAAATTCAAAGGGATTTTCCTTCCGGAAAATATTCCAAGTGGACCTTTTGAAAAGTTCGAAGGGATTTTCCAATAATGCCAAAGGGTAAGTGGATCATTTCAACTTTTTTGAAGGGTAAGTGGACCATTTCAACTTTTTTGAAGGGTAAGTATACCATTATAGTTTTATGAAGGAAAAGAGACCATTTCAAAGTTTCTAAAGGACCAAAATAAAAATCTTGAAAGGAATTTTCAAAAAGTTTGAAGGGCACATTTGATAAAGGCAAAAGGGCTTGTCATTTTTTTTGAAAAGTCTTTTACAAAAAGCCGAAGGGTAAGTGGACTGTTCCAATAATGCTAAAGGGTTCTTTGCAAGGAAAAATTTAAATTATAAAATCTCGAAGGAAAATTTGTAAAGGTTTTGAGGACATGAATTCCTTCAAACTTTTTGTCTGAAGGAAATAAACAAAGAAAACCCTAAAATAATTCCTTTGAAATTTTTGTCTGAAGGAAATAAACAAGGAAATAAGACCGAAGGGAAAGAATGAGAACAAATGCCTGAAGGAAGACAAACCAAAGGAAAAGTTCAAGACAAAGATCCCAAATAAATTATTCGAGAGGAAAATCTTGAAGACCAATTCTAGTGGAAAAGTTCATTGCAAAAATGCCGAAGAAAGGTCTAAAAGACAAGCCAAAGGAAAATGTCTGTAGGAAAGAGCATAAGGGAAAGGGCCTCAAGGATAAGCGAAGCAAGGATAAATAGTTAAACACAAATGACACCTACAACCAACCTAGATATCATCCTATAGTCACTCCCTAAAGAGCTTCTAGTCTGGAGGTTTCATGGCTTCTATTGCAGGTTTCATGGTGTCCAAGTTTGTAAACTCGAACTTTTTGGCTTAACTAGTCTATTGACCTAATTGTTCAAAAAGGATAAGTTGGGTTTGACATTAGAATAAGCTAACAAGGAGTTCAATATGAGTTTATACACCATGTATTTTCTATTCTCTTAGATTTTTCATGCACTTCTCATTCATAAAGGTCCTTTTTCATGTAAATAAAGGCTATCTATAGTTGATTGGTCAAAGCTTCAATTTACTATTTATTGAAGTCATGCTTATCTCATAGTCATCTCATGCATTCATTGATCCAACTCAGCTCCAAGCTCAATCAAGAAGCATTTTCTTCTTTGGCTATTAGTATAGCATTCCATGCAAGAGTTTAACTTTTAAAACTTGGGCCTACCTCATCCCTTCTATGCCAACATGGAATTTTATGCATGATTCTATTTCAAGATCCTTTTCATGCAAAATGGAGTGAGTTGGAGTTGACTAGTCTTGCACTTTGGTTGACTAGTTGACAGGTCTTACATGCACTCTTGCTTATCTTAATTGAAGGCTTTTAACATTTTCAACACTTGCTTAAATTGAGGTTCTTCATCTAAGGATTGGCATAGCATCATGCATGAATAGAATTAAATATCCAAAGATCCATGCACATTTGAATAATTTAATCTTTATTCTAAATAAGGATTATAAAATGGGCTTACCATTCTTTTCCAACGCCAAAGAGCTTTTCATGCAAGACAAAAGAAAAGAAGATATTTTTGGAAGGCTTGGTTATCTTAGATAACTGAATTTGGACTTAGGGTGATGTGGGGGTTGATTTCCTCTTCTATTTTTAGTGTGAATCTCTTGGCTATTATATAGTTTTTATATATAAGTTGGATTTTCAGCCTTGAAATGTATCCTTTTTTTGACAAGACCATACTTTGCCAAAATTTGTGCTATGTAACCTTTTCAGTTTAATAGAAGGATAGTTTTTAGATTCTAAAGTGCTGGTATAATGTATTTATGTTAGTTATTTGCATATGTGATAGAATTTTTCTTCCTTGTCAAGTCCTGATTCTTACCTATTTATTAGTTGATTAGATTATGCAGGTCATGTTCTTTGTTTGATGTCTTTTGGATGAAGTTAAAATGGGTGTAAGTGGATGTTAGTGCCTTGGATCAAGCCTATTCCATTATTTCCCTTGAGCTTTGATCACAAGATAGAACTTTTTCATGAAATACTGATGTGTAAGGGTCATTTGGAGTTTAAAATTTAGTGTTTTTATTGTCTGATCAATTATTTTAGAAGCTCAAATTAAGTGGATCAATCAATATTTAGGTGTATCACCATCATTAGATAGAATTTTTCCTTTAGTTTTTTTTCTTCCCTTTTCCTGACAGTTTATAGTGTAGAGTAGAGATCCTAATTGATATAACAAAGAGAGCTAGCCCTTATAAATCTATAGATTCAATGTACTGATTTGGCCATCCACATCCTAAGATTGTTTCCATGTTTCAACAGACTGTGAAGGCCTAAAACTACCTTCATAGGGGTGCTAGTCTAATTGATAACACATATGTTAAGAGGTGGGAATGCAAGTGAACATTAGCAAGACAAAATTTATTATATTTTTTCTATGGAGAAAAAATAAACAAATTGAGTTCCTTTTCCAAGGAAAATTGTTAGAAATAGTGGAAGAATACAAATATCAAAGGTTTGAATTTCAAAACAAACTTAGTTGGGAGAATTGTATGGAAAAAAGAATTCAAGTAGGGTGGAAGACCTTATACTCACTATAAAATAGGTGTAGGAATGCATAATTATGGGATTGGAAAACCAAAAGATCAAATTTTTAGTCTATTTATTACATCAATGGTCGTATATAGATGCAAAGTTTGGGGTAGTGATGTGTCTAACCTAAATTGGAGACAAACACAGAGAATTCAAAAACATTTAATCAAAAATAGTCTCAAATTTAAAACCTCAATTCTATATGAGATTCTATTAACCAAAACATGTACCTTTCCATTAGAAACATTGGTGATGACTTGGACATTAAGTTATTTTAAAAAGTTGCAAAGTATGGAAAAACATCGATGGCCCAAAATTGTAATAGAAGTATAGCTAAGTAGAAGAAAAAACATGTGGATGAAACAAAACAAAAATAAGATGAATAAATAGGACATCAACATGCAATAATTCCCAAACATAAAAGAGTAAATGAAAAAACATGTGAGAGAGAAATTTAGGATAGCCATGTGGACAAAGCAACTGAGATGGAAGAAAACATACTACATCAATAAGCTTAACCCAACTTGGGAGCACGGAAAAAAGACATGCATAGGGGCATAAATCAAATGGAAAACAAAGATGTTGATGGCACAATTGATGACTAACTCACATTATCTTAGGTGTGAAACTGACAGGTGGATAGTACCGAAGGAAAAATGAGAAAAAAAACATATTTATTTTGTGACAAGGGAGTAGTGGAGACAAAATGACACTTTATTCAAGAGTGTGCAACCTATAGTGATATCTGTATCCAGTACATAGATAACTTGAGGGTTTAAAATTTAATTGACTTGTTTGAAAAGGAAATTCAACCATATAAGGTTTCTAATCAAGATCCATAGTAGAAAAGTTAATTCCAAGAAGGGATTAAAAATTTTACAATAGTAATAGGGAAGCCCTTGTATCAAGAAGTTGTGATATCATGGAAAAATTTATTACAACTCTTAGTCCCATATACTTCTTGGTCTCATAAATGTTTATTATTTAGTTTCTTCATTTCTTCATTAATTATATATGGGATAGCTTACTATAATTCTTGGCTTGCCTCTTTGATATTTGTCTCTATAATTGTGATTGTCTACACACACACACACAAACACACAGACACACACACACACACACACACACACACACACACACACACACACACACACACACACACACACACACACACACACACACACACACACACAACTATTTTCATGATTTTTATTGGTTTTTTTTCTTCTTTTAATTTTTCTTTAGTTTATTCTTTCATTCATTCATTATATATGGTGTAATTTTCTATAATTCTTGGCTTGCCTCTTTGATGGTAGTCTCTCTAAAAGTGAGTATATATATATATATATATATTATATATTACTCTTTTTGGGTTTTTTTCTTCTTTTATCTTTTCATTGGTTTTTTCTTAAATTAAAGAAACATCCAAATAATATAGGACATATAACATTTTGTAGTCTATATATTATTGACATCACTCAGCCATTGAAGACCTTTAAGAATTGAGCTATCCACCGTGAGTGCTACCGTGTAGGGCTTTTTATATCTCTACCAAGATTTATGGATTTGTGATTCATCTGCTCTCTGTCTATCTTCATTCTTCAATGTTATTCATTCTTTTAGTATTCAACTCCACTATTCATTCCATTGTATGTGCTAGATTCTTTAGTCTATTTTACATTTATTTAAGCTTTTCTAACTGTAGTCATGTCCTACGAGGCATGTTGAATAAAGATAGTCATTGATGAATAAGTATTATGAAATTTGATGCCCTATTTATGTGAAGGAAATACTAGGTAATCATCCAGACCACAACATTTTTAAAGCAATCTTTGTTAGAAAAACTAGAGCTCTGAGGACTATTGTTGGCAAAAAATACCAAATAATGTGCAAGCCCAGATGGGCAGAAAATAAATAACACAGAAAAATATGAAACAAAGGAGGGAAGAGATGAAGCAAAACACACAAAATGTATATATATATATTGAATTTGATAAACTCCTATTACATTCTTCTATTGATAACTACAACTGTATACACAAAAAATAAAAACTCCTTACTAACTGTTGTTATCAACAATATTCTCATGCCTTGTCTACTTTGCCTCTTTCTCCTCTTCTCTATCCACTACAAACTATTGTGACCTGCTATAATATTCTCTAGGTTGCTGCACTATTTTTTGCTTGCTATTAAAGTGCACTTATGCAATAGCTACTACTCTATCATCTGCTACTCTATTCTTGACTACTATTGCCTTTAATATCTTTTTGCGACATGCATTTTCTACATTATCATTTATTATTTTTGTCTCCTTCTAACTGAAAACTCACCTACCTATCATTCCCCCTAAAAACTAAAACGGTTCCCAAAATTTAAAATTTAAAATGCTGCATTAAATGGTTGCAGTTATCATGATCTAAAGCTAGCTACATGGGTAGGTAGGAAAGAATAAAAATTTATTTCAAAAATCCCCTTTATTATTTACCTTCCTACCATGGTCTACAAAACTTTTCTCAACCTTCAAAACTTCCTTATAACTTCTCTTTGTTTGCCAAAATGCTTTTGCACCTCTTTAGTGCATGTCTAGAGCTTCATTATTGAAGTCCATAACTCTGATGATTGAGTTCATAAATGGACTATTGAAGTCTGTATCTACCCTACCAAAATCTATAGCTAAACATTCATAACTAGACTGTTGAAGTCTGTAGCTACCCTATTACATTCTATAGTTGGACTGTTGAAGTTTGTGGCTAACCAATTGAAGTTTGTAGTTAGACTATCAAGGTTTGTAACTACCCTACTGAAGTTTGTAGCTAGACTGGTAAGGTCTGTAGCTATGCTACTAAAGTCCATATCTAGACTATCAAGGTCTATAACTACCCTGTTGAAGTCTATAATTAACCTATTGGAGTCTAGAGCTAAATTATTGAAGTACAAAGCTCTACTGTAGGAGTCCAAAGCCAATATAAAACCTTGTAAGCCTAACGTTACATCATTAATGACCCTTAACCTTCCTCTTAAATGAATGAAAGTGTTTTTAGACAATGACTTAGTAAAAATATTATTTAGTTACTAATCTGACTAACAAAAACTAAGCTCTATCACATGATTTTCAACTAATTCTCAAATGAATCGATACCTGATTACAATGTGCTTGATCCTACCATGAAAGACTGAGTACTTTGATAATGCTATGGATGATATATTATCATAATAAATCGTAAATATCCTTGCTAATCTATAAATAAAAAAACATCCTTCTCAACCATAAAGCCCAGCATGCGACTGTATTAGCTACTATGTATTCCACTTTAACTATAGAAAGTGATACTATGTATTGCTTCTTTAAAGCCCGTAGAGTAAATTTTTACTCTACGTTGCATTCAAATTCTCAGTCAAGCACTGCAATTTTGGTTCCCACATACCTTGGTCGTAGCAGTAGAGTTGGAATAGAGCACGGGTTCATTTTCTGTCTAAGTATCGAAGTGTAGTGAAATTTGCCAAGTGGCGTAGTCTGAACATAGGTTCACTTTCCCTTTTTTTGTTTCCTTCATTTCATTTTTGCCTAAGTATTGAATTCGAGTGGAAGCTACCAAGTGTCACTTTCTAAAATAAGGATCTGGCTAAATGACATCATCTGAGACACTTTTCATAACTTTTAGGAGAGACACGGATCGTGCCACGTATCTAATAGCAGCTAAGCAGAACGTACTACATGTCAGCATCTGCATCTCATTTTGGCACCCACGTTTCATTCTATTTTTTGACAAAGGTAATTAACAAGCTAAGTAGCAAAAGCAATGGAAAAACTAAGTGGCAGTCGCAAAAGGCCCTGAACTACTTTTTCAAAAGAAAGTGGAAGTCACCACGTGTCGGCATCTGAGAGACAATCGGCTCAAGGCCTGGGTTCAATGTCAGTTCAATGTTTGGGTTCAATAACTCGATCAATGTGTAGATGGTGTGCAATGTTGAACTGTTGAATCTTTGAACCATTTTGGTTCATCAGATGGTTTAAGGGAGTGTCTTGAAAAACCAAAGGGGTCAAGTACCTTTTTGGAAAATAGAGAAGCGGCATTCCATTTTGTCTAAGTATCAAAGAGCAGTGGAGGCTGCCAAGTGTCACTCTCTGAGCCCCTTTTTTACTCCATCCTCAAGAACAATAGAAGACACCACATACCCCTAGTGAAAGAAGCAAAAGATTCCACGTATCTTCCCAGGAACAACAGAGGTCACCACATAATTGAATTCTACATATAGTCTCACTGTGCTCAGGGTAGGATTAGGATTACTCTCAGGTGCATCACCATAGTTAGGTTTTATTTTTTGCATTTGCGTCTCTATTTAATTTCCTATCCCTTTTCCCCCAACATTTGATACAAAAAAAGAGACCAGCTTCTCTAAAATTTGGAGGTTGTTTCAAGCCGCAATATCCCATAGCTTGAAACTTCCCATTGTTGTTGATTAGAATCAAGCACAAATTTTTGTCATCAACAGTTTTTGGCATGCTCAGTGGGACCAGTCTTGAAGTTTCTTTCAAGACTGTATGAACTAGAAAGTTATGAAGAGTTGGAGCTATGGACTAGTCACCAGATCACAATCTGCTACAAATCCAGGTATTCTTTTGCCACATCTAGTAACAAGTCCAAGGAGAAGAGCTAACCAATTTTGACCAATACTAAATATGGGAGCCCCTGTACCTCCAAGAAATTACACAAGCTGGAACACTGGTAGTCCCTTAATCCTCCCAACACCACCAGCCATTTGGGATCCTATCCCAGTAAATGCTCTAAAAGCTCTACCCAAATTCAATGGGCAAGACTCTAAAACACCTGTAGAACATCTCCAAGATGTATCAGATGTCTGTGCCATACATGTTGTCACACAACAAAATGTGGCCATAAGGTTATTAACAACTTATTTTAAAGGGAAGGCTTTAGAATGGTATCAGTCTTTGACCACAAATACCATATCTACATGGGATCAACTTGGAGATCTATTCTTTGAAAGATTTGTAGAGAAGGGTGATAAGTCTTCTTTATTACAACAGTTAATCACCATTCAAAGGGGACCACAGGAGGACATGACTGACTTCAACACCAGATTCTAGAAAACTTGGGATAGAATCCTTGCTATAGCCAAACCACCACCAGGTATGGCCATAGTATTCTATCTCAAGGCTTTAAATTTAGATATATCTATTATGATTCAGTCACTGGGAGGACACACTTTACCAGTGGCTTATGATTATGTGGTCAGAGCTGAGAATCATTTAATAGATGCTGGAAAGTTACCTCCAAGGCCTCCCATGCCTATGTTCCCAGAAATTTCCTTGACCTTACCTCAAGAAGTTCCTAAAGCTGTAAGCCCACCTGTGTCTATGTACACTTACCCTCAATCCTCTATGAAATAACCTGTCCCTACTCAGTCATCTGAGATGGATGATATCAAGAATATCTTGAGGACATTTCCCAATGAGCTGATTAATATAAAGAGGCAGCATAATACTTTACCTAAACCCCCTTATCAAAGCTATCAAGGAAACAGGTTTTCATCCCAACCAAACCAATATCAAGGTCTTCCAAAACAAACTAACCATCAACCAACAAATCAATTAGTTGCAGTTCCCACACCCTCACAAACCATTCCTCCTAACTCAAATAGGGAGATGGTTCTAGGTCAGAATAACTATGTGGATGATACTAATGCTTGGTGTTTCCCTTGCAACAATGCTCATACACCCAGAGATTGCCCTAGGGGTAATCTAAAACAAAGGGTGGCTGAGCAGAGGAGAATGGATGGTCAATTTGCCAGTATCAGTAACAATCAAGCCTATAGGTCTCCTGGTATGCAAAATTCAGTTTTAGTGGCTCAGATGCAAGGAATGTCCTTGCAACAAGAAGAATAATTAGCCCTGGAACATGCTTTGTTTTGATGGGTTGAGGATGAAGAATTGGTTTTCTTAAACGAACCATCTACCTCCCAAAGGCCAGTGGTGCAATTTGATTATTACACCAGATCAAAGAGGAGAATGGTGGAACTGCCTGAGATTGTAAGTAGTCAAGTCAAGAATAATCTTTCATCTCAAGGGCAAAGGAAGGCTGCTATTAGACAAGAAGTGCCTTAGCCAGTACAAGAGAAAGGGATCCCTACCCAAATTCAGGAAAAAATGAGGTATTCTTATTACCAAAAAACTCAGTCTTTGGGACCGATCAATATAGTGGACCAATTAAAGAAGACTCCAACACAAGTATTTATATGGGATATTTTGGCTATTCTTGAACAAAAGACACTACTGCAAGAAGATTTGCAAGGGAAAATAGTGCCCAAAGGTGCTGTTACCAAGGAAGGACCTATTGAAAAGGAAAAACTCAAAGATACGGTTCCTCCAAAGACAACAGCCTTTGTGAACGATGCAGCACAAGTAAGTAAATCCAAGCCAGAGCCTTTCTATTTGACCCTGATAGTTGGAAAGAAACTCCTACATAATGCATTGATAGATTTAGGAGCTAGTACAACTGTGATGCCCAAGCAAATAGCTGATGCTTTGAAAATAAAATATGAACCCCTTGTAAAAAGAGTTGTACAGCTAGATGGCAAAATAGTGCAAACCATAGGGAGAATTAAACAACTCCCATTAAAATTATACACATGTCCCAACATAATTGTCAACCAAGATATAGTTGTCATAGATATACCCCCCATTTTTAGTTTATGTTTATCCAGAGACTTTACAACAAAAATAGGAGGATATATGTCTCTTAACTGGTCTCACCTCATCCTGAGAACCAGGTACGGTTCAAAGATGAAAATTTTATCTGAACCACTATCAAAGCACCATATCACCAACAAACCAACAACAAGATTAGAGGCAGATCATGCCATGTTAAATAAAGAAGAAAGGATTTTTGTTGAAGAGCTAGGCGACTGCACTGAGCATGATCAAGAAGAAGAAAACAACTAGTTGTTGGCTATGATGCATAGCGACCCATATGGGAACTATGACTCTACTGGTTTGGGCACATACATCATTTTTGATGAGGACCAGACAATCCCAAATGTTATAAGGAAAGAGGCACCTACTGCTCAAGATTTAGAGGTCTAGACTTTGAATTTTGATGGGGCTAGAAGTAAACATGGTGCTGGAGTAGGAATTTGTCTTACTAAGAGAGCTACGAAGAGTCGGAGCTACAGACTAGTCACCAGATCGCAATCTGCTACAAATCTAGGTATTCTTTTGCCACATCTGGTAACAAGTCCAAGGAGAAGAGCTAACTAATTTGCACCAATACTAAATATGGGAGCGCCTATACCTCCAAGAAATTACACAAGTTGGAACAATGGTAGTCCCTTAATTCTCTGAACACCACCAGTCGTTTAGGATCCTATCCCAGTAAATGCTCTAAAAGCTCTACCCAAATTCAGTGGGCAAGACTCTAAAACACCTGTAGAACATCTCCAAGATGTATCAGATGTCTGTGCCATACATGTTGTCACACAACAAAATGTGGACATAAGGTTATTAGCAACTTCTTTTAAAGGGAAGGCTTTAGAATGGTATCGGTATTTGACCCCAAATACCATATCTACATGGGATCAACTTGGAGATCTGTTCTTTGAAAGATTTGTAGAGAAGGGTGAAGTCTTCTTTATCACAACAGTTAATCACCATTCAAAGGGGACCACAAGAGGACATGACTAACTTCAACACCAGATTCTAAAAAACTTGGGATAGAATCCTTGCTATAGCCAAACCACCACCAGGTATGGCCATAGTATTCTATCTCAAGGCTTTAAATTCAGATATATCTGTTATGATTCAGTCACTGGGAGGACGCACTTTACCAATGGCCTATGATTATGTGGTCAGAGCTGAGAATCATTTTATAGATGCTGGAAAGTTACTTCCAAGGCCTCCCATGCCTATGTTCTGAGATATTTCCTTACCCTTACCTCAAGAAGTTCCTAAAGCTGTAAGCCCACCTGTGTGTATGTACACTTACCCTCAATCATCTGTGAAAGAACCCATCCCTACTCAGTCATCTGAGATGGTTGGTATCAAGAATATCTTGAGGACATTTTCCAATGAGCTGATTAATATAAAGAGGCATTATAATACTTTCACTAAACCCCCTTATCAAAGCTATCAAGGAAACATGTTTTCATCCCAACCAAACCAATATCAAGGTCTTCCAAAATAAACTAAGCATCAACCAACAAATCAATTAGTTGCAATTCCCACACCCTCACAGACCATTCCTCCCAACTCAAATAGGGAGATGGTTCTAGGTCAGAATAACTATGTGGATGATACTAATGCTTGGTGTTTCCCTTGCAACGATGCTCATACACCCAGAGATTTCCCTAGGGGTAATCTACAACAAAGGGTAGCTGAGTAGAGGAGAATGGATGGTCAGTTTGCCAATACCAGTAACAATCAAGCCCACAAGTCTCTTGGTATGAAAAATTTAGTTCTAGTGGCTTAGATGCAAGGAATTTCCTTGCAACAACAAGAAGAAATAGCCCTAGAACATGCTTTGTTCTCATGGGTTGAGGATGAAGAAGCAGTTTTCTTAAACAAAGCATCTACCTCCCAAAGGCTAGTGGTGCAATCTGATTATTACACCAGATCAAAGAGGAGAATGGTGTCACAGCCTAAGATTGTAAGTAGTCAAGTCAAGAATAATCTTTCATCTCAAGGGCAAAGGAAGGCTACTATTAGACAAGAAGTGCCTCAACCAGTATAAGAGAAAGGGATCCCTACCCAAATTCAGGAAAAAATGAGGTATCCTTATTACAAAAAACCTTAGTCTTTGGGACCGATCAATATAGTGGACCAATTAAAGAAGACTCCAACACAAGTATCTATATGGGATATTTTGGCTATTCCTGAACAAAAGACACTACTGCAAGAAGCTCTGCAAGGGCAAGCAGTGCCCAAAGGTGCTGTTACCAAGGAAGGACCTGTTGAAAAGGAAAAACTCAAAGATACGGTTCCTCCAAAGACAACAACCTTTGTGAATGATGCAACACAAGTAAGTAAATCCAAGCCAGAGCCTTTCTATTTGACCCTGATAGTTGGAAAAAAACTCCTGCATAATGCATTGATAGATTCAGGAACTAGTACAACTGTGATGCCCAAGCAAATAGCTAATGCTTTGAAAATAAAATATGAACCCCTTGTAAAAAGAGTTATGCAGCTAGATGGCAAAATAGTGCAAACCATAGGGAGAATTAAACAACTCCCATTAAAATTATACACATGTCCCAACATAATTGTCAACCAAGATATAGTTGTCATAGATATATCCCCATTTTTAGTTTATGTTTATCCAGAGACTTTACAACAAAAATAGGAGGATATATGTCTCTTAACTGGACTCATCTCATCCTGAGAACTAGGTACGGTTCAAAGATGAAAATTCTATCTGAACCACTGTCAAAGGACCATATCACCAACGAACCAACAACAAGATTAGAGGCAGATCATGCCATGTTAAATAAAGAAGAAAGGATTTTTGTTAAAGAGCTAGGTGACTGGACTAAGCATGATCAAGAAGAAGAAAACAACCAGTTGTTGGCTATGATGCATAGCGACCCATATGGGAACTATGATTCTATTGGTTTGGGCACATACATCATTTTTGATGAGGACTAGGCAATCCCAAATGTTATAAGGAAAGAGGCACCCACTGCTCAAGATTCAGAGGTCTGGACATTGAATTTTGATGGGGCTATAAATAAACATGGTGCTGGAGTAGGAATTTGTCTTACTACTCCAAACAGTGACAAAATTTTAAGGGCTATTCAATTCCAATTTACTTGCACTAATAATGATGCTGAGTATGAATATTTAGTACATGGGCTCCTATTATCCAAGAAAAAGGGAATAAAAAACCTAAAAGTAAAAGGAGATTCAAAATTAGTAGTAAAGTAAATACGAGAAAAGGCAGCAGCCAAGAATGTGAGAATGAGATCCTACAGGCATAGGATTTGGGATTTATAGAAGATTTTGAAGCTTTCAATATTGAGATAATCCCTAAAAGTCAAAATTTTGAGGCTAATAGGATGGCCCAGATTGGCGCACAGTTTAACCCAGCAACTGGCCTATTGGCTAACAATGAGTCAGTAAAAGTTATAGTGAGGCCGACCATCCCAGACAATGATGAAAATTGGCAAGTGTTTGAAAATGATGCTCAGGTAGTCTCTTTCTTACAACAATCAGATGAGTTTGTTGATCAGTTGCAAACTAAAATTGAAGAGGCATATGGTGATCAGAGTATACAATTGAGGACTAATAAGCTCCCCAAGGGATTGATCATCTTAGAAAACTTGTTTGATCCAGAGGATGTAAGCCTGGAAAATAAAAGGTTCCAGGTAGATAAAGCAGACTATTCTAAAATGGAGGTGAGTGATGGGAAAAGACTAAAAGTTGGGAATTATGCAACTCAAGAAGAGAAGGAGAGGCTAATTGAATTGTGCCAGAGATATGACAGAGTCATAGCTTGGAGCTATGAAGACCTTCATGGATATAATAGAGACATTATCCAGCACACAATAGAATTGACTGAAGGGTCTAAACCCATCAGACAGAAACAGAGGCCAGTAAATCCAAGGATTGAGCCCCTAATGGTAGATGAGTTGCAGAAGCTTTTAGATTCCAAAATAATATTTCCAATGAAGCACTCCACCTGGGTATCAAATCTAGTTCTAGTTAGGAAAAAGAATGGAGATGTAAGACTGTGTCTAGATTTCAGAGATTTATATAGAGCCTCTCTAAAAGACCACTATCCCTTTCCCTCCATGGAACAAATTCTACAAATTGTGGTTGGATCAGAGAGGTTTTCTTTACTTGATGGTTTCTCTGGATACAATCAGATTTGGCTAGCTGAGGAAGACCAATACAAAACTGCTTTCACTACTAAATGGGGAACGTTTGCCTACATGAAGATGCCATTCAACTTATCAAATGTAGGAGCCACCTTCCAAAGAGCTATGGATATAGCCTTTGGTGAGATTATAAATAGGATCATCCTAGTCTATCTAGATGACCTCACTGTATTTAAAAAAAATGCCGATGATCATTTTGATCATTTAGAATCTGTCTTCAAGAAATGTCAATATTTTGGGATATCATTGAATCTCAAGAAATGCATTTTTGCCGTACCTCAGGGCAAACTGTTGGGGCACATAGTATCTAAAGAAGGAGTTTCTATAGATCCCATGAGAATCGTATCTATAATGAACCTACCTCTTCCAGTAAATAAAAAGGCAGTCTAGTCCTTTTTAGGGAAGAACAATTTTGTTAGCAAATTCATAATTGATTTTGTGGGCTTGGTTAGACCAATGAAACTCTTTCTAAAAAAAGACCTGGTCTTCAAGTGGAATATAGAAGGAAGGCAAGCCTTTGAAGAGGTCAAAAGGGCTATCTCAGCAGCCCCAGTGCTTAAAAACCTAGATTTTTTCAAGCCCTTTGTAATATATGTCTATGGAGGAGAGTCAAATATTGCTGCTGTCTTGACTCAAAAGAACGACAGGCTGGAGGGGGAACACCCAATAGCCTTTTTATCAAGAACTCTCAGGGATTATGAGACTAGGTACAATTTTTTAGAAAGACAAGCCTATGCCAATATAAAATCCCTCAAGAAATTCAAGCATCTGATATTAGGGAACAAAATTTTGATACTTGTAGCTCACCCAAGTGTCAGGGAATACATCATGGAGGGAAAAATTATTGAGAAAAGTGCCAATTGGATCATTAAGATCCTTGAATATGATCTAGAGGTCAGACTCACCAAGCTGGTCAGAGGTAGGGGGCTATGCCAATATATAACCCAAGAGCTTGAAAAGATGTTACCCGAGGAAGCAGATTCAGAAGGAAAGATAGAGACGGTGCTAAAATTACAAGAGGTTGATCAGGAATCCTGGGTCACAAGCAGGATTCAATTTGTGAAAAATGGGATTTATCCAAGAGAACTCGCTCAAAATTAGAGGAGATATTATAAGATACAGGGAGTTCATTTTGTTTTAATTGAACAAGTCCTTTTCAGAAGAAATTTTGATGGAAAATTGTTAAGATGTGTAGAACAGGCTGAAGCTAAAAGAATACTACATGAAATGCATCATGGAATATCAGGGGGGCATTTTTATGTAAAGACCAAAACCATAAAGATAAGTGAGGTAGGATATTTTTGGCCTACTTTATTTGTAGATTGTTATCAGCTCGTTAGAAAATGTCAATCCTTCCAGTATTATATGGGGATGAGAAGGAATGCAACCATGCCCCTTAGTCCTATAATTGTGGATGGAACTTTTGCTCAATGGGGTCTTGACTTCATTGGGATGATAAATCTAGTGTCCAGTATGGGTCACAAATGGATATTAACTACCACAGACTATTTCACCAGATGGACCAAGGTAGTCCCACTTAAGAAAGCAACAGAGAATGTGATCCTAGATTTTCTAGGGGGTATCACTACTCATTTTGGGGCTCCTCACACCATCATTTCAGATAATGCTAAAGCATTCTTAGGGTCTAAAGTATCTGACTTTGTCTTGAGACATGGAATATATCTGAAAACTTCATCTAACTATTACCCTTAAGGTAATGGTCTAGTAGAATCAACCAACAAGAACCTGATAAGACTCATCAAAAGAGTAGGGGCTGATCATCACAAAGAGTGGCATAAAGTGCTTAATCTAGCATTATGGGCTGATCGAATCACGCCTAAGCAAGTGATCAAAATGTCTCCATATGAATTGGTATATGAAAAGTCTGCTATGATTCCCTTGAGTTTGGAAATTCCTGCTCTCCAGCTGATCAAACAAATTGAAATTGAAGAAAATGGCCCCATGCAGGTTAGACTCATAGAAATTTTGGAAGTTTAGGAAAAGAGGTATATAGCCCATGATTCATTGATTAAGCATCAGGGAATGGTTAAGAACTATTTTAATAAAAGGACTCCAAATCCTAATTTTGAAGTAGGCTCAATTGTTTTGAAATGGGATGCAAGGGCCGCCAAGCTGGGTTAGCATACCAAATTCGAAGTGCTATGGACTGGCCCATATAAAATTCACACATATAAGCAGAAGAATTCTTTTGAGCTAGAGTCGATGGAAGGAGAACCTGAAGAGATTCCTATAAACGAAATCTATTTGAAACATTTCAATTGACTTGGGTCTTTGATGTATTATAGTTAAATAATTTCCCTTTCTCACATTGTTTTTCATTATTTTCCTGCTTTTCTTTTAATAAGTGTTTTAAACACATTCGATGGCTCTTTTGAAGCTGTAATTTTTGCAATTTTGATCTAGTGGGAGGTAGATTTTTTGTTTTGAGCATGCTCAAAAGTCTTGAGGGTCACCAATAACTATAGAGTAAATTTTTACTCTATGTTGCATTCAAATTCTCAGTCAAGCACTGTATTTTTGGTTCCCGCATACCTTGGTCATAGCGACAGAGTTAGAACAGAGCGCAGGTTCATTTTCTATCTAAGTATCGAAGTGTAGTGGAAGCTGCCATGTGGCATAGTCTGAGCATAGGTTCAATTTCCCTTTTTTTATTTCTTCATTTCATTTTTGCCTAAGTATTGAATTCGAGCGAAAGTCACCAAGTGTTGCTTTTTGAAATAAGGAGCCAGCCAAATGGCATCATCCGAGACACTTTTCATAACTTTCAAGAAAGACACAGATTGTGTCATGTATCTAATAACAACTATGCAGAATGCACTACGTGTCAGCATTCGCATCTCATTTTGGCACCCACATTTCATTCTATTTTTTAATAAAGGTCTTCAACAAGTTAAGTAGAAAAAGCAGCGAAAAGCACCAAGTGGCAGTCGCGAAAGGCCCTAAACTACTTTTTCAGAAGATAGCGGAAGTCACCACGTGTCGACATTTGAGAGACAGTCAGCTCAACGCCTGGGTTTAATGTTGGTTCAATGTTTGGGTTCAATACCTCAGTCAATGTGTAGATGGCATGCAGTGTTGAATTGTTGAACCATTAAACTATTTTGGTTCATCAAACGGTTCAAGGGAGTGTCCCAAAAAACCAAAGGGGTTAAGTACCTTTTTGAAAAATAGAGAAGTGCCATTCCATTTTATCTAAGTATCGAAGAGCAGCGGAGGCTGCCAAGTGTCACTCTCCGAGCCCCTTTTTTACTCCATCCTCAAGAATAGTGGAAGACGCCACATACCCATAGTGAAAGAAGTGGAAGATGCCATGTATCTTCCCAGGAACAATGGAGGTCACCACGTGTCAACTTCTGAGAGACCATCTTTGAGCTTCATTGCTGAATAAAGATTGTGGTGGGTCTCGGGTGTTATTTCAAAGGTCTGTGGAAGTGCCAAGTGCCAACATGTGAAGACTGCCACGTGCATCCATCCCCTTTTAAAAAGTTACTCGGGTGAGGAATGCAGTGAGTTTTATTTTGTTAAAACTGCTAAGAATCGAAGAAGCGGATTGTGGCAGGTGTCGAAAGCAGAGCATTCTTGAGTAGAATATAGAGAAAGCAAAAAATAATGTGTGTCTTCAGTAAATCAAGTGGAAAGCACCAAGTGTCGTTCTCTAATGCCTTCTAAGCAATAAGGAGAATTTTAGGAAATTGACTAAGTGTCCTCTTCTATTTCAACATAACAGAGTGTTTTGTGTATCTGTTGCTACAAAGCAAGATGGAGGGAAACTCGACGGGAGTTATTCCTGGTAGATGGGACAATTCGTTAGGTAGATTTTTGGGGCCTGAAAACATTAAAAGGGCCATTTATTTATCCCCTGTAAGTGGAGGAGAATAGACAATTGAGTGGCTAAGCAAGTGATGGAATAAGAAATTCAGGTGCAGAAGGAGGTACTAGTCATGAATCACCGTGTCACAGTCAGGGCAGTTCTTGATAAGACTAGGATGCATCTAAGACATTAAAAGTGCCATCTGTTTGTCCCCTATGAGTTAAGGATGGAGTAGAATTATGTGGGAAAGGAGTCGATGGAAGGAAAAATCTGAGGCTATAAAAGAAGAAGAATTGTAAAATCTAAAGGGGGAGACTTTTTCTATAGTTTTAGACTTGCTAGAGTTTTTGACTAAGTAGTATCATATGATTTTGTCTCATTTTCTTGAGTTTTAAAGTTGATGTAACTGTGCATGTTTTGTGCCTTTTATATGGGTGAATGAATTAAGAATATTGAACTCTATGTCTTTGTTGATATTATCTGTGTCATTTTCAAAAGTAGTCTAGACTGTAGATTTTCTGGAGTTGTGATTAGGAATGTCATTTGCTTTTGTCTCATTTTCTTGAGTCAAAAGTTATACATAACCATACGTGTTTTCTGTGCCTCTTATGTGATTGGAAGATTCTTACAAGAAGATTGAACACTATGCCTTTGTTGACATTCTCTGTATCTCAACAAAAGAAGCCTCTTTTATGAGCCTTTATTTCTATTGTCTTAATCTTTTACATTGATCATGCACTTATCTACTCTTAAATGTAATTGAATTCTACATATAGTCTCACTGTGCTTAGGTTAGGATTAGGATTACTCTCAGGCACATCGCCAAAGTTAGGTTTCATTTCCTACATTTGCATTTCTGTTTAATTTCCTATCCCTTTTCCCCCAACATTTGATACAAAAGAAGACAATATCCCACAACTTGAAACTTCCCATTGTTGTTGACTAGAATCAATTGCAAATTTTCATCATCAACAAATCCCAATATATGAATCCTAACCTAAGATGAAATACATATCCTCAAGTGCTCTTTTGATCATTAATGAATTGACCCAATCACTATCCATGTAACCCACAAGATGAAACTCATTTTCTACTGTATACAAAACTCCATAATCCCTTGTTTCATTCACATACCTCAATCTACTCATTCCCACCTTCCAATGTGTCTCCTTTGGCATCTCCATAAATCTTGATATGAGGTTGACTGCATACATGATGTTGGGCCTAGTTGTAGTAAAATAAATTAAGCATCCCACTAAGGTCTTATAACATGTGGGGTCTACATTATTTTTACAATCATATTTGCTCAACTTAAGACTTGTCTCAACTAGAGTAAATACTAGCTTGATATCTAACATCTTAAACCTCTCCAAAATATCATTTGCATACTTAGATTGGCATATGAATATTCCTTCATTCATTTTCTTGACTTCTATCTCAAGTTATAACACTTCAAATAATCCCTTGTTCCATTCACATACCTCAATATCCTCTTGCTTGCCTTCCAATGTGTCTCCTTTGGCATCTCCATGAATCTTGATATGTGGTTGACTACATACATGATGTTGGGCCTAGTTGTAGTCAAATAAATTAAGCTTCCCACTAAGATGTTATAGCATATGGGGTCTACATTATTTTTATAATTGTATTTGCTCAACTTAAGACTTGTCTCGACTAGAGTAAATACTAGCTTGATATCTAACATCTTAAACCTCTCAAAAATATCATTTGCATACTTAGATTGGCATATGAAAATGCCTTCATTCATTTTTTTGACTTCTATCTCAAGTTATAACACTTCAAGAGGAGGATCTACATAAAGGTATGATAAATCTACCATCTAATGTTATTATTATGAGAGGTATGGACATTATACTAGTGAGTATAGAAAGAAGGAGTATGACATGAATAGGCAAAATTCAAATTTCTACCATACACAGAAGTTGAACCTAATAAGAATGACAAATGTGGAAGCTTGTTTATAACATACAACATTGCCAAGCAAAGTGGTAAAGAGACATGAGTGGGAATAAAGAGATGTTCAACCACATTGATGATTCAATCAAGTCAGAGGTGAAGATGGGAAACAATGAGAAGGTTCCCATCATGGGAAAAGGAAGCATTTCTATCCACACTAAGGTGATAAAAGGCAAATCCAAGATGTATATTATGTGCCTAGATTGAAGTACAATCTTATAAACATAGGGCATCTTGTCCAAAAGGGATACAAGGATATATTGTAGAATGGTGAATGCATCATCTTTGATAAGAATGGCTATAATAAGTAGATTGCAGTAATCAAGATGACAACCAATCAAATGTTTCCATTGAGAATGAAAAGTGAACTTGCAACATAATTCAAAACAATGATAATAAATGAGTCTACTCTTTGGCATCTAAGGTATGGGAATTTGAGCTTTGGAGGGCTAAGCCTTCTTCAAAAGAAGCATATGGTGAAAGGTATGTCCCTTATAGAACAATTGAACAAAGTGTGTGAAGGATGTATATTGGGGAAGCAACATATGAGTGCATTTCCCATGGGTAAAGTATGGAGAGTTAGAGCTCCTTTAGAGCTGATACATTCAGACTTGTGTGGCCTAATGAAGACCCCATCCATATCCAAAAATGTCAAATTCATGGCATTCATATATGATTTCAATTGAAATATATGGGTGTATTTCTTGAAGAATAAATTGGAAGCATTTGATACCTTCAAGCAATTCAAGGCCATTGTGGAGAAGTAAAGTGGCCACTACATCAAGATTTTGATGATGATTAGAGGGGCAAAGTATATCTCTAATGAGTTCATAATGTTTTACAAGGATCATGACATAAATAATTAATTTGTAACCATGTATAAACTACAAAAAAATGGTGTGGCTTAGAGGAAGAATAGTACCATCTAATAGATGGCAAGGAGCATGTTAAAGGCAAAGGGTTTACCTAATAATTTTTGGGATAAGGCTATAGCAATAACCATATACTTATTAAACATTTATCCAATAAAATGCATTAGGGATATGATCCCTCAAAAAGCATGGAGCAATTAGAAGCCAAGTGTTGAACACCTTAGAGTGTTCAGTTGTGTGGCATATGCACATTTGCCTAAGCAAAGAAGGACAATATGGGATGACAAAGGTGAGAAATGCATATTCATAGGGTATAATGACCAATCAAAGGTTTACCAATTATATAATCCCATCATCAAAGATCTCATAATTAATTGGGCTTTTCAATTCAGTGATCATGAAGCTTGGGAAGAGAGATAATAAGAAGAGCATGTGCAAACAAGGGCTAGTGGACCCTTTATTGAAACTAAAATAGTAGGTGTTATAACCACCAATGCACCAAGTTGGACCCCTATTTCACAAATGACTGATTCATCTAATGGTAACATCTATTATGGAGGTCAAGGAGTTGTTCATGAGTTAACATCCTCCTCCTCCAACTCAAGTCAATGCCTAGCAAGGACAAGAAGCTTGTAAGAAGTATATGAGCAGTCAAGGTATGAGAAAAATGAAGATAAAAATATGAAATATGCTCTTTTTTTATCAGTTGATCCTATCTACTTTGAATAAGTAGTTAAGAATAGAAAGTGGTGTGAGGCAATAGATGAAAAAATGCACGCCATAGATAGAAATATGACTTGGGAGTTAGTTGACCTATCAAAAGGAAAAGAGGTCATATGAGTTAAATGGTGAAGGGTTACAAGCAAAGGCATAGATGTGACTATAATGAGATGTTTGTACCCATAGCAAGGCTAGAAAAACTAAAGCTATGAGGATTGTTGTGGGCAGAAAATACCAAATAATGTGCAGGCCCAGGTGGGAAACAAACAAACAACACATAAAAATATGAAATAGGGGAGGGAAAAGATGAAGCAAAACACAATATATATATATATATATATAATTTTATAAACTCCTATTACATTCTTTTATTGACAGCTACATCTGTATACTGAAAAAATAAAAACTCCTTACTAATTGTTATCAACAATAAAATTCTCTTGCCTTGTCTACTCTACCTCTTTCTCCTCTTCTCTATCCACTGTAGACTGCTGCTGCTGTAATATTCTCCAGGATGCTATCATATGTTTTGCTTATTTTTGTAGTGCACTTCCCCACTGGATGTTGCTTTGTCTTCTACTACTCTATTCTTGACTATTGTTGCATTTAATATCTTTTTGCTGCACACATTTTTTATATTGTCTTCTATTCTATTTGTCTCCTTATAATTGAAAATTCACCTATTGTATCATTTCCCCCAAAAACTAAAATGGTTCCCAAAATTTAAAATTCAAAATGCTACATTAAATGGTTGCAACTGTCATGATCTGGAGTTGGCTACACAAGTAGGTATGAAATAATAAAAAAATATTTCAACAGTCTTAACCCTTCTTTCTGTTATATTAATTGATTTGTATCGATAAAGCTAATCAAAATTTTAAATTTATTATAGGGCCGTGTGGTGTAGCAAATAATCCCAAGACTTGTGACACTGGGTTAGAGGAATCGATTGTAGGAAACTTGGTTTCCATCATTAAGGAAATAATCATACCAAAATTATTAGTGATTCTTTGGTTGTTGTTAACAAAAGCATCCAATGGATAAAATCAATGAAACCTTGGGAAAGGTGTGCAGGGAGTTCTTTTCATGTTTCAATGAATAAATCTATAATTCTAGAAGGCAATCATTGGTCTACTATGATTCAATCCTACATCCTCAACATCCTCGACCTTTCCATTCAAAAAATAAGCACTAACCTCCATCCATGCATCACCAAAAATCATCCACCAAATTCAATATCATTTTCACAAGTCTTCTTTATAGGGTTGTTAATAAGATTTTTTTTTTGTTACGTATTAATATCTTTTATTCCTTCTATCATAATATATTAATATAATGAGTGAGTCATTTTGAAAATTATTTTTTATAGTTTTTTTATTCATTTTTCTGGTATGTTAAGTCACATTTTCTTGTGTGTTATGTTTAATATCTTGTGAATTAATCTCCTCCCTCCAATCAATCAAATTGCATGATTTTACACATTAAATTGACAATATTATAGTTTTTAAAGTAATTATTTGGAATATTCCTTGAGACGATATTAGGGAATATTCCACTTAATTAATAATGATTGGTTTTTTTTATATAATAAAAAAATAAATAGTTTCTAAATTATACTGAATATGTGTTGTCACCACTTATTATTAAATGGTATGACAACTCAACTCTCTATTGTAGGTAACTAATTATTCATAAGGATTATTATTTTTAGATTACTTTTTAATTATTAGTAGTTGGAAGATTTTTTTACATTTAATTTTTTTTTATTATATTACACTAAGATTTTATTATCAATAACAATGACAACACAACTTTCTATTTATTATTATTATTTAAATGTTTTAAAACTTTCCATAAAAAAAATCTAGATAAGAGTTTATTCTCACTACTTATTGTCAACACCAATGACAACATAACTTTCTATTTATTATTATTTTTAAAAAGTTTTAAAATTTTCCATCTAAAAAAAAATCTAGAGTTGTATTTATCTTCTTATTTTCAATTTCATGTATATATGCCTATCTCAGACTAAAGCATAAATAAATCTGATCTGAAAGAAAATACCATGGGTTAAAGAGTATTATAAAATCTTGGAAACGAGTATGTCAGAAAAGAATTTTTAGATGGTAGGTAATTACGATAGTGATAGAAATAAATATGTTAGAAAAGAATTTTTAGGCGGTATAAAGTTTGAAGATTTTTAGAAGGATGAAAATGTATGTTAATTTTGTAGACATCCAATTCCAGTCACAATTGACTTCTGATCGGACGTCAAACTGATTCTTACCAAACATTGCAAATTAAGTCTAAGAATAACTAAATGTCCCAAATTTATTTGTGCATCATTCATCAATGCTAAAAATAAGTTGGGGCATCCCTATTTGGGATACTAGCCCATATGCAACAACAACCTCTCACGAATTCTTCCTCAATCACCTTGCAACATAACAACTACAATTTGGCCTATGGACCCATTAGACGGGGCACTTGATCAAATTTTGAAAGAGATAAAATTCTAATCAAATAAAATTATCTAATTAAACATGATTAAATGCTTAGTTGAATCATCCATTTGAAATTAATGAATATTTAAAAATGGTAATTCCAAAAATCAAAATATCAAGACTTTTCATCATTACCTTTATGAGTTGTCAAGCTCTTCCAAAATATCCCAAAATATCTAATTTGAGAGCCATGCCTAGTAATTAAAAATCATAATTGCATGAAAAATATTAACTCAATTATAATTAGTCTCAACTTATCTAGGGTTAGTTTGAAACCATTCCATGTTTAAACTCAAGCTTAACTCACCTTGGGTGAGAGTTAATTCTTGAAGCTATAAATGTACTTATTAATTTATAAGCTATTTTGGTGCAAAATGATTATGCACAAATATCTTCAATAAGATCTCTTGGTGTAGTGTTATAATTCCTAAATGCCTTGCAAGTAGTATTACCATGCTTAAATCTTAAGCCAATCAATCAATCTAAAATGCCAAGGAGAGAAGGAACAAACCAAACTTCATTGTCAAAGACTTCTTGATGCACAAGTTGAGCAAGCCATTTCAAAAAAGCCATTTGGAGTTCCAAGGAAGGTAAAAGAGTGTTTTCATTTATGTTTTAGTTGTGTTTTCATATGTATGATTGTTACCTATGCCCTCCCTAGTTGTCTAGGCTAGAGGTGTTAAGATTTTAGTGTGTTTATTTTCATTTGTTTTATTGGACTAACACAAAACTAAATCCCCCTCTACGTATTATTTGTTCATATGTTGACATGCCTAGTGGGACCCTCACCCCAAAAAGTTGTTCCTAAGGCATTTTAAGACACCCTCTTAATAATTTTCATGTCAAAATCCAAGCTTGCTAATCAAAATAGGTGAATATTGAAGGCTCAATGACGTTTTTATAGAAGTTACAAAGTTGTTCTGTGAAGTCACATTCTTGCTATTTGGATTCATGATATTACACAATATTGTTACTCTTATAGTCACATTTTTTTGATTATTTATGAATTTTTTCACTAACTATCATGATTTCATCCTTGACCACCACAGTTTTCTAACTGACTATTTGTGTTTGCAAGGAATTCTATGATATTGTAATATCATGACTCTACAGTCATGATATTACCTTAAAAATTGTAATATTACAATATCATGACTTTGAAATTCATGATATCACCATAATTTATTTATTTTTGTATTAACTTTTATGGTATTATACTTAACTGCCATAGTTTGTTACTAACTATTTCATGTTATGGGGTGAATTGCGATATTAATTAAACTTTTACATTATTGTCTTTATTTTAGCAATATTGCCTTAATGCTAGTGATTTTTCACTAATTTTGTGTTTTGCAAGTAAGTTGTGGTATTGTCATAATAGTTGTAGTTTTTCAAAAAAAGTAGCAATATTACTCTGTGTTTACGCAATTTTGCACTCTGTGTAAAATTTTAGAAACCTGAGAGCGAGAATTCAAAAGTCATTTGTTCACTTATGATTTGATTTGAAGCATAAGGACCCCTAACATGTTTTATAAGACCCAAAGGTCAAAGGAAAACATTTAAAACATTCCAAATTAAAAATTTCAAATTCGTGTTTTAAAAATCTTTTTACTTAAGTTATTTTTATTTTTTCAATGTTATTTCAACAATAAATGCCAAGGGGCTCATACTTCATCACATATTTTGTTTTGGTGCTATAAAATTGAAATCTCACATTAGTTACATACTCAAAAGAGTTTTCATTTTCATGCTTATTTGAAGTATTTTTTAAAAAAGATGAGCGACGTGTGTATGCTCTCCCCCCATCCGCTTTAGGGAACTTGGGTGATAAAAAATTCTCACTCTTTGAATTTATCACTTTGGTCCTAATGCGTGAAAGGAAATTCGCTAAAGATCTCCCAAAAATCTAAATGATTTAGGTGACCCAAAATCGACCCTAAAATCCTTCCACTTGTCTTTATTTTCATGTATTTTGGCTTGTGATCAGGAGTTTATTACATCCTCATGAGTTCTCTAGGGAAGTGTTGACCTGAGAATTCATCTGTCGACATCATTTCAACCCCACTCTATGGTGAGGTATATAAATTAAGGGTGACCCATTGGGACACTTGTTTTGAGTGGTTAAAACAAGCTCTGTTAGTGGTACTTAGCCTTAGAATGTATGGGCAACTCAAACATGACACTCACTGAGCAATTGATAGATGTAGTGGTTATGAAAAGGACATGGCCTTTTCAAAATAAGCTGATTGATGTGGATCCTAATGGTATGATTTTCCTTAATGTTTTCCATACATATGGGACCATATAGAAATGAGTGAAAATTGATAGTTTAGATAACCTGCTTATTGTAGATATACTATTTATGTAGGGAGAGTAGCTTGAAGTTCCATGTCATCATACGAACTCTTGAGCAAAGGGGGGGCTAAAAACCCTACTTTTGATGCACTTTTACTTTTTATATTGACAATTTAAAAACCTTTCAAGAGAAAGTATATAGATATAATTCAACAGTGTAATGCAACCTTGTCAATTTTAAGATTTAAAACATTACACTTAGGCATTTTTGTCATTTTGACCTTTTTACTTACATGGTCTTAAGTCGAAACTATTTATTTATCATACCATGTCAAAAATGAGTCTTATCTACACATCAATCCTTTGTTTAAAGAGGTGTAATGCCATCCATTTGACATCACACCTTTTGTCTTAGTCATTTATTAAAACCTTTGTTTGTGTGTGTCACTTTCTTGAAAAGGACATTATTATGATACCCAATTCATTTCAAGTCTTGTGACTTAAAGTTTTTTGAAACATAACATTTATCACATCTTTAGAGAATGATAACATAATTATGTTACTCGAATTGTTTCAAAGAATTGTGTTCTTATGTCTAAACTCTAATGTCAAAACCCAAAACAATGTGTGCCTTTTGGATCTATACCTAGTGCCATCATGCCATCCATTCTTGTCTAGCCTGTTGTCTATTTTAAAGAAGCCTAGTTTTTTAAATCAAGTTTGAAATTAGATTTGACAAGTTCAAAACATTGATTGATTTCTACCTATGACTCATGTAATTTTGGCCTAGACATCGATCTTTCACTTTTGGGTTATGTAACTTAGGTTACTTCTTTGCTTAATTTAAAGACTATTCTTGTGGCTAGATTTGGGGAAGTGGTCTATATTCCATATTCCTAGTGTTCTATGTCTTTTGCCAAATGATAAATTTTATGTTTAAAATCTAAATGTCTAATTTGTGTCAAAGTGTTTCAAAAATTTTAAATTAAATCTCTTGCCATTTAGACCTCATTTTGTTTAAAAGTCTAACTTTTGTGCATTTTCCAAAAGACCTAGCAATACCTGTTTTGAGCCTAGCTTTTGTGCCTTATTTTCTAAAGGACCTAGAAACCTTTGTTTCTTTGGACCTAGTTTAGACTTGTTTGAAACACTTTGTACCTAAGTTTGGAATTTTGGTTTTAATTCATCCACTTGACCTTTTTGTGTAAGATATTTGATGTTAGACTCTTAGACCAAGTTTTAGCACAAATCTTTTTGGAGATACAGTTCCACTTTTAGACCAAGTTAGACCAAGTTCAAACCAATCATCCTTTTTGACATTGGTTTTAAGAGTTTATATAACTCTAATCCTATTTTTTTGAAACATTCATCATTGATTTAGATATGTCTCATTACACTTGTAACAGAGCCATATATAATCTAGGTTATGATAATGTGGTCACACAAGATGCCTATGGTGATGATGTAGTTTGTGAGATGGATCCTTATCCTCCTTACACTAATCAATATGGGGTAGATCTCAAGATCTCTTAGCCCACTATCTAGTTAACATACCTCTATATTCAGAGTATGACCAAGAACAAATAGTGTAATACCTTGTTAGCATGCCATTGATTGTAGAACAAGTTCAAAAATAACTGTATTACGTTGTTATGCTATTGACATATGATACCTATTTGTTTGATCATCACTTACTTGAAAACAAATATGAATATTTAGTTAGAGATGTGGAGGTAGGGGCTAAGTTTATAGCATAATTCCCCCATGATAATTTACCATGTCTAGTTAGAGTGCCTTTCAACATGTCATTTAACCAAACCATTGAACATGCCTCTACTAGCAATCCTCAAGAGCTCACGCCAATGACATATCAAGACCCACATATTCTTATCATAGGAAAAGGCCTCATAGAGGACCACTTTCTACAAATCCAAATGACATATCAAATCCATTTGAACTTAGCACATAATTTTAATCACATGACCATGTCAAATACCCCACTCATTGAGCTAACTCCTTTAACAAGAGTATTAGTCAAATTACAAGGTCAAGATAATTCAGGTGTAGACCCATTTATGTAAAGTACTTCATTTGGTGATATATTTACAATCTCATTTATTGAATAAGTGTCTACTACTTCTATATAGATGAATGTGCCAAACACAGTGTATAACACACATTATCTAATCTAGGCCAGAGTGGTTTAACTACACCAATAACTAGTCCTCAATAAGTGCCTTTAGTTAACACCATGAGTGGTTTATAATCGCAAGGGGTATTAACTCCTACATCCCAACCAAAACAAGTTACCTCTAATCCTCAACCAACTACTTCTTTAAGCATGTAACCACAAGGATTAAGTAATCAATTTCCAACTAGTGCATTGCCTCTACAAAACATGAAAGATGTTACTCTACCTAAACAAGAGATGACTACCATTCCAAAACAATAGGCATAGTCTAATATACCTCCATATCCGAGACTGAAAACTATGCCACCTCAATAGGGGGAAACACATGTAGTGACAAGTATACCTAAATAGTTACCAGCCAACATGTTGTTATAATCATAAACATTATGTAATAAATAATGTATGTCTCTTGGTTAATGAAAAATGTTGAATATAAAACAAGCATCTAATCCAAAATAGGTGTTCACAAAACTAAGAGGTACTACAATCGAACAAGTACCAATTAGGTAGTAATTGCCTTTTATTCCAAATGTGTCACACATCCAATGATAGGGCCTTGGTTCATAAGTTTCCCTTACTCAGCCAAGTTTGAATAGTTATCAAGTCCCCAATAAACCTTAGTAGGCATGGTACTTTACCTTGAGCCATATCCTTCCATTGCAAACATGATTCCATCAAAATTAGTCCTATATATTGAATCCAAACCAGAATATCATACTATAACATGTGCAATTTTAGCAATCACATCCTAACCTAGGAATGCATATTCCTAGTTGGTTCCCTAACCAAACCAAAATTTCATAAAAAAACATTCCTCTATTATACCTTGGTCAAGGTAATCCACCTTTGACCACCCAATGCCCATCTTAGGCTAATTTTCCATCTAGTTTCTTGACACAAGAACTGTAGAAACTAAAGGATGTAATAACTACCATTTAAGTAGGGAAATAAATGAAGTTCTAGTTAGATGATGTGTGTTCATACACATTCAATATGGAGTATCTATGGATACCATTTCCTCCACAGTATGAGCCACCAAAATTTGATAAGTACAAGGGTAAAGGAGACCCTAAGGCCCATTTAACATAATTCTTTATTGCTTGTCAGCCAATGGCTTACAATGACATTTATTTAATCATTAGGTTTCTTTGAAGTATAGCAAGACAAGCTTTGGAGTGGTTCCTAAAATTGTCAATAAATTCAGTGTCTAATTTTCATGACATTTCAGACAAGTTTATTTAATATTCCTCCTACAATCTCGAACATGATATTTCATTGGTAGATTTAACTTAGGCCAAGTAGAAATTCAGTGAAATCTTTATAAGCTATCTACAGAGATGGAGAACACTTGCTAGTCATTTCACCCACATCTTACCAGATAAATAATTGGCTACTGTGTTCACTAAAAATTTGCACAGTGAGATATCTTATCACCTAGAGTTGTAGTGTGTGCATACCTTCAAATAGATCATCAACAAAGGTTTGATAATTGAAAAGGACCTTATTAACAAAGGGATTATCAATATCACCTCTTTGATCCAAAAATAGAACAAAAACCAAGGAACAAGCCAAGATCAGAACCAAAACCAAGTCCAAGTGCAAGTGTTAGCACCAATCTAAGTTAGTAATTATGAAAAATCAAAGCAATTCAATCATAAAAAGAATGTTATTAGAAATAAATTAATTGATTTGTGTCATGTCAAAATGGTGAAAACATCATCTACTCAGCCTATGCTACAAATACAATTGACTCCTCTTGAATAACCTATTCAGTAAGTACAACCTTCATAGTAGCCTAGACCAGCTCAATAAATGCAACAACCACTACCTTTGCAAACCCCTTCTCCAAGAAGAAATGTGCCTACTCATCGAGTCTTTAGCAACCTTGGAGAACCCATTGAAGCCATGTTTCAAAATCTAGCCATTGCTAACATGATTATTTTTGCCATATAGAAGCACTACCCTCAGGGTATTCCTTATCTAGACTAGTGTAGAGAGAATGAGTTTTGTGAATACCAACTTGTTCATGGACATAATTTATGGTGTTGTGTGAAAATAAAGCACCTCATTGAAAATATTTTATAAAATGGGGAGATTATATTGGATAATAGACTATCTACATCCAATTAGAACCTGGGTATCTACTAAAACCCTTTTTTGCAACATAATAATAACAATCAATAACAATAACATTAAAGGCCTGAACAATAGCAACAACAGTATCAAGAACTATGATAAAAATAATAGTACTATCAACAAAAACAATAACATCAATCAAAGGGAAGGAACCAAGGCCAAATTCTTTCCAATATTGAACTGACTTACCATGTAGTTACACATGACTATAGCAAAGTTGTAAGTCATATTACAAGAGGTCATAATTACACCATCACCATCAATCATAGACTAAGTGCTAACCAAACATGACTATTACCAAATAATTCTAATCAATCCATCTATGTCAGTAATCCTTATTTGACCTAGGACCACAAACAAGCATACCAACAACTAGGAATTACTATTTTTGGACCTTATATCGATCACTCATCATTACCCTGTGACCACAAACAAGTACACTAGTAAATGAGACTTATCTTATCTAGCCCCTCTACACCATCATTTTATAGCAACAATGGTCCTATATCTAATCTCAATCATGCAATCACAACTTGATGAACAAATATTACCATTCCCAGCCCACAACCATCTACCACCAAACCCATCCAACCCACTATCTTGGTTAAGAACAAGACATATACCATTATGAAGGAAAATATATTTGACATTATGGAATAACTTCAAAAGATGCCTACATAAATATACATTTTGGATTTTTTGTGTACATCTACTATCCATAAAAAGATCCTAACAAAGTTATTATGTCAATCCCAAGCCCCAAATGACGTAAGCCCAAACAAATTTCAATCTTTGGTTGGACATCTAGCCCTAGTCCAATAGTTAACATTAGACCAAAGTGATATGTCATACCTTGGACCTCTCCATAACAATCCATTGTATATTAAAGTTATCATAACATGACATGAAGTCAAACATGTCCTCATAGACAATGGATCAAGCCTGATTATTATGTATTTGAAGCTCATCAAGTATCTAGGATATACAATAGTTGATATATAGCCATAAATGATTAGCATTAAAGCTTATGATGATGAAGAACAAGAATCACAAAGCACCATTAGCTTGTCAGTTATCATTGGGCCCTTGACCTATGATACACTTTGCCATGTGTTAGTCCTAGATTTGTCTTATAATTTGATTATAAGTAGGCCTTGGATACATGAAATTCATGCAATCCATTCAACATTGCACCAGTGTCTCAAGATCTCTCACTTAGGTATGGAAGTCACCATCAAGGAAGATTTGTAGCTTTATTAACATTACAAACTTTTGGAGGTAGATTACAAAAGTTATAACTATTGCTTTGGCATAAATCTAGTTCCCAAAATGACAAAGGGATATAAATACTTATTGATTTGCTAGAAGCCATTGTATAGAATGAGATAACCTTGATTCATCTTCCCATATGCCACCTCCTGAATTGTATAATCATTTTACCATCTCATCTAATGGCCTAGGGGAAGATTTTACCCATGACACATTTTGCATTGCCAAGCTTCCACAGAACCCAAAGTCCTATGGAAGACCTAAATCCAAGCTACTTTACATGGAATGGAAATGAAAAGGAAAAGGCAAACTCCATAGTCTAGGTCTTATCATTTTCACACTAACCACTGGACAAGAAGAGGACCCACTCATAAATGATAAATCCTAGTTGTATAATGACAAATTGGTCAAATGTTACAAAAATGCCATATATCCCATTCCTAATCAAATCATGGGAATTAAGCCTATGAAGGAGGAATCCTTGGGCCAAATTAGTAGGGAATTCTTGAGCCAATATCTATAACATGGTACAAAGGAACCTATGGTCTCAGATTTAAACCACCTGGGGGTGACCCCACATATCTTATTCATTTTCTAATGTCTACATATAGTGATGATGATGCTGATAGCGAAGCAGAGTCTAATCGTAGAATTTACAAAGACCTTGCCAATACTAATCTATTTGACACCCATACTATTTATACTCTTACCCCATTTATTTTCAATAAATCACTTCCTCTTTATTACACTTAACTTATAGTTTGGGATCAACAAGAATGCATAGTGCCTATAGATGAGTTTGAGAATGATGAGGCCTTTTACAAATTTCTAGGCATAAGAGATAATGTTCCATTGGGAGAAAACAAACAAGGGTTCTCAATCAAACTAAATTCTATTGCTTATTTTAGAGAATGGGTGAACACCCTTAGCCATAAACAAATAAATAAAACATTAAGGTCCCAAAGTGAAAACCTCTTTGAGACACTTTTAGACCAGGGTAAAATTAAAGAAAAAGGCTAGTCTTGTGGTGAAAACCTATTTTATGTGCCATTAGATGGGGAGTTCACATTTCCTCAAGGGAAGCTCAGGAGACCACCAATAATTAACTTGCTTTTAGGTTTGAGTTCAATTCTGAAGAACAAAATGCCTTTGATCAAATTATCCAAGAGTTTTCAACAGTGTTTATCACATGGCCATCCCTACCATTGGGAGATTTTAATTTGTCTTGTCTATGAGAAATTGAATATCCATTCCAAATGGAGGAATTTAAAGTTGTAGGCCAAATCAAATCATTGCCAACCATTCTAAAGGATGACTTGACCTCATAGAAGACACTATAGAAGTCAACATTGGGACTCTAGATGACTCAAAATGGATCAAGTTAGGCATGTCAGTCATTGAGGATGAACATGGAATGTTTATAGCGATTTTGAGGGAATTTGTTGACATCTTTTCTTGGGCCTATTAAGACTTGCTAGGTTTGGACCCTGACTTAGTTGTACACCTTGATGCCAAATCTGTGAATTAAAAATTGCATAAGATACATCCTCACATTGCTATAATAGTAAAGAAAAAATTGGAAAAACTGTTAAAAGTGAGATGTATTCGATTGATAGACTATTTAGAGTGGAGCTTGAATATTGTGCCTATCAGTAAGAAGCCAGAAAGAATCCAAATTTGTATTGATTTTAGAGATATAAACAAGGCCTACCTCAAGGATGACTTTCCTCTACCAAACATTGACATGATATTTGATTGTACATTGGGGTATGAAATGCTTTCACTAATGGATGGATTTTTAGGTTATAACCAAATCTAGATTGTGCTAAAAGACCAACATAAGACAACATTTACCACTATGTGGGGAATGTTTTATTATTAGGTTATGCCATTTGGTCTCAAGAATGTTGGCTCCATATATCAAAGAGCCATGACCATCATATTTCATGATATGATGCATGACATTATTGAAGACTATATCAATGACATATTGGGTAAATCAAAGACCCGTGCTGATCATCCATCCACACTACAAAAAATATTTGAGAGGCTTTGTGAATACAAGGTTAGACTTAATCCCAAAAAGTGCATTTTTGGTGTTATATTAGGCAAACTACTAGGATTCATCATCTCTCATAAGGGAATTGAATTTGATCCTACCAAAATACAAGCCATTACTGAGATGCTGACACCTTCTAATTTTAAGTAGCTTTGTAGTTTGCAAAACAAGATTCAATTTATCAGATGTTTCATTTCATAATTAGCTAAAAAATGTCATCCATTTACACACCTACTTAAGAAAGGTGTTAGATTTCATTTTGATGAAGAGTGTTAGTAGGCCTTTTAGCATTTAAAAGAATATCTTACTAATCTACCTATTTTGTTACTACCAATGCTGGGAAATCCATTCCTACTATACCTATCAGCCATAGACAAAGCCCTTGGGGAACTTCTAGCTTAGCATGATGACAATGGAAAAGAACATGCTGTATATTATCTAAGTCATATACTAGTCACATATGAGAATAACTATATGTCCATAGAAAAATATTGTTTAGCTATGATATTTGTAGCATAGAAACTACAAAACTACATGTTAAACAACAAGACCATGGTTATTTCCAAAGTAGATCTGCTCAAGTATCTACTATCCAAAATAGATTTACAAGGCCACATGACTAAATGGATCATGCTTTTGAGTGATTTTGAGATAAAATATGTCAACCCAAAGGATATAAAGGGAGAAGTGTTTGTAGATCAACTTACTGAAGCACCCATTATAGATACCAAACCTCTCACTTTTTAATTCTAGATGAGTCCATTATGATCATCATTAAAACACATCTTGAGGAATAGAACTGGAATATATATGTTGATGGATCATTGACATCACATGGATTAGGATCTGGCCTATTTTTTATTACACCATAAGAAAATATTATCCCTAAATTATTTCATATTAACTTTCCTTGTACTAATAACATGGTTGAATATGAATTATTCATTACAGGTCTTCATCAAGTAGTACAATGGAGTATTCAACATCTCAAGGTTTATGGTGATTATTAGTTAATCATCAATCAGGTTACAAACCACTTTTAGAGCAAAGATGATAAGCTGGTACCATACAAGGACATGGTCAACACTATAAAACATCATATTATTGATATACAATTTGAACACATATTGTAGTCATATAAAATGTGAAATTTGGTTACTTGAGTATGGCTAAAGACACCTAATCCATAGGTCCTCCTACTTAATTGCACAACCCTTTTTAGGCTTTTATTTCACTAATTCCCAATCATCCACAACCTTTCAGACTTAACCCTTATAGACTTAGGATTCTCTTTCAGGCCCAGATCCATCTCCCACATCTCATTCCCTCTGGACAACAATGCCCAACTTGGACAAGAGTGCTGAAACCCAGGGTGTCTTATTTTTGGTGCTATTGTTTAAGTGTACTTTTAGTCTTAAGGATCATATTTTCCTAAATCCTTATCCTAATTCATGTTAACCTAACATGAATTCATTTAATCCATGATCATTAATTTCCATTTAAAATGCCATTCAAGGTCTATTTAGAAGGCTTAACACTTATTTAAAAGAGAGAAGCAAGAATACAAGCAAGTACATTCAAACACCTTTCCCTATTCTCTACATACAACCTTCTAATATTATTCCAAGCTTATTCAAACCCTTACACCAGCCCTTAGCCATCTAAAATACACCAATTTTTGCATCTAATTGCATTTTCATACACAATTGCACCAAACACTTCAATGGAAGAACATCATTAGCTTGATCCCTCCTCAGAGTATTGGTATGTAGGCAGCGTGCCCACACACATGGTGTAGAGTGCATCTAGTGTATCTTTTACACACTAGCCCCTTATCTCTCTTTCCCAATTTTCCATTCAAGTTTAAACATGGAGAGATCTTAGGGGTTTAGAGATTAAAATAGATGCATAAAGAGCTTCATAGAATTTCAAGCTTCGATATTTCACTAACAAAGTAACACAGACCTGTCGAGTAGAACCCAAAAAACTCAGATCACCTAGACAATAGCACCACAAAATAACTATAGCACCAAAAAATAGGGTGTACCACTTTTGATCCTCCTATCTAATCTAGAAACAAACTCCAAGATCTTGTTTGTGATAGTCTCCCAAGCTTGCACAAAAATCTCTAGACCCTGCAACATTCATCTCAGTCAGTTTCCAGCTAAGTTTGATTTTTTTATATTATTTCTATTTTAGAAAAGGTAAAAATACAATATGTTTACACAAATTAGTGGCTTAATTATTTCAAATTATTTATTGATTTACCCTAATTAGACATGTTTATTTAATTTGGAATAAAACTCCATTATTCTAAAAAATAATAAAACATTTGGTAAACCTGACTTCAAATTTTTGCACAAAAACCTTAAAAACCCTAGGGTAAATTATTTATAATTTTTTACCATAATTTATTGATTTTTACTATATTTAAAAATTAGAAATCTACAAATTAATTGCAAAATTATAATATATTTTGTTAAAACCCTAGTTTGTACATACCATGTTTGTTTTGCATACAAACACATTCCAAACACTAGGAAAAAATATATTGCTAATTGTAGAAATATTTTTTGATTTTTCCTAATTTTTTAAAGAAAAATTATACAAAATTTATATAAATTAATATCATTTTAAAAAAAATCATCATACTAATTTAAAAAAAACAAATCATTCAAACACCCTAGTTGCATCAACTAGCTCCCAGTTATTTTCCAATAATTTTGTAACCATTTTCTATATTTTATATTGCATACTTAGCTTAAAAATTCAATTTCAATTTCAATTTCAAAAATTCATAGTATTTTGAAAAATCCCTATTTACATGTACTAGCTTCTATTTTGCTTCTTGAGGTATCACCTTACACTTATAATCAAATTGCCAAAATGATGCTTATTTATTTACAAACTTTTCTTACATTTATTGCAAATAACAATGAAACCATAATGGGCCCTATCATGTACATGAATGATGAGTCTATCATATGTTCATACAAAGCTTCATCCTTTGCATTTCATGCTTATGTTTCATTATATGGGATGATATTACAAAATTCATTGCCAAAAATGCACATAATTTCAAAATTCTTTTTGCATAATCTCTTTTGCTCATAAAAAATAATTACCAACTCCATTTTTATAAATGCATTCAAAATGTCATGTTGCATGACAATAATTTATATGCCTTTATGCAAAAATTCATGATCTCTATCCTTTAATTTCTATCACTCATGGAAAATTTTCAAGCTTATCATGCTAAACATGTTAGAAATGTTATGATTTATGTCAAGATTTTCTATGCATTCATGCACAAATACATCCTCTCTATCCCTTGTTTGCTATATCTCATGTGGAATTTTCTTTATAATCATATTTATATACAACTTATAACTCTACTTACATGCATTTTAGCCCATATAAATGGTTTCTACCTAGATGTATATGCCTCCTTGGCTACTCTTGTTTCAATGTCATATTTCATGCAGAGGAAATAAATCCCTTTTCCTCCTCTCCCTCAAGAGGGTGATAGTTAATTTATTTCTAACCAAGTCCATGATATCACCCCTCTAAAAGGTGAGGAAACCTATACTATTGTTTTTAATGCATACATTCAGCCTATAGCTTCTTCAAACCATCCTTAACATATGTGCTTACATGTTCAATCGAAATAAACTAGGTTTTGCACTTGTGAGACTCTAAGGGATCAAATCACTAGTATGAACAAGTTACTTTCAGATTTACACACATAGAATCACCTATTACATGAAAAAATCACAACATGGGAAAATCATATCATAATGCAAAATCCTCAAAGGCACCATATTTTCAATCATGTATATGCACCTTCACCTAGTCAATTAGTTACAAGCATTGTTACATATCAGAACAATAAATCACTATAAAGTAAATATAAAACTAGTGATTAAAAAAGAATTCAAAGATAAAATAAGTGTCAAAGTGAGGTACTCAGAGAAATGGTTAAATCTAAGTTGATCAAACTACCTCCTCTACATCTAGTGAGAAGATGCAGATATTATTATGCATATCATATAATGCATGGACATCACATAGATTCATGTCTGGCATCAAAAAAACATATACATTAGATAATTGGTAAATTAGTCAAGAAATACATAGTGACACATGAACACATTCACAAAGGGTCAAATTTAGAAACATTATGAAAGTGGTTACCAAAACATAACTCAGAACAATAAAAGGATTAAAAAGCAAAATCAGAGCAAGGAACAATACCACAAGCACAAGTCAAGCATGAAAAAGATGCAAATATACCTCTCCAAAATGAGGCTCAATTTTTAAATCAGTATGGGTTTGGTTATAAATATTTACAATAGTTTAATTATTAAGGTCAAGGGTTGGGCAAATAGGCTCAAGGCATCACTACCCCTGTTCTAGCAGCTGATAATATTTGTCACCAATGTTTGGGATTTATTGAACATCCTAAGACAAATCATTCACATACACAATTTATAAAAGGAAAATATCTAGATAAAATAAAACTCAACACCAACATTCCATTGGTTCAAAATCAAGATGATAATGCTGAGTGGAACAACACAGGTTATTATGATTTCCAAGAGACCGATAATGAATCTAGATATTCAGAATCATATTTGTAGCCATTCCATCATGCTTCATAATCACACACAATTCTTTTGTTTGATACATGACACCATGAAAGGGAGTCTTCTATGAGACTCATCGGTTAGTATTATTTCTTCTCATTATTATATGTACATTGTTTCTTATGCTTGATTGTACATAATTTCTTCTACATTGATTGTACATAGTTAAAATATATCCAAAACATAAAAAGCATTTAGATTGTATGCATCATCCATATTTTAAATTTCTACTACTGTGTTAGACTTAAATTTACTATTCTATGCTATTTTTTTATCGATTATCTACATTACCATGCTTCACTTGATCTTCTTTGAGTGTGTGTAGTGACTTCCAGTTCCTTGATTGCTTCATGTTACCCATTGAGGGGGCATCCTACTTCTATATTCGAGATATACATTGAGATACATCTTCCCATTGGGGGAATCTTCTACATGAATACACCATCTAAGTTATGTCATTCTTATGCCACACACTCTAGTTATCATGTTGACATACATTACTTAGTAGATTACATAGATTACCACATCGACACTCACTAGTATCTTGCACTTGTGTATTTTCTAACATATACCTAGTCTTATACTAAATATGTCTTGCATAGTTTCACTCTTGGTTTGATTAGTTAGACATGATTGTACCTTTCTATTTTTTACATGCTTTCGTTTCTTTCTTTGCATAGGTAGATGTAATTGAATTTATGGTTCCATTTTTGTTTCTTATGTGTGCCTTAGGACATTTGCCAATGTCCTTTGCTTCTATTCATGTGTGTGTACCTTTGGATATTTGCCAATGTCCCTTGCTTGTGCTCTTGTATGTGCCTATAGCCCTTGTGCCAATCTTTGCTTGTTTCAAATTGTATATGTATGTGGCATTTGAGCATGCCTTGTATGCTTGCTTTCTAGTTTGAGTGACATGTTTGCATGTCCCTTATTTGCATGGCCCCTTGGCCAACCTTGTATGCTTCTTAATTCTTTCTTTGTATGCTTGTTACTTGATTGCTTGTCCTTGTTCACAATATCATGCATTTATCTTGATTTCTCGGATTCCATAATGGACATCATGCTCCATCCCTCCAACTAACAACTAACATCTAACATTTCTAGTTCTAGTTTAATACATTACACATGATTTTACATTGTTATATCTATCTAGGCATGCCTCTATTGATCTAAAAATATCTCAATATAAACATTTCTATATCTAGAGATATCTTGTTAAATATCATTGCTATATCATGTATCTATGCAACATAACACACTTGCAGGACTCTTTTCTTCTGAGGGTAGTCATTAGAGGTTCAATCATTCCTACCCTTAGAAGAGGTAGAAATAAACAAGGGTTTTGTAATAGAGATCAAAGATATTTTTAGTCAAAACAATAGGATTCAGATTACCCAATTCATAATCCATAGGTCAAACTAGTCAGAATAGAACACAAAAATAGTGACAATTCTAGATCAACAACCAATTTCAACATAGGACAATAACTCCAAAAATTGAAAATAGTGCCAAACACAAGGGTGTCCTCATTTTGGTGATCTTTTCCAAGAAAAAACACACCTGGATTTTCTAGTAATAGGATTTTTTTTTGGCTCAACTATAGTTTTTGCACATCTAGATTGATCAGAATCAACAGTTTCAATACAATTTTCTCAGGGAATCTAGATATAGGGGGGTATCATGCATGACATGATGGCTCTCACTTCCAATTTTAGATTAGGTAGTTAACATAACTCTAGATCAAAATCCATGTTTTAGACACCAATGATTTGGGGTGATGTGCATGGCACATTGGTCTTCTTTTGTTTTTGAGTTCAATTTATTACCCAAGCATTCTCAGTAGTTGCATGCCTTACTCCATTTGCAGGTGGTTGGCATCTTTTTGAAGTTGAAATTTTATATAAGTTTAACTTCTTGAGTACCTAAGTCTTGAGTTGGCTTTTACATAATCTTACTACATTAGTTTTGATGTGATTTTCATACATGCCTAATCTCTATCTTTTGGAATAGCCAAGAGTGGCCTAGTTTCTAGCATACATTTGGCTATCCATGCCACATTGTTAGATTTTTAGAACATCCATGGGCTCCATAAGCCATCTCATATGACATCTATTTTATACTATCATCACTTCATATCTTCACTTCATGAGACAATGATGAAGCCAAAGGGTCAACCTTTGTATTCTTGAGCCACCTATTCAGAGAGATTGAATACACAACTTAGACATCGATTATCACATGCATGATCATCTAACTTCACTCAGTAGGTGATGATGGAGACAAAGGGCCAACCTTTGTATTCTTTAGCCACTTTTTGGGGAATTGGGCACTCAAGACCATTCATGATATAAATTTTGGTACAACATTATCCAACACAATCCAATGTTACTCAACCTTACTCAGGATCACAACAAGTTTTGTATTAGTTCACGTACCCGATGAGGTGTATTCATTCCTTTCTCTTTCTTTTTCTTTTACTCAACTTTTGTATGTTCTTGTTTTATATCACATATAATAAGAACTAATCTACTCTTTGTTTTATTTCATAGATTCACACTTACACAATGTGATATCTATGAATTATCCAATATTACTCAACATCACACAAGCTTCATAGGCTTCACCTTTGCAGGAAAGTTTAGGTACACTTTCTATTTTTTTCCTTTATCCTAGTATTTCACTTTATTGCATCACTATAATAAAGGGTGGGCAAATGTAGTCATATAAAATGCAAAATTTGGTTACTTGAGTATGGTTAAAGACACCTAATCCACAGGTCCTACTAATTGCTTTCAAAACCCTTTTTAGGCTTTTATTTCACTTTTTTCTAGTCATCCATAGCCTTCATAACTTAACCCTTACAAATCCAAGCAGTTCTTTCAAGCCCAAATCCATCCCCCTAAGTCTCATTCCTTTTGGACAATAACATCCAACTTGGATAGGAGTGCTAAAATCTAGGGTGTCCTATTTTTGGCACTATTATCCAAGTATACTTTTGGTCATAACGGTCATATTTTCTTGAATCCTTATCCTAATTCATGTCAGATTAATATGAATTCATTTAACCCATGATCATTAATTTCCCTATAAAAGGCCATTCAAAGTCCATTTAGAAGGGTTGACGCTCATTTACAAGAGAGAAACAAGAATATAAGCAAGTACATTCAAGCATCTTTCCCTATTCTCTACATACAACCTTCCAATATTATTCAAAGCTTATCAAATCCTTATACCAACCCTTATCCATCTGAAATACACCCAACTTTGCATCTAGTTACATTTTCATACATAATTTCACCAAGCACTTCAATGGGAGAACTACATTAGCTTGATCTCTCCTCAGAGCATTGATATGTAGGAAATATGGCCACACATGGGGTGTGAAGTGCATCCAGCATATCCCTTACACACTAACCACTTCTCTATTTCCCAAGTTTCCATTCAAGTTCAAGCATAGATAAATCCTAGGGATTTAAAGATTAAAATAGATGCACAACAATCTTCACAGAATTTTGAGCTTTGATATTTCATTGACATGATAACACAGACCAATCAAGCAGAACCCAAAACACTCAAATCACCTAGACAACAATGCTAAAAAAAGACTATAGCACCGAATAGTAGGGTGTCCCACTTTTGGTGCTCCTATCCAATCTAGAAATGAACTCCAAGATCCTATTTGTGACAATATCCTAAGCTTGCATATAAATTTTCAGATCCTATAACATTCATCTTAGTTAGTTTCTAGCTAAGTTTGATTTTATCTCTATTATTACTATTTTAGAAAAGGTAAAAATACAATCTGTTTAAACAAATCAGTGGCTTAATCATTGCACATTATTTTTTGATTTACACTACTTAGACCTATTTATTTAATTATGAATAAAACTCCATTAAAACACATACCAAGGGTCAGTAACAAGACAATAGATGCCATGGATACCATCAACTCTTTGATCTGACACACAAACAAGGCAAAAGAATATCAATTCCTCATTGAAAATATTTTTGGACCAACCCATAAACCTTCAACCATCTCAATGATTTATGATATTGTTGGTCCTAGCTCTATATGGTATTCAGACCTCTTTACCTACCTACATGAGCATATCATGACACCAGAACTATCACACAAACAACAAAAGGCCTTTATCCACCAAGCTACATGATATACTTTACTTGGCTCAACCCTTTACTATTGCAGCTTTGATGAAACTCTGCTTCATTGTTTAAATTTGATAGAATAAACATTAACATTATGGAAAGTTCATTAAGGAGTATGTGAAGCCCACATGGTGGGTCTGTCCTATCTAAAAAGCTCCTATGTATTATCTATTATTAGCCAACTATGGATGCAAATGAAATTTCTTACATCAAAAGGTGTGACAAATGTCAAAGGCATGACAATCCAATTCATGCCCTGACCAAAAAACTAAATCCAATGCTTACACCATGGCCATTTACAATATGGGGACTCAATCTCATTGGGAAGATTAACCCCACCTCATATGATAGCCATAAACACATCCTTATCACTACTAAATCTTTCTCTAAGTGGGTTGAAGTTATACCCCTCAATTACATGACTAGAAAATAAATTTCTACGTTCATCTTCAAACACCTTATTTGTCACTATGGTATCCAATTTGACATTATATCTGATAATAGTAAATCATTTAAAAACAAGGATGTCAAAATTCTTTGTGCCGAGTACAATATCCCTCGACATTTTTATACTATATATTACCCATAAGGGAATGGCCAGGCAGAAGCATCCAATAAAATAATTGTCAACATCCTTAAAAATATTGTCAATGATGCTGGCTATGATTGACACCTCAAAATATTCCATGCCCTCTGGGCATACCACACTAATTACCATACCCCAATAAGATTTACTCTATATTCTCTAGTTTATGGCACTGTAGACATTCTTCCCATTGAAGTTGAGTTACCTTCTTTACGTATCTCATTAAAACATGTCTTGGATGATGAATATTACCAATTAGTTCACTTATAAGAGCTAAAGTTATTGGATGAGAAATGCATGGCCATTTTCAATATCCTTCAAGCATAACATGATAGACTCTATAGCTATTATATCCGGTGGTTCAAACATAGAGAGTTTGAGCTTAGTGACCCTGTGCTCAAATAAATCCAATAGAATCGTATGGTTGAGAGGAAACACAAGGGTGATTTTAAACCCAATAATATGGGATCCTATATCATTGGTACAAATTATGACTCTAGAATGTATAGGCTTGCTACACCAAATAGAGATGAACTTTATGAACCAATGAACATCATCCACGTTAAGTGTTACTTCACTTGAGAGACCTAAAGTATTGTCTATGAGACCCATTTCCATTGTACCATACTATTGACATTATTCTTTGTACCATACTACATACCATTTTACCATACCTTCCCTATTGACCCAAGCTATTTTTACCCTTCCTACCCAATCCTTTTGACCTTGGTTCCATTTCATTTGTTCTTCAGGCACCTTCAGTGAGGGGATTTAGATCAATTTCTAGTAGTTGATTCAGTATTCTAGATAGAGGTAGTATCTTGGACTCATATGATAATGGTTTGGTAGCTGCATCCTTCATTTCTTGTTTTGTTTCATTCTAAATATTTTTGATTATAACTACCTTTAGGAAAATCTATGTTTCACTCTGTGCTACTAATTATAAACACATTTGGGCAAATTAGTGTCATTTACCTATGCTATTGTTTCCTAATTATAACCACCTATGGGTAAATTAGTAATAACACCTTTATCGTGCCTTGAAGTTTGACCTTTTCATTCTTATGCCATACTATGCCATTTGCCTAATTTGAGAACTTACTACTACGTAGTTGGATTCCTCCGCTGTAAGGAATAACTACAATGACTTTAGGTCCCATCCTGGGACTATGTAGGCACTACTTGATTCATGTTTAGGTTAACTTAGTCACCCTTTGCCATGCTCTTACCATTTTTCAAGAAATTTATGTTTGAATTCTTTCACCATTTTGTGAGTTGAACTATTTCATACCTCATAATTCTTGTTTGAGTCAAGATACATCAAAAATTATAAAACATTTGAAAATGATCTTGAAGATCCTAAAAAATCACCCAATTGACCACTTCTTTACCTTAAGTATTCTAGAACCCCTAACTATTTCACAATAAACCACTTATCATTTACTTTCCCCATCTTTATTGCCCCCTAAGCCTTATCCTCTCACTATTTTGCGAGTCTCTATTTTGTGCATTATGTATTCAAATTTGATACATGCATGACCGCTAGGCTTCATTTAATGCTCTCACCATTTTTTGAGACCATTCTCATGTTACTCTACAACATCAATCATGTTTTTATCGACCATCATTTTTCTTCTATCCCATCTCCTGGGAGATCTACATTTGGCCTGAAGTTTATATTAGATCTTACATCCTTGAAACTATGTAGGCAACATCCACTTGTCTAGTGCATCTGGAGTTAGCTCAACTACCTCTTCCTTTTATTCTATTCCCCTCATTTTTGTTTGTTTGTTTGATTGTCTCCTATGATCTAGGGGCAATGTTCATTATCTTTTTTTTTCTTTGTTGCACTAACATTATGATTAACCATTGTTTGTGTTTATTTTATTCTCTTTGTTTTATTTCATTTTATCTTTCTTTTCCATTTCTTGGTGTTTTGATGTGTTTTTGTTTGCTTGTTTGCCTATTTGTTTGCTTTATTGTTGTGCCTTGACTTAGTATATCTACATTTATTGGGTGATTCCTTGCACATTATACGTAAGTCTATCCATATTCATACATCAACCTTGTCATCATGATTTTTATCATTGGTGCATTATTTTTAAGTGTTTATTAGATCATGTGTTAGTCTTTATGTATATTATGACTAATTTATCATGGTGTTCTATATCATGATACCTACTATTGTTGATGTGGTACATTGCACCTTTTGAAGGAAGGCTTAACTCTCTTCATCCATGTGACAAAATGGAGACATCCCTCTTGCTATGGGTGGCAAATGTGAGGGATGAATCTCTAGATTAAGGGATAACTCCCATTAATGCAACTTGAGGCCTTGGATTTCATACTACTAACAATGGGGGGATGAAAAGGGAGAGAAATACTGGAAATCAAAACCTAAACATAAGTGGTGATGCACCAAAATGGTTGGTTTGCTCAGTTTTGACATATACTTTACACCAAGACAAGCTGGCATACACTATCATTCAAGATGAGAAACTCTCCTACATCATTATTTCAATAGGGGGCCCTATGGAGATATAAGGAGGAAGAAATACTAGAGGTGTTCTAAAACACACTATGGTAGCCCGTTCACATGCACCTATACTCTACTATGGATAATTCTTATTGAACTGTAAGAAAGAGCTCATAATACACTAGATATGCTGGATTCAAACTGTGAAAGCATGAAATACAATGACCTAACACAATATCAAAACCATATACATATGCAAAAGGGTAAACCCAAATGAAGGTAAAATGCTTGCTTTGATTCAAGGTAAAATTTTGTAGGGCTTCACCATACAAGCTGAGAAATATCTTCTAAAAATGAGAAGTTACAATTATATAGAGAAAGATGATGATAGAATAAGGAAAGGAAACCCATGTTGGAGTCAAACACTTTTGAGACAAGAGACCATGCTGCTATCATATTCTTCAAACTACGTATGGGAGAGCCATGCTGTAGATGTCCAAGCCACCGCCCTTGCTATCCTAGGCCTACAAAAGTATGGAATACTCCTAAAAACTAACAAAGACATCCCTAAGTTATTGTGGTTGGACCATTCTCTCTTCAATGCTGGATGCAACTGACTGTACATTAATGATGAAGCATGAAAACATGGGAAGCTCTCCTCTATAGTTCAAAATCCAATCTATTCATTAGTTTTTGGTAAATATTTTCCACCCAAATGTATTAACTCTTTTTTCTAAGTTTTCATGCCACCTATCTTGGTCTGAGTGGTCATTGATTTTGAGCTTTTACTTTATCAAGTTACTAGAGCCGTTCTGAGCTTTGTCTTTTCTGCTCTATACTTTCCCATGTTTTGTTTCTTTCCTTTGATTTATCCTTTGCCTTAGTTTCTCCTATTTTGTCTTTACTCATTCAAGCCTTCGGGTTCTTGATGGGTTTCTCTTTGACATGTCCTTTAGACATTTTGTCCAAAGGAATTCTCCTTGGCTTTATTCTTTGTCTTCTTGGCTTACTTCTTTGCATTGTTGGCCTTCAGGCTTTTTGTGACCATAAAATTTCTTTGGACAAAATGTTTGAAGGAATTCCTTCAGACATTTTATTCAAAGGAATTCATCCTTAGCTTGCCTTCTTTGGTTTTCCTTTAGATGAAATGTCTGAAGGAATTCTTTTAAACATTTTGTCCAAAGGAAAACTCCTTTCACTTGTCACTTTTCCTAAAGTGTAAGTACCCTTCAAGCTTCTTGTATTTACCCCTTTGCTTTAATCAGCTGCCCTCTACAAGGGCATTATGAGCCAAAATTTCCCTTTGAGATTATGAAAATGGTCCATGTATTTCTTAAAGTGCCCTCTACAAGGACATTTTGAGCCTCTAGTTTCCCTTCAAAAATTTTGTATTGGTCCTCACACCAATGAAAAACCCTCCGTAAGGTCCATTATACCTTCAAACATACCCTTCAAAAGTTTTGTAAAGGTCCCTTTCATCTTTGAAGTGCCCCTCTCAAGGGAACATACTATTTAGGGAAATTGTAAATGACCCTACAGAACTCCCAGGTGCCCTCTAGAGAAAAAAACTTGCCTTAAAAAGTGTCTAAGACCAATTCATTCTCTTTCAAAGGACTTACTCAAAAATCTTTGAAGTAAAGACATCTCAAAAACCTGATTACTTCTTCCTTACCTTTTCAGGTTTATAAATGACTCCAACTCATGAAAGATCATAAGTCAAGTAATCCCACAAACCTAAATTGAATTGCTCTAGCCCTTATCGGGTTTTTATTCAAATTCAAATTATAAAATTCATAAGATAAGTCCTTTTGTAACCTCAAAATGCACTGCTTTGACCCTTTCAGGTTTCTGAACTAATTTTACTCATGAAAATTGGTAGGTCAAGTACTTTATAAAACCTGAATTACACTGGAACTAGCCATAGACCCTTTTGGGTTTGTCAAGTGCTCCTACTTATTACTTGTGAAGCTTACAAGTAATGCTATTCTAAAAACCTAATTTGCTCTGTGAGTGCTAGAAATGACCAATGCTTGATGAGACAACACCTACACCTGCACAAAAGCAACTTTTCCTTGATTTTTAAAGGGTTAAGACCTAGATTTAGGGAAAAAGGTCATGAAGGACAAGGTTTCAAGGCAAAAAAAGAGGCGGGGTGCCCATTTTGTCATGCAAGATTCACAAAATAGTCAAAAACTATCATGTGATACAACAAACATTAGCTTAGGAAATCTTACAAGCAATTAGGCCATGATACTTCTGCTTGGCACCTAAAAAATTATTGATTTACCCAAATCATTCCCCAAATAGAGTAATTAAATCATGAGAGAATTTTAATCCTTGCTATTTAGGATGTGCATATCCATACTAGTAGGTTGCCTAATTTTATCTTTCTACTCTATACCACCTTACTCATACTCCATGAGTATGGATCCTATTTGTAAGTGCAATTATTTCAATTTGCCATATTACTCCCATCATTCTACCAATGATTATAACCACCTTTAGGTAAATCATTGTGTATCATCCCACCCATAAAGCTAATGATTATAATTGCATATGGGTAGATCATTAGATATCAATATATCCAGATGTTATTGATTATAACCATCTTTGGGAAAATCATTATCAGTATTCTATCCAACAAATGCATGTTCTAATCATGATAATGATTATAACCACCTTTGAGTGAATCATTATCTCTATCCACCCAACTAGGGCATATTTTTATCTTGATAATGATTATAACCGTATGTGGATAAACCATTCTCTTGTTACCCTTATCAATTGGCTAATGATTATTATTGCCTTTGGGTAAATCATTATCTTTTCACCTCACTATACCAATGATTATAATCACCTTTGGGCAAATCATCCTTTTCATCTTCCCAATCAGGGTAGCTCATTATGCCACTGATTATAATCACCTATGGGCAAATCAGTCTTTTCCACCCCCTCTTACCTTTTGGTCCCTTCATTTTCCTTCTTTTAAGGGACCAATCATTGACCTTCTTTGCTAATCACTCCCTCAAGGGGGCATCCAGAGCTCATGCTTTGCATGTTGGGGAATTAGGTATACAAAACCTTTTCATTCTTTGAGAAGACATTATTATGCCTATAGCTTGTCATGCCTTCCAAAATAGAGGCAAACTATAAACATCTAATTTTGGCCACAACTAGCTTCCAATCAAACTTTAGATTGATTCCTACCAAACATTGAAAATTAAGCCTAGGAATCATTGAACATCCCAAATTTATTCATGTATCATTCATCTATTCTTAGAATTGTATTGAGGCATCCCTATTTGAGATACTAGCCCGTATGCAATAATAACCTCTCATGAATTCTTCCTTAATCACCTTGCAACATAACAACTGTCAATTTGGCCTATGGACCCATTAAGTGGGGCACTTGATCAAATCTTAAAAGAGATAAAATGCTAATCAAATCAAACTATCTAATTAAATAGGATTAAATGATTAGTTGAATCCAATTGAAATTACTGAATATCTAAAATTGGAAATTATAAAAATCAAAATATCAAGCCTTTTCATCATTGCCTTTATGAGCTATCAAACTCTTCCAAAATATTCCAAAATATTCCAAAATATCTAATTTGAGAGCCACGCCTAGTAATTTAAAATCATAATTACATGAAAACTATTAACTCAACTGGAGTTATTCTCAACTCACCTAGGGTTAGTTTGAACCCATTCCATGTTTAAACTCAACCTTAACTCACCTTGGGTGAGAGTTAATTCTTGAAGCTATACATAAAAGAGCATGCCTATTGATTTCTAAGTTATTATGGTCCAAATTTATTATGCACAAGTATATTCAACAAGAGATATTGGGGTTGTGTTATATTGCCTAAATGCCTTAAAAGTATTGTTACCGTGCTTAAATCTTAAGCCAAGCAATCAAGCCAAGGTGCCAAGGAGAGGAGCAAAAAAATCTTCATTGTTAAAGATTTTTTGATGCACAAACCAAACAATCCATTTAAAATAAGCCATTTGGATCTCCATGGAAGGTAAAAAAGTGTTTTTTTATATTTTAGTTGTGTTTTCATATGCATGCTTGTTACCTATGCTTTCCCTAGTGTCTAGGCTAAGGGTGTTAGGATTTTAGTGTGTTTATTTTGATTTTTTTTATTGGACTAACACAAGACTAACCTCCCCTCTACGTATTCCTTGTTCACAAATGTATGTAATAGTAGCATTGACTAATTTATTAAAGTTAGAAATAAGAGTACGTGACTCAGGATTTATAAATTTTCAATTTTTTTATTTATATAAATTTTAATTCTAAAAATATTAAAACAACTAGGAAAATAATCTAATAATTACTAATAAACCAATGTTATGTATATAAAGATGTGTTTTAGATTATAAATTTATTTATTAGCATTTAAGTATTAGAATACTATTGAAATCATTTTTTCTATTACCTTTCATTGTAAAATGCGTAAACAATTATTTTCTCACATTTTATTAATCTTTGCTTTAATGTGACTTGACAAAGGATATAATACAAATAACTCTCAAATAATACATATGTACATACATAGTCCAGTGTGGTGACTACTCCTATGCCCCTTCCAATAATGACCATCTCTTCTATAAATGTATAACAATACCTAATATCATTCACCCAACACTATAATTGATTCTATTACTCTATGGAGTAATGCATGCCATTATGATGCTTCTTTCATGATATCCAAATACATGTATATGTGATAATTATTTTTTTTCCTCTGATCATTATCCTCCATTCACTCCACTAAGGACATAGCATAAAACTAGGGTTTTGACTATATAATTCTTATTAATATTATTTTATTTATAAACATTGGTTATCGAAGCACATGTTTATACATTTTTGTCTTACAACAACATTCTTTCCTCCTTAAAATGGTGAACTTATTTCCCATGTATAGGTGTAAAATGAACTACATATAGAATAGAATATGCCATATCAAATATTTATATATCTAAATATATATTATCCATACGATGTTTTCACATTAAACTCAATTTAATTATTACATTATCTTTCTTTTTATTTCTTTCCTTGTATACTATTACAATCCATAACACAAATTGAATTTCCAAATTTTAATTATTTCACATTATTTATGTTCAATTATTATGTAGTTTGGTATAACAATAATACTCTCACTCCTTATCCATAGAAAATTAATTCCAATTACTAATATGAAACCTTTCTCCTACTGACCTACAAATTTGCCTCCTAAATTCCCTAAGTTAACTCAACACAACTTACGTTACAATTTTTATGTAATTGGCACATTAGAGGAAGGGACTAGTCGCTACGTGACCCTTATTATCTATAACAAATTATTTATTAAATTTAATCTTTAATTAAATTTTGTAATTAAAGTTTTATATATCTAGTGTTTAGATTCAATCATTAAATTAATTATAATTAAATGTTTGTAGATGGATGTTTTATTTTGTCGAGAAGAAATTTATAATAAAATTAAATACAATACTAAAATAGTTCAACTTCATCACCATTTTGATTAATAGAGCCAATTTCATTAGAGATTGGAGACAATGAAGATATGAGGACTAATATCATCTCTCATTAGGTGTTAACCAAGGGGATACAAATGTAATAGTGGAATCAATGTCTACACCAAACCGACTATAGCTTGGAGTGATCTTTAGTGGAAGTATAATCATTTTTACTATTCACGATCAAGTGGCAATGATCATGTGTAGTGATACAAATGAAGACATTGAGGACTTAATATTCAAATATTTTATTTTTAGTTTTCTTATATGGTGTTCTATTTATGTATTTCCCTTGTTAATGTACTCAAATAAGAATTAATTTAAGTCTACATGAAATAGAGGATGAACAAATGTGTGGGTCCATGTTCATTTTTAAGTTCTCATTCATGGTCTATTGTTGATGTGTTCCCATGTGAATGGTTGATAAGAGGTTGATGGTTTTCATTTCTACCTTCATTTAATGTGTGTATCCATATGTTCATATATCAACACTAAGGAGAAGAATGTTATATTTTTTTATAGTTTAGTAGTTGACATATTAGTTAGTGTGTAATTGTATGTGAGTTGTATAAACAAATCACACTAAAAAATAGTAATTTTGTTAGTTTTTATTGATAATCCTAACTCCATGTATGTATGTGTTCAATAGGATTTACATATGTAATTCCTATTTGAATTATACTTAATTTAGTTTATTATTTGAATCTCAAATTGTACCTATCATACTCCTCACCCACATGTGACATTTGCACAGATTGATCAAGGACCTACATGTGAGAATTCCATTAATGAGATCATTGGTTAGTATGAGTATATTTCAGTTAAAAAAATAAAAAATACAAAAAATTAAAATTAGGGCCTTTATATGATATGCTTTGCTAATTTATATGATTGATTGATGTTATTTATCATATACACAGTGAATTACATATTTATTCTCTATGCACATGATTTTTATAGTATACATGAGTGGGATGCATGAGATACAAGTTACATATGATACATACAAATTCATATATGAGACATTCCTTACACCTAGGGGCTACCTTTCTACATTGGGGGTATGCCTACACTACAAACATCTTTTCATACTTATCAAGCTCTATATTTATATGATAAATTTTATATGGTTCTATCTTTCTAGATATTGATCCATTGATCATAGTAGATTATACATGGATTGCTCTTGTGTATATTCTTTAGGTTATTATTCCATATTGATATTTTGATTTACTTTATTTGATGATGACATCAATTGATTATGCAGATTAACATTATTTCTTTTATGTGTGTTTGATGTTGTTGCTTATTACATTGTGTGTTCTATGAGTGCATTGATCATGCTTTTTCACATCATGCTTCATGTAATGTCCTATTTTATAGATAAAAATAAATAATATTATTATTTAAGTGGGCCTAGTCATTTCTAATCTTTTGGGAAACTTAATAATATTATAATTATTAAAATAAAAAGTATTCTTAAATACTTTAAAGTAAACTTAATAATATGACTAAGTGGCCAAAAATTAATGTTGGAAACTTATGTTTTATTATTAAAATAAAGTAAGTTTGAAGTTTAAGTGGATAAACGTATAAAATAAGATGGAGAGATCTATTTTTAACATCTATATATCATCTAATAATTAATTATTTTGAAGCTAAGCATGCTTGCTTACATGTTCAACTATTGAGGATGAAAACCCTCATTAACTTTTGGATTTAGTGATGAAAACCCTAAAATTCATCTTAGTGACTTCATCTAGAGGTCACAGTTGAGTAGAGCATCATCTTGTTGGAAACTAGGGCATAGTTGAAGGGTCATGCAATAGTTTAGGGGAAGGAAATTAAGGTGGGTGCAGACCTAGGGAAATATTTGAAGGAATCATGTAGCTCAAGGGAGTTCCTTAGAGTGGGGTGAGTTCCATAGAGAGGTCATGATTTTATTTTGGTACTATTTGATGGGTGGAATATTATTATTTTTCACTCATATATTTAGCTATATTTAATTCTAATTTTTTGACTTACAATTTGGTTAAAAATTAGAATCAATGTTTACAGGTTTCACCCAAAATTAATAATTGAATTTCCATAATTTTTAGAGGGTTTATATGAGGTTTTAAAGTTAATTTACATGATTGAATATATATTTTCATAATTATGTATTTGCTGCTAAGGTTTCAAAATAAAAATCACGAGTTTGTAATTTTAGTTTTAAGGGTTTCTACATAATTCTAGAATTATATAAATATGTCCTAAAAGGGACATTTCAGTTGTAAGATCCATTTTTTGGCCAACTGTAGGATTTGAGTTATCTACAATGAATTGGAGACCTAGGTTCTTATCTAAAGAAGAATACATATATCTTATCCAAGAGGTGTGGATGTGAATACAGAAAGAGCAGACAAAAAGCCAAGATATTAAGAGTGAACTTTTGAAGCAGTTTTCTATTAGTTATAAATCCCTAGATTCATTTAGAAGAACATGGAATAATGATATTATTCAGGAAGAATGGTTAAAAGAACAATGTGATAGAGATGAGGTCAAACTTTTTACTTTTGATGAATATGATAAGAAGGTTGATATATACACATTTTATAATACCTTTAAAGAATTCTTGGAGGTATACATAAAAAATATAAATAAAAAGTTGAAGAAGGAAGATGGAAGGTCAAACCCTCAAAATAATTTCAAAGAGGAAATCATGAAGCAAGAGAATTCAGATCTAAATGAAGTTAGTGATCACCCCATAAAAGAATCCACCATGCAAGTGGAAGGTGAAGGATCTTCAATATAGACATGGATGAATTTTGATAAATGAGATGTTTGTATTAAAGTTTTTAAGGAAAAAATGCATTACATGTTGAATGTTAAATATCCAAAATGAAAGATTTTTTATCCCTAGAAGCATCTATCAATCTTCCAAACATTTTAAAAATTGAGTCATTACCATGTGAGAGTGATTTTTAGAGTAACTATAGTGATGAACATGCAAGCAAGGATAATGTTTCAGTTGTTGCCATTAATTATGAAATTATGAATTATAAGGATGCTTGTGTCAAGGTAAATATCTTAAAGGATCCTACTTCTAAATAGAAAAAGGATGTAAAAAATTAGATTCTAGCTCAAGATATAAAAATGAAAGTCATATTTTAGGTTTGTTGTTTCATACTATACCATTTTAGATTTGTTGTCATCAGGGTAAACACTCTTATAATGTCAATTCATAATATGGGAATGAACACAAATCTATGTCAGTTCTCCCATCATTCCAAGTATGGTGAAAGAATAAAGATAGAGCCTTTGGCTCAAAATGCATTTTACATCAGGGTATGGAATCTAGGTGACATTTTGCGATCTATAAAGGATAAAATTTAGGATTTTAATATCATTATTGTTGATAATTTCATTAACCCATATAAATGGATAAGGAAAAAACCATAACTGACCTTAGAGAAGAATAAGGAAAATATTATGAATGAGAATGGGATTCAGTGGTTGAAGCACACAATCCAAATATCTCAACTACAAGCCATTGATAAACAACTGCAACAACAAAACATTCAATATTTTTAAGGTAATTAGATTAATAATAATACCATCATTGTTGGATTCTTTAGAAACTTTTTTTGAATTATATAACACCTCACTCTTGTACACTTGGTAAACTTGGACCTTGGTTATTCCTCTCAGTTTTGGAATTTTCCTACTTTATGAAGTCTCACATCTACTCTATCTTATACCCCTTAGCCTATCTATTGATTCAAAAAATCTTATATTGATGACCCAAACCTCATATCTTAACCAGAATGCTTAAAATCTACTTATCTTCCACCTATTCTCTAGACACTAGCATTTGAGATAGACACCTGCATCGACATAGGTGTCCTATTTTGATGCAAGTGTCCATTACCCTAAAATCATCTAATTTGAAAATCAAATGTATCTTAATGGTCAAACTAAGTGATTTACTATGAGTTATTGTTGGAGTGGACATGTTCACACTACCTAGTGGTTTGGGATTTTACCAAACTAGTTTTGTTTATAGCCTTTTTCGCACTCACTTAGGAGTTAAACTTGTTTTGGGAGTTTGTTATTTTGGTTTGTTATGAGAAATATTTTCATGAACCAATTTTGGTTTTGTAAAAGATTTATTTTCACATATTTTTAGCTTGTGCAATAAATTATTTGTTACATGTAACAAACTTACTTACCTATTTATTAGGCACTCCTTATGTTTCTCCTAGATCGGTGGAGAGAGATATATACAAATGTTTGTAATATTCATTTGAGGAAATAATGTAGAGATTGGTTTGTGCATAATGTCTGAGATGAATACTTTGTGGTAATGGTTTTCAAGAGAGATCCTATAGTCTCATGAATGTATATTGTAGTTTGGTACTTCAAAGTGGTGGTGACATTTTTATTGTGAGGGGAGATTTTTTTGGAAATATTTTTTGAAAAGTGGAGCAAGATTTTATAGTGCTACATTTTTAAAGAGGAGTTAATTATGAGTTGGATGCTATTTTTAAGTGGTGAATTATTGTAAGGGGATTTTTTAATTCTCAAAAGTAATTTTTAAAATAAGTTGTACTTTTTTCATCAAGGGGGATCTTATTAAATCAATAACCTTTTTTTTGCGACAAACACTTTTTTGATTTCACATGTCGAAGACTACAGGGTGAGGTCTGGTCTGATAGGAGGTTAGATCCACTCACATATAGAACAAACTTGTTCATATTTCTCTTTAACTTCATTTTTTGAGTTCATTATTATTATACTTGTCCCACATTGTACTCCTTTCCCTCGTGGACACTTTTTTAGTTACGATTGATTTCCATTTTATTATGCATTATATTTTTTGAGCCACTTATTGTACTTGTAAATGCATTTTTAGTGGTAACCAACATCCCTCTTTGACCATTTTTTTTGGCATTTTTCAATCTTTGGGTATGTATTCTCATATGATTGAATAGCTTAGTGACTCAAACTACACCACTTAAAGAACCAAAATCCAGATGCACTTGCAGATTAAGGGATTATGGAGAGTTGTTCTTGGTGATTTTCCCATTTTCATAGATGAGGATGATATTATATGGCTTGCATCCTTACAAAAGGATGCACTTTTATTTATTCACCTCTATTTTTCTAATGATTTTAAAACTCATTAAACATGCCACATCACCTAAAGGAGCTTGGGACATTTTTTCAACATTGTTTGACAAGGTCAATTCACCTCCACATGTTCTTCCTTCTTCTCCTTCCTCTTAAAGAGAGGATTATTTTGTTGGTGACATTATTTGTTCACCATATTCTCCCATTTTTAAGAGTGTGATTCTTGATGGTGATTTTCATGAGGACTCTTTGACATCTTTATCTTATCCTATTAGTTCTTGTCCTCTTTTTATTGTTAGTGAGGACATATTTTTTGAAGATGAGATACTTATACCACCTTTTCCTACTACTCATGATGTAGATTTGATTAATGATGGTCACTTGGATGAGGTACCTTGACCTCCTCTACCTCCTAATGCACATTCTAATAAAGTGGTTATTATTCCTATTTTTAATTTTGGTATGAATCTTGACAGTACCCTACTAAGTCCTAAGTAACCTATTGATCATATGGCCTCTTTCCTAGCACTTCAAGAAGAAAAAAAGAAACTCATGATGTTGAATTCTTTTCTATACCCCCCAATTCATGGAAAGGATGACCTCATTTGTTCTCTATAGAAGAAATTTGTTGGTATACAACATCAGTCTAATACCCCATCATGTATTAAATCTAGTACACATCTTGTTGATGCACTTTTACAGTGTGATCTACCAAATTCTGAGTAGCCCATTGTTTATGTTACTCATATTATTATAGATGATACTTTTGTGCCTACTATTGATGCACACTCTATACATCCCATTCTAGTTCCACCTACACATATGCTTACTTATTTTGAGTAGCATACCACTGGTTTTGGCTTCCCCATGCTTTATTCCATGGGTCACACTACTAGACTTATGGGCATTGGGAAGCATCTATAGGGCATTGGGAAGCATCTACAGGGCATTACTCACCTTATTCACCTTGTTATGTGGATTTCTTGACATAACATTGGTTATGATGCATGTGCTTCATCTTCATCAAGATCTATTGATATATCTCCATTTTTTTTGCTCCACTCTTTGTGAGGATTATGAGTTATATATGGGCTCTTTTGCACCTTCACTCAGGCCTAAAAAACCTAAGACTAATTTAGTTATAAATGATCTACCTAACACTTATTTGGATGTTACATTTCATTCTTCTACTATGGATTTTTTACCCACTCATATGCAGGCATATTCATCCACCATTCATGTTCATTTTATGTGGATTTTTGATCATTCTTGATAGCATCGATAATGTTCTTTGAGAGGAATCTATAGGCAAGGTTACTGCACCCCTCAACTTTTTTGACTACACATTACTCCTCCTAGCTTTTGATTCTCTTTGAATATTTGAGCTCTTTGTTAGGAAGATATGTTTTTTAGAGCCTACATATCTCATTTCATAGATGTCATCTATTACTGAATGCATTATGGATTTTTTTGTGTCACTTGGTGATATTGTTATTATATGGGACCTTTATTTGTAGTCACATTAAGAGTCATGGAGTCTTTTTCTTAATATTTATATGCTCCATGTTGAGCACTTGAATCTTTAGTTGTTGACTATCCCATCACCACTAGGGACATATTATTGAGAGATTTATATTTTTACCTTTGATGTTGACAATCTCTTTTAGATTTATTATGGAGCTTGATCTCCCTTTAAAGAGTAGCAAGTCTAGTGCAACCCAGTGTCAACATTTCAGTGTTTTGAAGTGGGATTGATCCAATCATACATATATGTTTTTTGACTCACTACACCCACTTTAGCATTATGGGGGGGGGTGTGTGCACATACTATTTCAAGTGTTATGCTCATTGTTATCCCTTGACACGCCACATTTTATTTTGGAGGAATTTGTTTGAGTGCATCTTTTATTTGACATGGGCTTCATTCCATTGAATTTACTTATTACAGGTTTATATTGATATTTTGAGTCATCCTTGTTGGGATGCCATGCATCATATGTTCTCTTCTTAACTCTGACTGTGGTTTTACTGATTTTTGATAACCTTGAAGTGATACATTTCATCCTTGGTAACTCTTTTTTTCTAGTGTTTTGCGATCAATATTTTTAATAGATTGAGCCTTGTATAGAGTATCAGTTCTTATTTGACTTGGAGGTTACAATGACTCAACATCCATGTACTTTTTAAAGATGGATTGGTTACCATAGGGACACTTTGTATTTCACTATGATTTGTACATGGGTACCTGATCAAGCATAGTTATCGAGACCCATCAATCTCTTTACTTTCTCTTTTCTCACTCCTTATTATGCCCTTAAGGGAGGGTGTTGGAGTAGACATGTTCACATTGGCTAGTGATTTAGGATTTTACCAAACTAATTTTGTTTCTATCCATGTTCATACTCCACTTAGGAGTTAATCTTATTTTGGGAGTTTTTTATTTTGGATTGTTGTGAGAAACAATTTGCATGAACCAATTTTGGTTGTGCAAAATATTTCTTTCCACATATTGTTATCTTGTGAAACAAATTATTTTTTGCATGTAACACACATTAATTGACTATTTATTAGGCACTCCTTATGCTTCTCCTAGACTGATGGAAGAGAGAAAGGCTACAGGTTATATTATTCTTTGAGACAATAATGGAGACTTGTGCATAATTCTTGTGTGTGTATAATTTTTGAGATGTTTTCTATGGTAATGGTTTGTAGGAGAGATCCTAGATAAATGAGAAGTATTCTCAATTTTGACAGTTATTTTTATAGAGGGATTGATATAAATAAAATATCAATCCTCATTCATTCTTCACCTGGGAAAACCTAACACAGACCAAGTCAACTTATCAAAGCATTCAATCAAGCACTTTATAAAGCAAAGCTTCCCTATTTTCTCTTATTTTCATATCAATCATAGGGATAACATATACATAGGTTTGAAGTACTGAAGGATCAACCTAAGAGTTATATTTTTCAAGTTACAAGTTAGATCATTATTGTTTTGCACATTTGGCATGAGTCATACATAAACCAACATGTAGGGGAAAACTACATCAATTTGTAGCCATCTCCAGAGTATTGGATATGTAGGCATAACTCATTGATAGAGGAGTCTTTAGGGTCAGATCGATACCATGTTTCCACTAATCCATTTTCCCCTAAAGTCATTATGAAGATGAAAACTAGAGTTTTATAATTTTATGAAGAGCTACAATCCATGACCCAAATACCAATGCACCATAATGAAGGCAAAGACAAACATAAAAGAATCTAAGTGGTCACATCCTTTTCTACCAGGTATTCCATATAAGACATCTACTTTAGTTTTAAATAGTAGCATTCACATAACCATCTGAAGCTAATGCTAGTGTCTATAGCTCTAGAGGCACTCAATCCATAATTTGGAAACTATTATAGAATCATCTTTTAGACTGCTTCTTGCTTGATCTAATTAGCATCAGAACCAATTAAGTACATTACTTCTTTATCATTTCCATAATTAGCATAGTTTTACTTAATATTTTTAGTGTATCTATGCATAAGAAATTCAGTATATGTCTATCTAAATTGAGCATCTAATTGGCCTATTTTAGAGATAATTTATCATCCCTGTGCCCTAGGATAGATCTCTACCCCTTTAACCCTTGATAACTCCAATATAGATATTGATTTTAGGGTTAAACATTTGGTGAACCTAATATTTGAACATCAAACCTTAAGAAAATTAGGGATTTCTATTTTTTCCTGATTATTTTACTTTATTACAAATATTAGATTTTTCATTTATAAAAGTAATGGAAAATGTTAATCCAAAAACCTGATTCCAAATAGAAGATAAATAAGCCTTGATTACTCATCTCAATAATAAGAGCTTAATGGATGCATTTATGTATGTTACAAGAGATGAAATAAGTAAACATGATAAAACTAAGGCTACTTCACCTAGTGATGGAAAGTCTTTAGAAGGTACTATAACTGATTCCATACCAATCAATCTACCTACATCTAGTGGAGACATAGATTGTGTCTTCCAACCTTTGTTTCCTAAAACTACTATTGCTACATCTACCATGGAATTATCAATTATTTAAACTCAGATACTAGTTTCAATGCCTATTGTTACTCAAACCATGTTTACATACCATTTGACGACTAGTCAACTTGCTAATATAAATCCCAATGGGTCTATAGTTTAAATACTCTTTCAAGTTATACATACCTTAATGGACAAGGTTACAATCATAGAACAAAATGATTTAATGTCTCCTTATGATATTAATTCCCAAGATGTGTTACATAACCCTATTAAAATTGAGATATGTTTTCATCATTTTCCAATTAATTTTGTTGCACCTAAGTTCACATTTTATGATGGCAAGGGTAATCCTGAACAACATCTTCCAACCTTTTATGTGGCATGCCTTGATTATGCCTCCAATGATAAAATTTTGACCAAATTATTCTCAAGAATCCTCAAGGACTATGCTTTGATGTGGTTTTATGATTTACCTCTCTAATATGTGAAAGCATTCAAACTTTTTGCAGATCAATTTTTAACACACTTTTCCATTAATATTTCTGAAAAGGTTTCCTATGCTCAAATTTCCAAAATCAAATAAAGAACAAATGAACCTATCAATGAATATGCCTTTAGGTAAAAGATAATGCTAACTAAAATGTACAATCCTATGGAAGATAAGGAGTTTCAATACATATTCAAGTAAAGTTTACTTACTTCTTTACTTGAGTCCATTATTTTCAAAAAGCTCAAATATTTTGGTGACTTATGCCATGTTGTATGGGACAGTGAAATGAAGTTTTTTTCTTTGAATAAGATAAAAAATGTAGCAAAAATTCCACCTACATCTACATCCAATTCTAAATTTACAATCAAAACAAGTTATAATGTAATACCTCTTGAGCCTAAAAAGGAAGCAACAAACATGGTTAACATAGTTTCATAGCAGCATGATCAACTTATCTTATGTAATACACCAAAGAGATAATTTACATGCTTACCTAAGTCTTTGGCTTCATTACTCCCATGACTAGTAGATTGTCATATTATATCTCTCCATCATCCTATAAAGGTTGATATAAATAGACCTCAACCCAATAGATATGATACAAATGCATATTGTGATTATCAGTAGGGACCAGAACATTCTATGAACAAATTTTTTACCTTGAATCATAAGATCCAAGACCTCATTGATGAGCAACAAATTACATTTAATGATCCTCCCAAGGAGTCAAGATCATAACTTTGTGATCACCATAAAAAAAATATATTTAAGAATCCTTTGTAATACCATTCTAACAAGGAACCATAAGTGCATATAATTTATAATACACATCCTCCTCTATCAAATTATGAATACCCATTAGATGGGACTATTGGTACTTATATATGACATATACCTATTATGGTTTAGATAACTTTAATTTATTTCAATAATAATGAGATAAAGGTTGATGACTCTTATCTTCATTCTTTATTCATTCAAGCATACCTTGATAAACACCCTATATGTAGTGTTATGATTGATAATGGTAAAAGCAAGAATGTTTTCACCATGACATCACTTATGCACTTAGGTTATACTCATCATGTTTTTCATCCTTATACTAGATCAATTAGAACATTTGATGGGACCTTATAGAAGGTTCTTCGAAAGATTGACCTAATTTTATAGGTTGGTCTCACACATGTGGTTACTACCTTTTTAGTTATACATTCCATGAGAATCTTTGATATGTTTTTGGGAAGACCTTGTATCCATATACTTTTATCAATAACTTCTACATTAAATGCGTGTGTTAAATACATTCATGCCAATTGGGTAATTATAGTTTCTATTATCCCATATGAGCATCTTCTTGAACAATAAAAAATTATACCCAAACAACTAACTATCAAACCTACTAAGGTTAATCCACTGTAAAAGAGTAAGCAACATGCAATCCCTTTGAATAGGTGACCAATACTTGAGAGACCATTACATTAGAGACATACAATGGATTTCATAGAATATTCATCTACTATGCACCATATTTAGATATCTAGAACACCTAAACATGTTATTATTATTATTATTATTATTCCAAAGAAACTATAGAGCACTCAATGATGGGTTCCATTATTCCTACTATTTATTCAAGAATATAGAGTCCTATTTTACACATGTAGAGCATCATATATACTACAATGATAGATATTGCACTTATACATGCTACTCGATGGCATCACCAGATTACTACACCAGGTTCATATTTGGGAGATATCTATGACCATCCTTTAAATGGGAGTATATGATAGTCTTTCCCTTTCGTATTCCAAAAATACCAAAAAAATTACAAACATTCAAAACTCCAAGAACATATTTAGCATAAAACATGTTATATTAGCTCCTTGGCATCTATGTGTTTATCCCATGTCAATGGATGACATATATTATTTACTCCTACATACACATGTGTGTGACTCTTCTACTTGAGTGTGATATAAGCATACACAGATACATGATATATTCCTATTTTGGATGTTGAGACTTTCCTATACTTAGGCCATATGGACACTAAGGGAATCCATCTCTATGATCACAATAATTTCAGGTTATATCATTATATGGTCACTTTATATTATCATGTTTTGAGCTCATATATGTACTTACACATGCCTTTCTCCATGGTTATATCTTATACAAGTTACTTGATATGTTATGTACTTGTCATTTTTTACTTATACATTGGATGCATAGGCTACTATGATATGTTTATGCTGGTTGATTATGCTTTCATATATTCACTTCATTGAGTGTTTTGCCTTATTATTGTCTTGCTTATTCGAACATTTGAATATGCTCTTTTGTTTACAACCCCTATGCCTATGCGAGTTTTTTTGATGTTTGAGAATGCCAATAATTATTATATGGACATTTGAATATTTCATCCATAATTTTGTGGAAATTTGACTAAGTCATGTTCTTTTGATTATGCGGCATTTGAACATACCCCTTGTTTATGGTCTCCTAGGACCCATTTATTTTGACTTGATTTTGAGTGCTGTTATGTGTGTGCTTGATTTCTTTATTGAGCTTGTATTGATACTATCTAAATGTTTCCATGATATTTATCATGCATCTTAGGCCCTTCATATTATCACATAGTCCTATGCACTTCAATGCTACATTTACCTAGATATGTCTTTATATATGCTACATGGTTACATTCATAGATATTCGGTTGTCTTATCCTTTTGAGGTGAGGTAACTACCTATTTATATTATTCAATCACCTCAAATGGGGGAGATATCAGTGGGGGCATGTCATATAGGCATGGATTCCACACATTCACAATTTTTAGATTCATTAGGGGTATGTCATATAGGCATGGTTTCCTCAAATTCAAAGTTTTAGATTCATTGAGGGCATGCTTTGGAAGCATATTCTCCACACTTATTCAATATTCAACATGCCAAAATTTGGTGGGGACATGTTTTGGAAACATGTCCTCCACATTGGTACTTATTTCCATTTTCATAATTCTTCGTATATAGTGTGGGAATGCTTTGGAAGCAAATTCTCCACACTTACACAATTTATAAACTGGCCAAAACACATAGTTACATGATCTAGATTCATAGTTATGGTAGAATTCTATACATTGGGACCATTTTTATATATAGTTTTAGCATGAGACATATCTAAAGTGCATATGCTATGCAATGTGTACATAATATTACAAAATACATTTTAGTTTCATATATAAAAACACTCTTAGGTATTGTCATCACCCACCATGATGTAATTTTACAGATTGTATTGAGCCAATCTACTAGAGTAGTTGACTCACTTTTGGTATGATTAAGGTGATTAAATCACTCAATCTTAACAAGTTTTTAGGTTGGACTTGATTGTATCATCCAGACTTACCAATTTGAAAGTATGAGTTGACTTTGTTCACTTATGTTCACCAATTTATAAGTATCATTGGGTTCTATAGTTGAGCTAATATCAACTATCAGGTGGAAATTCACCTTTTCTCCAAAGTTGGGTGCATGTGCCTTCCAATATCTCTATATCTCCTTGGATATATGCACTTTCTAGATTTATTTATATTTGTCCTAATATTAGTTTCAGATCATTATAATGATACATATTTCAAATCAACTTGCCAATAGACAAGGTGGTTACATCGATACATAGGTGTACTCTTAAACCTTGCTCTTTCATTTTCAATCATTTCAAATACTTTCAATTCTAGATTATATGCATTGATTATATACTGTAACATGATATTGGTTTTAGGTTAGTCACCAACAAAGCACTCAAGTTGGACTCAAGTAAAGGTAATGTGTTTTATACACACCCAGGTATGCAATCCTCTCCCTTAAACTAATAATTTCATTACTACATTAAAGCGGGGGATGTAGACACTATTTTTGAATTATATAACACTTTAGTCTTGTTTATTGAGAAATCTTAGACCTTGGATATTCCTCCTAGTTCTACACCTTTCTTACTTTTTTTAGTCTCACATATATTGTATCTTATGCCCTTTAGCCGTATCTGTTGGTTAGAAAAATATTATGTTGATGACCTAGACTTTATCTCTTGCCTAAAATGCTTAAAACTTGCTTATCTTCCACCTCTACAAGTTTTGAGTCTATACCTACTTTCTTATTCCTTGGACACTAGCATTTGGGATAGACACATATGTATACGTAGGTGTCTATCTTTGATACAAGTGTCCAATGCCCTAAAATTATATCATTTTTAGATGAAACGTATCCTAATAGAAAGATTAAGTATTTTAATGTGAGTTATTTCTCCAAAAGGATTGATATAAATAGAAGACCAACCCTCATTCATTCCTCACATAGGAAAACCTAGCAAAAACAAAGACAACTTATCAAAGTATTCAATCAAGCACTCAATAAAGAAAATATTACATATTGTATCCTATTTTCATATTAGTCATATTGATAATGTATACATATGTCTAAATTATTGAAGGAGAAATCTAAGAGATATATTTTCCAAGTTATAATCTAGGTCACTATTGTACTTTACACATATTGCTTGATTCACACACAAGCTAACATGTAGGGGAAAACTACATCAGTTTGAGGCCCTCTTCAGAGTATTATCTATGTAGTTATAACTCAATGATAGAGGGATCTTTGGGGTTAGATCGACACCATGTGCCCACTAACCCACTTTCCCCTAGGGTCACTCTGAAGATGAAGAATTAGGGTTTTTAATTTCATGAAGAGTGATAGTCTATGACTTATATCTAAATGAACCAAAGCAAGGTAAAGATAAACATAGAATCATCCAAGTGATCTATCCTTTTTTAGTAGGTATTCCATATAAAACACATGTCAGGTTTAAATAGTAGCATTAATGTAACCATCCTAAGCTGATGCTAGTGTCTATAGATCCAAAGGTGTTCAATCTAGAATCTGAATACTATTCTAGAATCATCTTCCTGTCTACTTCCTACTTGTTCTAGATCCAAAACTACATTAACACCAAAACTAACTAAGTACATTACTTCTTTGTCATTTCCATATTTAGCATAGTTGTACTTACTATTTTTAGCCTATCTCAACATAATAAATCTAGTATATGTTTATCTAAGTTTAACATCTAATTAGCCTACTTTAGAGATAATAAATCATCCTTGTGACCTAGGTTATCTCTGTGAACATAGGATTGCAATAAAGAGAGATTAGTATTGTGTTAGTATATGAAATTAAAATCAAAATAACACACTAGTAGTTAACAAATTAAGCCTATATCGATGGGGGAGCTTGGTTAACAAAATAAAAATAGAAAACATAACTAAAACATGAAAGAAAGACCTTCCTTCACCTTCCTTAGATGATCCAAAATGCTTGTTGTAGTGGCTTGCTCAATTTGTGCTCATGAAGTCTGCATCAATGAAGTGTGGCTGCCTTCATCTCTCCTTGGCACCTTGTTTGGCTTTGACTTGGCTTGGCTTGGCTCAACATTTGGGCATTATAACACTAAGATGCAATGATTTTGAATGCATTTGGGCATTATAAGTTTGGCATAAAAGACTTAAAATTTAATAGGCAAGGCCTCCTATTTATAGTTTTTTAGAATGATTTAGAATCAATCTGAACCATCTATTTCAAGATGAAGATGTGTGGCTAAGGATTAATTAGATTATCTAATTAAAATTCATAAATAGGCTCATCAATATTTGGGATAAAGGGGAATTAACTAGACATGGAGAGTCTTAATGAGGCATGGGAGACATTAATTTAGATATTTATGACATTTATGGCTTGTGGATGCCACCCCATAGGATGATTTCATTTGATGATGTAGTTAATGACAATAAATTTGTAAAAATAAACATTCAAAAATTTCATGGAATTTTAATTTAATCTTTTGATTTAGTTTAATTAGCCTTAAACATGATTTTTCAACTTTGATGCAAAATTGTGGCAATTGTGCACAAATTAATCAAATTAGTCAAAATATCATATTATTGGCTCATAATTTAATTGGATTGGTATTAAAAGTTGATGTTAGATGCATTAGAAACATTATCCCATTTAGGATGTTTTCAATGCAAAATAACAAAGGCACGTGTGTCATACAATAAATTTTATAGAAAAGAGCAATCCAGAGCACCTAGGTGCAAAATTGGCATTTTAACTCGAAATGATTTGATCAAAGTTAGCTACTTCATAAATTAAAATTACCCTATTTAATGATACTCTGGCCAAAATTGGGACTTGAATATATCAATTTCAATTCGTTTAATGTGTTTTAATATTTTTATTCCAAATTGTGCATTTTAGTGGAAATTAGTCAAAAGCCTAATTGATGGTCATTGGTGGCCAGATTTAGGTGTCTAAAGTTTGCCCCTATTTGGGAGGATGTTGAAAACCATAGGAAAAATAACATCTTCTCAAATAATGAGAGATGGCTTGTATGCTAGAAATAAGATGATGGTTGAATAAAAGCTCCAAAGAGTGTTTGAGAAGTCTATGATGATGCCCCATTAAGGGAGTGGCTGTCACATTTGTTAATGGATGGTACCTCAAAAAAGAAGTAAGAAGAAAGGTGGAATTAACCCATCATTAAGATTAATTCAAATCAGAAAATGCTTGCATGAATTGATTTAAAAAGGATATTAATTTGGCCAAAGGCAGTTATAATCATGGAATAAAAGTCAAAATAATGATTTACTTATAGGTGGTTATAATCATTAAAGGGGCTTGGATTGTTTTATAAAGATGATTATGCCCCAGTTATGGCTAATTAGCAAGCATAACTCAAGGATATAACCTAGAATAAAGATTAAAGACGAACGATCTCAAAATGATGAAAGAGATGAATAGAAGAATAATATTGATCAATAGAAATGATTCATTTGTACCTACCAATGAGGAGATGCTTGTCCTTATTAGAAATAATACAACTAGAATGGTTAATGGGTTGATTTAATCAAGGGTGGGAGGATTTTCCAAGGTGCCAAGGAGAAAATTATACTACTTCGTTGCTTGTATACCTTCTTGAAGCTAATTTTTTCTATGACACGTGATGGTATGCATCATGATAAAACACCATGAAGACTATCTCAAAATATGCTTAAAGATTGACTCTTGATTTAATAAAAAATTGAAAATAATGCACTAATGATAAAAACCATGATGATAATGTTGAATTATGAATATAGATGGACTCAAGAATAATGTGTGCAAGGAATCACCCAATGCATACATATAGACTAAGTTGAGGCAACAGTGCTGAAAGCAAACAAACATGCAAGAAAACAAACAAATAAAGAAACACATATAAAGCACACAAACAAAAAAATAACTTTGAAACAAACAAACACATAAAAATCTTGAAAATAAAATCAAAAGAAAGCATATTAATAATGACCATACCCCAATAGGGTGAATCAAAGATAACTGACTAGGCTTAGACATGACAAATGTTTTTGATATTTTTAAATATTTGAATTTTTTTAGAATTTTGAGGTATCTTAACTCGATCGAGAATGATAAGATACATGATCACAATATTGTGAGAGCATTTAGCTTAGGTTGATCACAAATAGTGAGAGTGCATAGAAAGGGGGACTGAGGTGACCTCAACATGGATTGAGCATAACCCACATAATCTTGAAATGACCTCAAGTCACAATAATTCCTCCCACATAAAAGGAGAGAAATACTTGACTAGGTAACAACAAGCTCTCAAATCCATAAAATGGCTAGTCAAATGAAAACAACAATGGTAAGGTGATGCGATAATGCATGATAAACAAATGTTGCCCCTAGTTTTCCCATAGGTGGTTATAACTAGGATACAACAGATCAGATCAATGATACTAATTTTTCCATAGGTAGTTATAATTAGTAGCAATATTGGTGAACACTAATTTGATCATAGGTAGTTATAATTGGGCTCACATAAACCAACTTGATACAAGATGGAAGATGAAAGATATCTTACCAGATCAACTATCATACTACGTTCATAGACTATCATTATAAACATGGATTGGATTGATTGTTGAAACTCGATTGGAATCCCATCACAAAAGGTGTAGGAAGAACCAAAGTAACCAAGATCAAAACAAGATTGGATAAGATGACTAAAAATAGGCTTTGGTCTCGATAGGAATGGAATGTAATTTATTTAGGAAAAATATGGTTTTTGATAGATTGGATAAAATAGTAAGAGGGTTGCCCCCAAGTGATGGGGTGACTGGTAAGGATATGCGATAATGGAAAAAGGAATATGGAAAATTAAATGGTATGGTATATGTTTTTGGCCTTGGTGATTATTGGTTTTTGATGTGTTTAGCTTGGGTATGGTAAATGACATATGATTTTGTTGTTCTTGCTAAAGTGGAGATGCACGTCCTGATTAGTAGATGATACAAATAGAATAATCAATCATGTTAATTTCTATCCCACACCTCATTTTAATAGCTACTCTATCAAGAACTGGCTATAGATCTAGATGCTGAGAATGTTATTATGATCTTTGTTAATTGTTGATTATGATTCCTTCAAATGTAGAGACAATGTATCTTTATAGCCTCTATAAAGGAAAGTGTGGTCGTGGATGGTAAATAGGGATAAATAATAGATGGTAGGTTTGATTATGAAATGGAATGGTAAATGATAATGGAATGGGTAATGGTTGGGAAAAAAATGAAGATTAAGATGTTCAATCACATGTAATGTTGCTGATGCCATATTTGACGTAACTTTGGATGTGGTAGGGATGAAGACCTCTGAATATTCTCTCGATAGGATCACCAATTTTTTCGATTGTTTGATCTTGAGATTAGCTACCATCTGATTAGGTTGTAGATTGGAAGCTATTTGATTTGATCTTTGATATTATTTTCAACAAGCAGTGAAGGAATTTTGTGCTCAACTATCAGTGCCTTGATGAGGTTTGCACCAATGAAGTTGTCTTAATTATTCCATAATGCCTTTGAGAAGGTTTCACTAAGGAATATCAAATTTTGAATTTGATTATTGTTTAGTGCTTCTGAAAAAGTTTCATTAGAAGATGCTGAGTTTGAACTTTAGTTGTTCCCTAGTACCTTCAAAAAAGGTTTCACTAGGAGAGTGTTCTTCTGATATATGAATGTGGTCTTGGCCTTTTTCCTCTTTTTCAACTGCTATGTCACCATGGATGTAGTTTAATAAAGTGTGATTCTTTCAATCCTAATCGACACTTATGGGAGACGGAATGTCAATGAAATGGTTATATTGGTTAGTGGTAATGGCATGTGGAATAGTAATGGAATGGAGGGTGGAAGTACAATCCCCATAGAATATACCAGGAGAGCTCATGTTGAAGCTGAAGTACTCATCCTCAAAAACCATAGAAGGATCACAAATATATTCAAATTGATTTGGAAGGCACGTGTAACCAATATCGTAACAGTCTTGAATGTATTATATTTTTGAATATAAGTCTAACTTAAAGGACTTTGAATTTGATGTCAAGATTGATGTTGATTATTTTGTTGATGCTAAATTTGATGTTAGTTTAAGAATAAAACCTGACTCTAACTCTGATTCTTCATCTGATGGGTACCCTGTTACAATAATGTCTTGTTGAATGTTTGGTATTAGATAAGTGATGGTCTATGATGGCATAATGAGATCCACAAAGATTAGTTTGTAAAAGTGAGACTCTTCCATAATAGTAAAAATGTCAAGAGACAACTCCTCAGAGATTGGATTGTCAATAGGGTGATCTTAAAAAAGATACATATGGTCAAGATAATGATTTGTCCAAAGGTTGTTATAATAATTAATAAGTGACTCAACAAAGACTGAATTGTTAGAGTGAGACTCCTCAACATATGGTATAATATCAATAAGTGATTCATCATAGGTTGACTTATGACAAATGGTTGGTTCAATAAAAATATTTTGGATTGGTTGGTTTTCTTGGCCTTGGTTTCCAATGAGTTGGAAAATACCAGCTTTGAACATAGTTTGGTCTTTGAATGATTGGATGGGTCGAGGTTTTTATTGGATTGGTACCAAATGAGGAATGGCCTATGATTGGATAATAATAGGGTATTGGGGAGCATGATTTCTCACATGAACCAAAGGATGAAGTCTTGAAATGGTAAAAATAGGGTGGTGTGGATCTTGGTTGCTCACATAAGCCAAAGGATGAGGTCTTGGAATGATGAAGGGGCATTATGGAGATTGATTGCTCGCACATGCCAAAGTATCTACGTCCATATCATAAACCATATCATCCCAATCTTGAGTTGGATCATAAGCTAATTCTTGAATATGTTCTATGTACTAATTATTGTAAATAAGGTATGGATATGTATCCCAAACAATATTATTTGTAGTTGGGTCTTCAAAGTCCTCTTCATAAACCATATCATCCCAATTGGTAATTTTATTTGGATTTTGTGGATTTTGACTATGTTCCCTATATGGAGTATTATAGGGAGAATAATAAAACTCAAAAAATCTTTCTTTATAGGGGTTCCTAGTGGGATTTATGTGGCCATTATATCATAAGTTGGATTGTATGTGATTCCACCATAAGTGTAGCTAGACATATCCACATAAATGATGAAATCTTTCAAATAAAAGGCTTAGAGTTATGCAAACTTTGAAAGACTATGTCCAAAGGATAAATGGTTCAAAATAGGCCTAACTTGGTTGAAAGTGGAGCTGTATCTCCAAATAATGATTTGATCATGGAGCTGTATCTCCAAAATGATTTGTGCTAAGACTTGGCATAAAATAGTCTAACATCAAATATCTAATGTCAAATGTCATACACACAAAAATTCAAGCATCTAAATAAAAAATAGTATGTCAAAGTCTAGATTAAAGTGTTTTAAACAAGGTCTAAACTAGGAAAGGGAAAAGAGTCTCTAGGTATTTTGTCCAAAACTGGATTCAAAAGCTAGGCTCAAGTAAGTTGTGTTAGGAATTTTGGATAAATGATGTCAAAATCTAGACTTGAAATAAAGGATTGATGTGGATTTAATTTAATCTATCAAGTTTGGAAACAACTTTGACATAAACCCAACACACAAAATTAAACATAAACATGATCAGTTGGCATAAGCCATAAGGCAAAAGGATCTTGGAAAAAGAACATTTTATCCCAAATAAAGACACAAAAAATGATGAGGATAGGCATTGAACAAACAAACAATCAATAGTCTTCAAATTTGGTTAATCAATTAACTGAAGTTATACAACCTAAAAGAGAAAGATCTATGTATTAGCCCCACAAATTGAGGCCTAAATAGAAATAAATAAATTTTTTAATCCAAACATTGAAAAGGTTAATTTAAAACTTAACATTTAAAACTAGGATTTGACCAAATAATCTAGACAATATTGGATAACATGACGATGCATAAACAAGGTCTAAATAACATATGTGACTGGTTTTGAGCAATTGTTTTGATACAATGGTAAATAAGTCTTAAAATAAATTGAGAAGCCTTATGACATAAGCATGCTCGAATGATGTGATCAATGTTATGTTTCAAATACTCAAAGGCAAAAATGGTTTGAGATGTTTTGGGTAGCATAACACTACCCCCCTCAAACAAGTAACACACACATGAACATGTTTAGAAAAAATTTAAATGCACAAGTGTGGTGTAAAATGGACAACATAATGCCTCTTTAGACAAAAGAGTGACGTATAAACAAATTAGTTTTGACATGGTTTACAAAAAAACATATTAGTTTCAGTCTCAAAACACCAAGTTAGAAAATGACAAAATATAATTAAATTATCCAATTTCCTATTAAGGGTGTGACAAAGTGGGTTTGACTAAAACTAATTGGTTTTCAATAATTTTTAGATGGATCCCATGTCTACCAAATTTAATGTTAGCAAAAAAGAGAAGGAACACTTTAAGTGGGTGTCCATAGCACTTGGCTTATTGTAAAAAGGTCTATTCCTTTTTGTAACCACTACATCTGTCACTAACTAAGTGTAGTACGATGTCTAAAGTGAAGATACGTCCCATGTGAAACTTCAACACTAGAAGGTAGTTTAACCACTCAAACCTTTGATATTAGTGGGAGTGGTTGAAGTCAGTGCTAGGAGATGAAACCCCAGGTTAAAGCTTCCCTATAAAACTTGTAGGAGGTAATTAAGTCCCCCTCGCAAGCTAAGAAGCAATAAAATAAATGAATGATAGAAAGAATTCAGGCTCATTTCAAGATCACCCAAACTATTATGAGTTTTTGGGAGTGCCTTAGATGACATTATTTATATGCCTTGGACTAGGCTAAAATTATGATAAGATGGTGATTTTGATCTTAAAGTTTCCTAAAGGGGATGGATGGGAGAGCATACATGCACGTCTCTTTTCACTAAAATAATCAACAAATAAGTTTTGAAAATAATTAAAGTGATGTTGATTTGTTGCACCAAATTTGAAAATGTTTGTTTAGATTCATTACTAGCCCTTGGGCTTTAATAAAAAAATGGGAAATATTGCACAAAATAACCACATGAAGCAATAAAAACCTAAGTTTATTTTAAAACCCAAATTGAAAATTCAATACTAAGCTTAGATTCATTATTAAAACACCAAATTAAAAATGTTTCAATATTTATGATGTGTTTTAAGAACTAAATTAGAAGTACCTAAGACTTAACTAAATCTTAGGTTCATTTTAGGCACCAATTCAAAAGTGAAAAATATGACATGTTCGTTTTAAGCCAAATTTGAAGTGTGCATGCTTTTTGATCAAGTTATTTTTAAACCTAATTTGAAAGGTGTGTGGTTAGTAAAAATCATTTAAATCTACTTCCAAACTATCCCCTCAACCTAAAAAAACAAGATTACAATGACCTGCTTTGAAGCACTTAGGAGTTTGAGCAAATGACATTAAGAATTTATCTCTTGGGTTGAAAATCAAGTTGGGTTGACAGGCGAGTTGGGTTCAAAGGTGATTTGGATTGACATGTGAGTTGGGTTGGATGGTGAGTTGGGTTGTACAGGCGAGCTGGGTTGTCAGACAAGTTGGGTTAGTAGGAGAGTTGGGTTGGAGAGTCTTGAGAATAAAATCATGACTTATAAAAAAATGAATTTTTGCTCAATTTTTTTCCTTCTTTGCTTCCACACTCCAAGATCCTACATGAAAATGGTTAGTAGGTTATATGTAGGTTCAATTTAATCAAGTTTGTGAGGCTAGGTCCCACTGAATGTGCCATTTGTGAACATAAGATTGCAATAAGGTGAGATTAGTATTGTGTTAATATATGAAATCAAAATCAAAATAACACACTAATAGTTAACACCTTAAGCCTATATCAATGGGGGAGCTTAGTTATATGTTGACCATTTTCATCCTACAGGCCAAAATTGGTCTCCTCCTTCCCCGCTGCTCTAAGCCAGTTTAAATTTTGTTTGCACAATTCTTTCAGCAAGAGGATGAACCAGTTCAACAACATGAACTTTGAACTTGAACGTTGAACTTAAAATTTGAACCTTGGTTCAATACCTTGGTTCAATCAGTTTGGTTCAATCGGTTTGGTTCAAAGTGTTTGGTTTAATTGGAAGGTTCAAAGGGGGTCTTGCAAAGCTTGAAGGATAAGGGCCCTTGCGGAGGGTAGTTAGGCACAAACTAGACTTTTCAAGCAGGTTACAGAGGGTAGTTCTAGACCTAAAAGTACCCTTACAGAGGGCAGGGAACCCTTGTAGAGGAATAAAAAGGGTGAGTTTTCCTTCAGGAATGATAAGGAAAAAGATAAGACAAGGTTGAATTTATTTGGGAAAAATGTTTGAAGGAATTCCTTCGAACATTTTGTCCAAATAAATTCAAAAGGTAAAGAGCAAGGAATTCTTTCAGAAAAGTTCCCATGGAAAAGTGAATAAAGAAAATTCTTTCAAAGAAAAGTCTGAAGAAATTCCTTCAAAATTTTTGTCCAAAGGAATTCACCCGACAAAAAATCCTGACAAAAAGCAACAAGCGGGAAAGATAAAGGAAAGATTTCTTTCAAACAAAATGTCTGAAGGAATTCCTTCAAACATTTTATCTGAAGGATTTCAAAACAAGGCAGCTTGAAGGACCCCAAAGGATAGGTGCCCTTGCGGGGGACTCTCAGCTATCGAAAGGAGGACCTTCCCCAAACCCAGAATTGACACCTTCCATTCGGGAGGTTTCAATGACAAAGGCCTAGATAAAAGAAAATAAGAGAGATACACTTCAGGAAAAAGTCTGAGGGAACACTTTAGGAGAAAGGCCAAAGAAAATAAAGCCAAAGGAATTAAAAGGGGTGATGAGACCATAGACGTCAAAATTGGACATCATGAACTAGTCGTTGGAGGTTCAAATGCCCAGTGACAGGCGCGTAGATGTCAAAATTAAGGTAGTGAAATAGCCATTGATTTTGAAAAGCTTAAGGATAGGCCACAAGTGAACTTAGTGACCCACTAAGAAGATAGCCCCGAGTGCTCACAAAGCCAAAAAAAGACAAAGCTAGGAAGGGACAAAAAATAACAAGGAAAGATGGAACAAAACAAAGAATCTAGAACACGGCCATACACACATATGACAACATCTAAAATGTTCTAAAAGATGCACCCAACTAAGCATAGATATAGACAAAACAACCCAGGTGGTGAAAGAAGGTGTCGACACAAGGAGTTATTCCAGTAGTTGACACAGTCTCTACTAAGTGGCATCAAAGAGCATGAACAGTGAAGATGCAGCCTATTTTTCCATACTTTGCATTGATGAGTAGACAAACCATGTTAATATCTTGAAGGAGCAGTCTTATTTATATAAAAAGAGGCATAACCCATGCTTTCACATTAATTTTTGAACACCAAAGTCAAGACTGATAGCCAACACAACATTCTCTTTCAATAGTTTTCTCTTCTCGATGCTCTCAATGCACATGGGCCACTTGTAAAAAAGGGTGTCAATGTCTTTTCCAAAGGGGTGCCATTACTCCCTCTCTCTCTATATATATTTGTAACTTCCCATTTGAGAAGGATATCTCTCATTGTTGTAAGGTGAAGCCCTACCAATTTTCACTTGGAATCAATATAATATGCATTTTTTCCTTATTTTGGTTAGATATATCTCTGAGTGTGTCTGAGTGTTAACCTTATGTTCAGTCATTTCTTTCTTGATGCTCTCACAAGCTTGATACTAACACACCTAGTATATACAAAGTGCCATTCTTGCAGATATCAAAAGAGCTGTACTTGGAGTGTAGAAATAGGAGAGGTTTATCAGTTAGTGTGCCTTCCTACAACACCTGTGGTAAGTTCATCTTCTGTGTGTCTTCATGAAGCCTTTTTGTTAAGTTCTTTGCAGTTTGGTCTTTTTACCAGATAAAGTGTATGTATGTGTTCTTATAGTTCAAAGTGTGAGTATGAGTAGATCAAACTTGTTTGGTGCATCACCAGCTTAGGTTAGGTTCTATTTTTCAGTAATCCTTCTCTCTTTTCAACCCCCTCCCCCATTATATATATGTATTAGCAATATTAATGGAATAACTTAGAGATGCATCAAAGGGAGCTAGCCCTTATCTAGAGACTCTCCCCTCAGTTTTTCTAGACCCACAGGCAAGAGAGGAGTTTCCATTGTGCCGCGTGGAAGATAGAAGCTCAGTGTTCTATCAAGGGTGCAATCCACAGCATCAACATTAAAAAAAAAAATGGAAAACACAACTAAAACATGAAAGAAAGTCCTTCCTTCACCTTCCTTGGATGCTCCAAAATGTTTGTTGTAGTGGCTTGCTCAGTTTGTGCTCATGAAGTCTGCATCAATGAAGTGTGGCTACCTCCATATCTCCTTGGCACCTTGTTTGTCTTTGACTTGGGCTTGAATTGGCTCAACATTTGGGAATTATAGCACTAATGTGAAATGATTTTAAACACATTTGGGCATTATAAGTTTGGCATAAAAGAGGTTAAAATTTAATAGGCAAGGCCTCCTATTTATAGATTTTTGGAATGGTTTAGAATCAACCTAAACCATCCATCTCAAGATGAAGATGTATGGCTAAGGATTAATTCAATTATGTAATTACAATTCATAAATAGGCTCATCAATATTTGGGATAGAGGGGCATTAACTAGGCATGCAGGGTCTTAATGAAGCATGGGAGGCATTAATTCAGATATTTGTAGCATTTATGGCTTGTGGATGCCACCCCATAAGATGATGCCATTTGATGATACAATTAATGACAATAAATTTCTAAAAATAAATATTCAAAAATCTTATGGAAAATTAACTTAAGCTCTTGATTTGGTTTAATTAGCCTTAAACAAGAGTAGTTAACTTTGATGAAAAACCTTGGCAATTTGTGCACAAATTAATCAAATTGGTCAAAATGTTGTATTATTGGCTCAAGATTTGATTGGATTGGAATTGGAATTTGATGTTAGATTCATTGTAACCATTATCCCATTTAGGATGTTGTTAACACAAAATAACAAAGGCATGTGTCTCATACAAGAAATTTGATAGAAAAGAGTAATCCAGAGCATCCAGTTGCAAAATTGACATTTTAACTTGAAATGATTTGATCAAAGTTAGCTACTTCATAAATTGCATTACTCCATTTAATGATACTCTAGCCAAAATTGGCACTTGAATATATAAAATTTCAACTCATTTAATGTGTTTTAGTGTTTTTATGCCAGATTGTTTATTTTGGTAGAAATTGGTCAAAATCCTAATTGATGGCCATTGGTGGCCAGATTTAGGTGTCTACAATATCTACCCCTTTAACATTGGGTAACTCCAATTGAGATTCTTTTTAGGATTAAATAAATTCATATTTGATGGTTGGATAGAGAGTGAAATTTCTTGAAGAATAGTCATAGTTACAAATTAATGTATTGTAATATGGGACATGGTGATTGGTAATAAGATGATAAATGGTTGTCTCTTATACAAGGTTGATGGTATGATATACAAGGCAAAAATATTTTTATTTTATTATGCAAGTTTTGATTTAGTTGCTAATATACCATTCAACATTATCATGATATTATCCATATATAATGACTTGTATTTTTATAACTAGTTGTGTTTTCATCATCATGATCTGATAGTGGTAGTCAAAGATCAAGAAGATAAGTCACAAAGTTACCTAAATATCCTAATATGGAGTTTTTGAGATATTTATAGATATGAATCAGGTAAACATCATGTTGATATTCAAATTTTCATAATAAGTGTATAGTGATGTTTAGACATTATGTTGGCATATGGGAATCAAGCAAAATTATAAATGATGAAATGAATAAAAGCTTTGAATCTAATTTGGAATTATTCATATTTTATAAATGGTTAGAAAAGGAGTTTATGAGGAGTCATATAATATACATAGTGTATTTTAATAAAGTTGTGATCTATCAATCCATAGATTGTTCCTTGGAGTTGAGTTCTACATTTGAAGATGAGATAATAGGTGTTGAAAAAATGGAGATAGTTCCCATAGTGTTGGCCAAAACAAAATGGAGGAATAGACACAAAATAATATTTTGGGAATTTAGAGTAAAATCATATATTATTTTTTTACAATGGGCAAGCTATAAAGGCTTGTGGAAGAGCAAGTTGGTTATAAAAGTAACTAGCGGGTACCAAACATCTAAAAATAAATAAAGTAAACTAATTGAAAATAACTTTGGATAATTAATGATCCCAACAAACTCCCACTTGATCCAATGGGGTATAGAAAGACTAAAACAATGAATTATGAGTCATCCAAGTAGACTCTATTGCAACTACAACTGGTACACTGTGCATCCTAGACTGATCAACGCCTTAATAATCCCTACACTAAAATAGAACAAGATCACACTAAGTCCTGCTACATCAATCTTCACATAGAATCCATCTAACAAGTGATTTCCCTAGTAATATGTATGGCACATCTTAGACTAATGCCCAACAATCACCAACATCTCTCATAAGCCTTTTCTCAACACTAACAATATTAGAAACTCAATATTGATTTGTATCACAACCACCAATGACTAATCGAAAGCCAATATGTAATATCTTCTCCCCTATTAGGTGAGAGGTGAAAAGCTGTGCAACAAATAAACTAGGTATAAACCACTAAAATTCTCCACATAAAAGATCATATCAACATTAGATCTATGAAAGCAAAGTACACAAGCTAAATTATGCTACTACATCAAATTCCAATCTTGAGCCTAGCAACTCACAGAAAATGTGTGTGTTACCATCTCACAATATATAGTCATCAACTATAGAGCAAACAACTTCATAGTCATCCCATCCACCAGAAGAATATGTAGAAGAGGAACTAGAAGAGTGACTAGAGTGATTGGAATGACCAAAAATGTTTGCTTCTACCTTCTGTCGATGTCTAAAGGACCTCCTTTTGGAGGGGCACTCTATAGAGAGGTGTCTTATGCTACCACAACTGTAGCATATTTTCTCACATCTTCTAGAACTAAAGGAAGAATAACCACATGAAGAAGAATGCTTGTGCTTGAGATTGTGTCCATGTGAATGTTTGTGGTGATGCTCATGTTTCTGAGAACCAGAGTGATGTCTACGCTTCAGAGAACTAGAATGATGTCTATGCTTTGGAGAACCAGAATGATCCCTATGTCCAATATGATGCTTATGTCTAGAAGTGTGCCTTAAAGAGTGTTTATTTCTCTGAAAGTGCTTCAAAGAATGTTTTTTTGTTATTCTCATATAATGGATTATCTATTTGGTATATTGGGCCTCTTCAGTAGGTTTTTATTTATTCTTTGTAAATTATCACTCATGTTGAGTGAACAACTCATAAATGGATTCAAAAGTAGATTTTTTAAGCTTATCACCAAGCTATAACTTTTCTAGAAAGTTCCTATATCTAGATTTAAGGCCATTCAAAACAATAGAAATGAGCATTTCATCAGCAATTTTTCCACTAGTAGTACCATATTTTTGTTTCAAATTCTTAATTCATGACACATTCTAAAACATCTTCATCATCTGTTAGTTTTGTGTTGAGCAACTGCATAAGAAGATCAATTTTCTTGTAAGTAGGTTGTTTATCATACAAATCTTTTAGAGCTTTCCATGATTTCCAAGCTTCATACTTGATAGCTTCTATATGAATTATGAATAGTGCATTGCAAGTTGATTGCAATAAAGCAAGGGCACACTTGTCATGTTTCTGAAATTCTACAAGTTTTGTGGCATCAGTGGGCAATGTTGGTTTCTTTTCAACTACTTCCCACAAGTCATTGAAGATTAATGTATTTTCCATGTTCATTGGTCATTCATTATAATTTTTAGGAGTTAAGCATCCATTTTCATAAATTAAGCCCACAATTTTAGCCATGGTACCAAATGAAAAAATAAGGAATGTTATCAAGGTCTTGCCTTTACTTTAGAAATAGCTTCTGATTACAAGAGATTCCTAAGAATTGGAAAATAAATTACTCCTTCTAACTCTTGTTACACCTTTATTTCTCTAATATTTGATTTTTTTAATACAAAATAAGCTCAAAAAATAAAATTTTATCAAGAATCTTTGAATGGGTTTTTTTTAAACCCTTGACCTCCCTTATGATAAATGACTACAAAAATTGGTTCATCCAACTTCCTTTAACCAAGTTGAGAAAATGAAGACAAATTATTACAAATATTATTGGTTTTTTAAAACTGATAAAATAAAAATTCCTTCACTAGAAAATATTTTCACTTGTATGTAAAAAAATAAATTGCACCTTTTCCTTTACCAAATTCTTGTGGGGCCAGGTAAAAGCTTAGAATAAAATTAGGTTTTTGAAAACACTGACATCTTTTCCAGCATGCTTATTCTTACGCTATATTTGGAAAAAATCATGTAATTCTCTTCTTCAATGTGTGATCTATCATTATTAGAAAATTATATTTCCCTTCATTCAGATTACTTGTTGGATGCTAGTAAAGGATATTTCTAGCGAAGACGTGCATACTTTGTTGGCAAGCAACAAGGATATTTACAATGAAGACATGCAGGATTTATTGGCAAGTGGCAAAGAATATTTATAATGAGGAATGTAGGCTTAGTTATTATTTCTATGGTGCTCAAAACTCTAATTTGACAACGTGCTATTTATTCCACTGTAGGGTTTGCAGTTTAAAGTCAATGCTAGTAAAAAATAAGTGAAGGGTGGAGAGACACACAAATTTTGTTTCTTCTGCTATGACAAAGTCAAAATTTGATGATAATATTTCTAAATTTCTTGATTTATAAATATAATGCATCTTTGAATTTGATAATTTGATATATTACCCCTTGGTTTCTTTCACTTTGCTTTGATATTATTTTTTATCAACATTGCCTTCCTTCTTCTCAGGCTTCTACAACATTCTTCAAAGTCTACCTCATTCACAAATTTCAACTGATCTACCTTCCTTCTCTTCAAATGTCAATTCTTGTAAATTTATTTTCAAATCCTCTTTTTTAGATTGTTTGGATATGATACCACTATTGGCCATAATAAAATGGAGGAATAGACACAATAATATTTGAGGAATTCAAAGTAAAATCATATATTAGTTTTGTACAATAGGTAAGCTATAAGGGCTTGTGGAAGAACAAGTTGGTTATAAAACTAACTAGTGGGTATCAAAAAACTAAAAATGACTAAAGAAAACTAATTAAAAATAACTTTAGATCATTAATGGTCCCAACACATAGAATGCTAGATGTGGGAAAATGGTCAGCAAAATAGATGTTATTTTGTTATTGTTCAAGCTCCTATGACTCAACATAACATGGTTTGTTGGAGTCAAGCTACATACATATTGGCCACCCTTAGATGTGTGAAGGAGAAGTCAAGGAGGATAAGAGTCTACAAAATGGCTTCACCATTCTAGATTGTAGGCATATTTTTATTCACATGTCTATCTTGCCCAAGATTTTTTTAGCAGCCATACTAGTGGTTCCAAGCATAAAACGGAGTGAGTTTTAGTTTGTCATTGCTGTTACATAATTTCCAATCAAAGTGTGGTTATTTATAGCCTCTAATTTACTATCATTAATGTATTTTATGAAGGATTTTTATTATGGTATCTATTGTACCATTATTTCATCTACTACCAGTAATAATTCCAACCCGATTTCCACTTTTATACCAGCCATAAAGGCATTTTTAGTCACTTGGTGGAAGAATTTTCAACCTATTGTCAATGTTGAGGCATGTACAATTAGTGCAAATTAGTTTTGAGCCACTATAAGTCTAATTATGAGGAAGAAAATGCAATGCTACAACCATGCTTGGGGTGGCATGAATGGGCCTTTGAAAGTCCATCATAGAAATGGAAGATATGAGGAAATTACAAATAATGGAAGAAATTTGGGCAACATGTCTATGAGGCATGATGAAATGATTAAAGGAGTATGTTGGAATTTTTTGATTTCCCTAATGTGTGTGTTCTATGTGGAGGTTCAAAAATGGAGGAGAGGCTTATCCAAGATTTATAAGCACATGGTGATGAATATGGAAATGATGATGAGATGCTATTATCATATGATAGTGGAAACATACCCAAGACAATTATGGACCTAATTTCCATCACTAATGTTGTTGTCATCAGTGTTATTAAGGATCACATCACTACATGTGCAATCACCCAAGTGATTTTATAGGGGTTCCAGTCACAATAAAGAGTATTTTCTAGTTGGTTATGACTAATGGAGAGATTTTAGTCCTTGTATAGCTAATTACTCCTACATTGATCACATTACTAAAATTTACATGGGTTTATCATATTTACAACTATTACATCATTTATATATTGATGATCTTAATATTTTTAGTCATGAACAACTATACATTTGTGCCATTTGAGAGGGCTTCCTTAAATGGTGATGTTAGTAGAGGGGTCCTATTATGGGATAAAATCATCCCAACCATCCTAATGCTGAATTGAATTAAAGGGATCCTATTATGTGTAAGCTGTGTTGTGCCATGAATTGAAGGGATCAACCCACAATAATATTATGGGACCCAATGGAACTCAAGGATATAGACATGAAGCAAGTGCTTAGGATCCTTCATCATATTAGAAGAGAAAATGGGTACAATAGAAACATAGTAGTGAGCCCTTGGGGTAGCCTTTAGCCTCAAGGGAATTTATGGAAGATGTTCTCATACCATGGATACAATACTTCATCTAGGGTGGGAATATATATATATATATATATATATATATATATATATATATATATATATATATATATATATATATATATATATATATATATATATATATATATATATATGGGTAATGGATGTAGTAAACTCTATGATTATTATTGGCAAATGTTTTACCACTTCACAACTATGGGACAACAAAAACATAATGGGGAGAACATGTGGTAACTTTGAGTCTTGTGGGAGCTTGTGGGTGCGTTTAGACATCAACAATTTTTGGAGGATCATATTGTTGACAAATTACATTTATTATATATTTGGGATATTAGAGATAGATCAAACTATGGTTTTTGGTAGGAGTTATCCCACTTCATAGGTATAGGATCTAGGCTCTATGGGTGCTATATCATGGCCTATCTCTTTGGCATAGTGATACTTGAGTACACAAGGTTACAATTGCTTGAGGGTAAGCAATTTTTAGAAGGGTAGACTATAATGTCCCCTTTTATAGATAAAAATAATTAATAATATTATTTAAGTGGGCCTGGTCATTTCTAATCTTTTCAGCAACTTAATAATAATATTATTAAAATAAAAAGTATTCTTAAATACTTTAAAGTAAACTTAATATCATGATTAAGTGGCCAAAAAGTAACGTCGACAACTTATGTTTTATTATTAAAATAAAGTAAGCTTGGAATTTGAGTGGGAAAAGTTATAAAATAAGGTGGAGAGGTATATTTTTGACATCTATCTATCATCTAACAATTAATTATTTTGAAGCAAAGCATGCTTAAGTGAACATTCAACCATTGAGGATGAAAACCCACAAATTCATCTTGGTGACTTCATTCAGAGGTCATAGTTGAAAAGTGGCACAACAATTTAGGGGAAGGAAATTAAGGTGGTGACAGACCTAGGGTAACATTTAGAGGTGTCACATAGCTTAAGGGAGTTCCTTAGAATGTGATGACTTCCATAGAGAGGTCATACTTTGATTTTGGTACTATTTGATGGGTGGAATATTATTGTTTTTCACTCATTTATTCAAATATATGTAATTATAATTTTCTTACTTGAATTAAGTTAAAAATCAAAATTGATGTTTAAGGGTTTTACCTAAAATTGATAATTGAATTTCCATATTTTTTAGAGGGTTTCTATGAGGTCTGAAAGTTAATTTACATGCTTGAATATATATAATTTCAAAATTATGTATTTACTTCTAGGGTTTCAAATTAAAAATTTGAATTTGTACTTCTAGTTTAAGGGTTTTTCATAATTATAGAATTGTATAAATATGTCCTAAAAGGGACATTTCACTTCAATTATGCCAAGGATACTCTAGTCCATGTTGGGTCAGAGTAGAGCTATGTCTTGAGTGGTTGTGTACATCATGATCATGATATTACATGGATATATATGTAATTATGTCTATAATTTTTGCTGAGCTTGGTGTTGTGATTTATATCATGCATTATTATATTGTGTGTGATGCCATAAATTATATCATGTATCTTATGCATTACTTATTACTATGTGATTAATTATTATATTTAATTGAAATGACACTTGCATTCCCATTGCCTTGGATTACATATTTCACACATGTTTGAATGGTCAAATAATTATATGATGATATATCCAATAATTTATATATATACACTTTACATTATTACATTTTTATATATAACACATGATGCACATGAATCTTTATTTTGAGATGAGTGATTTATAGGCTTCATCCCTTACCTCAAAAGAGAGACATACAATGGGCTTGAATTAGAGATTTAGGGCATGACAACAAGATAATTCAATTTTTGGGTTAGATTATGTGATTTAGAATGGGACAGGTTGATATATTTAAACATATTCAAGGTATATGGGGGGATTTTACTTGATTGTGAGGAATAATTGACATATTTTGTTATATTATGAGACAAATTATATGCTCTAGATTAATAGATGGATTATGGCATTTTTATATCACTTAAAGATACATATGAAATATATTTGGGGCATGAATCTTATTCATGAAAACACTTTTAATTTTTTATTTATGGGGAAAAATGGTACTATGTAAGTACTTTGGGTCTAAAAGATGTTTGTAATAGTTGATTCAAAGTTTTAATTTACATATGAACCTATTTTAGGGTTCTACCAAAAAAATTATGATGATATTTGGAGTAGTGTGGTTGAGGATTTTATGCCACTCAACTTCTATCACTTCTCATATCCAATGTGGTTGAGGCATTAAAATTCCTCAACACATGATTTCAACAGTTTCCTCTTCTTGGGGCATAATCACCCCATGGCATTCTCTAAATGATTTTACATGGAAGTTTGGTTCATGTACCCTTAGGTGTATTTATTCCTTGACTTTATAATTTTAAATATTTTAATGGTCCAAGTTATTTTAAATTTTATATCATGAGTGGACATTGATCCTACATATTCCTTTGAATTTTTTACATGAAGCAAGCTAGATATTTGGGGCATACTTGGAAACAACAAGTGTAGTTACACACACATACCAAATTTATTTATTTTATCCTTCTAATCTAGAATTTTAAATACTAGACTAAAATGGGGGCATTTTTAAACACCTAAATTTGGTATTAGACACTTGTCAACATCAAATTTGATAGATCTTTCACATACTTGACTTGTGCATACACATTTGAATCTCATGCATACTTTACCCTATCCATTTTCCTATTTATTATCTTGGCCAATCCTGTTTTTTATCATCCATATTTAGGATCACCCTAATCTATAAAATAATTCTCTATAATCCTAAGCATACTATCATCATATTCCATATCATTGATTTTCTCTCTTTGGACAATGACAACAATAGCTAGATAGCTGTACTTACCATAGGATTTGCCTTTGTTAGTAAAATCTGGAGATGATAAATTAGTGATTTTTAATATGGTGATATTTTACTTCGGATTATAGAGCACAAACTAAGGAGATCCTTAAAATGAATGATGGAAACTTGGGTTTGCTAAGATAATATATAGGCAAACTAATAGGGAAAAGTATGCACACAAGTCAAATTTGTACTCACAAGTCACTTTTCAAATTCAAATGTCTCCCTTTGGTCGGCCTAAGCATGTTTCTTATTACAATTATGGGAAGGAAATATCAAAGAGTCATCTATAACTATAAATTATGCCTAAGGTCATAATTTCACTTGGAAATCACTCGGTCAATAAAAATCTAATTGAAAAAATTATTGATAAATCCTTTAGCACTCTATTGAGATATTATCATAAAACATACATATCTATAAACACCTTGAAAGGGCAGCCCTAAACCTAAGCCTAAACACTAACATAAGGTCAAAGTTACATGTTATTATTTATCCCTAAAATCTTTAGATCGAGGTTATCTAGGGTTAAATGAGATAGAGACAACTTAAGGTATAAGGGTGATAAACTATCTCTATAATAGGGCAATTAGATTCTAAACTCAGATATAATATATGATGAATTTATTAAACTTAGATAAGCTAAAAATAATAAGTACAACTATGATAGATATGGAAATGATAAAGAATTAATGTACTTAGCTAGTTCTAATGTTGATGTAGTTATGGATCTGGAACATACAAGAAGTAGACTAGAAGATGATTCTAAAATAGTCACCAAATTTTGGATTAAGTGCCTTTGGAGTTTACATTAGCATCAGCGTTAGATAATTGTGTTGATGCTACTATATGAACCTAACATATGTGTCTTGCATAGAATACCTAATGGAAAAGGATGCAACCACCTTAATGCTTCTAGGTTTGTCTTTTCCTTCACTTTGGTGGTTTCAAATTTGGGTAATAGACTACCACTCCTCATGAAATTATAAAACCCTAGTTATTCATCTTAATAATAACCTTGGGGGATAATGGGTTAGTGGGCACAAGGTGTCAAATTGACCCTAAAGAACCCCCTATCAACGAGCACTACCTACATAGCCAATACTCTAAAGAGGGCCTTAGAATAATGTAGTTTCCCCCTTCATGTTAGCTTATGTGTGAATCATGTAATATATGGAAATTAAGTACAATAGTGACCTACCTTGTAACTTGGAAAATCAGACTCAGGTTGCTCATTCAACACTTCAAACCTATGTGTGTATTTTCCCTATGACTAATATGATTATATGCAAAAATAAGGAATATTTTCTTTGAAAAGTGCTTGATTAAATGATTTTGATAGTTTTCCATGGTCTATTCTAGGTTTTGTAGGTGAAGAATGAATGAGGGTTGATCTTGTATTTATATCAATCCCTTTGGAGAAATGACTCACATTAAATCACTTAGGCTTACCATTAGGATATGTTTCATTTGTAAATTAGATTAATTTAGGGCATTGGACACTTGCATCAAAGTAGGGCACTTGCATCAATGTAGGTGTCTATTTGGGATGCTAGTGTCTAAGGAACAGTTTAGTAGGTATAGATTTAAAACTTGTAGAAGTGTAAGATAAGTAGGTTTTAAGCATTTTGGGCAAGATATAAGGTCTAGGTCATCTACATAAGTTTGGTCAGACCAAGAGATAGGCCAAAGGGTATAATATAGAGTAGATGTGAGACTTTTGAAAGTGGGAAAGGTTTAGAACTGAGAGGATAAACCAAGTTCTGAGTTTGTCAAGTGTACAAGATCAAGGTGCTATACAATCCATAAATATCATCTACAATTATCAAGTGTTGAAATTTAAGGTATTGCATTGTGTTCTTATAAACCATGATTGGGAACACACCTAGGTGGGATAAATACATGTGAATTATGCCCTCTTTGGAGTATTGAAATGTAGGCAACACTCAATCACTCAATATAAAGTGGTCGAGACTATTCAACCCATATTTTAAACCCCTTTTTCTAATTCAATATGGTGTCAAAAGTGAAGCCTTATTTTCAAGGCAAATATAATAAAAATCAATAATTCTAATTATGTCAATATAGATATAACCCTAATGCATTAAGAGAGAAATACATTCAAAATCCATTATTTATGTTACTTCTATCTACTAAAATAAAGGAGTGAGAGTTAGAGATACTTAGGTTAAAGATGAACCCATAAAGACTCAATCTTTCCCTTATCCAAAGGTTATTTGAAATTAGTGGTAGTGGTTTATAATGATCATTAAGATAGGCTAAAGCATTCAAAAATTTTCCATAAGATAATATTCTTTTCCAAGTGTAAACCCTAAGCAATGACTCCTCAAGTATAATGGTGGAAGAGTATATTATAAAGAAGTGTAAATGAATGATTAAATTAATCTCTCTATGAAATGGAGAAAAATATGTGTATATATAGTTGGATCTAACCCTAAACCCTTCTAAAATTCTAAATCATAGAGTTAACTCAATTGACCCTCTATTGTTAATTAATAAAATTTGTTAGGTCATAGAATGGGTTGGTCGAAGATAACCTAATACCTTAAGATGATCATATATTTTAAGTATAGGGTTGGCCTAAGCTAACTTTGTTTGGTAAATATCAAAAAGAGTTTTTGGCTTGGGTAGGGGTTTTTTAAGGTGGTGAATTGATTTTAGTGTATAATGTAGGTGTAAAAACTTAAATAATTATATAAGATATGTTTATGTTGGTTAAAAGTGGTGGTATAGGGGCAACAATCTTACAAAACACCAATGGTCTGCCCAACCCTTTCCCAGTGCACTCTTTAAAGCATGCACTCAGAGAGATTGAGACTCAATGGATTCCTTCAAGAGATAATTCATTAATAACTAAATGTGGGGTCCTCCTATGAATCTAAGAAGTGGATGTAACTATAGGGATCTTAAGGATCCATAAGAAAGTAGGAGAACAAACTTTGTGAACAAGTGCTCTCTGTGTAGCTGTATGAGACCACAATGTAACTTCTTGAGGTGTGAATACTGTAGATTGAAGTTGTCTAGAATCTTAAAACTATGGGGGTGTATGAACCCTCTATACTAGCAATGTATGTTGCAACTATGTCTAACTCTAAACTAGAATATGAACTAAAACTAGAGTGGAAACTAAAATAGGTGGAAGAAGTAGAAATAGTGATTACAAGCTGGTAGATGGCTCTGAAGTGGAGAGTTATGACTCATAAGGAACTCCACCAACTTTAATAACCTAATTATCATGAATTAATTTCATGCATCTATGAACTGTAGAAGGTACTAACCTAAGTTTTTGAATCCATGGTAGACCAAGTGGAAATTTATTATCATTTAAGTTGCTCTCTGATAAGTGGAAGGAAAATTATTTAAGTAATTATGTAGGGTGTAATTTAAAAAAAGTCTAGGATAATAGTTTAACATTTTGTTATTCAAAATCACCATAAGAATCACAATGCCTATTTAATGCGTATTAAATCATAAAAGTTTTAGAGATATATCTAAAAGAGGAGACTAATATATGGGATGAATAATATGAGAGATTAGAAATAAATGGTTTCCAAATTGCTAAAGTAGATTATTCATCCTAGGTTGCATAAAGGATGGTCGAAACAACTTAAAAATATGAGGCAACCCTAGTAGGATACACCCAACTTGCCTATTGTGAAAATATTTCACGTGGAACACAACTTACAAAGGAAGATATAATCATAATTTACCTATAACCTTGTGTCAGGTTTTAAATGGTAAAAAAAGAATATTCTTTTTCGGTGTCTCTTGTAAGATGAATCTGTTTACCTACATCTTGATGTCAACATTTGAATGGTAAATAGGTAATAGGGAATGATTTCCCAATTCAAAAAAGTAATTGGGAATTTTATGCCACAAATCATTACACTTGACTTTATGGATGATTTTAAATCTCTCAAAAAAATATTTTCACAATCAACCTAAATAGTACTAACACATGATAGACAATAGAAGTTGTTTTAGGTATCTGAGCTTCGTCAATAGTGTCCTAGGAGATTATAGGATTTTGTTTCCTGATTTGAGTAGTTATAAAGCTTACATAAAGTTATTTTGAAGACTATGGTAAGAGTAGAGAGTAATACATATCATAAAATTATTTAAGTGCCTTATCTCCCCTCTTTACATAGTCATTTCTAAATTTAGTAAGTGAAATAAAATCCCTTTTAGCATTCATATTTGTATGATGTTATGCCCTATCTTGTACAATTTAAATTGCAATAATTTTATGTTATTTAGATCACCTAGGTCTAAAAATAAATAAAATAATAGTATTCCCATACATCTCTCAATCATATTATTTATTTTATCCATCATTAAAAAAGATAATAATAATAATACCCAATACATATGTAAATCCATGTTGATTCAAATAAATATGTAACCTTGTCTTGTGGTTGAAGAGTTATTAAGAAAAAAGAATCATGCCCAAAAAGCATACAAATATGTAAATCTACTACACCATATAAAGCAAAAAAACCAAGAAAAAACCACTCCCAAAATGTAAATCAAACAAATACAATCTTGAATAAATTTATAAATTTAGCTTGTGTGTGTGTGAAACTATTGAAAATAACTTGTACCATAATTCCATCAATATTTAGAAACATTAAGTCAAATTGGATTGTTGGTATGTATCCACATTGCTTTAGAATAGACTAGGAAACCATTCTAGCATTTATTTTAGCATGTTTCTTAGTCTTGGCAAGCTCTTTGCTAAAACTGATCCCAACAAGATTTACATTATGAATAAAAATCCATAGATTATCAGGACTAGACTATACAGTGGCATATACAATAAGGATCAACCCAACCTCTCATGTATAAAATAATTTTACACCTATGTTTAATCCTATACAACAAAAAAAATCCCTAAAAAATGAAAATTGCCATTTTAACATACTATGATAAACTACACTAAATAAAATAAAAAATATACCCAAATAAAATCCATAAAATATATAAAAAATGTGATAGCCATGGACCTTATAGTGCCTCTAGTAGTAAAATAACTATCCAAGATTTTAGTATCAAATTTATGAGTCTTTTATTTATGCTCCATGTTGGTGCATGTTAGTATAAACAAGTTTATAATAGTGATCAAAATTTAATGCTTAAATTTTGTGCTAAAAATGTTAAACAATTTTTATATTAGTGTATGCAAACTTTCAAATTTCCTTTTGAACACTCAAATAAAATGACCACTACTTGTATGTCCAATTATAACATACAACTCTTAGTGTTAATATGTGTGTCAATGTTTGATGCCTAAATAATAGAGGCTTGAAGGATCAACTAAATTATATTTAATTTATTTAGCAACAAGAAATATTCAATGAACACTCATATTTCAAAGGCATTTATTAAAATAGTCCTTATTTTGGCATTTTAAATAATTGTTTATACTTCTAATATGTCATTTAGAATTTTGATTTTGGTTATTTTTTGAAGGGAAAATTTTTAATTGTGCTTTTGTAATGTCTTCAAACCCCTTGAAAGAGCTAGGATAGGTTCAATTTTGATAGTTGGTGTTGATGAGGGGTGCAAGAGTGATAGGATAAGAAACAATTTCAATGTTTGGAAAAATAAAGCTGATTGCCAATGTTATTAATGTAAAGGAATATTAATTTGACCACTCAATTATTTTCTAACGATGCGGTCCCATGATAGGGGTTTGGGCTCCTATTTTTACTACAAGGTTGGTCAACTGGAGTTGAAATAATGTAAGTACATGTATAAAATTAACCTTTCCCTCTAAACTAAGAGATATACATTTTTAGCTAGCAATGTTTTAACCCTTGTTAAAGAGGTGATAAAAGTTTCCTCCATTAGTGTAGGGACTTTTTGTCTACATGACACTGTGAATGCTATTTTTTATTAAAATTTAAAATGAGAAAAAACTATAGACCACATTTTTGCATATAATTCCTAAAATATCTCACCTAAAATTTCTCAGCACAAAAAAATTAAAAATCAAGGAACCATAAAATTAGAAAATGCTCTTAAATTTTATGAGTAACTAGAATAATGCATAAATTTCCATACTTAATGCTGCCTTTTAGAATTTTAAACTTAAAACAAGTTATTGAAAAATAAAAATAAAGCTATAATTTTTACATAGAAATTGGTTTTCATAGTATGTGAAAAAAATGATATATCTAAGTGTAATATGAACTCCTCTAGGTTTATATCTCTTGGTATTTTTTAAATAGATGTATTAGTTATATCAATAGGTATTCTATAATGATAACATGGAGGGGGTGGTGGTGGAATATAATGTCTATGAAATGTTAACAATTAATGGATGCCTTAAATTGACATCCATTTGATCACCACATGACGTTTTAGACCTTAAATTTGATGTACAATCATCAAATGGAAGTCTTTCTTATTATTTAGAGAAGTTGATTGAAAACACATAATATCTTGGGCATACGGTGGAGTTTGGAGCTCCCCTTTTTTCTATAAAGAGTTTTAAAATCCCTATAGAGTGGTGAAATTAGTTTGAGGTCATTTATTACTCGTCAACCATAAATTTTATTGAGAAAGTAATATAGTGATTAATCAATGTGGTATGATGTTTTTGAGATAGATGTGTTTAAGATATTTGTACTAGTATTAATATTGTAATGTAAATAATCATAAACATTTAATTAGGTTAAATTATGTATATAATAATATTTAATTTTAAATTAAAATAAAAGGAGGTGACATGCAAGGTTTAGAGATATATCATCAATATCATGAGATTCAATGACAATTTTCAAGATTTAACAATGAAAATGCGAACCCATAAATAAGATAGAGTTGACTAAGAATAATTGTGTGCAATAAAGGATGGTGTTTGGATGGTATGGAAAATGTATGGAACATTCATATGCTCTTCATGAAATTGTAAGTAGTTTTATACTTTTTTAAGGATTGTGTTCACCTTTTTCAAACCTCCAAAAACCTTGCTCAGTTTTTCATGCCTTCATTGATAAAATGGACTTATTCTCCTTTCCCTAATTAGGTAACTTGATCTCAAGATTTAAGGAAAACAACATATGTTTTAGGGCCTACTTTATACCAAGGAATAACTGAACTACCTTGATATATGTTAAACCCCACAAGGGTATTCAATATCAAAAATAACACACTAATAATTCTAATAATTCATGAGATAGGTAAACCAATGTTTTGTAATGTGACGCTCATGTTAATTTCAACACTTCAATGGATGCTCTAATGATTGATAACTTTATATGAAATTATTGATATATTCTTATGAATAATAAATGATTTCTCTAGCTTTCACTTGATTCTTCTTGAATATCATAGATGTCTAAATGAACTAGAATGTTTATTTACTTATAGACAAATTAAATTCAAATTAGGACCCTATTGGCACCCAAACTGATCTTTAATGGTCAAAAAGTGAAAAATATGAGAATAAGGGATAAAGTCACTTAATCCAAAAGGGGCCACTCAAAAACTTGTGTCTATAGCATACAAATGCTCTGAACATGACCCGAGAACATATAAATGCTTCAGAGAAAGGGGTTAAATCAAGAGGATATCAAAGGAGAGAAAATTGGAGTTGGAAGGGCTGAGAGAGGGGTTAGGTACTATCATAAGTCAAGAAATCACATTGAGAATGCTTATTTATACCAATAATTGAAAACTACACTAGCATGCTATAATTGTCCAATTCAATGACTAATAAATACGTAAAGAACATTTTTAGTTGTCTACATTATGTTCTAATTTCATGTGTGTGTACATGAATACACACCAAAGTAAAGGAAGACACATGGATAAATTTTTTTGTGCATGGGGATCTAGAGATAAATCCAATGTACTAATGACTTTGTAAGAAAAATATTTATTTTTCTACACATTCATGGGTGAGTGCCAAATAATAATCATCTGATAAAAACTAAAATTTTTAGAGTGATACATACCTAATTCAATTAAAAAGTGGGCAATTTAATTAAAAAGTGGGTATAACACCCATGTGAAACCAAGTACCTCCAAATCTATGTAAATCCTGAACACAATTGTGAATAAAAATTGTAGTGACAAAAATAAAACCAAACAAAATTATGAGTACAATAAAAAAATAATGGTAAATAATATCTTGAACATTTTCCCTTTGTGGGAAGATGTAGCACATCTTGAATACATATGGGTGAGTGAATTTTTAATACCTCCTTTTATAAGAATAAATGTTGTTTTAAGTGTCTCCCCTTATAGGATTCACTGGAGTCTATATGAGTATAACGTGTGGGATATTTTCCCCTTTTGAAATTTGAGGTGAACTACTGTGTTGTGTTTTCTTCTAAATCACTCTAAGGTTCTATACAAGCCTAATATTAATCAACAAATAAGAAGACACTCAAAATTACTAAATTGGCATATTACTTAGGCTTAAAGACCTATATGTTCACCTGAGGCCCAACAAGAGATCACCAAGGTAATTTATTATGAGAAAAAACATAAATATATACTATGAGACATCTACTTATACTATAAATCAAAGAAAAAAACACCATCCATGTAAGCAAAGAACAAGATAACAAGGCTCATCACAATTATATAATCCATCTTTATATTCACATTAATATACATCCATTATAAAACATGCATTATACAATCTATAATGATCCCCATGAAAGGTCAATCTATACATATGAACCATAAATATTACACATCCTTATCCTTTAAACCTTAAGTCTAATACCCAATTTTACTTCAACTTGAAAAACATGTATCATGTCTAAGACCTCAAATATGCAACTTCACAATATGTTTTAAATGAGAGAGAAAGGTTACTTTATATATATATTTCTTGTATCCCATTGGTCCCCTACTTATTACTTCAAACTCAACCCCTTTTATAACTCTCATGCTAACTAGTTACACATCTAAGAATATTCAATTCCATATATTGGCCATCTATTCACATAATGGAATATTCCTTTACCCTCATAGGTTATTATTTTTCCAACATGGATCAAACCTCATGTAATTTTCCTTCTCCTTGCTTGGATGAGTGTCAAGTGTCAACATATCCTTTATTGCATTTCCTTCTTCATGTGTGTTTATTCCATATAATATGCGCTTATTGTACCCACATAGTGAACACCATGTATCATGCACACACCTTTCCTTCATGCACACATGGTTTATGAATATGTACTTTTGTATGAATGGAAGTGTCTTCAATCTTTCTCACTCACACATAACACCTTGGATAAACATTATACCATTGCCTTAAAATTAAATTTAAGGTCAAAATTCCCCCCCACTATGCTTCTTGTATTTCCTTAGTCATGTGGTTGGATAAATTTATTGTGCAATTAACATTTTAATCATTTTTTCATTTAACTCATTTTCTATTTGATCCCATCGATCAATAGTTGACTAAATTTTTGACACCAATTCTTGCACTTCCTCGTACAAGATCTTCAACACTTCTTCATTATATGGATTAATTTCATATGTCAATAATATGGTATTCATATATTTTATTTGCTTCCTCTCTAAATACATTATCTTGAATCCTTATGAATAACATATTTAATTCCATATGCTTTGTTCTTGTCTCTATCTTCAATTTTTGGGCTTAAACTTCTATTCCATCTCTATTTGATTCTCTTACTTGTACATGGGCTTCATATTGTCTCTATGTGTGGAAAATTATTCTCATACACTTGATTCCACATATTCATGCATACATGTAAACTTCAAATGTATTTGTACCTTATTTCACTTTTAAACATAGTTTATTGATACTCTTATTTATTGCCTCCATGTGATCCTCAAATTCTAACTTGAGATCCTCAATTTATTTTGTTTAAAGTCTTTCTTCGTTAATAACCTGAGTTAAAATTGGTGTCTCATGCAATAAGTTATTAATGGACATACCCAAAATTTCTAAGGGTGAATATTAAAACACTCCACATCCCCATAAAATTCTGAGCACTTAGCTTCTACCAACCACTGAACTTCATTTTCATGTATTTTCAAATATTCTTTATCCCTTTTTATTTTATCTTGGAAGTCTTTCAGACTTCTATCTTCCAAAAATTCTCTCTTTGTTATTTACATAGATAGCTTCAAAATTTCTAACCCTACAATATCCATTTTCATCTTTTTAGGATCTACTACCTTTACCTTTCTATCATCATCATTGATTTGTTACTCCTATCCCTTGGCCTCCCCAAATGTCTTCACAAGGAGTTATAACTTTAAAAACTGAATGTGACTATAAAAAACAATATCTAACTTTTTTAGTCCCATTTTGGTTGTTTATCATAACATATCATCCCCATGGACAACCTTAAGGATGTTATAGAAATCACAATACTATTGATTTAACCTTTTAGGGTTTTACAAGTGTAATTCCTATGTTATATTAAAGGTCCAAGATGTCTAAATTAGTAGAATAATATGCAATAATTAAGTACTAATTTGCTATGGATTTTAACCTTTTTTAACTTTTTAACAATAGTAATAAATATACTTAATTAGAGACTTATCTAGAAAGTGACTATCACAGGTGAATTGGGTTGTAAAAACTAAGTTCTAGATAGGTTTGAGTGCCATCAATAGGGTCTCAAGATTTTTTTTCTCACTAGAAAATAGTGCCCAGCCTAAACATTAGCACCATACTATTGTAGTATCCTCAAAGTGGTGCTAGTGTCCTCTTTGCAGGACTTTCCTATTTTTTAGGAGCACATGTGCATGTGTTTTTAGGTCCTATTCCTGTGGGCATGAAATATAGAACTTTGTGTTATGCCTATAAAACTTGATTTAGTGTGCCAACCCTAATCCTACTTGCAAATATGGCATGATCAATAAATGTGTGTTCATTATTAGGATAGGCTGGACATCCTCAACTCCCCACTATGAAGATAGTTGCCTACATACTAATACTCTAAGGATGGATCAAAGCCCGATGTAGTTCTCCCACCTAGTGCTTGGTGTAAGTGCAAGTGAATGCTAGAATGCAAGTGAACATGGATGCCTTGAATTTGATTGAGCTTTGAAGTCTTTGAAATATGGGCTTAGGGCTATTGTAGATGGTAGTATGTAGAAGTAGGGAAGAATATGGATCAAATACCTTATTTTTTCTCAACTTTATTTTATTTGAATAGGATTTTGAATCTATTTTACATATAGTGAATAAAAGTGAAATAGACTTATATTTATAGAGATCTATAGCTTGTGCAGATAAGAAAATGTACTTAGGTTGACCTTAGGAGTGGTACACATTTTAAAATATACATGTTCAAGAGATTTAGGGAAAATAACAATAGCTCCTAGTTGGGAGCACTAGTGCCATGTGGCTGTAGTGTCCCAAATGTGGCACTAATGTCCACCCAGTAGGTGGCTGGGCAAACTAGGTTGGGATCTAGAAAAGCTATCCTAGGACTATGTTTGAGCTGACTGTAGATGTATGTGGTCTACACAATGGTTGAAAAAGTGTGTCTAAGGCTATAGGATACGTCTAGGGCTAAGCTAGAAATAGGCTAACTAAATCAACACTCTTAACATCCAAATACCACTTTTAGGTGATTATAACTATATTCCCTTATGAAATGTGTTTTCTATTTCTTGCACATCATCTAATTCTTGATGCTAATTTTATGAAACATTTTCTATGCTTTGTGTTCTACCTTTTGGATCACCTTATTTCATCTTTTTTTATTCACTTGTTTATTTTTTAAACCTCTTTCCTTTGCTTAGGTATTTATTCATATCTTTTTGTTTGAGTGGGCACTTTTTTGCATGGCATCTCTTTCACATGAAATTATTTCTATGTAAATATATATATATATAATTATTTCTATGTAGATGCATCTACAATTTCTTGTGCAACATCCTTATGTTCTTATGGGCATTGGTCATCTATTGGATAACTTGTGTTTAGAACCTCACCATCAATAATGTTAGTTACACTAGGAGCTTGAGGGCTCACACTAGTAGAAATTGGTGTTGATTTTCTAAGGTCCTCAGTACTTCCTTTAGTAGCTTGTACGTCTATAATGGCTTCCCCCAAAAGCGATTGAGTTGAAAATCCCATTCCTGTCACTCTTTAAATATTCTTCTTCTTCTAGTAGCTTATCTTCAAATTATACTTGGGATTGCACCTAACCCTTCCAATATCAACAAGATTATTCATACATATACTAAAGGTATTTTTCCCCACTTTTTTTCTTTTTTCCATTGTAGCAATTTTGTGATGTTTATTTCTTCTTTTCTCTTCCTCTATTCTATGTGCAACATCTTGATCAATCACCATTGGTTTATCCAATGGTATATTTTGTGTAGTTTTCCTTAGTGTTATACCTTTCTTATTCAATGGTTTCAACACAAATATTATGTTATACTGATATTTTCCCACTTTCACAAACAATAATGGATTGATATTTATGCTCTCACTATCTCAATCCTCATCCTTGAAAACTTATAAACTTCTCAGAGACTTATTCCCTCCCCCCAATTCATATTCCTTGAGGCATTATATGTCATAAATATATTGTTGGTCTTGCATGTACCTTACTTTATTCAATTCACACTATAAATAATACACAATATATAACCATGTAAATTTGACCTATCTTGACCATTTTTTATCCTTCCTATTAAACATTTCCAATGAGTAATGTGGCATCATACAAAACACAATGAAACCATTATACTATGTTGGTATATTTGGAAACTTTTCTTCCATATGATCATACTATACTTTCACCTTATTCATGTAAGCACATGTCATATGATGATTACAGGTATATGCCCCATACTTTGATGTTGGTGCAATGGTCCCAATCATCGGTGCGAATTTAAATATTCCCTTGATAATTCTAAGTTATTCATCATTAGTAAGATTAAAATAATTCACCACATAAAATCATATTCATATTTGTGTGTATCCTCGCACACTATCACCTATTATTTTTCAATATACTTGGCATAGTTGATAATTGTTCCCTTCTTCGCAACTAGCCATGTAAACTAAACAACCTCCTTGGTTACTGATGTCCATTATCCTAGGTTGATAAATTTAAAAATAATAAGCTACACAACAAATCTCATAGATGTTTTTGGTAACTTATCGACCTTAATGCTCACCCCTTGTTATCTTAATGACACTTGTTATTTTATCAATTTATGGTACATTTTTTAATGCCTTGAACAAATCAACCCTTTCATTCTTGAGAGTGACACTCTTGTTTATCCATATAGATGAAATATTCAATCATCACCCTATAATATTTAGCCTACCCTATGGGTGTGAATCAATAATTACTTCAATAATTCCTCTATATTATCAAATTTTAATAGATCATTCAATTTTAGTACTCTTATAGGTTTTAAATACCTTATATTTATGCCTTGTTCTCTTGGATTATTAAACTCTACACTTATCAACATTTGATGCTACTTCCAATGATTAAAATATTCTATCATGTAGGATATTGAATAATTCATTAGTGTTTCAAATTTCATAATTACTTATGCATATGTAATAAGTGCTGGAATAAATAAAGTTTTGATCATTGTCTTTTTATTATTTATTAGAATTGGCCTTCCACATATTTTCACTGTTCCTTTTCCTTACTCATCTTCATCCCATTAGATATTATTATCACAAAATATTACACCCTAGAGGAGGTTCTTCAATCCTAATCTAATATTTGGGAAACATTAGAATACATATAGGCCTATGGGTTTCCTATAGTAGAGGTGAACCTCTAGGTTTAAGGGCTAGCTCCCTAGATTGACCTTTAAGTGCTTATCACCTACACTAATTGATTGCTTGTGCGAAAAGGGGTAGAATTAAACATTAAATTAAACTATTATAATTGGGTGATATACCATAAATATATATATAATATCATCATACTCTTGCACTAAGAAACAAGACCTGCAACACTAGATTCAAAGTCCTAGGATACTCTAATATTAGTATTTCAATATGAAGGTGATATGCATGAGACTAGTCGAGGTAAGTGGAATAGAGGTAATTTTTAGACACTAAGGCTAATTACACAATTTAATGGAGTCAAAATACACTAGATACATTACATATGACCTATTAGAATGAGAATTTGTTGCACTAAACATAAAAGGATAAAGAAAAGCAAGGATAGAAGCTTATCACTAGACTTCACCATACAACACTTCAAACACTTAGATAATATGTTTTTGAACTAAAAAATAGATTAAATTTATTATTAAAAGGTAAATTACAACATGAAACTAGTAGGGCTTCACCATACCAGGTATGGAATTAGACCAACAAGAGCTAAAATGGTTAGTACTTATAGAATGTGTGAGAGGAGAGAGAGAGAAGTGGAGCTCAAGGGTCATAATGCCACTTTTAAATGCCTGATAATTAGTTATTTTATATAGGGGTAGAGTATTAAAAAAAATTAAATGTATCTTTGGATAAATTTACCTCTAAGGTATGAAAACTCCTCAAAACTGGTGTAGGACCCTTTAACCACCTTCTTAAAAACCACATTCATCATTTGGCCTTCCTTGAGGACTCAAAATTAGATTAGGAAGAGATTAAACATGTTAAATATGATGGGGTGTGGGTTAATAAAAATATTTAACATTCATTATATGTTTCCCTAACTACTGATATTCTTTTAGATAAGTGTTCTCACTGCTTGCAGTCACCATCACTAGTTCCATAGGCTTGTCTTCACATTTGGTAGCAAGATGACCTTTAATTTATCACTATAATACATGAAATTGTTGATATGACACCTATTAATATTACCAATGTCCATTAATCTATCAGGTATACCTTAAAAGGCCTCCTAATTGGACTTATGACCTTCTCACTTGGTAATCACACTTCATTCTCATTGTCTTCCATAGACTGCTTGAAATGAAGGTGTTTTCAGAGGTAATTTTGTGTTTGTTTTAATAAATAAATGTATATAAGAAGTTATATTAGGTCCAAATTGATCTCAAAAAGTGATCCTCATCCTTCAACTCTCCCTTAAACCTGTAAAACACAAAAAATCTATCAAGAAAACCAATTCTGTACCCTGTCTGTACAAGTAGAGTAAAAAATAATTTGATGGGAAGGAGATTGAGGGAGTTTTATACAATTAAAAATTATTTTTTAAACCAAAATATCCTTTATAAATGCATTTATTTTCACTTATTTCCCATCAGATCTTAGACAAGGGTTTTTGAGGGTTTTATCTCATTTTGACCCTTAGCATTTGTTCAAAAAAAGTTATACATTCAATGTATGAAAAAATATCATTATAAGAATTTTTATGACCTTACTCAACATATCCTAAAGTTTTAGGTCTCCATTCTAAGTGTCCATACTAGTGTGAGCATTTAAAGGTGACCTTTCAAGCCCTTCTTTGCATCCTATGTACTGTGAGTTGTTATTAAGCCAACACATGACTTATTTGTGATCTCCCCTATAGACCAATGGTTATAAAAATATAATAAAATTATATAAAGGTCATATAATGAATTTTAATATTTACCTAGTGTTATAAATGAGATTAGCCCTCCAATTGGACTTTAAGCCTATTCCCGGCCTAGTAGGCTTAGTCTATGTTCTTGACCTAACACCTTCTCTGCATACCCTCTTAGAAATAAGAGACTTAAATTATGATATTTAATTCTCAATAAAACTATTATACATCTCTTTGTAGTGATCCAACACCTCCCAACTCACCTCTTTACCACTTGCTTACCCAACCTATAGTTTTATCTATCTGAGAGTACCCTCTGTATAAGATAGAATAGAGGGAACTTTCCCTATCTTCTTAGAAAATTTAAATACATGAGGAAATAAATTAGGTAATGAGGGTAATCTATACCAATTTTTAGAGTTGGGTCAAACTTATAGCACCCCCGAAAATCAAAAAGTCGAAGGTAGACTTCTGTATAATAGTGACTATACATAGACCTTTAGTAATGACTGTATGTTAGAGGTCAAAAAAATCTTTGCCTTGTTTCCCTAATAGTAAAATCATGATAAATTAGTCTTGTCATTTTTACAATGGATTTATCATGGTTAATTCACCGTCAAACCTTTTCCAACCCCCACTTACACTTCTCTCTACTTGACTAGGCTAGATTGTCTACAATAACATACTATAGGTACACATTTCAAACAAATGAGGCTATGCCTGTAGGTGTCCATAAATGTTAAACCTTGTGTATCATGATTGAATACCTCCTTGAATTCATCTAGGTCACTTTCAACTCATTTTAACTCACCTCATGTCCTGTATTAGGGACTATGTTTATTGCTTCTCTATTAACACCAGTTTGAGTTGGTTTCTCCTTCATAGTAAACTATAGGTGGCTATTGTTTTAGGCCATAGATACCCCTATAGGATGTCATACATAGTATATTTCATGCTTAGGTTTCCTTGGAAGTAATTTATCTCATTGAGTTGGTGAAACATACTCATATCATTCATAGATCTTGAACTAACACTCAACTATCATGTTCTAATGTTAATAGTTTTACATCACCCTGTAAGTGTACATTTGAGGACCAAAGAGCCCTTATAGGTGATGATTTTCATTAGGCATTGAGCATCAACTCTTTTGATTCATATTTGAGGGATAACATCATGATTGGCTCACCTAAGGTCACTTGTCTATGTGGGTATGACACTATCATGTCATTATTTCCTTATAGGGTCACTTAAACTTCAAAATGGTGTAGAAAACACTAAAATACTATAGTGAAGGATTGATTAATTGTGAAAACCTCTTATATCACCCTCTCTTTTCCAAAAATTCATGATATTTTGAAAGGCATTACCCCTACATTTGGGCTACATAATGGAATCATTTGGACCTATCTAGACCTCATGTCACACTACTATATGATGGCACCAAGTATGGATAAGACTCTATTTAAGAGGAATTAAGGTAATTAGTCCTAAATGTGACTCTCTCAAATTGAGACCCTAAGATTCAAGTTTTTTTACTACCTTATAATTATGTAATTGATGCTATGACCTTATCCATGTTCTTAGACCTAATGAGGCCTTAAAAAAAACTTTAAACAGTTGAATTTAAAGCTCATATACCTATGTATGAGCTTCCTGTAGGTGCACATTAGTAGTATACATGGTATAACTTTATATATAAAATAATGTGTTATCTCAATAAAACTTAAAACATCATTGGATAACTTAAATATATAATTTTCAACTTAGGATCTATCTCAACACTTTGAAAACCTTAAGATTGACCACCATGGCTATGCAAGGTTCCCATTTTACCTGCTTATAGGTGAACATCTATAGGAAAATGAATGTGTTGGATTATGACTATGTTTTCTCACCAAGTGCTAATATTGAGACCAAGATTTTAAAATTAATCTGATTACCATGACCATGAGGAGAATTAAACATCATTACACCTTTGATATGGAATCCAAAACATGAGAAAGATTTCCACTTTTGAGGGAAGCCTCTCTAAAAATTATGATATTATCCCTTACTAACAACATTAGATACTTGTGCTTTACTCTTTCATCCTACACATGAAAAATGGATTAATAACCACATGATAAGAATGTCCAAACTCCTCAACACCACTTGAAGTACCTAGTTTGTATGGATTAGCTCAAACAATGAGGAAACCTATAAGGTATGGGAGTGAGTAAGCAGAAAGAAATAATAAAATTATTATCATCTATTCATAAAGCACAAGTGACCAATATTAGAACTAATATTATGTATTTTAAGTGAAAAAGGAGTAATATCAACCTAAAAGATAATTTTACCTAATTTATCTCCTACTGGCCATACTATTAGAAAACCAATTGACCAATTCTACCTGCGAAGAAGAGTGATGGAAGAATGAAATATTTTTTTGACAATTTTGGGACCTCCAAAGATGATAAAACATGGAAATGAGATCAAGGGACCTTAAGGTTCATTATATAATCCTACCACATGTTCCATACTCCTGTAGAAGTTGTACAACTAACTAAAATTTCTCAAACTACCACTTTTTCAACTATTTTCTTGCTCTGGCATAAAAACCTATAGTTTTTTAGTTATGACAAAGTACTTCTGACCCCAAATTACACATGGGATGTTTAATAACCTCTTGTAACATTTGTCTACTTATGAAAACTATACAAACCTTCATTAAATGACTCCAAAATGACCCCTAACATGACATAGACTATCTAAGGACTAAAAATGACCATGAAAAAGATAATGACACATAAAATGACATTGATAAGACCATTAAATAACATATAATACCATAATATAATCATATAAAAGTTTTTAACTATAGGGGGTTGACTTATTTTGACTTGTGATCAAAATAGTCAACATTCTTGGTAATTTCCTAGGGGTGGCAAGCCAACTATGCCAAGACCAATAGCCTACTCATATCCATTGGGCCATGGAGTCACCTATGCATAAGTTTGAAACTCAATTTAATTTGAAACTACACCAAAAAATAATAAAATACACACAAAAAAACACACACCAAAGGAAACACACATGTGTTCTCAAGAACACTTATGGAACACACACAATTGAAACAAAGACATACACCTATCCTAATATTTACAAGATCTCAAGATAGAGGTGAATAATATCTCATCATGCTTCAACCAGGGTCAAATATGGTGCCTATTTTATCTTTGATACTCCATGAAAGTAATCTCACATCAGAAGCATGCTTATCATCAAATACTTGCTCATGTTGATGGTCAAAATACCTACCATCCTTGGATCTTCTTCTATCTATAAGTACACTACCTTGAGATCTCAAAGATGATCTATTTATACCTCTAAGGATATTAATTGGGTTTAAAAATTTATTGATCTCTATCATATCTGATTGGTGCTCTTCAAACTATAGATTAGGAGACATGACAGTTGCCTCAACCATTCCATCCTCTTGGGCATGATGGACTTGATGCTTGGAAGCATCAAGCTTATCTTCTTTATACTTCACTACATCTAGAAGTGATTTATTTTTAGTTTTAAGTGTTTAATATTTCTTAAGCACAAACACAACTGACTTGACTTCATTACACTTCTCTATGGTTACAACTTCTTGGGTAGTACCTTCATCAAGTTCCTTTATGACTAAAAATTCTTTGACAATAGTAAGACATACACTTTCATGTTTAGTGAGTCTTTCTCTTTATTTTTCAATAGGAAACTCAACATATTGATTTTTAGGCTCATTATCAAACATATCATCAGATTCACACTTCTTTGGAGGAGAAATAGTCTTACCTAGCTGCTCAGACTCTTAACTTATGGAATTCAACCTTTGCCATAAGTCATCTTCTTCATCATAAATGTCATATTCAAGGGATCCTTCATCAAGTGAAGGAATAATTACATTATTATTCTCATCATATTGATATATCATGCTCCTAAAACAATCATCATCATACACATGAATTAAATAATTGCCTTTAGTAGCTTGTGAGAAAGAATGCTCAATGCTTACCTCGAATTGTTCAAATGCCACCTCATGGATGATATAAGTTGCAAGGTTAATTTTCTCAAAGTAGGTATATGGATCATATTCATAATAATCTATACCATACTCATATATAAACAAATTATAAATCCCTCAAGCTTGGAAGATGTCCCATCATCTATAACACACTCCTCTTTATCATTGATGATACAATTCAAATATGAGCTTGATTCTATATAGGGCTCAATGTGGAACCTAGAAAGTGGTTACATTATAATGGTTAATTTTTATCCATATATTATCCTAAAGCATAATAAAGACTAATCAGCTGAGAGGTAGCCTTCTATCTTATCTGTGATATCTCTTGAGAGGCAGATAATAAAGTGGGTAGGCAAATCAACAACCATAATATCTTGGAGGATGGGGAAACTAGGACATTCATGCAAGAGAAATTTCAAACCTTTGATCAATCCTACTAACTTGGAAGGTGTAACATCTAACTACAATACCCATTTTCTATATGGGTCATACTATAAACCTAATTTGTTAGCTACAACCTTGGGCATAATTGATGTGCTAGCTTCACTATCAACTATGTAGTTATGAACTAGTTTGTCCCCCACAATGAGAGTGAGGTAAAAGGGTGAAGGATTATTAGATTGGATAGAGGGTTCCATAATTTTATTAATAGCATTGGTAAGGGAAATTTTTTTATGACCATGGCTTGGTGATGGATGACTAACATGGATAGTAGACAACTATTTTTGCAAGAGTTCCTTTTGGCTAGGAATATAAAGGAAATCCAAAAGATAAACAGATGCCTTGGAATTATTTAATGAGTTTATAATGTTTAAATAAAAAATAATTAATTTTTCTTGTGTCCTTGGAGGCAAATAAGTGGTTGTAATTTGAGGTATTTAAGTACTTTAAGTAGACCTTCCAACATTCTGACCTTAAGGAGGTGCAAGATTTGTGGGGACTACCAAGATTGAAATCATGCTTTGTTGCCTTATAGGAGGAATATTTTCAATTATAAGCACACCATTAAAATCTCCTAGAGCCTTAATTTTATGTCTTGTCTACAACCAAGTTTCCTTGATTAAGCACATAAGTGTCCTTAACTAGGAAGTTAGTGAAACTTATTACTTGGGGCTGCCAACCTTCATTAGCTTTCATTATAACTTCATCTTCTGCTAATATTAGAAGAGTGATTCATCCTTTATCAACTAGAGTTTATTCTCCACCTTCACTTACATCTATAAAATGACCCTTTTTCCATTCATCTCCTTTGATCAGATTGATATGCATTGGTACCATTACTCTTGTGTTAGAGGTTGAAGTAGGATTGTATGCATTTGTCAACTAATTAAAGTTAGGCTACCCTTGACCTCTCCCTTCCCAATATTGTTGATCATATTGATAATGATAGGGATAGGGATTTTGATTCACACCTTTTTTTATTCTTTCTTCCATAAGTTGAACTTCTAAGAATTTAATTCTTGCATCTTTATCCATGGCATCATTAGTCCTTGACTTAGCATTAACATTAGGAACTTGGGCAATAGTTGGAGCAACAACAAAAAAATTTGGTAGTAGAGGCATATACACTTTTGGAGGAAACTTCATATATTGTATGAGGCCATTCTCATATGCCTCAGGTAAAGTGAAACCACCCATGGATTTTAGCATGATGGTTATATTGACACCAATAGCCCTTAAATATGTAGGAAACACAAAACTAGTAGGTGGTCTCATGGGAAGAGGCAACCTATCCCAATTCCATTAGAATATCTCATTAAAATCATGTATTTTCTCCTTGGGGTCTCTTTGAATCATGTTGAGCTAATGGATGAGTGAAGTGTGATCACTTTTGTCCTCAAATCTTGATGTTAGTAGCTCTCTAAAATCATCCTATGTTGTGATACATACACTAGGCAAAGTCATATACCAATCAAGTGATTTAAATATAAGGGACATGAAAAGGAGTCTAATAGCAATATCAACCTTAGTGAGATTATGAAAACTACAAAAAATTGAGATATCCTTAATGTGCTAACTAGGAGTGACATGGCCTTCACCATTGAATGTAGGAACACTCTTTATAGCATTGGGTGGAATGTCATCATAGGCATAAAGATGAATTGGATTTTTAGTATTAAATGTTGGGAAGACATGCTACCTAGATATTTTATCTTCAATTTTTTCCTCACTCTCTTGGTCTTCTTGGCTAGCAAAGTCCTCTTTCTCTTCAAAGGGAAGAATAGGCTGAGGATGTTGAACTTCAAGAGGAAGTCTCGGTTGAAGAGGTGGATTGATAATTTAAAACTCTACTAGAAGAGAACCTAGTAAGGACCATGAAGTATAAGAAAAAATATATGATAAAATAATGGTCTAAAACCAAATTTTACTTTGAATAGATTTGCCAAATGATGAGTAGCACACCATATGTAGTTATGATGTTGTCAAGAAAACATTCACCTTGACAATTTGTCTATAGGAAAATGATCCCACCAGGCATGATATAACTATTTTCACCAAATATTTTACCCTAGAGTATGTTTTTCAAGCCTACTCTAAGATTTGGGTAACATTGGAATACCTCTAGGCCTGTGGGTTGCCTATACTAGAGGGCTAACTCCTTAGATTGACCTTTAAGTGCTTATCACCTACACTAACTGATTACTTGTGTGAAAAGGGGTAGAAATATGCATGAAATTAAAATATTATAAGGGGGTGATACACCATCAATATCTCCACAATATCATCATACTCTTGCACTAATAAATAAGACCTAAAACACTAGCTTCAAAGTCCTAGGAGACTATAACATTAATATTTCAATATGGAGGTGATATGCATGAGACTACTCAAGGTAAGTGGACTAGAGGTTAGTTGAAAACATTAAGGAAACTTTAACACTTGAAGAGAGTCAAAAATCACTAACTACACTCCACATGACTTGTTAGAATGAGAACTTATTGCACCAAACATGAAAAGATAAAGAGAAGCAAGGATATAATCTTATCACTAGACTTCACCATACATCACTTAACACACTTAGAAAAGATTTTTTTAAACTCAAAAATAGATTTAATGTATTATTAAAATGTAAATTATAACATAAAACTAGCAGGGTTTGACCATACCAGGTGTGGAATTAGACCAACAAGAGCCAAAATGGCCAGTACTTATATAATGTGTGTGTGAGAGAGAAGTGGAGCTCAAAGGTCATAATTCCACTTTTAAAGGCATGTAACTTAGTTTTTTTGTAGAGGGGTAGAGTATGAAATATACCATGAAAGGTATCTTTGGATAACTATCCCTCTAAGGTATGAAAACTCCTCAAAACTGGCATAGGACCTTTCAACCACCTTCTTGTAAATTGCCTTCATTGTTTGGCCTTTCTTGAGCACTCCAAAGCATACTAGGGAGATATGACACATGTGAACCATGATGGGGGGATTAATAAAAATATCTAAAATTAATTATATGTTCCCATAACCATTGGTATTCTTTTAGATAAGTGTTCTCACTTCCTACAATCACCATCAGTAGTTCTATAGGCCTGTCTTCCCATTTGGCACCAAGATGACCTTTAGTTTCTTAATGTAATCCATGAAAGGGGTGATATGACACCTATCAAGAGTTATATTTTCAATTAATCCATTAGGAAGACCTTAAAATTTCTCCTAATTGGACTTATCACCTTCTCACTTGGTGATCACCCTTCATTCTCATTGGCTTCCACAAACTTCCTGAAATGAAGGTGTTTAAAAAGGTACTTGTGTGTTTGTATAAATAAATAAATGTATATATGGAGTTACATTATGTCCCAATTGATATCTCAAAGTGATCCTCATCTTTCAAATATCCATTTAACCTAAAAAATACAAAAATATCAATAAAACCAATTTTGTACCTTGTTTGTAAAAGTAGGGTACAAGTTAATCTAATGAGAAGGAGCCTAAGGGAATTTTATAAAATTAAAAATCATTTCCTTGACAAAAATATCCATTTTTAATGCATTTATATTCACTTCTTTCCCATTAGGTCTTAGATAAGGGTTTTGGAGGGTTTTAGATCATTTTGACCCTTAGCATTCGTTCATAAAAGTTAGACATTCAATTTATGAAAAAATATCACTATAATCATGTTTAAGACCTTCCTCAACATCTCCAAAATCCTTAGGTCTCCATTCTAAGTGTCCATACTAGTGTGAGATTCTCAATATGGCCTCTCAATCCCTTCTTTGATTTTTTTTGTACCTTGATTTGTTCTTAAGCCAATAAATGACTTATTTGTGATCTCCCTTATAGAAAAATGGTTATAAAAAAATCATAACCTCATTTGAAGGTCCTCCAATGAATTGAAATATTTACCTAGTGTTAGAAATGAGATTAGTCCTCCAATTGGACCTTAGGCCTAGTAGGCTTATTTTATATTCTTAACCTAACACCTTCTCTGCATGCTCTCTTACAACTATGAGACCTCAATTATGTTGGTTCATGCTAAATACAACTATTATACATATCTTTTTAGTGATCCAACACCTCCCAAATCACCTATATACCAAATGAAGATGTTGTAGGATCTTATACTAGAAAATTAACACATGCAAATCATGCAATGAATCAACTCATGAAATGAATAATGGAGAGCTGAACATAGTAGATTATTTTCATCACAATAAAAATATTCTATTCTCTGATTTATAATTAATAATTTAGGACACATTACACACACACACACACACACACACACACACACACACACACACACACACACACACACACACACACACACACACACACACATATGAATATTATTCCAATAACTTCTCCCCTATTTTCTCTCACCCAAAACCTACTAATAAGCAAACCACTCAATATGATATGTTGTTATAACTATTAAAAATATATCAAAAATATAATATTCTATTGTAATACAAACTTACCCTATTAACCATATAGTTACTAACAACTAATTAAAATTTACCTCTCGGTAAATACTCAGATTCACTAATGTAAAAGCTAGATTTCCTAACATTCCTCCCCATAGTTTTTACATGGTGAAAAAACATTCACACCTCACCCACTGTAGCATGTCTTATTTGGCTCATGACCTTGATACAAAGAGAGCCTCACTCCTCCCATGGTTTTATAGGTTTACCACAAACTGTGACATGAATACAACCCATCAACTATTCACCTCGTGTGGTTTTCTAGATCTCTACCACAAACCCTTTCAAGATCCATGGAATGACTTACATTGGTGCTTTCTATCCTTTCACAATGTTTTCACCTTAAGGAATCATGTTTGGAATTTGCACACAAATTACATATCTTGAACATACATATTATTCTATCCTTATTTTGAAAAACACACCATAAGAAATGTCATGACATCATTAATGTGGCCCCATCATTGGTGATTGATAAGAGGATGCCAATTATCCTCCAACCCCCATGTATCCCCTAGCCTTTAGTATGTCACTGCTCACTCAACACGTGTCATTGAAGTTTAGGTGTATGAATTTTCCAAGGGAAATCCCCCCACCCTGCCCCCACGCCCACTCCCCACCCCCCCCATAGTGTGGACATTTTGTACAAGTGAAAATGCATTTTTTACTCTTTTTGACATTTTTACATTTTTGACTCTTGATAAAATGACAATGGATCCAATAAAAAAATTTGACACTTTTGAATTTTTACATTTGACAATAATAATTTTTTTGACTTAACTCTATTAAGTACTAACATTTGACTCATTATGACAATAATGAATTTCATGGACATTTTTGAAAATGACCAAATGAATCACACCCAATATTTTAAATCAAAATTTAAATAATAAAAATATATATAAATGTTAATAACCAATAAAAAGACACAACTGTAATTTATCCTAATTAAAAAAAAAAAACTTAATCAATTTATAACAATAACCCATACCTAAAAAAACCAAACCGCAATTTGTAAACAAAAAACTAAATATAGACCTAAATACCTAAGTCACAGATTCTATTGCATGATTTCCATCTTTGATTATTAATTCCACCCATATTACTACCCAAATTATAGAAGAGAGCTTAGATGGACCAAGATGGGTGCACCCAAATTGATTTGTAATAAATCTTTACCAAATAGCTCATAGAGATAATTGTTGCAATCATTCTTGTTGGATCTCATGGAAACCATCGAGTGTCACATTTGCAAATAATTGTAGAAACATGTGGAGTGCAACCTTTACAATGGTTTTCTCTTAAAAAATTTACATGATCTTTCCCTAGCTTACATCCAACGATAGTTGTAGATATCGAGGGACCAATGGAATATTTGTTCCTAATGGTTTAATAGAGAAGGTAATATTTTACACTATACAAGGAAATAACACAACCAACCAATGCCTCTTGAATGAATTTAAACCTTCATAAATTTCACAAACTCATATTAAGAGGCTCAAATCTATATGTAGGTCTATTCAAAATAACCAACTATGTAGTGACTATTGATGCAAAATAGACAAATAGAAATGTATTTAAAAAATGAGATATCTTTTCTAGATATCATGTGAAAATGATGCAGGTTTGACATCTTATTTAAAGTGCTATAACGATTGAGATGAAGTCATCTATATGTCAATGTATAGACTATGGCTATTATATAGTTATGTCAAATATATGCATGAAATTTCAACAAAAAAGGCATTCTATAGACATGGCATAATTAATTTATAGACATGAGCACAAATATGATGTAGTAAAAATGGTGAATAAGGTTTTCTTGTAAAACTCACAACTACACATGATGCCAGAAGATTCCACACTTCTTTATTCAATTATTTTAGAACTGATCACTTGATAAAATTATGTGCTTATAGATTTTAGTTGAGGAATAAATTTTAGATCCATGATCGGTAAATGATTTTCTACTCCATCATAGGTGCCAGTCTAAACTGTTGTGATACCAAATGAAGCTATTGCAGGATCTTATACCAAAAAATTAACACATGTAGATTATGCAATGAATCAACTCATGAAATGAATAATGGAGAGCCAAACACAGTAGATTATTTTCAACACATGATAAAAATATTTTATTCTCTAATTTCTAATTAATAATTTGAGACACATTACAAACATATATATAGGAATATTATTCCTATAACTTCTCCCCTATTTTCTCTCACCCAAAACCTACTAATAAACAAACCACTAAATATGATATATTGTTATAACTATTAATAATATAATATTCTATTATAATACAAACTTACCATATTAACCATATGGTTACTAACAACCAATTAATATCTACCTCTTGGTAAATACTTAGATTCACTAATGTAAATGCTAGATTTCCTAACATTTACCACTTGCTTACCCAACCTGTAGTTTTTTCTCTTTGTGAGTGCCCTCTATCTAAGATAGAACAAAGGGAACTTACCCTATCTTATCAAAAAATATGAATGTACGAAGAGCTCAATTAGTTCACGAGGGTACTCTATACTAATTTTTAGAGTTGATAAAACTTATAGCATCCCCAAACATCAAAAAGTCCAAGGTAAACTTTTGTATAATAGTGATTGTACACAGACCTTTAGTAATAACTATAGGTTAGAGGTTTAAAACCTCTTTCCCTATTTACCTATTACGAAAATCATGATAAATTAGTTTTATCATTGTGAGAATGGATTTATCATGGTCAATTCACCCTACAACCTTTGCCAACCCCTACTTACACTTCTCTCTACTTGACTAGGCTAGATTGCCTATTGTAGCAAACTATAGGTACATATTTTAAACAAATGAGGTTATGCCTATAGGTGTCCATCAATGCTAAAAATTGTGTCTCATGCTTGAATACCTACTTGAATTCATCTAGGTCACTTTCAACTCATTTAGACTCATCTCATGTCTTGTATTAGGAACTGTGTCCATTGCCTATCTATTGCCACCAGTTTGAGTTGGTTTCTCCTTCATAACAAACTATAGGTGGCTATATTTTTAGTCCATATAAACCCCTATATGATGCCATACATATTTATTTCATTATTATGTTTCCTTGGAAGTCTTTGATCTCATTGAGTTGATGAAACATACTCATAACATGTCTAGAACTTGAACTAACACTCAACTATCATGTTCTCATATGTTACTAGTTTTACATCAACCTATAAGTGTAATTTTGAGGAAAATTTAGCCCCTGTAGGTGATGATTTTCATCAGGCATTGAACATCAACTCTTTTTATTAATATTGGAGGGATAACATCATTCTTGACTCACCTAAGGTCACTTGGTTGTGTGGGTATGAAACTATCATGTCATTATTTCCTTATAGGGTCACTTGAACTTCAAAATGCTATAGAGAACACTAAAAGACTACAATGAAGGGTTGCTTGAGTTTGACAACCTCTTATATCACCCTCTCTTATTCAAACATTCATGATTGTTTTCAATGCATTGTCCTTACATCTAGGCTACATGATAGATTCATTTGGACATGTCTAGACCTCATGTCACACTACTATATGATGGCACCAAGGATGGATAAGACCCCATTTCAAAGGAATTAAGGTAATTATTCCCAAATATGACTCTCTCAAACTGAGATCCTAAGATTCAAATTTATTTGTTGCTTTATAATTTAATCATTGATGCTATGACCTTATCCATGTTCTTAGACCTGATGAGGCCTTCAAAAAAATTTCAAACACTTGCATTTCAAGCTCATAGACCTCTGCATGAACTTCTTATAGGTGCACATTAGTAGTATACATGGCAAAACTTTGTATACATAAGAATATGTTTTCTCAATCAAACTTAAACCATCATTGTATAGCTCAAATATATCATTTTCACCTTAGGAACTATCTCAACACTCTAAAAACCTTAATCCTGACCACCATGGTTATGCAAGGTTGCTATTTTACCTACTTGTAGGTAAACATCTACAACAGCTTGATTGTGTTCGATTATGAATATGTTTCTCACCAAGTGATAATATTGAGACCAAGATTTGAAAAGTAAACTAATCACCATGACCATGAGGAGCATGAAACATCAATATACATTTGATATGGAATCCAAAACATTAGAAAGAGCTCCACTTCTAAGGGAAGCCTATTTGTAAACTATGATATTATCTCTTACTAGAAACATGAGATACTTGTGCTTTCCTCTTTCATCCCAAACATGAAAAATAGATTAAGAACCACATGATAATAATTTACACACTCTCCACAATCACTTACAACACTTAATTTGTATGAATTAGCTCAAACAATGAGGAAACCTATAGGGTATGGGAATGAGCAAGTAGAAAGAAGTAGTAAACTTATTAGCATTGATTCATAAAGAAAAAGTGACCAATCCTAGAAATATTTTTATGGATTTGAATTAGATAATGAATGATATCACCCTATAAAATAATTTTACTTGGTTCATCTCCTACTGGCCATACTATTAGAAAATTGGTTGACCAATTCTGCCAACCAAGAAGAGCGATGGAAGAATGAAAATGTTTTTTGCCAATTTTGGGACCTCCAAAGCTGATAAAACATATAAATGAGCTCAAGGAATTAAAGGGTCACTATAAATTCCTACCACATGTGCCACACTCTTGCAAAAGCTATACAACTAACTAAAACTATCCAAACTGCCTCTTTTTCAACTATTTTCTTGCTTTGGCATAGAAACCTACAATTTTCAATTATGACATAGTAATTCTAACCCCCAATGACACATGGGATGTTTAATAACCTCTTGGAACATTTTTATACTTATGAAAACCATACAAACCTTTATTAAATGACTCAAAAATGACCCCTAACATGACATACACTATCTAAGGACTAAAAATGACCATGAAAAAGCTAATAACACATAAAATGACATTGATATGACCCTGAAACACCATATAATACCCTAATATACCCATATAAAAGTTTTGGACTATATGGGGTTTTTTCATTCCTCTTCACTCCTTGTAGAATGGTTGAGGTTTTTTATAACCCCTTTACAAAACATTTGTTTTCTCACACAACCTATCTCACTTCACCTTCTCTCCTCCTCCCTATCATATTAAATCTAGCTCATGATGTTTCCCTTAACACTTCATGTACACATTATTTGCAATTTTTCCATCTTTGATGCATACACTAACTTATAGTACCAAGCTTATTCTCAACTTTTTATTTCATCTTCTCTCTTTGCCTCTTAAATAGTTAAATTTGAAAATGACCATTTTAAATCCATTGTTACCCTTATATGACTCAACATGCTTTAATTACCTTAACTACCCATTCATTTTCTTGAGTGTATTCCCACTCCTCTTAGTGATGTCATATTTTTCCATTTTTATGTCTTACTTTACATGTTTTTAGGTTATGTTCACCATTCTTTCCTTATTGTGAAATCTACCTTGTTGTTTTATCAAATTTTGGAAATATAGGTAAATAGGTTACCTAATATGACAAAATGATGTGCAAAATTAGACTGCCATAATAATTCAATAAATGTTACAAACTAATTTAAAACTTACTAAGTCTATAAATATACTAAATTTGGAAAGTGAAAAAGATAAATATAAAGTTAACTAGAAAAAGAAGATGCAAACTATTTTTTGATCTGAAACTGATTGACAGACTATGTTAACTAAGTATGGATCAGGAACATGAACTGGTAGGATTCCTAAATAATAGTGTTACAATTAGACAATATTAGGGGCACTATTGTCTAAATAGGGCAACCTTATTTGACAAACAATAAGGCTCTAATATTTCTAGGTTCTCTACACCACCTATTTATTATACACACTATGTGAGATATTATGATTTGGTAGGACCACTATATAACTATTTTTCCACTTGAATCCATAGCCCAATATATAAGAATAACAAATTAAATCATGGAGTAAAATGGTGTCAGTAGTTAAAGTTATGCTTGACATTTACACCCCCTATGTTGAGCGTTACCTACATATCAATACCTTGAAGAGGGATCATACTCCATGTAGTTCTCTCATGTTATAATGGTGTGTGTGAAATTGGTAAAAAATGCTAGATGTTGATGTAATCCTATTATGAGTAAGTGCTTCAACTATGACTCAGTAACCTTGGAGGTGTATTCAAACTTTAGCTTAGGGATACTAGGGTTATATGTAATCAAAATTGGTAGAAATAGGGAATTTAATCTCAATGTGCAATTACTTTCAAGTCATGGTTAAAGCACACACAAGGGCATGTTCAAATTTACTCACACACAAACATAAAATAAATGTAGTATATAAAGTGGGAAAGCAAACATGAAATCATGCTTAAACATATGTAATTGATCCACATAAATAATTTGTAACATTGGTAGATTCAATAACTTAGGTAACCAACAAGATATCATTGTGTTAATGAGTGAGAAATACCAAAAGATTGTTTTCCCTAAAATAATTGAGATATGAACACATAAATATAACCAAATAAGGATAAAACTCATGTATAATATGCCCCCAATGAGCTTTCTAAAGTAAAAACAAGCTAGAAGAGGACTATGTTTGGTTTGGATATAAACAATGATAACCTAAGCTCATTGGGACAATAACGAGGTGCACTATTTTCTGGTTAGGGTGATACTATCTAAATAGAAGTTTTGAGTCTGAGACAATATATATTTACAAGTGGGTTTGTTTATTTCATCCTGTATGCTCTACAAACACTCATGAACCATATATGATATGAAATCTAGATACATATAAGTAATAAATATTATGCACAAAATAACTGATGTAAATAAACTAAACATAAACATGCATAGGTTTTAATTTTGTATTCTTATAGAATATATATTTTTATTTTTATTTTGCATAAATAAGTAAAATAAAAATACAAAAATGGGAGAAAGATATTAACTGACGAGTCCCACAAGAGACTCAAAATCTATGGGTCCTATGTTCAAGCTAGGAATTATGACCTTTCACAAGTGGAAAGTGTCATATTGCTGAGAGTAAATTGAACTAAATTCTAAATTTGAATATTGATTAGCCTAAGTACTATAAGTTCCATGGGAATAATAATGATCAATATCATATTGTGCACTTGGTTGAGCATGGTGAACTCTAGGGATTTTAAGAACAAATCATGGAGTGGATTAACTCTAAGGTGGTAACTTATGTCTGACACACTTAGTGTCGTATAACATCAATATGGAGCATGAAGGAATATATATCCTCTCTCTATATTCTACGAAAAATATACATGAAAGTGGCCTTTAAATAATAGGTCTTTATGGAAGGGTAGACACCTATTATGGAAATATTTGAGTAGGTTTCACATTTTTAGGTGGCTTAACTAAATTTTTTTATGCATAAACTAAATATGTCTATGATTGGGAGCACTCATATGGGATACCTGAACTATGATGAAGTCATTATAATAGATATACTTTAAACAAATATGAATTATAGAAGGAACTATGTGAATATATTCAATACAAGGGTGCCTCAATAACATATTGAAGACCCTTGCATTGGGTATTATTATGAATGTGGTGCCATATGTACATAACCAACCTGTAATGGTAATGTAATCTCATTGATTGAGTTTTGAATGTGATCATTGAATCCTCTTATGACCATGGTGATAGGAAAAAAGTCATGATATGTGTATCTAAGATGATAAAAAGGTGTGATTGTACACATATTCACACTTAAGTCACTATTTACCATGACATTCTAAATAGGTTGGTGATCAATGTGAGCTCAAATGAATAAATAATGTAGATCCAAGTCATAATATACTATCTGATTATCTATAAATGTGATAAGTGGCCTAGATGGTACTGAAGTATGATAGGGATGAATGATGTCATTCAAAATATGTGGTACCTCTATATGAGAATGGTAAAAAATGAGTGGAGGGTGTGCATTATATGCATAATGCACTCCTGATGTATCTACTATCTCATTAGCTATATGATTAGGAAAGGGATCACTAAATATTTTCATTGATTTACTTTCATTTGGTTGTGTTTTTGAATTATTTATAGATATGACCACATCAATGATGTTGGCATTGATCAATTATTTAATTCTATGCCTCAAACTAATACATATGTTAGTAGCATGGCCTAGTGCCCTGTGACAATCATAAAAATTATTCTGATCAAAACCTTTTAGAAGGGGATGATTCACATCAACATATTTAGTGGGAGGGAGAGATATTACATTGAATTATAATAGTGTTTTGAGGACCTTGTATGAGCTTATGGTAGATTTGTAAATAGTCTCCTTGGAGGAGTTGAGAATAGATAAGTGAAGGAGGTTCTAAAATTACATGTACTATGGTATTTTGATCATTTATTTAGACTCACCTTGTATGGTGGCTTATTTGAAATCTTTGTATTTGAAAATATGTTGGTTACATGAGTTTATTCATTTCCAAATGCTTGATTTCTCTTTCCTTTATTGTATGGCATAAATTTTTAAATGACAGAAACTTATTGAACATGATTGATTCATGGAGGGCTGGAAGTGAAATTTTATTGAATATATCTTGGATATCTTTGTTTTCCATAGGATTTGTCATCTTAGATATCATTATATTGTATCTTAAGATATATTTATTGAGAGGCTCATTAGAACTTTGTTTGGGTTGAGAAATTTGAGCATATGAGACCTTCTCACCGATATTGATTTAAAAGTGTGTTAGTAACATATATTCTAAAAGATTGACTGCATGTATTGATTGATTAGGTAAATTTTAAAGCCATTTTAAATCATATTCCTTTACACTCCTTGGAAATAAATTAGTTAATAATCTATCATTGGACACATTGTCCAAACATGCTACATGAAATACTCTCAAATGTTACCTAGGATCATTCTTTCCATCATATAGTGTATGCTTGGGTGCCATGAAACCATTAAGTAGAGGATATACTATTATATGTTGTGCTAATGTAGTGTGTAATAAAATGTGTGAATCTAGCACCTGATTTAGTTTTGAAGCATGTTGCTCCAAGTGTAACACCTTAGCTTGAATAATATGAAGCTCATGCATAAGGGATTGTACATCAGGAGAAAAAAATGTGTGAAAACTAAAGGAAGTGTTCTCAATAACTAATTCAAAATTAGAATAATAATTTGTTGAATCCCTTGGGTTTCCCCCATAGTAAATGATGGTATAAAAGTTGTATCCATGAAGTTCATAAGATTGACATTCAATGAGTTTGTTTGATTTCCTCTCTTACAATTTGTATGAATTCATCTTTCATATATTTATTATTTGAGATAAATCCTTGTAATTAAATTTTATGCATGTCATCAAATCTATCAACTTATTCTGCCATTATAGTGTTCTCATTGAAAATTGGATTTTTTGGCTTGGAGACAAGGTAAAGTACATAATGCCTTAGGTAGGTGTTAGCCAAATTTTTGGCTACAATTACTTAGGTTCACAAAAAACTTGATTGTCATGCCTTATGACCTTATTCATAGCCCATTACATGCTTTATGAGGTCTTATAAAGTTCTTTCTAAAGCCTTATTAGCATATGTTAAGGCTTTTTTGACAAGATTAAGGTAATGTCTTATTTTTATCTGTGCTAAGTCTAGTCATAATGTAAGCATGAAGAGATTAATCCAAAATGTGTCATAGGTTCAAGAGTTTATCTCAAGTCATATCATGCTTTGACCATGTTGCATGAGTATTTTACACTTGTTTGAAAAAATTAAGGTTAATTTACAAAGTTTAAGGTCAAGTTTCATGCAAGGGAAAAGTGTATATAGTTAAATTCAACGCATGAAAAAGCCAAAAAAGATCAAATATATATATATAATAAACTTGTAAAATCTTTTGAGGAAGTTATCTAACTCTCATACATGTCAAGAATTTTAGATAATGTTAGTTTTTAGGTTCAATGCCCAAATGGGAGAGAATCACTCTTTTGCAAGCAGTTATAGGCATTTGTATGAACTTGGAAGATATAATTTTAGGTGAAAATGTCTTAAAAATGTCTCTTCACCTTCTCCAAGTCATATCCATGGAAGCTTGTACAGGTTTTGAGAAGTCAAAATTTGTATCAGAACCTCCATTGCTCCCTTAGAAAGCTAACAAAGGATAATTTCATGTACTTGGTATAGATAAAGGAGAGAGATTCATGGTATACTATTGTGATAAGAGTAAGGGGGTCTAATGGAATTTAGATTTGTAGCATTTTTTCTAAGATTTGTGCCTCCTCCTTTATGAACAATTGTTAAGATCATTAGGTGGTATTAAACCCTTATAAAACACCACAATCTCTATTTTGAGCATGTTTCAGGGATGAATGAGCTAGTAAAGGTAAAGTAAGTGATATAAAATAATCCTAATACCCAAATTATTCTTATCACACTTTCATATTCCATATTTTTGGCACATGTGGCATTGAAAAGTAAGCAAAAGATCTCCATATGATAGGTTGTAGGTTTACACTTCAAGATTTGGAAGTTATTGTAGGTTTCATGCATATAAGTGGTTATGAAATTTTCTCCACAACACATAATATCTAATGCATCATGTAACATTATAATCAATAAATATCTTGACACCTCACTGGCTCCAAACCCTTCACAGGCTCATCAATTTCCATGGTTTTAGGCTTCAAAAAGTAGGGTTATGGCCTCATGAGAAGTATCTAAATATAGGGTGTTCGAAATCAAGTTTTAGAATCATAATAAACTTATATAAAACTCTAAAACCCTACCAAATCAAAGTGAATGAGCCAAAAGGTTAAAATTATCAAGACAACCATCATGAGGAGGTTCAAAGCATGAAAATGTAGACCTATAGGTCTGCAGACGTGTAGGTCTATTTTTTATGAGAAATTCACTAATTTGTGTCTTAATAGATGGATTTTTAAAAATTAAAGGGGGAGATAAATATAGTGTCTATGTTTATAAATAAGTTCAATACTCATCTAGGACTCTATAGAAGTCTAAAATGCTATCTACAGGCCTACTTGGAAATTTCAACTCATTTTCAAGCATTGAGAGGCAAGATGTAAAGTCATGCATTAGAGTTTGAGGTTTTGATGAGTAATTAAAGATGAATATAGTATTTATATAGGTTTAAATAGGAAGGAAGATACCCTTATATAAGTTTAGGACCTTTTGGATAAAGTGTTGTCTCAAAACCCAATGCCTAAGGGTCTTAAATGATAACCTACAGATCAACCCAATCTTGAGTGAGAAGAACACTGGTTGTGTGGGTTTGAAGGAATGTCAATAATATTTCAAGGTTTAACGGTGAATAATAGGTATAAAACTGATAATATCACTAAGATACCTTAATTTCAAGGCTCAATGTTCAATATAATCAATCCATAACCTTCAGTTAAGCTTGCTTAGGAATTTAGTTAATTTTCAAGTTTGAAGGAGAAGATGTAATGGTACAGTGGAGTTGGGGTTTAGGTAAATAAACAAAGTGAAAAGAGTCAATATAAGTCATAAAAACTAAATATAATGATCAAATAAAGTGATTCAAATAAAGTCACTTTAAACCTTGCAGTCACACATCCAAGTACTCTTACAAGCATGTATAATTTTGATGAAAGGTGCTTCTTTGGTTTGGAATATAAAGGTATGTGAGAGGAATAAATTAATATGAAATTTTTTCTCTTGTGTTATTATGATTCCATATGATCCTTAGAGTCAATGAAAGTAGTGTCAAGGTTAATAGGTTTGTTTAGGCCTAGTAAGCCTAAAACCAAACACACAACCCTGTGTAAGTGTATGAAAAAAGAAGATGCAATGTGCCTACTAGAGTTTGGGTCTAAATGAGAAATAAATATTTATGGAGTCAAGAAGAGTATTTAAATGGGAAATTAATGAGGTTTTAGACTCTTTGAATGGCATGAGAAAGGAAAATTTTGACCTTTATAAACTTACAAGCTTAAGAGAGATTTTTTAGTCATGTTCATGAAGATTAGATAATTTATGTATAAGTTAGTTGAAAATGAGATTTTTTGGGTATGATGGTCCCTAAATAAGTTTAAATAGCCTATAAAATGTTCCATATGATTCAAAATCAAAGTAATGGAGAGTGAATGACTCATAACATCTTGCTAGGGTCTCTTGCATTGTTAGGCTCATAAACCCTAGCCTGAACTGATGATGGTTATAATAGGCATACAGAAGATAAATGGTGAAAAATAATATTTAAATGGATTATGATTAATTTTATAGACCTAATTATACCATTCACAAGTCAAACTAGACATCACGTTTGCATTTTTATGCCTAATCTCTCTCTCAACCTTTATAGTCAGAGTCTGCTAGCCCAATATTCTCCTAAACTTGCTCATATATTACATGTAGGGATGAATGGTGGCTCAATATTTAAGGAATAATACAAAAACCTTATGAAATAATTATTCATTTATTTTTATTTTTCATCTAAGGCTCGAGCTTTGTGAATAATCCTTAAGAGTGCAAGGCACTTAGAGGTTGTTAAGAAGGCCAAAATTGACCAGATGAGAGATATTGATATATTAAGTACTTGAAATAAATTTAATTTAAATTTAAACCACTTGGAAATAATTTATAACTCCATGAATAGTGTCATCATGACATTTTATTTTACTTGCACCTATATAGACTCATTAAATGTTGTGTTTTTGTGAAGATTTGGGCTAAAAATAGGGTGTTTGACCTCATGGAAAGATGCGAAGAATTGGGGAGGATGTATTGAGGATTATTATATATCATAAGGTCAAAAAATTAGTACATTTAATCCTATAATTGATCAACCAAGTCTGATTATTGAAGGCAATACAAAAGAGCTTCTGAAAGACTAGGTTTTTTTGGCCATTTCTTGGTTTGCTTACCTACACAAGGTTTTAGAAGCCTAAATTTGTCATGGAGAATGGTAATTTGGTATGTAAAGTTAATAAATTTTTTATTTTAGGTTTCAAATTTTTGGGAGGTCACTTGAGCCAAAACTCAATTTCTAGGCCTAGAGGCCTAATTGAGGCCTAATTGGAGAGAGAAACAAGTAGAATAAGTACACTTCCACTAGGTGTCAGGTCATGAAATTTGGTAAAAAAATGTAAGGGATTACTGGGTACTAAAAAATATTCCTAGTTTCCAAATATAATCTCTAAATTTTCATACACAAGGAGATTTGTGTGTTTTAAGGGCTATAAAGAATTGAAGAAAAATACAAGCTTTGGGTGAAAAATGAGATCTTTGGGAGTGTTTTATAGATCCAAATGGGTTGACTTAGGTCTAATAAGATATGGATATTCCTTTCATAGAGAGATATTTCATTGTTGAAGATGAAAACAAAATTTTACACTTGCGAGTAAGGAGATGCATAATGAATCCAAAGGGGTTTTAAGACACTTAAGGAGTCATAATAATTATTACAATGTCAGTATAAGGTGATTATAAACTGATGCAAGGTGTCAAGAACAAGGAAAAAGATTATTTAAACATGACTTGATTACCAAAGAGTGCCACTTGTCACTTTCCAAGCCAAGAAGAGGGCAATTTGAAGAGAAAGCAAGAGGTGTCAAGCAAATATGAAGACTCCTATGCCATTTGGAAGAGGATGCATCTTCAAGGGAGGAAACACATGTCTAGAATACCTAATGAAACTATTTACAACTCCTTTTTTGATTGTAAATCCCACTTGACACTTCTCAATGGCTCACTTCTATGCCCCTTTCTCCCTGCTATTCTCATTTCTCTATAAATTGAGCTTTATTTGGCTTTATATAGATCCTCTACTTGGTTATGGATAAAGCCTACCCATTTGTATGAATTTGATAAATGATAAACCACTAGTTTTTCCTCCTCTTCTAACTAGTTTTAGTGTGTGTGTATGACTAGTTGATCTTGTCAAGTGTTTTGCTTAGTCTTCCTTGACATGTTGTCCTTTTATAGAACTCATATGTAGTTTAAAAGATTCTTTACAGGTCATGTGAAGTGTGAAGATTGAGTGAGTTTTATACTCATTAGTGTTAATATATGACCTATTGATTAGTCTTCCTATCTAAACATCTATCATAACCTCCATAATAAAGTGCTGATGTAGAGAGGTAGATTAGTGGTAGTCTGTGTTGAGGTTAGTCTCATGGTTGATGTGTACATACAGTTGGTTGGTAGTGGTAAATTATTTCGTGCATCACCTCTTAGAGTAGGTTTATCTCCCTTTTCCTAAAAATTTGATAGGTTAGTGAATGAGTCTAAGTGATACATCAAGTGGAGATAGCCCTATAACCTAGAGATTCAATCCACCTAAATGTCACCCACAACCTAGGATTGTATCCATGTTAACCCACATTCAAAAGGATTGAATAATCTTCCAAGGGTGAAAATTTGGGTGATAAAATTTTTGGTATGCCTGATGGGACTATAAATATCATTCATTAAAGATTATTGGTGCTGCTCTTTAACATATCAGCCTTTGGAGGAATTCTTATTCAAGGATCAATGGTGACTCTAAGTATTTCTCAGTTGGTATAGGCAGGCCAAGCTCATAAACATTACGATTAGTATGTACTCTTACTCTCTTGATCAAGATTCAATGTTTATTCCTAGATATCCTTCATATCAAGATGCAAATCTTCATGTTTTGTCCCTAAAACATTCCTCAAATAAAAACATACCCACCTTACCAAGAGTTGTAATAGTCATAATCACCTCCTCCTACTCCAACTCCAACTCAAAATTATGTTTCCCCTACCACATAATCGTTGACCCTTAAGCCAAATATGCTAAAGTCTGAAGGGGTAATGAGAATGTGAGATAGAGGAGTAGAGCTTGGAGATATGATGCATTTTCAAATCATAGAGAATATGAGGAAGTCAGTAAAGATGTTGATGGGAAAGTGGGTAGAAGTTGGAGAGGAAAATAAATATGTTATGATTGATGATTTGTGTGAAATTAGAACCTTGATCCAATGGTGGGAAGACAAATTAGAGAGGTGGGAGAATCAAGAGATAAAACCCAAGCAACCTCAACCATCATCTCCTACCCCTAGTCAACCTCTTTGGGTTCTAAGTATCCTTTAAGATGCACTCACCCTTCCTCAAGAACCCAAGATAACTCCATCTTGGAGGCCTTATTGGACTATGACTCTTGTTTACACCATGACAACCCTTGTGAATGAATCTTCTATTATGCTCACCCAAGACCAAGAAAGAGAAAATGTCCTAGAAGACACACCAAGGAATTTAATAGTTGGAAAGAGAATCTTCAGGTGTAGGAGAGGGGTATTTTTGTAAATTTATAAGGGTGCTCAAACTCCTCAAGATGTTTGCCTATTCTTCAGATCCTAATCATCTAAGAGAACCAAGGCATATCAGACCTAGAGAAGACAACTAAAGAATGAAAAGGTAAGAATGAGAGAGTCTTAGCATAAGGATTTCCTCCCCTTCCCTAAGAGCTTATAAATAAGTCTTTCAAGGTCCCTATTTGGAATGATACTCTTTCAAGCATCAAGTAGCCTTGGTGAACACCCTTGTCCTCCCACCATCTTCCATTTGAAAGAAGAACCTATGGTGTGGAAGATTCAAGAGGAGTATCCAATTGCATATAAATCCATGGAAAATCATGATGAGGACATCTCAAGTGTGTGTTAAGAGGAAATTTGTATTGGTACTCCCTTTGGTGAGGACAAAGGAAACTTAACTTTCAAACATGATGAGGAAGTAGTAAGTGCAGACTATGATTAGTTAGCTGTAATCTCTTCTCAAGGTGACCATGAAGATACTCTCAATAATGAGCAAGACATCATTGAAGAGGTTGTAGAAGAGGGTAAAGGAGATGTTGGATTATTTAAAGAGCTTCCACTTGGGGTGATTGAGAATGAAAATGAGCAAATGTGAATCAATTGAAGTGGTTGAAATAGTTAATTTGTTAGTTAACCCTGATAAATAAGTTATAGATGATCAAGAGGAGCGATTCTTAGAGCCTCTTGATAAGTTTTAAGAGCTTGTTATAGTGATTTTCAATTAAATTCACCTCATGATAATTCAAATATGCAAGAGAAGGAAAATAATTTCTCTAATTTCCCTTGTATCAATCAAGACAATGAGTCTACATCTTACTGAAATGAAGAGTTTGATGAATCACCAAGAAACCTAACAGAGTTTCAAACTAGAGAAGAGCATGGTGAAGACTTATTTAAAGCCTTGGAATCAGGTACTCACATATTTTAGGTGATTATGAGTTGGTTAATGCAATAAGAGGTATTTTTAGGGATCCAATTAACAAGCTAGAAGGAGTTAGTCCTAAAAATCTATCTTTTCAAGAGGCAACCTCACTATATGATGACTTGTTTGAAATCTTCAACATGGGTTACCATCCTCTCATTCTATTTGTATACCTTAGTACACTCTTAGAAGATAACATGGATATATTTTGGCTACAATCTATAAAGGAACAACAAACTCTCTATCTTGGAAATAATTATACCAGTATGCTATCATGTCCATCTCAATCTGATGAGTTTCAGAAATGAGTAATAGTAGATGGACAAGTTAAGAGCGTTCAAGAGGATGCTAAAGTCTAAGCATGCTTATTCAACCAACCATGTGAGGTTCATGTTGTATCAAGCCTTAAAAACCAATATTTGAAAATTTTGGATATAATTTCTAAAGAAGAAGAACAATAAATGGTAGAGATTGAAGTCTTGGACCGGTATGTGTTCATTAGAAATCTATTCATTACCACAAACCTATTAGAAGTCATGCCAAATGTGTTGATAGTCATGAAGAATGCTCAACCAAGCAAGAGGAGATTAAAATGTTATCTCTTACACCACTACATACCTCATGAAGGAGATGATCCAAGGAAATTCCCCTTTTATCTAGGAGGAAGAATATAGCGTTCAGGTTAATTGTATATACTAGTTGCTTTGTTGTGTCTTATTTTCCCTAAGTGCTTGGCTAGCACATATGTGTTGTCTTGTTTCCTTTGTTTTATGTGTTATTATTATTTTATGTGTGTTTAGAGGTCAATTAAACTATCTTATCTTGTGTAAAAGTCATTTTAGGTATGAGTTTGAGTAGTAGATGACTCCATTACCCAATGGATGGAATAGGCAATGAGTCTATATGCTTAGCAAGCAAGAATCCCCAGGAGACCACCAAAGATGTTAGCCAAATGTTTGGCTACCATTACCTAGGTTAAAAAAAAACTTGTTTATCATGAATTTTGACCTTTTTCATATCCCATTCCATTCTCTATGAGGTCTTAAAAAGGTATTTCAAAAGTATTATTAGCATATGTTAAGGTTATTTTTAAAAAATTAAGGTAATGTCTTATTTTTGTGTTGTGCTAAGTCTAGTCATAAAGCAAACATGAAGAGATTATTCCAAAAGGTGTCATAGGTTTAAGGGTGTCTCTCAATTCATATCATGTTTTGACCACATTGCATGATTATTTCACACTTGTTTGGAGAAATTAAGGTTAACTTACAAAGTTTAAGGTAAAGTTTCATGCAAGGGAAAAGTGTATATAGTCAAATTTAATGCATGACAAAGCCAACAAAGATAAAATATACGTATAATACAATTTTAAAATATTTTTAGTCAGTTATATAACTCTCATACATGTCAATAATTTTAGATAATGTTAGTTTTGCAGATTCAATGCCCAAATGAGAGAGAATCGCTCTTTTGCAAGCAGTTTTAGGCACCGATATAGACTTAAAGGATTTAATTTTGGGTGAAAAAATATTAAAAGTGTATATTCACATTTTATAGGTCATATCCATGCATATCAAGCTTGTACAGGTCCTAAAAAGTCAAAATTTGCATCAGAACCTCCATCACTCCCTTGGAAAGCTAACAAAGGATAATTTCATGTACTTGGTATAGATAAAGGAGAGAGATTCAAGGTATAGTATTGTGATTAGGAGAAGGGGGTATAATGGCCTTTATATTTTTGGCATTGGTTATGAGATTAGTGCCCCCTCCTTTAAAAATAATTGTTAAGACTATTAGGTGGTCTTAAACCCTTATAAAACCCCAAGGTCTCTATTTTGAGCATGTTTCAGGCATAAATGAGCTAGTAAAGGTAAAGTGAGTGTTGGAAAATACTCCTAAGACCCAAAGAAAACTTATCACACTTTCATCTTCCATATTTTTGGCACATGTGACATTGAAAAGTGAGCAAAATATCTTCATATGATAAGTTACAGTTTTACACTTCAAAGTTTGGAAGTTGATACAGGTTTCATGCATAAAAGTGGTTGTGAAATTTTATATACAACACATAATATCTCCTCCATCATCTCAAATTATAATCAATGAAAATATTAACACTTTATTGGCTCCAAACTCTTCACAAGCTCATCAACTTCCATGGTTGTAAGATTCAAAAAGTAGGGTTATGGCCTTATGAGAAGTCTAGAAAGATAGGGTATTTGAAATAAAGTTTTAAAATAATAATAAAATTATCTAAAACTATAAAATCCAAGTGAATGATCCAAAGGGTTGAAATGATCAAGACAACCATCATGAGGAGGTTCAAAGCATGAAAATGCAGACCTACAAGTCTGCAGACCTGTAGGTCTATTTTTCACGAGAAATACACTAATTTGTGTATAAATAGAGGGAATTTTAAGACTTAAAGGGGGAGATAAATATGTTTTATATTCCACTAAATAATTTTAATACTCAACCATGACTCTATTCAGGTATAGAATGCTATCTAAAGGTCTGCTTAGAAATTTTAAGTCAATTTCAAGCATTGAGAGGCAAGATGTAAAGTCATGCATTAGATTTTGAGGTTTTGATGCGTAATGAAAGATGTATAGAGTATAAAAAGAGGTTTAAATATGAATAAAGATACCTTTAGATAATTTCAAGACCTTGTGGATAAAGTGTTGTCTTAGAACCCAATGCCTAAGGGTCTTAAATGATAACCTATAGGTCAAACCAAGCTTGAGTGAGAAGAACATTGGTTATGTGGGTTTGAATTAATGAAAATAAATATTTCAAGGTTTAAGTGTGAATAAAAATTATAAAAATGATAATATCATTAGGAGACCTTAATTTCAAGGCTTAATGTTCAAGACACTCAGCCCATAACCTATAGTCAAGCCTGCTTGAGAATACAGTTAGTTCTCAAGTTTGAAGGAGATGTAATGATATAGTGGAGTTGGGGTTTAGGTAAATATAAAAGGTTAAAAGATTAAATATAAGTTATATAAACCTAAATATAATTATCAGATAAGGTGATTCAAACAAAGTCACTTTAAAACCTGTAATCACACAACCAAGTGCTCTTATAGGCCCAATAGTTTTGATGAAAGGTGCCTATTTTGTTTGGAAGATAAAGGTCTGTGAGAGGAATAAATTCATATGGAAATTATTATATTATTTTATTATGATTCCATATAATCCTCAAAGTCAATAAAATTAATGTCAAGGTTGATGGGTCAATTTAGGCTTGGTAAGCCTAAGACCAAACACATAAGCATGTGTAATTATATGAAAAAATAAGATGCAATGTGTGTAATAGAGTCGGGGTATAAATTATAAATAAATATGTATGGAGTAATGAAGAGGATTTAAATGGGACATTAATGAGGTTTTATACTCTTCCAACAGTGTGAGAAAGGAAACTTTTGGCCCATATAGACCTATAGGCCTAAGAGAGATTTTCCAAGCTTGCTCATGAAGATTAGATAATTTATGTATATGTTGAGTTATAAATGAGGAGTTTTGGGATATTAGGGTAACTAATTAAGTTTAAAAACCCTAAAAAAGGCTCCATAGGCTTCAAACTCAAAGGAATGGAGAGGGAATGATTCATACAACTTGCTAGCATCTCATGCATTATTATGCTCATAAACCCTAGCCTAAATTGATGATGGTTATAGTAGGTATAAATAAGAGAAATGGTGAAAATTAATATTTAAATGGATTATTATGAATGATACATACCTAAGTAGAGCATTCAAAACTCAAACTAGACATCAAGTTTGCATTTTTAGGCCTAATCTCTCTCTCTCTCTCTCTCTCTCTCTCTCTCTCTCACACACACACACACACACACACACACACACACACACACACACACACACACACAACCTTCACAATCATAGTCTGCTAGTCTGAGAGTCTCCTAAACTTTATAATATATTAAATGAATATATTCATGGTGGATAATTTTTTTTAATAATAGGTCACAATTATTCAATAATTATTCATCCAAGGCCTGAGCTTTATGAACAATCCTTAAGAGTCTAAGGCACTCATAGGCTACCAAGAAGGCCAAAATTGACTTGATGAGAGAGATTGATATATTAATTACTTGAAATAAATTAAATTAAACTTAAAACCACTTTTAAATAATTCCTAATTCTAGGAAGAGTATCACCATGACATTTTATTGTACATGCACCTATACAAACTCATTAAATGATGTGTTTTTGTGAGGATTTAGGCTCAAAATAGGATGTTTGACCACATGGACAGACAAAAACCATTTGGGAGGATGTATTGATGTGTATTATGTCTCCTAATGTCCAAAATTAATTAAATATAATCTTGGAAGTGCTCAAACAAGTTTGATTCTTGAAGGCAATACAAAAGAGTTTATGAAAGATTAGGTTTTTTGGCCATTTCTTGGTTCGCCTACCTAAAAAAGGTTTTAAAAGCCTAAATTTTTCATGGAACATGTTCATGGGATATTTAATTTAATAAAATGTTTATTTTATGTTTCACACATATGGGAGGTCATTTGAGCCAAAACTCAATTTCTAGCCCTAATGGCCTAATTAAGGTCTAGTTGGAGAGAGAAACAAACAAAATAAGTACACTTTCACTTAGTGTCAAGTCATTAAATTTGAAATAGAGATATAAGGGAATATTGGGTCTTAAAAAATAATCCTATTTTCCAAATATCATTTATACATTATCCAATACAATGAGCTTTGTGTGTTTTCAAGGTTATAAGAAATTGAAGAAAAATATAAGCTTTGGGTGTAAAATGAGATCTTTAGGAGTTTTTGATGGATCCAAATGGGTAAATTTAGGTATTATAAGATATGGATATGCCTTTAAAAAAAAATATATTGCATTGGTGACTATGAAATCAATATTTGACACTTGCAAGTAAGGAGAGTCATAGGAAGCCAAAGAGGTTTCAAGACAACTAAGGATTCATAATCATTACTGCAATGCAAGTATAAGGAGATTATAAACTAATGCAAGGTGTAAAGAAAAAGGGAAGAGATTATTTCGACTTGACTTGATGACCAAAGAGTGCCATCACTTTCCAAGCTAATAAGAGGTTAGTTTAAAGAAAAAGTAAGAGGTGTCAAGAAAATATGAAGATTCCTATGTCATTAAGAAGAGGATGCATATTCAAGGGAGGAAACACATGTATATAATAGCTGATGAAACTATTTCCAACTCCCTCCTTTATTTTAATTCTCACTTGACACTTGTCAATGTCTCACTTCTAGGACCCTTTCTCCCTTCTTATCTCCTTTCTCTATAAATTGAGCCTTGTTTGGTTTTGTATGGATCCTCCACCTAGGTATGGTGAAGCCTTGTCCATTTATATGACTTTGATCAATGATAGAATACTAGTTTTACCTCCTTTTACTAGTTTTAGTGTGTGTATTCCTATTTGATCTTGTCAAGTGTTTTGCTTAACTTCCTTAGCATGTTGTCCTTTTCTAGCACTCATATGTAGTTTGAAAGCTTCTTTGCAAATCATGTGAAGTGTCCAAGTGAAATGTGAAGGTTGAGTGAGTTGTATACTAATTAGTGTCATTATATGACCTATTTTTTATTCCTCCTAGCCCAAACATCTATCATAACCTCCATAATAAAGTTCTGATGTAGAGAGGTAGATTAGGGGTAGTGTGTGTTCAGATTAGTCTCATGGTTAATGTGCACATGCAACTAGTTGGTAGTGGTCAATTATTTTGGTGCATCACCTACATTATATTAGGTTTATATCCCTTTCCCTAATTTTTTGATACATTAGTGAATGATCCTAAGTGATACATCAAAGGGATATAGCCATATAACCTAGAGATTCAATCCACCTAAAGGTCACCCACAACCTAGGATTGTCTCCATATTACCCCAAATTTGGAAGGCTTGAACAATATTCCAAAGGTGAAAATTTGAGTGATAACAATAGGTAGAGACAAATTTATTAAATTATTTAAAATAACAAATAAAAAAGTGGAATATTGCTACTAATAAAGAATTTATTAAATTTGAAAACCTTAGGACAAAAATAAGAAATAATAAAAAGAAGGATAAAAACCCTAGAAATATATATTATGGTCATGGTTTGGGAACATTGATACAATATATGGGTTCACCAATATGTTTTATAAAAAATTGGAAAAATAGGGAAATAGGTTACCTAATATGACAAACTATTATGCAAAACCACCCTCTTACAGATATGTAATAAATGGGACAAACTAATTTGAAACTTGCTAAATTTAGAAATATAATAAATATGGAAAGTGAAATATATATATATATATATATATATATATATATATATATAAACTTAGCTGGAAAACTACGATGCATACTCTTTCTAGATCTAAGACTAACTAAAAAATTGTGTTGACTGAGTGAGGACCTAGAACATGAGTTGACAAGTTTTTTAGTTAATAACATTACAATTGGATAGTAGTGGGGGGAATGATTATATAATAGGGTGGCCTTGTATGATAAATAATAGGGATATGATATTTTTAGGTTCTTTGTGCCTTCACTTATTTATTCTATGGATTATGTATAAGATTTTGATCTAGTGTGGGGACCACTATAGAAATCTTATTCCACTTGAAACCCTAGTTCAATAGATAATAAGACAAAATACAATCATGGATTTAAAAGAAGTTAGTAGTTGAAGTTGTGCTTAACCTCAACATCCCATATATTGAGCACTACCTACATACCAATACTTCTAAGAGGGATCAGACTCCATGTAGTTCTCCCATACTAAAATGGTGTGTTTTAAAGTGGTGCGAAATGCTAAATGCTAAATGATAGTGCAATATTTATGTGATTAAGTGCTTCAACCATGACTTTTGAGCTTAGAGGTATATTCAAACTTTAGATCAGGGCTACCAAGATTGTATGTAATCAAAATTATGAGAAATAGGGAATTTAATCTTAATGTGTAATTATAATTCTAGTGTTTTTTAGTGTGGAAGCCCATTGTGTGAAAAATGGTTTAAAATGTGCTTTTATAGGGGTATTTTTATAACTCCTTTGAATGGGGATTCCTAAACTTGTGAGATGACCCTTATACAAAATTTGAATTTTGGAAAATAGTTGTTAATTGGTAGAAGGACAATACTAAAGGGAGAAGACACTAACAGGGTGTGTTATTATCCCACTAGGGCATTATTGTCCTAGAGGGTAAAAATACTAAGCTAAAGGTATGATTCAATCTGGTAATGAGCTTAGGTTGTTGAGTGGTTTGAATAGGGACATTATGAAGTGATTTGGGTTGTTTGAAAGAGTGAGTTGTCATGTGGAGAGTGAAGGAAGTGGTCAAAAGGTCCTAGAATAGGTCATGAGATAAGTGTGTCAAAAGAGTAGTCAAAAGTTCACCTTTTTAGATAAAATGTTAATTTATGTGTCTACATATGCATACTAATTTTATGGACTTAACATTTTCTTGTGTAACATCAATTATGCTTCTAAACTTTTAAAAAACCAAAATGTTAATTTCCCTCACTACTAAAATTTATGCACCACTTTACACATTCTCAAGCCTCTTTGATATGCTCATTTTCATATTTTTTCCAACAATTCATACCAAACCATTCTTTCATCTCTCTTTCTTTATATACACTTATCTTGCACATTGTATTTTTTCTTGTCATCCCATGTCCAAAAAAATACTATGCCATAATTTATGAATTGGACTAATTCTATTGTCAAGATTTTCTAGATTCATTTCTCCATTCACTCTACATGCTTTCCTAACCATATATACAATGGGAATTTATCTCCCTTATTACACACTTGTCCAAACAACTCTTCCTAGATATACTTAGATGTCTAGCATAAGAATCCCAAGAAATTTCTCACCTAGCTCACTCAATTGTATTACAAGTTTGCATGCATTTATTAATATAAATCAAATAATCATGTTAATTAAAACAAACTAGAAAGTAAGACTTATTTTTTCATTACAATTTTGTCTTGGCAATTATGATTTATTTATAGCCTCCTCTAATGCATTATTCGAGGAACAACTTGAGCCTATTACTGATAGCTCTCTAAGGTGATATACTTGTTTCTTATTTTTATTTTCACCAATTAGGTTGACTTTAATTGGCCATTTTATCTCAACCTTTATCATCCACTTGTCCTTATTTGCACACATGCACCTCCCCAATGAGGTTTATTTCAACGGCCTTCTTGGTCAAAACATCCTTATTTGTCATTTTTATCTCTGTATTTTTCTTTAGTAACTTTGACATATATGTGTCACATGTTGTATACTAGTATTACTTGTATTTATATTCCAATTTTATCAATACCTTGAATTATGAATTTAGTGTGTGTGATGTCACCCTTGGTTTTCATGCATGTGTGGCACTCCTTTGTTCTTGTGTGCATTAGTCATGACCTCCACCACCTTTTGCACATGTGATTCCTTGAATTATTTTTACATATTCTAAGGTTATTAACTTGGTGATATTTTTTACATGGGATCCATATGTGAATCATCTTTGGCCCATTATTTTTCCCATCATTCACATTGTGCCTTCATATCAATCTCATTGTCATTAAAAGATGAACCACCACATTTCACATTTGTACATTTTAATCCAATTTATTTGAATGTGTTCCACACACAAAAATCACATGATTTAGTATAAGTTTTAGACACTTATTCCTTATTTATCCAACTCAAGGTTTCATTATTCCATAACATTTACCTTGTTTATGCAATATTGTTAAAGAGATTACTCTCTTCCTCATCAAAATCCACTCCTTCCACATATGATACACCATGTTCACTATCAAGGGGAATAACAAATCGCTATTCAAAATTTTAAAATATTATATAATTTTGTTTCAAGTGTATATAGGATTTATTATTATAGAAACATGGTCTTCCAAAAAATGAAGGATAATTATCTTCCTAGAGCATCTCTATAACTTCAAAATCTGCTGCAAAAATACCCCCATTATATCCAAGTTTGTGGTGCACAAGACCCCAATAGGTATTGAATTTGTTTTTTTTCCAGGAAAAACATATTTATTTAATGATTTAAGATTGTATTTCTCATTTATCTCCATGCTTATTTCATCAATATATTCACTCTAGCACCTATGTCTATTAGTTTGTTCTTCATCTCCAAATCAAGTATCTTGGCATTAATGATTAATTCCTAATAACAGTGCATATTATCTGTTATAAATAGTATCTATAGTATCTATTTAACTCTTGGTCATACCCCATAATATATTGATTCTAACATTTCCCCTTATATTTTCAACAATGAAATAATTTTTGTTAACTCTCCAACTCCTTCTCAACGAGGAGTTTTCTTTAGGTTCTCATTTATTTATTTTTGCATCTTGCATGTTGTATACACTTATCCCTAAAAAATAATTATCATATATTGTGATTCCTTGAATATGTATTTATGTAGACACATAATACTAATCATTAAGTGCTTGACAATGTTTAATCTTGTCATCTTTACCTCACTTGGGCTATTCACCATTTTGCTAACTTATAATCTCTAATAGAGCATACACTACTCTAGAAATTATCTTAAAATATTTAGAACATAATTTAGACATTCCTAATATACTTACATGAACATTTCAAACCTTTTTAAACCATTTTTATCCTTTTTGGATAGGATCGAGCTAATTCAGATAGGGCCGTACTACATAATTTTCCACTAGTGTGAGCTTAACCCCTATGCTCTAATGGTAGATTTTTAAATTCAAGATGTTACACTTAAGACCTCCCACCCTTTTATCAAGGTTGGTAAGAATAAATATTATGAATATTACCCTATATAACAACATAAAGTATTCTCCAAACACATCTAGTAATCACATGGAAATTCTACTTCACACCAAGGAAAAAAATAGGTTTTCTTCTAGTTTTAATTCTACGAAATTCTAACAGTCATATGCCAAGTTTGAATATATTTAATTGTAGGTCAAGGGCATCCATTATCATGCATTTCAATAATATTCTAGTTGAATTCATCTAGTTTCACAATCATTAATAACACATTCACCTTAGGAGGGAGAAGTAAAACAGTCTAAGGCCCATTTGGGATATGTAATCAACACTCATATTACGTAGGGTTTTACAAGGGTAGCTTGGATATTCCCCTAAGATTATTCCCCCATTTTTGAATTTGATCTCTATTAATTTTATTATATAGGAACTAGGGTTTGTGTTTTATAGGTCTTTCACATAAAAAATCAAGACACATGATTAATCAGTAAAACCTCACATGTAGTCGCACAATCCTGATTCAAAAAATTAATTACACAATCAACTAGGATGTGATTGTAATCAACATACATGGCTATAGTGTGTCCTTGTCCACTTTCTATATACTTGTTCTAGTGTAGTTTGATTCCATATTTTTTGGATTTGACATAGTTTTTAGGTATTTTTAGGTAGTTTATAAAATGTAGATAGATATATTAACATTCTAGCTAAAATAATGCACTTGTGACCACCATTTTTACACAGTTAGCTCATTACTTATTCCATGACCATTTTGAACACTTTACTTCACCTTCCATAGGGATGAGACATTATTATAAGCAAACCAATGGCCTTAGAATATATTTAATCCTCATGCAAATTAATTTAGGTTGACCATAGACTATTCTTGGTACCTAGATCTATTATTTGTGCTCCTAAAACAAGATATCCCTAATTAGATAGTAGGGCACTGATCTCTTGTCTAGATTGATCACTCTTATCCTTTTGCCAAATAATGACTAATGTATAAAATTCAAATTCATTAAAGGGTTAACATGCAAGTTTAGAAATATCTATCCAAATTAATTATTAAAAAATACCACTATAAAGCCACATTTCAAACCATTTTACACATGAGGCTTCCAAACTAAAAACATTGCACATTGAGATAAAATTCCCTATTTATCCCAATTCTGATTACATACAACACTAGTAGCCTTGATCAAAGTTTGAATACATATAAAAGGTCACAAGCCATATTTGAATCACTTAATCACACCAGGATTACACCAACATCTAACATTTTTCACCACTATTTCACACATACCATAATAGCATGGGAGAACTACATGAAGCTTGATCCCTCTTTAGACTATTACTATGTAGGTAATGCTCAACACATGGGGTATTTAGGTTAAGAACAAATTAAATATCTAACCCCTTTTTACTATATGATTGCATTCATATTATTATTTCATTGAGCTAGGGTTTTAAGTGAAAAATATTTACACATGGTTTTTGCATCTGATTGAAAGCTCCTATATAGTCCACATAACACATAGGTGAAGGTGAACCTACCCCAATTTTTTTAGATTTTTGATACCTTTCAGACACTAATGCTCCCTAGGGAAAATAATGCACTACTATATTATTCAATTACAATGCTCCTATATAGAAGCCATGCTAACTCCTATTCTGAGTTCACACTTAGTCAACACAATATCTTTGGTCAGATTCAACTCCAAAAATATTTTACATTTCAATTTTCTAACTAAGTTTGTGTTATCCTTTATACTTTTAATATAGTATATTTATAGATTTAGTAAGTTCCAAATCAATTTGCATCATTTATTGCATATCTATAACATTCTAATTTTATACATAAGTTTGTCTAATTAGGGTCTAATGTTCTCTTGGTTCCCAAAATTTGACAAAATATATTGGTTAGAACTTTTAGTATACAAATGATACAAAACCTTAACCATATATGTTGCTAGGGTTTCTATCCTTTTTTATTTCCAATTGTTATCTTAGGGTTTTTAAATCTGATGATTTTTTTTATTATATCAATCTTTCAAGTTTTAATTTTATATATTATGCACTCTAAAAAAATTAATTTCTACATCTCTTATAAGAAGTGCTAGATTAAGTGACATTCCCATTCAACATACTCAAATTAATTTTTATAATTTACATAACATGGATAAAAACAAAGGTATATCAAAACCTTTGGATGTTAATACACATAATGAATATGTAAAGGTCAATGAAACTACTTCAGAGAATGAGAAATGTAATCAGGATAACATTGGTCTTCAAGATGGACACCAAGATTTACTCCCTCCTATAAGTGGTGAATAAATATAATTCAACAAAGAAGAAGTTATCAATGAATTTTGAAAAGAGTTTGGAATAACCTCTTTGTTCCATGAGTGGTAAATGTAGGATGATCAACATATTTTGAATGACATGATTGGTACCTACTATAATTTGATGCCATCTAGGCCACTCATCACATGTGTAGAACATGAGATAGTAGATGGTGACTCAGATTTTCACTTTTTTTTAAATTAAAGTTCACATTGATCACCAAACTATTCAGAGTATCATAGTAGTTAATGTTTGAAGTGTGAATATGTGTAAAATCACACTTCTCCATCATCTTGGATATAGAGACTAAGATTTACTTCTCACCACCATGGTAATAATAGGGTTCAACGGTCACATTCATATCTCTATCATTGATATTAAATTTCCATTACAGACTAGTCCAACACATGTGGCAACTAGATTTATAGTAGTACATAATGTAAGGTTCTTTAATATATTATTGGGATGCCCTTGGATTCAAGAGATTAACACTTTTCCTTCTATAGTTCATAGGTGTTTAAATTATATTTATATTAATGAGGTCATCAGAATTTGGAGGATTTATATTAATGAGGTCAATAAAAAAATATGATTCCTATACAATAGATTCTAGTTGATCCACCTAAAAATGTGCAACCTACTCAGAGATTCCCACAATAGGTATATACCCTTATACGAAAGACTATCCTTGAAAGGCTAACTCAATAAAGATTTGTCATGGATTATAGAGAGCCTCTCTTTACTCTTAAACATCCTATATTGATATTATAGGGTACTAAGGGTATCTCACATAATGCACCAATACAAAATTCATACAATCCATGATGGGTTCCCAAAATATCTAGAGTTTATCATGCTCAACCCAAGGCACAACATGCTATAGATATTTAGTATGATAGTGGTTGTTTTGGGAAAGAAGGTAATCAATATTTAGATTCTTCATTCTGTTAAGTTCCATCACAACATTATAGCCCTTACCATTTATGAAAGGTTACCTTCCTATCCTAGAAATAAGGCTCATTGATTGTGAGTCCCTTTTAGGACTCACTAGTTAGTATACTTTTTTTTCTATTTATGTATGTAAACAATATAAAAAATTAAATATTTCAAAAAAATTCAAAATCAGGTTCTATGCATGCTTATGTTTAGTTCATCTACATTAATTAAATTTTGCACAAATTTTTAATACTTTTTTTTTAATCTAATTTAATATCATATATGATTCAAAAGTGTACATGAATGAGTGCAAAGCATATAATATACCATATCCAAACATAATTACAATCTATTTCACTATCTCAAACTCATAAATTATAGATAGAAAAGAGCACCTTATTTAGACAAGGGCACACCGTGTGATTTTACTATTTTCCACTCTTGTCTTAGTGAGAATAGACTATCAGTTCTTAGATCCAAATTAGACATATGCCTCCTTTACTTATCTATACATCAAAAAGCTCATGAGGGGCATCTTATACTTAGGGTTTATACTTCTTTGGCTCTCTTTTATTATTCATACCAAAATTATTTATATGACATAACATATTTTGACATTGATAACTTATTAACACACCGATATATTATTGGTTACCAAAGTTACTGAATATACTAGTGTTAATAAACTACATGTATTTATGCATGCTTTTAATGTTTTCTTTTGTGCTTCATGTCTTGTGTATATTTTCTATTTGGCTTGTGTAATTTTTAACATTTCCTTTTGTGTGGCCCTTATCCTTAATTGTATGTTTCTATGTGTGTGAGTGACATTCGAACATGTCCCTTGTCCGTGTCTCCTTAGCATTCTGTTGGTTGTTTTGTGTGATTTGCACGTACCTTTTGTTTGTGTGTCATGGCCATGTCACTTATTTGCTTACTTTTCTCATTTTTCAATGCCATGATGGACATAATTCATATTTCAAACCTTTTAATACCATTATGGATATCATAAATATCTTCCAAAGTATTTCTATTCAACTTTCAATACTCAGTTTTGATCACTTATCTATGTGCCAAATTGCTAACATTTGTCTTGACAATCTCACTATATATGTTTATTTCTACATGCATCTTAGATTAATATTATGCTAAATTTATATATTATTACACCATTATTATCCATGTTATCACTACTATTACTTATATTTAAATCTTTTACATAACATCTATCACATAAAATTTTCTTTTGAGTTAAGTATTGCACAAACTTAACAACTCACGTGAAAAGAGGGAGCACAAATAGTGGGTTGTCTTAGAGACTAAGATCCTATAGTACAATACACATGAATAAATTTGAAGAGCTCACATAGTGGATAATACAACATACACATAAATCACATGAAGAATCATTTTGGACAAGAGTAATCCATTTGGACAAGGGTGCACCCCACTATTGTCCAAAATAGTGTGATTTTCTCCAAGTAGAAACTAGTCACTTTCATAATTTATCAGAATATCAAGTAGCATAATGATAAGACCTAGGCTCACAAAGCTCTGATACCAACTGTCAAGATCCTACTACTCCATAAGAGCACACTTGATTACCTTTATATTAGCAACTAAACATGGAATTTAACCAAAATGATAAGTAACTAGAAATATGAAACAACACAGAATATGAGAGACAATACCCAATTGTATTAATACTCATTTAGAAGAAAATACAATAAAGAAGATGCCACACTTCTTCTTCCCACACCTCTAGAGCTCCCACACTTCTAGGGTTCACTAGTAATTCTCCTTCAATAGTTCACTCTCTCAATTACAGTCACAACAATCAACTCAAACACAGAGTTGTTGTTCACCTCCACCAGTCAATAACAACGCTACTAGTACACCAAGTACGCAACCATACTCCAAGTAGATCTCCCTGCTCTTGCAAAAACTTGAAAATCACCAGACCTTACTTACCACATAGATATCTCTACACCCTGAAGAACCCATGTCCTTGCCTCTCCAAGTCCTTATGATTCTTCAACCAGTACCCCAGTGGATCTTCTACCAGAACTTGCACAACCTATAACTCTCACTAATCATACACTCTCGGCACCCCTTTGGAACTAGGAGGAGCTAATCCCTACTCTCTTCTACAAGCCCTCTTGGCTATCTATCACTCTTGCTCTCTCTCTTCTGAAGGAGCTAATCTTTGCTCTCTCACTCTAGTACAAATTACAATACAACCCATGAGTCTATTATATAGATCTCATGCATACAATAATTAGACATTCTTAATTACAATAATTAGAAACATAGCTCCAAGACTAAAATAAGTCTTTACATGCAAACTGACTGTCCAAAAATAGACCAATTCTTGACCCGCATGCAAATGCATGCACACACAGGTTACCGATGTCTCCTTCTGACTGATGTCGGTCGACTCATAACTGACATCAATTGCTTCTGCACTATAATATGACTAACATCATTTGATTAGACTGACATCAATTGCCCTAAAACTTGTTTTGCAACTCAGCAACCTATACAACTCCTCTTGTTCACATCAGTGAAGCTTTTAGCTTCACAACCTAAAAATCTCCCACTTGGAGATAAACAGCTGCACCTGTACCTGTACCTATACACTATCTAATTTGTTTCCTAGCTTGTATCCCTCTTCAAGCTCAATCCTGAAGACCAACCACCACACAACCTATGGTGCATCTCCTGTCATCCAATTAACCTACCACATCCGAACCTACAACTCCATGTAGTGAAGACCTTGACCCTGCATAACATGTTAACCTACTGCTAGTCCCTCTCAGATACCTGAGAATCCACCTTCCCTAAATTGGCTCCAAACTCTCTGAAAACTCCCACTGCTTGGGAAAACTCAGGTCTACACCAGACCTCATGTGATTTCAAACACTGTTATAAGCTCAGCTTGAATTGTCCAGCCCTTGGTGTGCTTATTGGTTCTGCATCCTGCGTATTAAACCCCGCCAACACCTTCTTCACATCAGCTCCCACTGGAGACAAAATCAACCTGTGATCTTCCATGTCTCTCATGCCAAAGAATTTCACTGCTCCCAAATTCTTCATGACATACCTTTGAACTAACTTTACCTTTAGCTTAGAAACTCCCTACATGTGTGACCCTGCAACAAGAAACCACACCACATACAGTAACAGGATAATGTTGCGACCATTATCCAACTTGGTAAAGAAAACACAATGGTTACATTGACCTTGACCAAAGCCATGCTTTGTCATACCCCTGTCAAACCTGTACCACTGTCCTACAGCCTGCTCAAGACCATATACCTTGGCCTTCTGTCTCACGTGTTCATCCACTCTCTTTTCTAACCTGGGAATCCATTCATCTATCAGTGCTTTTATCCCAGCTGGAAACTCTACCAAAAATCTTTCTTGGTTCTCTTCCAAAGAATTCATGCCATGCTCCCACTGTTTCCTAGATTCTACCTACATTGCCTCTTCACATCTTCCCAGTTCTTGACCATCGGTGAGCAACAAGTAGTATAAAGAAGGTGAACAATGAATATGAGGTTCACTTACCCTTTTAGTCCTCCACATGGGTGTTTGAGACTCCTTGACAACTTGCCATCCACCCAACATCTATTCCAGTGACTGATCTCGGCCATCTCCCAATCTGCAACCGATCGACGTCGGTTCCCTACGACTGACCCTGACTGCTGACATTGATTTCCTATGATCGACGTCAGTCTGAACCTGCCTAACACCACCAAATCTATTGGTCTACACATGACTGACATCATTACCTATCTGTTGGATGTCAATTTCCCCTGACTGACACTAGTAACTATGTTTTCCTGTGAGTGATGACTTTTTACCCATGAGCTCACCTTGGATCAAAACCCTATCCAAATCAACATAGCCCTACTCAGAATAATTTAGTCCCCTCAACTGATCTCTATCCATCATCTCCTCCATGAACACCAAGGCTTTCTAGTTCTTAAGTTTGTCAAAAACATTTGTCTTTCGCTTCAAAACATGCATCCCCTTCTTACATATGTGACCAAGCCTACAAATCCATATCTCTGCAACAGAAGGTGAATCAGTAATATAAGTAGATAGATAAAGGATACCTACTTTCTTACCACTGTCTAATTCAAGTGCATCCACTGTGAGAGTTATTGTGCATCTCTCATCACCCAACTTTCTTGAAGAAATTAGACTCATCTCCAAGACTAGGACCTACATGACCTTCTTCAACACCTGTGTGTTACCTGTTTGCAATTTCAGCTTCACTTCCCCTTTGCCAATAATTTGACAAGGCTCACCAGCCCCTAAATGAATCTCTCCAAAGTCTCCCTGGATATACTCATGAAAAGATGCTCTATTTCAGGCTGCATGGAAAGAGGCAATAAAATCTATAGACCAAGATTCTACTTTATCCAGAGCATCCTGTGCAACAACACCTGCAACATCTACTTCTTCATTTCCTTCATGCTAATCTTCTACCAACCAACAATCTTTCTTTACCTACTCTTTCTTTCCATCAATCTATAATTGACCATTCATGCTATTCAGTTTCTCCATTCATAGCTTACTTTCTTCTGCCATTGCTATACTCCCACTCAATCTGAAACCCCTGAGAGTGACCTGTAATCAACAAAACACTTAACACGCTCTGACCACCTTTTATTGTACCTAACCATGCTTTGATGAACCTGCAACCTAGCTCTGATACCACTTGATAGGACCTAGGCTCACAAAGCTCTGATACCAACTGTCAGGATCCTACTGCTCCATAAGAGCACACTTGATTACCTTTGTATTAGCAACTAAACACATAATTTAACCAGAATGATAAGTAACTAGAAATATGAAACAACACAGAATATGAGGGACAATACCCAATTGTATTAATACTCATTCAGAAGAAAATACAATAAAGAAGATGCCACACTTCTTCTTCCCACACCTCTAGAGCTCCCACACTTCTAGGGTTCACCAGTAATTCTCCTTCAACAGTTCACTTTCTCAATTACGGTCACAACAATCAACTCAAACACAGAGTTGTTGTTCACCTCCACCAGTCATTAACAACACTGCCAGTACACCAAGTACACAACTATACTCCAAGTAGATCTCCTTACTCTTGTAACAACCTGCAAATCACTAGACCTTACTTACCACATAGATATCTCTACACCCTAAAGAACCCATGTCCTTGCCTCACCAAGTCCTTATGATTCTTCAACCAGTACCCCAATGGATCTTCTACCAAAACTTGCACAACCTGCAAGTCTCCCTAATCATACACTCTCAACACCCCTTTAGAACTAGGAGGAGCTAATCCCTACTCTCTTCTACAAGCCCTCTTGGCTATCTAGCACTCTTGCTCTCTCTCTTCTGAAGGAGCTAATCTTTGCTCTCTCACTCTAGTACAAATTACATTACAACCCATGAGTCTATTATATAGATCTCATGCATGCAATAATTAGACATTCTTAATTACAATAATTAGAAACGTAGCTCCAAGACTAAAATAAGTATTTACATGAAAACTGACTATCCAAAAATAGACCAGTTCTCAACCCATATGCAAATGCATGCACACACAGGTTGCCAACGTCAACTCCTTCTGACCGATGTTGGTCGACTCATAATCGATGTCGGTTACCCTGCAACTTGTTCTACAACTCAGCAACCTCCGCAACTCCTCTTATTCACATTAGTGAAGCTTTTAGCTCCACAACCTAACACATAAAATAGTTAACAATAAATTTATAGTCACTTTTTTAGAAAATACTTAGGTTTTTCTTATATTTGATTAGTTTGGGAGCATCATGAATGACATGTGTTCTAGGTTAGTGCATAATTTGTTACTCAAAGTTTTAGTTGTTATTACTTAATCTCAGCATCCATATACACTAGATATCATATTAGGGGCATGCGCATGACTTATGACTTCCTCCTTACTCAATGTTACACTAGCTTCATAGATGGAATGGTGATGCTTGTCATTATCCATGTTGTATGCACCAAAACAAGATTATGCTAACTTTTTACACCAATTTTGCATCAATTTTGTGCCACTTTGCATCATAAATGAGCCTTATTTTGTTTTTAGTAGTTGGTTCACCCATTTTCACCAATTTTTTACCATTTTTTGCATTAAAAAAATCCATTGTAATTCATACATGGATTTCAAACTAATTTACTACTTTGGGTATGTAATAATGAATTCAAGCACACTTTCAATTCTTAAGCACACTCTCTTATCAATAAGGATTGGGTCATGCATAGTCCAATCCAATTTATTCAATGTAAATTAAATCTCCAAGGGTCTTACCCTCTATAGTCACTAATTTTGCATTAGTTTTTTCACCAAGAAAAAAATACTGATTCACATACCCAATCATGTCTATTTTTTCAATGTCATTAGATATATATGTTTTTTTGTCTTTAATTCTTGATATTTATCTTAAGGATTGATTTTATACATGTTTTATTATAGGTTCATGTGAAACACAATTCAAAATTATGGCCTATATTCAGGATTGTACTTCATAGGTAAGTTTAGGTACACAATTTTCATTTTAATCTAGTATTTTCAATTTTGATGCATTACTAAAATAAAAGGGGGATACATCTAGACACATAAACTAACATTTAAGATAAAATAATGCACTTATGACCTCCCTTTTTACACACAAATATATAACTTATTCTAGGGCATTTAAATTACTTTCCTTCACTTTACACATAGATGACCCAGTATTTTAAGCAAACTAATAACCCCATAATATACCTATTTCTCATGAAAAATAATTTTAGCTCATTTTTAGACTCTTCCTGGTACCTAGATCAGTATTTGTACTCAGTCAAAAATAACACCCTCATTGGACAACAACTCACTACTCTCTTATCTAGATTAATTGATCTTATCCTCTCACCAAATAATGACTAATGCCCAAAATTCAAATTCATGAAAGGGTTGGCCCATAATTTTAGCAAGCCCCATCAAAAGGAATTCCAAAAAATACCATCAAAAAGCCACATTTCAAAGCATTTTTCACACAAGCTGCTTCCACACTAAAAAGCACTATAATTCTAATTATATATTGAGAGTAAATTCCCTATTTCTCTCAATTATAATTAAATACAACCCTAATAACCCTAATCTAAACTTTTAATACACTTCTAAGGTAACAATTTATATTTGAAGCACTTAATCACACTAAAATTGCTCCATCATATAATTTTTACACCAGTCTTTCACATACACCATCGTAACATGGAATAACTACATGGAGTTTGATCCCTCTTCAGAGTATTGGTATGTAGGCAACACTCAATATAGGTGGTATTTAGGTTAAACACAACCTCAACTACTAACCCATTTTTAGTCCATGATTACTTTCATATTATTATGTCATTGAGCTAGAGTTTTAAGTGAAAATAAGTTACATAGTGATTTTTACATTAGATCAAAATCTCTCAAACAATTCACTAATCACATAGGCAGAGGAAAACCTACCCTAGAAATTTGAGGTCTCCATTAACTTCTAGCCACTAGTGATCCACAGGGATAACAACACACTATTTTAATATCCAGTTATAATGATAACATATAGAATACCCACCAACTCCTATTCTAGGTCTACACTCAGTTAACACAATATCCTTATCAGTTTCAACTATAGAAATAGATTACATCTCAAGTTTTTAGATAAGTTAGTGTTTTCCTTCATACTTTCCCTATTTAGTATATTTCCAAATTTAGTAAGTCCAAAATCAATTTGTGTCATTTATTGTATATCTATAACATTTTTATTTTGCACAATAATTTATCTAATCAGGGTCTATAATTCTCCTAGTTCCCCAAATTTGATAAAATATATTCATAATCAGACTACTTAGTTAACATAAGATATGTTTTATAGAGGTTTGAATATCCATAGGATCAATTACTATTTTTAGATAATTTACAATTCTTTAAATCTTATATTTTACTTCTAAATATGTATATTTATTTTATAATAATTTCAATAGTTTAGATCTATCAATTTGATTCATTCAATTCAAAATAAATAAAACACATTCTGTGCACATGAATTGAGGTAAAATTTCTTATTCATATCTTTTCTACATTGCACAATTTATCTTTGGATTAGTTGGTTATCCATCTATGTACCTCTCATTTCCATCTCACTTCTCATAGTAATTTTTACCCTGTGACCTCCCACATCCCCATATTTATTTTATTTTTTACACAAGTTCTTTCTTGATGAACTTGAATCATGCCTAAAACCTACTACACTTGATCCTTATCAATGATGTTTTGGCATACATCTACATAATCCTCCATCTTGTGGTCCCCTTTGTAATATCCATAAGTTGGATATTTGGTACAATCCCTTTGATAATGGATTTCTCCCCAATTGAAACAAGTTATGGAGCCACATCCCCTTCCTCTACCTCCTCTTATGCACCTATAATACCTTTCTCTCCTATTATAACTTCCACCTAGTTATGGTCTCTTCTACCACTTTGGTTTTGATTATAACTTCCACCTTGATTTTGGTTAAACCTCTCACCCTGAGGTTGAAGTTAAGATCCATAGCATTGATAATCACCTTGATATTATGGTTATAGAGTGATGATAGCTTACTATAGCCTCATTTATCTTGCTTCCTTGATCTTATATATAACTATAAAATTTTATGTGTTGTGTGTGTTTGAGTCATTGATATTATAGTATCATGTGACATTAATTTGATTTATGTGTTGTAATAACTAAAAATTATATATTTCATGATCCTCATTGCAAAATTCACACTATAATGTCACTACTTGAACCTTTTGCTTGACATAATTCTCCTTGGTATATCCATCCATCTCACAAGTGGTACACAACACTACTTTCAACACTTCCTACTCATAACATTAAGAAAAAGTCTATAAATATGTCACCATATTTGTTATTTAGGCCTCTATAAATGGGATTATCCTCATATAAAAGTTCCTATCCACTTTTATTCTAAGTGCAACATCTATTTTTCAAGTGCATCAACAAAATTATTCATTGCTAGTTATATTTTGAGTGATGAAAATAGTCTGTCAACAAACTATTTCACATGATGCAATGGGTGGATATCATAAGAAAATTATGACAATAATGTCTTAAAATGTACATCATAAATGTTCACACTTTCACTTGCATCCTAATTGATTTTTTAAAATGCAAAGAGGAGATGATATGTTTTTGAACTCAAGAGTATGAAATTCCTTTATAAAATATTTATTTAATTAATCAAAGTCAATCACCTTCTAATTATGGTCATACTTTTAGTTCTATGTGTGCACATGATATAACACTATCATGGAATCTAGTTTGTTTTGATTTTTGGTGCATTTTCTCCTTTTGTACACCACACAATCTCACATTTGTGTATGTGCTCCACAAAATCTTTAATTCATCTATATGTTGGTCACTTTGTCAACATTTCATAGATAATTTTTGAATGCATTACTACATGTTATTGCTATTAATTGTTTATTTCTAATACAATAGGTCCCATATCTCCACTATTTCTCCCTCTTCTTATAATTTTAGTTAACTTAATGCTCCCTTGCATGGTGCCCCATAACTTGAAATTTTTACTACTGGACTACTCAGCCTAGCCAACGGAAATTATGCATGAGCCCCTCTTGTCAGTAATGTCACATTGATATTTCCACTACCTTGCATGACTTATTTATCTATCATAACACTTAATTTATTTACTATAAAATTGGACATAATTTATTCTAGTAATATCTTCTTGTTATCTTCCAAATTAAATATTTTCACGTTGTACACGTCTTGATCATTTTCTACCTCTAAATCCAAATGCATGTGAGTTTCAACATCCAATGAACTAGAGTTAGAGTTTCCTCCACCATCTATGCATCAAAAATCTTCATCCAAATCATCTTATGAGATCCATACCTATATTTAAAATTGGTATTTGCTATATAGGTGACCTTACATACACTCAACACCAAACACATATGAGTATTTATCATTTTTATGCGAACCAATCACATTCCCTCCTTGGTTCTTACTAATCCCAACACCATTTCCTTGAATAGGCCATCCCTTCTTTCAGGTATCCTTATTATCCCATACATTTTATCTAATTTCATTGTATTTTTGCATCCTTCCTTCCCTTTCATTAGGATACTCCATCTCACTAAAGGTTATCTTATCACCATGCTTTGTACAACTTCCATTATGCTCTTGTTCACACTCTGCCTAGCCTTAAGTGTGAGAATATTTAACCAATCATCCTAATTTTAATAATTCCCCAATAATCCATGAGAATTTTCATAAAAATTATAATTTTCACAATAAAATAGCCTCTACTATCCTATATAAATTGAAATTATGCTTCCTCTAGGCATGAATACATTAAAACCAAAAAACTCTAAGAAGTAATTATTGAACATGCCTCTCCACCAAATGTACACTACTCTTGTTAATTATTCATATACTTCTTTCAATTTATTTTCTCTATATTTAGTACAAGCATGTTATTTCCTAAAGTCTTTAATTATCCCAACCACATACGTTACTACACATGGGTGGATGTGCTCCGATGGCTTAGGAAATAATATCTCATAGAAACCACTTTATATATTTTCTTGTAACCACTTATTCATATTTAAACCCTTGTATATGACCACACATTTTAAAACATCTAAAGACTTTTCCTCAAACAAAGGCTCCACACACTCAATAGAGATGCATATCTCCATTCACAACAAGGAATTCCATGTTATGTTCCAAAAGTATCCTAGAAATGAAATAAAAATGATGTGCATTTTCTAGATCATTCCAAGGCATTTTGTAAGTTTGATCTTGTTAAACAATTAAAATGACACTCAAAATTACTACATAAATGCATCACTTAGGTATAAATATTTGAGTGCTTACCCAAGTGCAATAAGTGATCACTAAGATCCCTTATTATGAGAACAAAGTGATAATATATACTCAAATACATCTACTTAATTTATAGAAAGCAAAGGAAGTAAACACCATTCATATAAATAAAGAAAAAGATAATAATACTCATCAAATTGAATAATCCATATTTATATTCACATCAATATGAATATATTACAAATCAAGCATCTTAAAAATATATAATGATTACCATGAAAGGTCGATCTCTATATATGAACCACAAATATTGCACTTACTTATCCTTCAAACCATAAACCCAATCTCCAATTGACCTTTAACTTGTAAATTTTTGAACCTTTAGAAGACCTCAAACATGTGACTTTCCAAGATATTTCAAATGAAAGGCCAACATGCATATTTATATATTTTTCCTAGACCCCCTTGAATCCTTGATAATTGCTACCAACTCATCCCATTTTCCAACTATCAAATCGATTCACTACACATCTAAGAATATTTTATTATAGATCTTGTCCATGTAGTGGCATATTCCATTTACCTCATATTTCATTCCTTTTCCAATATGAATGAAACTTCATGAAACCTTCCTCCTCATTTCATAGATGAGTGATAAGTGTCAACATCTCATTTATTGTATTTCATTCTTCACATGCATTTCTTCCATATGATATGTGCATGTTATACTCGTGCATTGTACACCATGTATCATGTGCACAAATTTATTTCACACACACATGATCTATAAATATGTAAGTATGAAAGTAACCAAGTCTATTCAACATGTCTCTCACACATAAAACCTTAGATAATATTTATATCATTACCTTAAGTATAAATCTAGGGACAACACTATGAAACAACATCTCAAAATAAAAGAGTTAGATACACCAAGTGTAAGATAAAATATAAAATCATTGGGGTTATAGACACCTCAAAATGGTCATATGACATTTTTTAGATTTTAATTATATTAATTTATCATGTTTTGATTACATTAGATAATTACGTTCAAATTAGGAAGTATGGGCCCTCCTATGGACTTCTAATGTATAAATATATATACACAATATTTTTCACTTTTATCATTTATTGACACTTTCTATTGCAATAACTTGTTGAGCTTCAATCTCACTAAGTACACATCTTAAAGGGTGAACTAGGAAAGGGGTGGGTAGGCCTTTAATATTTGTGATAATTATTCTATCTATGACATGATCATATCTTTCCTATCCCTAGTTCAGCTTCCTTAGATTTACCTTTTTACCTATCTCCTTCCACCCTATCTCACTTAGTTATATCAATTTACCCATTTCCTACTACATCTGTACCAAATGATGTAGTCTATTTTTCACTTCTTCCCTCTTAATACTATATTAATCTATTTAATGTAGTCTTGAGCATGTATTTTGGCATTTACAACTATTTTAGCCTGGCTAACATGGTTTGATATCAACCAACTACTTTTAACTACATCAGACTGGGCTGATATCATCAACCTAGTTTTTAGGGTGGGTTTGGGTAATTTATCACTATATGTACAAGTCACATTCTCATTATAATACATCATACACACTCTTTTCACTCTAATTTAACTCATATTTCTGCTCTGATTCACATTTAGATGAGTTAAGTCTAGAATCTTTTCTTGAAGGAAGCTTATCTTGTGGAATTAATAGAGATTTGATAGGAGGTCCTTTATTGGATAATAGATTATTTATCCATGCTTTGAGGTATTCATAAAATAAAAAATATATTACAAATAACCATTGTCTAAGAGGGATATTTAGGCTTGATGGGTTCCCATCAAGATAAGTATTTCTAACCTTAATTGTTTCTTTCATTTCATTTAGTAGATAGAAGTTGATTGTTGTTTAGTGAATACGTGTGTGTATCTATT